>OX376373.1:84659710-84932210 GCA_947369275.1 Nemotelus nigrinus
TTACAGACGTTCTGCTCTGCTTGTTGATCTTCTTGAATTCAAAAAACGACGCTCTCATGCCAAAAAGGTCGCTAAAGAAGCCATGTGTGCCTACGTTGCAAGAGTTGAGGCTTCGATCTGTTCCAACAATTCTAAACCCTTCTGGTCATTCATTCACTCCCTGAAAAAATCCCCCGTTATCCCCCAAAGCATGTTTCTTCACGAAAATTCTGCTGCCACAACTGAAGAGACCTGTGAGCTCTTCGCTCGTTTTTTTTCGTCGTTTTCAACCCCGCAAAACTCTCTTTCTCCTCCACATGTTTCTTTTTCAACTCCTTCGTCGTATCGTGATAGCCTGAAAGCGCTCTCTTCTTTCCATACAAACCCTTTAGAAGTTGAGAACTTAATGAGCTGTCTCGATTCTAGCTCTAGTTGTGGCTCTGACGGTATTCCAAACATACTAGCCAAGTCACTATCCTCTTCACTTTGTGTACCCTTGTCGATAATATTTAACCTCAGCATCGCAACTGGCGTTTTTCCTTTCTTATGGAAATCTGCCAATATTTTTCCTATACTTAAAACCGGTGACCCCGCTTGCATCTCGAATTACCGCCCTATATCGCTTTTGCCTTGCTTCAGTAAACTACTAGAAAGAGTTGTCTACAACAGAGTATATCCTCTATTTGTGCCTCTCCTCGCCACCGAGCAACATGGATTTGTCAAAGGCAAATCTACTGTTACTAATTTGCTTTCGTTCACCAACACTGTTGCCTCCGTCATTGATCAGCAAAGACAGGTGGATGTTCTTTACACAGATTTCTCCAAGGCGTTTGACTCTGTCAACCATGAGCTTCTTCTGTTGAAATTAGAGAAATATGGTTTTCATGGTCCGCTGCTTTCCTGGTTTTCTACTTACATTCATGAGCGTACTTGTGTTGTTACGGTGAACTCCTGTTCGTCCACTCCCTTCTATCCCTCCTCAGGTGTTCCACAGGGTTCGATCCTTGGCCCCTTATTATTCTTAATTTTCATTAATGATCTCCCGGGCCTGCTAAACTCTTTTTCTCTTCTATACGCAGACGATCTAAAAATATTCAGAGTAATCGATACATTCGAAGATTGCTTACAGCTTCAGAATGACCTGCTCACTCTTATCAACTGGTGTAATGCAAATCATCTTACTTTGAATGTTTTAAAATGTCGCCAAATGTCATTCACGCGTAAAACTTACCCAATAGTATTTACTTACTACGTTTCTGGAGCCTCTATCGAAGTCGTTTTAAATTTCAAAGACCTCGGGGTAATTTTTGACTCTAAACTATTATTTGATAAACATATCTTGCACATAACCTCCAAAGCGTCCAGACTTTCGGGTTTTATACTGAGATCATCTAAATATTTTACAGATATCTCTACTTGTGTACACTTGTTTGTCTCCTTTGTCCGCAGTATCCTCGAATACTGTTGTCAAATTTGGTGTCCTCATTTTCAATATTTGATTGATGCGGTTGAATCTGTACAACGCAGGTTCACCCGCTCTCTTCTTTACAAATTCAATTTTGATTACCGTGGGTATAGTGCGAGACTTACCATGCTGCAAATACCATCCCTGAAATCTCGCAGACTTTTTCTCGATGAATGCCTTCTGTTCAAACTGCACCATCAACTTGTCCCATCTGACCTCTGCAACCAGGTTTCCGTTCGTGTTACGGATCGGTCAAATAGATCCACGTTAACGTTTAACGTTCCTTTTGCGCGGACTGACACGTACTACTTTTCACCGCTTTTACGCATACCTAGGCAGCATAATGCACTCGGACTAGGTTCTCTGCCACCGACCTTGTCACGTTTCAAAACTATTTTAAGGGATAAAGTCGTTACTTTTTCTATTTAATACGTTTTTATCTTTTTTCCTTGCTCATATGATACATGAATTTTAATTTTGATTTTCTTATTTCGATATTCTTTTTGTTCATATATATGCTTACATTTTTTTTCTCTCTCTTTTTCATTGTAGTTTTTTTTTTTCATATTTTTCTTAATTTTGAATTTATTCATGTTCAGCTTTACTTTGTTTATGATATTTGATCTTTTTATTATTATTATTTTGTGCTCTCTATTTTACATTCATTCATTAGTAGATTCTTTGTATATATTATATGTTTCTATATTCAGTTATTGGATTTTTTATCTGTTGAATATGTAAATAAATAAATAAATAAATAAATAAATAAATATAATAGATAAATATTCGAAAACATGGACTCATGCTAACTTTGGCGAAATTTATATTGGAAGTTAAACCTTCTAATAGATAGTTGAAATATATTTAAATTGCACCATACTCACTCTTAATATGTTAGAGTAAAATTCAATCAAATCTCATAGTTTATAAATGAAGCAACATTCGAAAGAAATATTTACAAGGAAAAAAAATATAGAATAGGACATTTCCTTTGTCCAGTTTTTTTGGTCTTTTTGTCAGTGAAGTGCTGGAATGTTTCCAAATATTTTATAATTTTCCATTTTAATTAGCACAATTTTTACCAACCATTTCTACGCCTGACTTTACTCCGAATTTATCTGAGGATTTTTCTACCTTTAATTTAGCTGAGAGTATGTTGAGCTGATGTAGCATGTGAGAAACTGACTGTTGAAATGTGTATGTGAATGTTAGAACGTAATAATCTTCATGTGAATGATTTATTTGAGATATGCTAAACCATTTTATTGGTCGAGATTTCTTTCACTCAATATTTCGGTGGTACAATAAACCTATGTTAAAAAAGCCTTAAATTAAAAAAGTATTCATTATATTACAAAATGTCATCCTTGCTTACGATCAAAAATTAGAACCTCTCCAAAACGATCAAAAATTAGAATAATCTCCAAAATTTTCAGAAAGGCAAATTGGATGGGTTCCCAAAAAGCTTTTGTTAATTCCTTTGGTACTAAACTTAAATTGCTAATTCCCCTAGTCACTAAAATTAAACAAAGTGTTTCATTATTTCATTATTTTATTCAATTACTAGCCAAGAGAAATCATTTCTTTTCCAAGCAAACTAAAAATCAGCAAATGTTCAAGACCTAATGCCATAACTAATGCTCTAAAGAAGCTCCCCAGGCAAACAGTGCTACTACTAACTATTTTGTACCATATTTAACGCTTATTGGAAGATGGCCATTTTCAAACTAACTAGAAACAAACAACGATTGTTTATTTGCCAAAGGTTAGTACAAATTTTGCGTTGTCTGATAGCTACCCGCTTATCAGCTTGTTATTTTTATTTGGCTAAGCATTCGAAAGAGCTATCTTGAAGTGTATCAGGTGGAGTGTGAAAATATCTATACAGAGTTCCGTTTCGGTTTTCGGGAGGAATACTCAACAAATTATCAGCTATTCCATGTTATTTATGACGAGTATGGAGAGGTCGTTTGCTGCCAAAGAATCTGTAGTATTTGTCACCTTCATTTAGAATCAATTAATACGAATGCGATCTGATTTTCACCTTGCCCCTGGTTTGTCTCTACTTTATCCAGAGCTTTGTCAACTCACATCCTGATGCACGACTCTTGTTAAGATCGAAAGTCAAACCAAGAGCCCCGCAAGGTAAAAACTATTGTTCTACTTACTAAACTACACGAGCGTATACTGAAAATCTTAAAAATTGTCTTCTGATAGCCCACGCTGGGCACTATATTCCTTGTATTCTTAGTAGTATGCTCGACCGAAAAGACATGCCGTTAAATTTTCTTTTTGATTAGTAACGATATATAATGCTGAGATTGGTACTAGATGTCGATCCAAAAGTGTTTACCATAACAGTAGCATTTTGCAATATGAACCGAATATCCTTCATTGAATTTCGCTCATCGAAATATCACATCTCTTAGCATTGACAATTTCGTCCCCGTACAATGTGATGAGCTCTGAAACATAATCTGCTAGCAGCCTAGTACTAGTTTTAACAGTTAAAAAAAAACAATTTAAATTAAAAGATTCATTCATCCCGTTACACATTTTCGAAGCTTTCATGAGAATTTCGAACTCGTGGTAGCAGTGTTGTCACCTTACTACATTTGTAGCAAATTTACTACATTTTTTCGGCCTCTGCCGTTTTTGCTACTTCACTACTCAAATTCTTAAATCTACTACATATTGTGTCGAAAATGTAATATTGAAGAAGATTTAAGCGCTGGGCACACAGAACGCTATCGGGCGTCAGGGCTATGTCAAACACAAGGCGACAACGTTAACTTTGCAACGTTAGTCTGTTTGCATAACCTGCATGAAGTGTCGTTCAAAAATACTTTTTCTATCAGGCGCCCAGTAATCTCACATATTTGAGTACGACGTTTAATCATCGGTCAGTTTTGTTCGCCAGAGAGCTATTAAGAGATGAAAAAATAGATGAACCTTCAAATGACTTCATACATTTTTTCAGCAAGTTTAAATTGTTTGAAGGTTCTTATGTAGAGAAATAAGAAATTTATGTATGTACACATGTATTTGAAAAACAATCATTTATTTACTGTTATTTGCTATAGAACTGAAAAAAATCATTTGTTATGGAAATCGTAGAATTTTTTTATCTTCTGATAGTTTTGTTATTTTTGGGCTAGAAAACAGATTTTACCAGTATATGACGGTTTTAATTTAAAGAAAACTGATTTTGAAATTTTACTACAAAAGGACTTAATTTACTACATATCTTTCCCCATATCTACTTCAGAAATATCTTTCGGCGGTGACATCACTGCGTGGTAGTAAACAAATTCGATGAAAGCGGTATATGGAATTGATGGAAGCGTTTAACGAAACTAAGGCGTTGAGTGCATTTAGGCAATAGCATGCAACCTATTTTAATTTGATTTGTTTTTTACAATTGCTAAAACTAGTACTAGGCTGTTAGCAGATTCTATTTCAGAGCTCATCAAATTGCACCATTGCAACTGCAGCATGGAAAATGTGTCTTAACTGGATCAAAGCAAATTTCAAATTTCCATCATTGAGCATCTTTACACGAGATCCCAAATTGGGATTGCGAGTTTACTCGATTTTTTCAGCTTGCGCTAAATGTGATTGTGTTTGGACGCGCACGACAGTTTTGTGTACGTACAAAGAGGTTTTAAATATGGCGGCTTCTGACGATCAATGTTCACTTTGTTTGAGCGTGTACATGCAAGGAGATTTCAAATATGGCGACATTTGACGAATGCTATTTGCTTCATGTGAGCGTGTACATGCGAAGAAATTTCCAATATGGTTGCTTCTAACGATCGCTGTTCCTTTCGTGTAAGCGTTTGTACATGCAAGGAAGACAGCAATTCCCAGAAGCCGCCATATTGAAAACAAATCCCAATCGATTGATTTTAATCACTACATCGTATAAACAAACAAGATGGTATAATATCTAAAATAATTGAAACTTATTGCCCTGAAAACCATGACAGGAGTACAAAATTACTTTTAAAATGTATTCTTTAATGTGTTAAAAAATACGCGAATTACGTTTGCAAACTCTAAGCTAAACATTAAACTAATATCTAACTAAATCTGTGTACATTAAACTTTGCTAAAGTCGGAATCTATCTTTTTACATTTGTAATTCGAATAAATAATAAGGCTTTGTACACGAGATCCCAAATTGAAATTTAAAGTACACCCAATTTTGTGAGCTTACGGTCAATTTCCATGCATGTGTGCGCAGACTGTGTAAATGCACGGAATTTCTTCATGAACTTGGATTCCCAACACCGATTTTCATTGTCATTCATCTTTCACACAGTACTTTTCATTCACACTCTATTCACACTGCACACGAAGCTGGCTCTTTCCTCTATGCAATACGATAGTCGCATAAATATGTACATGTTCCGACGTTAGAATAGCCTAGATTTCGCTTCAACTACACACGGTCAGTGTTGTGATATTGTGGGAATTTCCCCTTTTTATGGGAATTTTCGGCCTCTAAAACTTGAAAAAGGAAAAAGGTAAAAAGTGCTGCTCGTAGAACAAAATCGTGGGTGAAATGGTTTAAATGGAATGGAACACTTTCGTAAAATTTCCACCAAATTTATTTGAGAAAGAATTTGAACAACCCAGGCAAAATTGACATTTCTTCATGTATTCTTACATTTCAGCTAAAACCTGGGATGAAATGAACAAGAATCGCTTCTTAAGACATCCGATTACCGATTTTCAACAAAAAGTTTAAGTCAAAACTGCCAAAAGCAAAATATGGTTACGAAATAATGAAATAAGACATTTTTCAGCTTTTTAGTACATAGTTTAAGCTATTTCAATACATTTAATGCACCGTTTCAGTCAAAGCAACTACTGATTTACAAATTGTATGCTGAGTGCAGTAGAATTTTCAGAAGAATTGCTTAAATTTTGTGAAACATGGTTTTATTGACTTACTGGAAAATATCGAATTGAATGAAGAGCATTTAGTTCCAGATACGGATACTTATTTGGGATCAAAATCTGAAGAAGACATAGCGTCTTTTGCAGAAGCTGGAAATTAGACATCAAAAAAATAGGAAAAGAGTTTTACTTTACGACATGTGAAGAGTTTAAAGAGAGATTACCATTTAATGATGCTATCTTTAAAGATATTGAGTTTTTAAGCCCCCAAGCAGCTCTTGATAGATGAAAACGAACGAATTCGCTGCAGTTCAAAATTTGGCAGAAAAAAATGGCTTTGTCGAATTTATTGTAAATATCGAATGGAGAGATCTAGCAGTAACTTTTGTAGCGATTTTGAAGATGGGAAAGGCCTTAGCACAACTTAGAACCAGACCGAAGTCCAGAACCAAGAGTGCTAAGGTCTGAAAGGAGAATGGCTGCTGCCATTCAAGAGGCAAAACAAAAAAAAAAGAATTGCCCCGAGAGCAGGGTGCCCTAGAAATGGCCGTGAAGGCCCCTCGTCCGCATTAGCGGAGCACCCTTTAACCAACCCCGACGGATGCTGGGGTGCCGCTTTGCTAGCTCGCTGCGGCTGGGGTGGGTTCATGATACTTTCAAAATCGAAGCCACTTCATGCAATATACGAAATCAGGACACAAAGTAGGATAGTAAATCACAAGAGAACACTTGCTCTGCTGGGCACAGGTAACATAGTCCCAATCATCACCAGTTGCGGGATATTCGAGAGAGAGTTGTACCAAACAACTTTTCACGTTTTCTAAACGAGAGAAACCAATTCGTCGAACCAACAAATAATATCACTTGAGAACGAAACTAATTTCTCAGTTCGATATCGCGTCAACGAATTATTTACACGGACTCGACAAAAACTGGCAAGACTTCACGGGCGTTCCTGTTCGTTTGCACTTCCAAAGGTGTTCTCCCCAAACCTTATGTGTTTAGAATCCGTCCACCACGCGATAAACCGTGCAAATTGACATATAATTCTGGGCGGGTCACCCAAGCCTCATGGAGATTCGACACTTGATTCAATTTCACCGAAATTAATCTGCTTCTCGACGCCACAGCCGCGGTGGTTGCCGACCCTTGTCACGAATTCGCACTTCTCACGTAAAGTTGCAGAAAACCGCTATTCGCATGAGTTTCGATTTTGCCAAAACAACCTATATTCCCATCCCCAGAAACTCACATAAAAAAATTCAGGTATTCAAGAATATCTTGCGCGTTCTGGCCCGAATAGCATCCTCCACGCACTTCCGCCAAGGACAGAACAGGACCCGACAAGGAAGGTTTTCACTATTTTTTTTCAGGGTACCCGCACAAGCGATTGTTAACTTCTAGTAACCACGATGTTCGATGAGGACCGAAAGATCAGTTCACTTTCCGCGCAGATTTCAATTTATCTTTTCGGCCATGTTTCGACCCATATATACGATAATCCATATTAGATATGTATAATAGTTTCACTATTCAACTCAGGCAAGGAATGGAAGCACTTCGGGGGACTAGCATCTTGGTGTGGGACTAATTTTCGCTCTCGAAAATTCACGGCGGTCATCCCGAAGAGAAACCGCACCGATCCGAACAAATCCAATCTTTTTTCGGCTGTCCCGCCACGCCAAAACGACACGTCGCTACCGCGACAATTCCACGACTGCCACGAGCTTATCGCTGCCAGCACTCAGCCCAGTGCCGGTCTCGAAATTTTGCACAAACAATTTACCGTTAATACGGTAAATTCATTTGTGAAAAATGAAATTTTAACACGACATCGCTTGTGTTTCGATTTCTCGAAAACAAGATGCCGTTAGAGGTCATTTTGTAGAGGACTTCTGATACATTACGTATCAGAAGTCGTTAGCCGTGAATTTAGAGAAAATTCGAAATGGCAAATGCTACAACACAGATCTTTCCACAAGGGCAAGTGCGTGGAAAGAGCTGAAGGATGGATGTAATATGTAAAATATAATGACGTGAACAGGTGATCATGTCGTTTACTATCCAATCCTTTGAGAAAATCGTGAATAAGGTGAACAGAAAGAAAAGGGTAATCTTTTTAATGAGAGGAAATATCGTGAACAACGTATACTGAATCAATAAGGAAAGTATCTTTGGTAGAGGAAATGGTGAACGATGTGAGCATCTCTAGATACTTTTCCCATGGAGCAGGAGTGACACCTGAAATAGGCGCAAATGGACGATCTCCAAATAAAATTTGGAAACAAATCGTGAACTTGTGAACTCAGTGGGTATATCACTTAGTGATGTCTTTCGCATGAAAGACACCCACTGATCGTCCATTTTGATCGGCTAGCTGGTAGTAAGCACCGCCGATCTTCTTTATTACCTTACTAGGGAAAAACTTCCGGTCCAGCTTTGCATTGTAGTGTGCGGCTGCGTCACTTTGCCGGAAGTTGCGCCTGTAGACCACTTCGCCAGGCTGGTATGAAACCGACCTGGAACGAAGGTTATAGGCCTTTGCATTTCGAGACTGGGCCTGGGTGGTGAGGTCGCGGATGGACTGGCGTAGGATTGCCAGGTGGTCAGGAGGTGGCAGAGTCGTATCGGGGTCATCCAGAAGATGGAGTTGCCGCAACAGATGGTAAATGCGGCCATGGGTGACCATTGGTTGCCCGAAGACTGCCTGATAGGGCGAAGTTCCTATCGTTGCGTGAGGTGCTGAACGTAGCGCGCAGGTTATTTCTGAGAGTTTACCGTCCCATTCCTTTTGAGCAGGATCAATGTAAGAGCGGATTGCCGCTAGTAAGGAGCGGTTAAGACGTTCCGAGGCATTGGCTTGAGGGGAATACACAGCGGTGAAGGTATGTCCGATACCGAATTCCTGTAAGAAGGTTTGAAAAATAGATGACCGAAATTGTACACCATTGTCAGTTAAGACACTCTCCGGGACTCCAACAAGGGGAAATACCCTTTTCCTCAAGATGTCAATAACTGCTTTCGCAGTGAATTTACGAAGCGGCTCAACGAAGGGGAATCGCGAAAGATGGTCGAGGACGATGAGAGCTCCAATGTTGCCAGACTTGGACCTAGGGTAGGGGCCGATAATGTCAATGTACAAGCGCTGGAATATGCGCTCGGGAACGGACTGCAGCGTCATTGGTGGACGAAGGGTGTGTGAAGGGGCTTTGGTGGTTTTGCATGTAAGGCATGATCCCACATATTCACGCACTTGAGCGGCCATTCGTGGCCAGAAAAACCATTGCCGTAATCGGCCGAGGGTTTTGGCCACGCCACCATGCGCACTCAAGGGTGGGTCATGAGCTCCCCTCACTAATTCTGCCGTCATTTCTGACGGCACCCACAACTTCCAGGCCAACTGGTCTTGAAGTCCGTTTCCGGTCGCATACTCAGTCCGCTTGTACACGAACCCGTCTACAACTTTTAGGTCCGGCAGTTGGTCTTGTTCTGCCTGGACTTTAGCCGCCAGCTCCGTATAGGAGGCACTTTTGAAGTGGGGCGACTCTAAGTCTAGCTCCATTGGAGTCTCCTCGCCTTCTGCCGGCATCAACGCCTCGGCAGAGAACATGCGCGACAAGGAGTCCGGCACTACGTTTTGGCTTCCCTTTCGGTGGACAATCTTGAAGTTGAAACCTTGAAGTTTCAAGGCCCACCGGGCTAATCGTCCATTAAGGTCTGGTTGGTTCATTAGCCATTTTAGGGAAGCATGGTCGGTCACGATTTCAAATTCGTGACCTTCCACGTAGGCACGGAACTTCTTGATTGCCAACACCGCTGCCAGACATTCTTGCTCAGTGACGGTGTAGTTTCGCTGAGCGGGATTCAGTTTGTGGGACATATAGGCGATGGGGGCTTCAGCTCCGTCTTCAGTGCGCTGCACCAGCACGGCACCGACTCCATGTTGACTTGCGTCACATTGGATGGAGAAGGGCTTGTTGAAATCTGGGCTGTGCAGCACTGGGGCTGAAGCAAGGCTGTGTTTCAATTGCTTGAAAGCATTTAGCCTCTCATCGGTCCACACAAACTGACTCCGCTTGGAAAGCATGTCTGTCAGTGGTGTTGACAATGACGCATATTCCCTGACGAAGCGCCGATACCAACCGCAGATTCCTAGAAATCTTCGGAGTTGCTTCGTGGTAGAGGGAAGTGGGAAATCCATGATAGATTTCACCTTGTCAGGATCGGTCTGGATAGTGCCCCCACCAACAATGTGGCCAAGGTACTTGACGTCTCGCAAGAGGAACTTACTCTTTTCCACATTGATGGTGAGGCCAGCTTGTCTCAAATGGAAGGCGACCTGATGAAGCACCTGAAGGTGCGCGTCAAACTCGTCTGTTATCACCAACAGGTCGTCGAGGTACACAAATACCTGGTGCTTGAGTTGGGGCGGAATAACCTTATCCATCAGTCGCGACATCGTTTGGGGTGCATTACACAACCCAAACGGCATCACGACAAAATGGTAAAGGGGTCGACCGGGCACAGTGAAGGCTGTCTTCTCTTTCGACTTCTCCTCTAAAGGTATTTGCCAGAAGGCATCCTTTAAATCAAGGCTAGAGATGAAATTTGCCTTAGGGAGTCTGCTGAGAATTCCATCAATCAGCGGCAAAGGATAGGCATCCTTCACTGTGACCGAGTTAACCTTCCGGGCATCCAGGCATAAGCGTACTTTCGAGGGCTTTACCACCAACGTTACCGGCGAAGACCATGCACTCTTCGACTCTTCGATTACGCCCAACGCTAACATCCGGTCAATTTCCTGATATAGGAGCTTTTCGACAGCTGGTGACACAGAGAAATGTCTCTGTTTTATGGGTTTCTGGTCACCAGTGTCGATTTCATGACGGATGAGCGTAGTCTTTCCCAAGCCCTCCACAGCAAACGAAGGAAAGCAAGCAATCGCAGCCCGAAGTCTGCGATGCTGCTCCTGTGTGAGAGGGTGGGCGCAATCGTCGAGTGCGTCGAGGCTGTTGGTGGTGTCGACCTGTGGTGGTGGCGCAAACAGGTCTGTGGCCAGGGCGAAAAGACGGACGAAGTCCACTCCCAGATAGAGATTCTGACTGAGAGTGGGTATTATCCACAGCGTCAACGTCTTGGTGAGCCCCCGGAACGTGATGTCGGCCGATACTCGGCCTACGGCTTGGTGTGGTGTGCCGTCAGCTGTTTTCAACCCGAGAGAAGCTCTTTTCCAGGGAAAAGCGTTCCTCTCGAGGAATGAGCGGGCTAGATCAGCCGCCATCACGCTCACGTTGGCCCCCGTGTCGATCAAACCCGATGTTAGTTGGCCGAACAACAGAACCTGAGCGTACGGTCGAACGTCACCTGGAGGCACGTTCAACAGAGTCGCACAATCCAATTGATAACGCCAACGACGGAACTGAGCGTAAAAACGCCTCATTCTCAACGTTGAGCGTTTAGGTGTACTAGAAGGTTGTCTAATGGTGTTAATTTCGGAATTAAAAATTCGGTTTCGGACCGCCGTATATTTCCGCCATCTTAAATGATATGGCAGAAAAGCCAAAGGTGTAGGAGGCTCTGCCTGTAAGAGTGGGATCGATAAGGTAGTAGAGTCCCCACTCGGCTGTAAACTATCATCATTGGTGTTTGGGTCCAAGGCATTTGGAGACAGATCATCAGTCCTGTCTACCTGCTGGAACGGGGTGGAGCTTGTTTGCCCTGCGGGAGGCGTGAGATCTTGTTCCGCGCTCCCTGCGATCCGTTTTTTGTTTGGCAGTTTACACAATTCGGCTTATAAGTATCTGCCTTTCCGCAGCCATAGCAGAATACAGTTCTGGGCTCCAAACAATCGTCGAAACGGTGTCCCACTTGCTTGCAGTTCCAGCAAGTAGGCAGGACCGTGACTGCCTCCACTCCATGTTCATCGGTTGAATCCTCGTATTGGACCAGCGGGTACTCATCACATAGTTCTTCTGTAGCGTGTCTCCATTGGGAGGATCGGCGTCGACCTCCAAGCTCCATTTCAAAGTTCTCTGCACGGATGACGGCCTGACGGAGCAGACGAACAGAGGGAAGGTGTATTTGTAGCAGACCACGACGGATTTCTGGCAATAAATTGCGTCTAAGAATGTCAGCTAAATCCGCGTCGGCAATAGGGCGCTGTAGCCGGTCGACAATCTTGTAGACGTCCGCACTGTAATCGTCGAATGTTTCATGGGGTCGCTGTTTCCTTCCTCGTATCTGCTCCATCAGGTCGGCATCCGTGAAGCGATCAGCGAAATGATCGCTCAGGGCCGACTCCAAATCTCTCCAACCGAAGTCACGTCTTGAATTATAGAACCTCCAATACCAATCAGCGGCAGGTCCTATCAAAAGTAGGTGCATATGCTGGCATAGAACATTAAAATTTCCGCCCAAGGTATTTCTAGTGAGAGCCACTACCCTGTTAATAAAAACTTCCACGGGCATAGAGGATTCGCGACCCGAGAATTTTAGGCCCCACCCACCAATGATGCTAGCCACCTTATCGTGGTGGAACTGGACATTATTACCACGAGGGGTGCGAGGTGAGTAGGATCGCGGCACTGGTACAAATGATTGTGCGCGAGGGTTAAGTCTGGGCGACTCTACATTCCCAGTCCGGGACGGAAGGTTCAATTGGGCCATGCGCTCCAGCATCACACGCATGCCGTTCTGCAATTCGTTAATCTGTTGCTGAAGTCCGCTTAAATCTTGAGGCACTATAGAGCGCGCTCCTGCGGCTTCTGACGTCACATCTGATATTGGGGACGCTTTTGATGACGGGCCAGGTGGCTGAATTAAACCTTCCGCCCCCGACTCGGCCTGCAAATCGAAGTCCCTAATTTCCAAATCATCATTTCTCATGCCTCGGGTTCTTACTCCCGGCCGTTGTGTTTTGGGCCGAGCCCCTCGTGGCATAGATGCTGCAGCAGTGGGGGCCTGTCCGGCTCCTAAGGGGAGACTCAGTGGTCCACGGCACAGCGGGCAATCTGTATGATTCCGAAGCCATTGCTCCAGGCACGTTTCATGAAATGTATGACCACATTTTGTGGTGTACGTAACCTGGGCAGCAGCGAATGACTGCTGGCATATGGAGCACTGAGCCTCCACTGTGGTGCCAGACAGATCCTCACTACTGTGATGCAATGGCATGTCCAATCTGTGAAAATAATTGGCAAGTGATGAAAATCCAAAGAAAATGCACGATACTCGTGACTAACGAATTAATTCGCTTAATCTAAAGTTGGTTGGCGGGGAATTCAGTCCGCAACCAAATGCACAAAAAAAATTTGTGTCTAATTTTATCAAAGAATCTTAACAACTAATAGGCCAAAGTGCCAAATTCAAAATAAGTGGATGCACACCAGTGGTGTGACTAACTCTTCAATGAGTCTTAATAACTAATAGGGCAAGAATGCCAAAAATTCAAAAATATATATAAAATATATATATAAGTGGGTGCACACCAGTGGTGTGACTAACTCTTTCAAAGAGAAAACTCTTAACAGCTAATAGGGCAAAAAAAAAATGCCAGAAATTCAAAAAGATATATAAAATATATATGTAAGTGGGTGCACACCAGGTGGTGTGACTAACTCTCAACTAGTATAAAGATTTTAAAGCCAAATGCTAGAGTTAATGAGAAAAAATATATAACTTCCAAAAAGTTTAGAAAAAATTTTCTAAAGTTGTAAACTTCCAAAGTTGAATCAAAAAAAATATAATTATAATTTTCAAGAGATGGCCTTCTTACTAGACGGAACCCGATCCGTCCCTCTCCAACTCAGGTCCGCTGGCTGGCTGGCTTTTGACTTCAAAAATCGCAGGAAATTGAAATTTTAATTACAAAATGTTTAAGTATGAGAAGTGTTTACGTATGAAAAATGTTTTGGTGAGAAAAATGTTCAAGTGTGAAAAGTGTTTAAATGTGATAAGTATTTAAGTTCAGTAATTTAATTGGGTCGATTCCAAAAGGGGAATCGCCCAGTACGGGGGGACTGTACTCTCACCCGAAATTCCTCGAAAAGAGAGGAGCAAGGGACCAAAAACAACTGTGTTGCTGCTTGACTCAACTTCAGCAAATGGTTCAAGTTTGGCCAAGCTGCAGGGACGTGTAGGTGGCACCACGCCAACCCCACGTAATCCACTACAGCCTGAACCAAACCCAAGCCAAAAGCCGAAGCTGGATCAAGACAGCAGGGATATAAAAATTTGGGACAGCTTCCCAACATAAAGTGGGGCAGGGGCCCTTCAGTTGACCGGGACAGGAGCGGCGGTAAACCACCACAACCTGTTATCCGCGGCCAACCTCCAGGTTGCACCCAGAGTCAAAAAACTCAAAAAGACAACACAACAGGAAGCTGCCCAAGAGGTAAGCTAACTAGGAATGATTTTAAAAGGAAAGGATTGGGAAGGATGTTTGCGGCTAGTAAGGAAAGAGCGAGCAATGCAGGTCTTAATAAAGGTGTTTTGTTCTCTCGAACGAAGTAAATTTAATCGCAAAGGAAGCGATTCTAAGACCTGCTAGTGAGAATGGAAATTTTAGGATTGAAGACGTAAAGTCTTGAGGGGAGTATGAGACGAAGCTCATAATCTGTTTCTCACTTTGGTGTGGGTTGCCCAAAACAAGTTTCGGGCCCCACGTTGGGCGCCATTTGTAGCGGATATGAAGATGGGAAAGGCCTTAGCACAACTTAGAACCAGACCGAAGTCCAGAACCAAGAGTGCTAAGGTCTGAAAGGAGAATGGCTGCTGCCATTCAAGAGGCAAAACAAAAAAAAAGAATTGCCCCGAGAGCAGGGTGCCCTAGAAATGGCCGTGAAGGCCCCTCGTCCGCATTAGCGGAGCACCCTTTAACCAACCCCGACGGATGCTGGGGTGCCGCTTTGCTAGCTCGCTGCGGCTGGGGTGGGTTCATGATACTTTCAAAATCGAAGCCACTTCATGCAATATACGAAATCAGGACACAAAGTAGGATAGTAAATCACAAGAGAACACTTGCTCTGCTGGGCACAGGTAACATAGTCCCAATCATCACCAGTTGCGGGATATTCGAGAGAGAGTTGTACCAAACAACTTTTCACGTTTTCTAAACGAGAGAAACCAATTCGTCGAACCAACAAATAATATCACTTGAGAACGAAACTAATTTCTCAGTTCGATATCGCGTCAACGAATTATTTACACGGACTCGACAAAAACTGGCAAGACTTCACGGGCGTTCCTGTTCGTTTGCACTTCCAAAGGTGTTCTCCCCAAACCTTATGTGTTTAGAATCCGTCCACCACGCGATAAACCGTGCAAATTGACATATAATTCTGGGCGGGTCACCCAAGCCTCATGGAGATTCGACACTTGATTCAATTTCACCGAAATTAATCTGCTTCTCGACGCCACAGCCGCGGTGGTTGCCGAGCCTTGTCACGAATTCGCACTTCTCACGTAAAGTTGCAGAAAACCGCTATTCGCATGAGTTTCGATTTTGCCAAAACAACCTATATTCCCATCCCCAGAAACTCACATAAAAAAATTCAGGTATTCAAGAATATCTTGCGCGTTCTGGCCCGAATAGCATCCTCCACGCACTTCCGCCAAGGACAGAACAGGACCCGACAAGGAAGGTTTTCACTATTTTTTTTCAGGGTACCCGCACAAGCGATTGTTAACTTCTAGTAACCACGATGTTCGATGAGGACCGAAAGATCAGTTCACTTTCCGCGCAGATTTCAATTTATCTTTTCGGCCATGTTTCGACCCATATATACGATAATCCATATTAGATATGTATAATAGTTTCACTATTCAACTCAGGCAAGGAATGGAAGCACTTCGGGGGACTAGCATCTTGGTGTGGGACTAATTTTCGCTCTCGAAAATTCACGGCGGTCATTCCGAAGAGAAACCGCACCGATCCGAACAAATCCAATCTTTTTTCGGCTGTCCCGCCACGCCAAAACGACACGTCGCTACCGCGACAATTCCACGACTGCCACGAGCTTATCGCTGCCAGCACTCAGCCCAGTGCCGGTCTCGAAATTTTGCACAAACAATTTACCGTTAATACGGTAAATTCATTTGTGAAAAATGAAATTTTAACACGACATCGCTTGTGTTTCGATTTCTCGAAAACAAGATGCCGTTAGAGGTCATTTTGTAGAGGACTTCTGATACATTACGTATCAGAAGTCGTTAGCCGTGAATTTAGAGAAAATTCGAAATGGCAAATGCTACACTTTTTCAAGTGATGAAAAGCGGAGATTATTGGAGCTAACAGTAGAAGAGTTTTCGAAAGAAATAGAAAAAGCAAAAAAATTAAAATTAACTAAGATTTCAAAGTATGCTCTAGATTTGCCACATTCAAATACTATTCATTCAAATACTAAGTCGGAAACAATATTCTCCATTGTAAAGCTTTAAAGCGAAACAGAATAAGCGAAGATTCACTGAATGCAGTTTGTTGCATTCGCTCCAATTTCCAGTCTAGACCTGTTACATGCATTGATTTCGAGCGTTCTGACAAACGTTTCAATTTGCGCAATGCACCAAATTTATTTGATGAGTTAAAAAATGAACGCATTTAATATTGCGTTATAATGAAATGATTTTTTCACGAAATGAATGTATGTTTTTTTTCTTTGCTGTAATAAACCAAATATACATGTGTATAGATTATATGAAACTGCTGTTTTTTTCTTATAAGTATAGGCATTTGCGCGATATTGATAAATAAATATAAAACTGTGGTGAATAGCTCACATATTGTCCGTGGGAAAAACCGTGGAAATTTGCCACCTGGTCTGTGGGAAAAACGAGCATTTGCGAGGGAATTTTGGCCACGGAAGCCTCAAAACACTGCACACGGTAGTCTAGTGAAGTATTACCATGTATATATGCATAAAGTCTATTCGCTCAAGTGGTTTCTCGAGTGGCTCCGCAATATCGCTCTTGTCACTAAAGTGAAGGTATGAGGTGTGCAGAGCAGTTCTAAATGATGGCTCATATAGCTCTTTCAAAAAAGTTGCTCTTTTGCATGGGCTCGCTCCTGAGCGACCTACCATTACACAATAGACAACATCAGTAGTACGAACCGTTATGAACACTCTTACTGTTATCAGCACACTCTACGTGTAAGCCCATGAACAACTGCTCCCGAGCTAATTTCTGCCTCAGTAACATTATAGCGGCAACGGTTGTTGTTGTATTCCATAAACTTACCTTAGTCAGATCTACCCAAGAGTGCACATAAACGCACCTAATATTATAGCAAGCTAATCTTGCTGTGTTTTAGCACAAAAATGAGAAAAATTCGGCCATACTATGATCTTGGATGAAGAAATTCACGCTAGATATGGAGTTGACAGCTCGCATTCCTGATAAGGATGCATAATATGATAGTGTCACTCTCGAAAGTTGGTTTATCCATGCGTACCGATGGCTCAAATCTAAACAATAGAGTCAGGAGTGGTAAATGCTCGGCTGAGCTGAACCTTCTTTTGTCCACCAGACCATTGTAATGTCATTCAAGCGGAAGTTGCAGATATTTTTCAGGGAATCAGCAGCTTTCTGTGTAATCGAATGTTTGAAATCAATATTGGCTTTTTTATAGGCGGCCAAGCGGCTATTAAGTCCCTTGTTGTCTCTGTACAGTGTTTATGATTGTCGCTGAATGCCGTGCATCTCTTAGAGAGATGTCGAGACATTCAGTAATGCAACTGACTTGGGCACTTGGCCATAGGACTTTTCAGGTCGACTGTCAAGATAATGGGCTGACAAAGGTTAATTCGTTGCTAAAAGGTGTCATGCCTTCTCTCAATAGGAATACCATGACATCGGCTAAATTTGCCATCATACGTCGATGACTCTACGACACTCTGGGTCGATGAATCATCCTGTGCAATAACAAGAAATTCCTGGATCTCCATGTACGACCATCGCACTAGGCAGCTATTAAGCCTAACTGGTAGAACTCTGCATTGTTCCGTGGACATTCTTACGGATCCCTGTCTCATAGTACAGCATGCGCAGTGGTTTGGCACAAAGTTTAATGATTTTTGTCGGAGCTGAAGATCGGAGAACGAAGATGATTCCGTTCTCCATTTAACGTGCCAGTGCCCGACTGTAGCAAGAAGAAGGGTGGTGGCACTTGGTGCATCCTTTCTCTCAAATTTAAAAGAAAGATCCCTGGTCAACTTAAAGGGGATAGTGCGGTTTACCAATGGAAGCAGATGATTTACTGATTTTAGTCAATAGAGCAGAGCTAATAAGAGTCAATAGGAGTGTTATTGTTACTATAACTTACTTACCTATAGTGGAGCTAATTCGAATAGTAGACATCAAACAATCAAAAAATACTCTTTTTTGGTAAAAACCTAGTACACAATAAGAATTTTGTTCATTAGGCTGCATGTAATATTTTTGATTATGTGTATTTGAGAATTATGGACTAAATATACAAAATTAAGAAAACAATACAAACTTCTTTATATTATATTTGGAAATCCGCTAAAAAATTTGGGTCTCCGGCACCATATTCCAGAACCAGAGGTGCAATTATAACTTCCTGCTACTCATTGTCGTTAAGAAATTTCATATAAAACGTAATTTAGAATTATAGCTTTACTCTTTTAGTAACTTAAAAGTTCAACATTCCACAGCCAGAAACAGAAAATATGCGATCGAAAAATCACAGAAATACTAGTTTTGTGAGACCAAATTTTCTTCTAAGTTGGCACTTTTTGAAAAAAAGCTATCTTTACTCAACTTTACTTAAACCATTTTCTGCTAATAACTCATAAGCAAAATCAAACCCCACACAAAAAATCCGAACTACAGTCTCATCGGATCGATTACCATAATCTATCTGCCTAGCATTCCATTATTTGATGCAATAAATCAATAACTCCAATCCTCCTCGCATAGCCTTTCATCCTAACCACAAACGATTTAATGTTCATTAAATTAAGTAATGTGGAAAAATACTGTACATCTTTCAAATCAATATTGGCTTTGAATCTTTTCCCAGCAGTCCAGGTCAACGGCTCATTCGTTCTGCCATTATACTTTTTCGTTCACATTCGATTCAAGTTTTGCTCTTCTTTCCGTCAGCTGTCCTTTTTTGATTGAAATTGAGGTTTACCAATGCTAAAATGTCTTGGTGGAAAGATTTGCCATATCCGTTTCAAAAGTCGCGCATGATACAGGGATAAACCCTTAGGTAATTTTTTCCGCTTGACATAAGCTACGCACTCTTAGATCTTTGATCATTTTTCATGTCTGCTGTAGTCATTCAGTCTTTTTACCTCGGTAAAGAATTTCAGGCTATGTCGGAAAGGACCACAACGCTACGACGAAGATAGGATCTTTTAGCAGATATCGCTCTTGAAATCAAAAGCCACTTGCGATTATGGGGTGTAGAAGAGGCTTTTTTTGTCGGAACTGCGAAACATTTAAAGTGATGAGGGCTATGAGACAGGGCAGAAAAAAAGCAAGACGTGACAGGAATTTAAGAGAAAATGTTGATAATGATTATGGTGGCAGTAGAAATACTTGTTGATATTTGATGTTTTTGTGCTGCTTGATGGTTTGGTGTGTTTGAAAAACGAATGCTATTGTTGAGATTTAAGGTGGAATTTGGGTTTGAATGTGAATGAGAGATGTGTTTTGTCTGATTCAAACATAATTTATTTTGATCAAATCAACACCCATTTAAAGCACGAACCTTAAATAATTTGTGGTGAATGTACGGAAAATTAAAAAAAAAACCAAAAACTCAACCGCACCTGAACCGCTACAAATACTAATGTTCGATGAATAATTGAAGAACCGTGCAGATTTTGAGTGCATATTCTACCACACGTCCTCCATCCTGTTCCGAGTGTAAAACCAATTTACATTTACACTAATTGTAAAACCATGTATGAATTTCTAGATTTAGGAATACCAAACACTGCAAAACTTTGAAAGTTGCGTAACATATCATAAACGAGGAAAATGCTTAGTGCTTACAATACTTTACCAGCACTGCAACTAAAAGTCTCCCACAATTGAAATCTATCGATTTCGATTTTATCCGATGATTTCGTCGCAAGTTACAGGGATAGAAAGATGTTTGGAATCAAAAAACGAAAGATGTTTGGGAGCGAAAAATTTCTAGAGCTTAGATAATTTAAACATTGGTAGCTTAAAGTGGAATATAATGCATAGAAGCAATGTTGTGTATTTATTTATTAATATATATTCAACAGACAAATTCAATTACTATCCAATTATGCAATAGTGAAGAAAGAAAGTAAATATAAGTGCGCGCAAATGTCACACTAAGCACAACGGTAGAATGCGCGACATGAACTGCTTCACGGACAGCAACGTGGTTACTTATGTCAGAAACAGCTATCGTATAAAATAATTCTAGGAAAAGTCTGCGTGATTCGAGGGAAGGAAGATTTAGAAATGAAAGGCGATCACGTTAAGGACGGTAAGGAAGCTGAAACTTGATGAACAAGGTCCGAGTAAACCTGCGTTGAACAGACTCCAACGCATTATTTAAGTAGACATAATGAGGACACTACACTTGACAGCAATATTCAAGGAAAAAACGCACAAAGAAGAGAAAAAGGTATACACCGGTTTAAATGCAAACAAAGGGTTTAGAGGATCTAATAATGAAACCCGATAATTAAGAGCCCCTTGCAGTAATATATGAAATATGCTTATCAAATTTAAGCTTAGAATCAAATATTACACCAAGATCTCTAAAATTATCAAGAACATTAAAAGGAGAGCCAGAAACAGAATAAGAGAACATAAAAGGTAAGGTTTTACAGGTAAAAGAAATTTTGTGACATTTCACGATGTTCAAAGTGAGAGCATTGGCGCAGCACCAAGTCTGTAAGCTATTAAGGTCACTTTGTAAAAGCGTACAGTCATTTTGTGACTCGATCACTCGAAAGATCTTGAAATCGTCAGCATATAACAAACAAGAAGATCGGATTAAAGGAGGTAGATTATTTATGAACAAAAACACCTGATACAGGAAAAAAGGGAATTGAAGAACAGGAAATAATAGTTACAATACAGGTTCGAACATATATGTAAGAGTTGACAGAGTCAAAAGCTTTGGAGAAGTCAGTATATAGAACGTCGACCTGCTTTTGATGGTCAGGAGCGGATGCGACCATATGTGTGAAGGAAAGAAGGTTGGTTAATGTGGGTTTACCTTTGACAAAGCCATGCTGCCCATGAACTAAGGTAGGTTGGATAAAGGAGTAGACTCGCATATAGATTACTTTTTCAAGGATCTTGCTAAAATAAGGAAGAAGAAAATAGGACGGTAGTTTGAGATGCATGTACGATCACCAGTTTTAAGTATAGGGAAGATATTGATAGTTTTCCAAAGAGAAGGAAAATAACCAGAAGATAACCTTATATTGAACAAGAAAGAAAGAGGGACGTAGTCGGAGACTCGATCGGTTTGCAGAATAAGCCTCCGAAAGCAGAATAAAAGTGGAATTATTTTTGTGGGATGATTAAAATTGAAATTTTTTTAACTAAGTTGTTTCGATAGTATGCACTTGACTGATGTGACTATTTGCAAAGGGAGATGATTAATTTTTATTTACATTAGTTGTGATAAATTTTAACATCTTCGACTTATATCCATCGAAATAATTTACTGATAAATGTTATTGTTTGTGATCACAGTTTCTTTCTTGTCCATAAATCAGCATAGACAACGTATATCGTCTCCAAAACTTTTCAAAGCAGAGAATAATTGGTACGGTAACTTATTTTCATTGTAAATGTTCACAATATGAATATTAAATGTAAGCATTTATTGATACGAAAATAGTCAAAAAACGCCTCACGCTGACAACTTTTCGCTAGCATCAAAGCCAAAAATATATCACACCTGCCTCTTATTGAAATCAAACTACCCTGTGAATTTTGTTTTGATCCGATGACTGCATTGAAAACCAACCAACAATACAACCAAACCAACAATAGCTGCAACAATCATGGTTTTTTAACCAGATTTTTTCTGAATAACGCCTATACTGCCTACTAAGCACAAAAGCGGTATCTCAAAAAAAATCGAAACATTGATTTTTATAACATCAGAAAGCTTAAAACAATATGCACCTAATGAACTAAGCCTTTTAAAGGTATCTTATTTAAAACATATGGAAAACACCTTAAAAAAATTTTCTAAATCTAAGTACCCGATGTATCCAAAAGCGAAAGACCGCTCACCAGCTCCAAATGAACCCAGTTCCTCATCGCCTATCTCAATTTTACCTTAAATCACTAAAATAATTAGAGGTGTATCGATATTACTACTTTAACAAAACTTTAATTATCTCGAAACTCGCTTTCATTGAGATACCGCTTTTGCGCTTAGTAGGGCAGTATAATAAGTTCTAATTATCATACGAAATTCGTTTTGATTTCATGACTGCACTGGAGTTTATCGGGCAAAAAGCTCTATTTTTCTGAGCGAATTTTCAAAACCCAGGATACCCAAATTACCATAGCTGACAGCACCAACCGAATCTTTGAACCAAATTTCTATCAAATACGGTTTAGAGCAAGGTGAAAATCTGGTAACTGAATCTGAATTCATAGGGCAAAAACCAGTTTTTTTTCTTAATAACTTTTCAAGGTGGCACCACTGGCACAGAGTTGCTCACATAACCAAATTGGTTCTATCAGACCTGGTCCTACTTAATACCAATACATTCTGGGAATTTCAACTGTGTCTGATAATTGGGTCGTGAGTTCTGGCGAACAGAAGTTTTTGATGTTCACGTTCATATAAAACTACACTGGTCTACAACTTAGTAATATAAACATGTCTTTTAATAGTCCGGGGAAATTTAGCATGGTGCTTCGGAAAAATTAGTGGAAAGCTGAATTTTGGTGTGAACTTTGATACTGGCGTGTTGAACAAAATTTCAAAAGTCCCCATCGATCCGAGTGCTGTGTTACTTTTTATACGGGGTCAAAGGTAATCAAAAGTGACCTTTCCTAAATATCTCGGTAACGGTCACGTCTTCAAAAAAACAATGTATGACGAATTTTTAGCTTTTCTTGTAACCATAACCGTTTTTGAGATTTATTGATCCAAACATTTGTAAGTCACAGTATCCATTTTCTCAACAATTATTCGAATTTAATTATGACTTGGAAACTTTGTGAGTTTGTTTTTCTATGTTAAAAAAAAAACACATAAAACATTAAACAAACATATATACGAACATATCTACCACACTCCAGGCTAGGTGGAAAAGTGTGCTCCGAAAAGTTTACCAGCCCCCACCCCCCTTGCCATAAAACTTCGTGGGACATCTGCTCGTTACTCTCTTGTCGGATATAAACTGCATTTCTGCATCCTGTAAGGGATTAAAGAGGCGAAAAAGACAACAACATTGCAGATGAAAATAGGTTTTGTAAATTATCATGGCCCTGTGACGTCATACACAGGATAGGAGTATGAAAAAGCAAGATAATATCACGGCATAATTCTGTCAATGCTCATTCGTTTCATTATAGGAGCTCAACCCCCTGCAGACTATTCCCGGATAATCATTTTTTTTTAAAAAATCGTGTGATGGCTGCATAGCGTCAAAGCCTCGAAACCAATTTTGACCTGAAATTACGTGACCTTGTCCTGATCGCTCATGGGATAAGACAGTGTGGGGAAAAAATACAAAATCGGTTATTTCGGATTCGTTCATTTGCGAGGGTGGGTAGGATGTGGGTAGGGTGTGAATGTGGGGGTGGTCTTGCGATGTGGGTAGGGTGTGGGTGTGGGGGTGGGCCTGCGATGTTATCTGGTTTGACAGTGGACATCGAGTAGGGAACGAGCTCATCACTGAAGATTGGGGATGGAAGTTCAGTGGTACCATTTTATGACAAAGGAGAGGGGGTAACTTTTTGGAGTACACTTTTTCATCTAGCCTGGAGTATGGTAGATAATTTGCGTACATGTTTTTTATGGACCTCTTAAACATAAAAAAACATGTAACAAAAACGGTTGTAAGATCTTTTTTGTTGAAAATTTTCTCAGCTACGAATTCGTGATACATTGTTTTTTCCGTAGAAGTGACCGTTACGGAGATATTTAGGAAAGGTCACTTTTGGTGACCTTTGACCCCGTATAAAAAGTAACGCAGCACTCGGATCGATGGAGAGTTTTGACATTTTATTCAGCACGCCAGTATCAAGGTTCACACCAAAATTCAGCATTCCCCTAATATTTCCGAAGTTACGCCTTTTTTATGTCAAATTTCACTGGGCTATAAGTTTCATAATGATCTAATAATCTGGTCCAAAGTTATCGCAATTCAAAAATTTCCAAATTCTCCCAACCTCATTTAGGGCGCCTAGCGCACACATAGGGTTAACATTTTAAAAAATACTACCATATGAACATTAAAAACTCGTTCGAAACTCATTCCATAAACTTTACATTTTGTTATTTGTTGACTGAATAATAGGTTTATTTAAAATATCACTAAAATGACCGCCGGTGCCAAAATGTTACAGTTTATTAATTTTTCGTGAGACCTGGCACTGTTTTGCACATACATACCTGAAAATTTCAGTTCAATCGGATGGCGCATTCCTGAGATTTTGTCACTGAAATTTTTTGATGATATATATATATATATATATATATATATATATATATATATATATATATATATATATATATATATATATATATATATATATATATATATATATATATATATATATATATATATATATATATATATATATATATATATATATATATATATATATATATATATGAATTTTTCGCCAAAGTGGTTTCAATAAGTATGTTGCTCAAATATTAGTAAAAACACAATATACACAACGAAGAAGCTACTTTAACAAATCAAAAATATGTTTTTTAAAAGGTTGAAAAACATGGACATAGAACCAAACTGATGCTCGTCATGGCTTCTAAGTATTCTAGGTATTGGTGAATTAAAATATACAAAAGTACTTGCAAAGCGAGTAATGAAAAGCGAATGAACTCTAGCCGGGCGATCAAACACACGTAAGAAATGAGACACGCAAATGTTGGAAAAAAGTCAACTATGATAAAGTTTGTAAAGAAAACATTCATCAACAAATACTCTACGGGTACTCAGCAAATGAAGATTTAAAAAAAGGAGATGGCCATCATAAAAACGATAAGCAACATTTAATTTGAACAAAAGGCACCGAGTAAACTAACGCTGCACAGATTCAACATCATTAGACAGGTATACAAAATGAAGAGACCACGCTTGGGAGCAATATTCAACAATGCTACAAACAAAAATCACAAAAAGACGTATACATGTGCTGATAACGGTTGGAAAGCTCGAGTAACGTAGAGTGAAATCAACTTAATCAAACATGTAAATCAAATTTTAGCTTCGGTTGAAAAATTACGCCAAGGTCCTTACGTTCCTCTAGAAAAAGTGTCAGGAAATTAGTTACTCGTTTTAAGAAAACGGATATACAACCAGCAATGTTTCGAGTTATTTGGAGAAGGACACGCTTCAATATGGGCGAACTACCCACGTTTCGCTTCTTTGGTAGTTCTAAATCTACCTGATTTAAAAATGCAGTGCGAATGTACTATTAGTTTGATTCAAAAAAAAAATCAGACCTTTATTGTGAATACGCTTTTAGATGTTTCCAAAGTTAAAAAATGCGACTTTTCAGGAGAGCGCTTGAAAAGAAATTTCAATTTTTCCACCTATTTTCCTGTTTGTCGCCTCCAACGTAAATTTATCCCAATCGAAACTAAACTGGAATGACCTGTCGATTATCTACTAGTTCTGCAATCTTCTAAACATGTTTTTCGTTAAGTACGTTCCTCTATTCCTTTTCTACTTCACTTGCATGAAAAACTCCAAAGTCGAAAAGCTCAATAATATATTTAGCGTACTTATAATTGTCAGAAAATCATGGTAAAAATGCCATTCAAAGAAGAGTTAGAATAAAAGTAACAAAAAAAAATAAACGACTAATCTTCTGTTAAACCATATCACTTCTTTTGTTCTTTGTTAGCACCATCATAGACAATAAACTGTACGAGTAATAAACCCCAATTTGACATAAATTTGTGATCAATATTCCCTTTTTGTCTACAAATCAGCAGAAACAACGTATATTGGCTCTAAAGCTTTTCTAAGCAGAGAATATTTGAAACGGGAATATGGATCGTTTGCGATGTAAGCTTCCGAAAGCAGAATCAAATGGAATTGTTTGAAAATAAGAATTAATGATCTCCCACTACAAATAGCCACATCAGTCAGGTATGCACTTCGAGCTGATGTCTGATGAGACACAGTACATACTTTCGAAACCACTTAGTTAAAATTTTTCAATATGACCCCTCACAAACAATTCCACCCAATTTGACTGTTCATTTTAGATTTCTGACGCGAGATTTTGCTACTTACCAAGTTATCTGAGCTGGAATAAATTCATCCAAAGTGCTTTATAGTGGAAAAGGATCCAGCGAGCGTATTTGAAAAAAAAAGACTTATTAAAAAAATAAATTAAAATTTAATAAATCAATGGAAGAAATCCACATTGGGCGCTAAATTGCTTGGACAATTTTAAGGTGCATTGAGCTTTTGAATGCTTTTGAAAGTATCTGAGCTAATTTAAATAGACAATGAAGTTACACTGTCATTCAATTCTTACGTCAAAAGAGTCGCTAAGCAATAAATTAGTAAGCCGAAGTTTGATCATAAAAGAGCAATAGCAAAGACAAACGGGGCGAAAACGAAAAATCAAGCATCAACTATCAACATGGGAAAAGTATGCAGATAAAAAACTTAGACTCTCATAGCTCTTGTTTCTTGCACTTTTAAAAGTTTTGTAGCGTGTGAGCAATGAGCTCTTCCATTTGGATATTGAATCAGCGGCGGCTCTAAGTATGGGGCTAATGGGGCTTAGCCTTACCATCTATTTTCATTTCAATTTGTAAAGAAACCAATTTGTATTTTAATTATTACAAACTACATATAAAATTTCATTTTAGCGAATTAAATCATCAAAATACTCCGTTCACCTACTGTTTTTAAAATCCATTCATGTCTCGTCTCTTTCAAAATCTGTATTTTATTACGCAAATTCCTATGTATAATTCAATGCAAGAGAATTTACTTCGCTGATGCAATGTGCGCGTGATGCTTTTTTCATATTTTCTTTCCGTATTATGTACCAAATGCAATGTGCGCCGGGCTAAGTTGAACTAGTCCCCAAAAAAGAGAGGATACCAGTGGCGAAGCGTCCATACAACCCGATTCCTTCCGGCTTCCCTTTCAAAAATATCGACCTACTTGGGATTTTACAAAACATGTATGCATCTTAGCATATATGTACATAAAATTTCAATTTACTAAAGATTTTACCATCTTCTGTATAATACGATAACGTGAAAATTCCCATTCATAAGCCGACATTTTCCGGCTTGCAAATTCTTATTTGCGAGCCACTAGAGGCTTTGGCCAAATGTGTATTGCCTTGTGTGTGTCTCTTTTCGTTCCTTGCTGAAATGCTATCAACGTCTCGCTTTAACTGATGAAAAATAAGTCGTGATCGATCGGCTTACGAATGGTTCTAGAGTTGAAGAAAATTTCGATCGGTTCATTCAATATTGCCGTTGTGCTATTTTTATGTGAACGTTACTTTCGATAGTTGTATTGCTTACATAAAGAACAGCATGTAAAGATTATAAATTTGAGATATAAGTTTGAAGATACAATTTTACTGGCTTTCTAAAAACTACAATTTTTCTTATGTTAGTCTTTAGAAATGAATTTTGACGTGCTAAGAAAAAGTCATAAGCACCAGAATGCAGTTTTTGGGTTAATTTCATGATGAAATAGACCGCATTGAACTCTGTCTTTGTAACCTGCCAACAGTTTGTTTCTGAAGCATGTTTATAAGCAGGTCGCCTAATATTATTATCACATCTCCACAATGAAGCACTTTTCCTTAGTTTAAAACTCTTAGCTCCATTTTTTCTACGCCAAAAAGGGAAATTTCATGCTTGCAGAACTATAAATTAACTAAGTTTAAGCATGTTCAAGTAAGGTTCGCTAATATTTGCGTGTAGTGATTAAAAGATTCATTCCTATGAATTAGAATCTCAGTTTTCGCGAGAGCTTGCCATAAAAAATATTGATTGAAATAAAAAAGAGACTGAAACAATTCATACTTTCAATGATTTAAGGTTTTAAGCTTATGTTGATTGATTAAGGTATTACAAGGACTATCATAATTTACAATGTAATATGTTTTAACGAACAAGTCAATTTGTTTCATATTTTTAGTAAATTATATCAAAGAAATGTCTTTTAGCGGTAACAACTCTGTTTTTGCCTTCGGACGTTGTCCTAAGCAAAAAATTATTAAGTGCCTCTATTCACTAAACATCAAACATAACCGGCGAAGTCATTTTTTGGAAGTGCAAAGTTTTTATTACGTGCCAAATAGGTAAAATGAAAATTCAAATTTCCTGGAAACTACAAAATTAGAGCTAAGAATTTTTAACTAAGGACTGCAGAATGTCTTGCGCTAAACTCTTTTATAATACATATTCTGCGTAAACTTGTTTTCATCTTCCTAACTACATAATATTTCATGAAAAGCAAGAATCAGGAAATATGGTAAAAGAAAAGTACATAAAACTATTTGTCGTGGGAAATCTGAAACTTGATATTTTTAATAGGTATGTCTAAAATATATACGTTAACCCTTAAAAATACTAAAGGTAAAAGTCGCAAAACAGTTTGAAAGTATAGTAAATGAAAAATTGTTGATACATCCTCATGTTAAAGGTTGACATTTTTCGCAACTTTTTCATTTCAACCGCTTTATTTCCAAAATATTTATAAATTTAATGGATGAAAAATAGCTGCTTTCAATTTTTTCCATTCAGTGCTCTGCAAGCTCAGAAAGACGTTTTTTCAATGTTTCTTTTTTACAAACATGATTTACATTTAAACAAATGGTTTTGTGTATCATTAGCATGCCAAACATCATTATTATACATATATACAATTGTGGATAATTATTCGGTTTCCCTCCATCGATATTTCATCCCTCGCCACTGTACGAATGAAAAAATTCAATGAGCGCAAAGTATGCCACACGCAATGAACAAAAGAGTAATCAATGGGCTTAGTCCTTAACTTAAACTTCTATTGGTATATCGCTTGTTTGTCGTTCGCTAACAGAATGAAGTGCGTATAGTACCAATGGGTTAAATTAAGCTAATTAGTTTTTGCAATTGAAGAGTAAACGATGGTTTTGTTTTTTTTTTCTATGATAATGCCAAAGCTCAGGGGATTGCCCTTTGAAGCGAATGCTTAGCGATGGCGGTAGGGAGAGACATGTGGGAGAAGCCGATATCAATTATTCCATTCCATTATTCTTTTAAGTGCCACATTTATTTCTTATTTACTACTTTGATATTATCGTTCAGGTACCAAATATGATAGAAAAATGGTGTGCTTAGCTTAAAAGTACATAGCACCTTCAAATTGAAAAAAAATTTTTTTTTTATATAAAAAGACATGTCTTCATAAAACTTTGTGCTTATACTTTATTAGCTTCATACTACACAAAATAATTTTTAAAAAAATTTTTTGTGGCCCACTGTCGTCTGCTACAATTTTTTTGAAAAAAAAAAACATCAATAAATCACGGCGTGCACGATAACTGCCCTCAGAAAAGTCAGGAAAAGAAAAACAAAGGGGATTTGATCAGCATCAAAGCGGCCTTGAAATTAACTAAGAGAACACAATTTGGTCGAAAAATAACAAAATGGCGAGGTTTTTTCGAAAATCCAAATTTTTTTTTTCAAAAAAACGTTTTTTCGAAAAATAAATTGCATGCTGATTTTTTCATCCGTAGTTCATTCTGAGCTTCATTTCAGAACGATTGGATGAATACTTTTTTTCAATCATGCACGCCAACTTGAAAAAGTTTATTTCGAGAAAGTGGCGTTTAAAGTTCAAATTCAATATTTTTCGTGCGTGGCATATACAACATAAGCTGCGTTTTATTTTCATCCAGAGTGTAGTAGGTATCCTGGATGCATAATAAAACGATCCAGAGTAGCACGCGAGTTTTTTTCTGTCAAACAGTTGTCATTTCAAAATTTGAGCTGTCATATAACCAACGCCGTTTTCAAATGTATGACTATTTATCCTGGTTGCCAGGGTGACATGGAAATTTTTGAAAATTCCAGCTATTCCAGTTGATATGACTTTTCGAAATACGTTCCACAGAGAGCACGAGTACAAACTCCACTGAATTCACAAGTGTTTGTACTCTGGATGTTGTTGTTGTTTCGTGTGCAAATCGATATCCTGCACTACTCTGGATGTATAATAAAACGCGCCTATATATGTATATATAAATAGGTAATACTAGTATCCCAAAATGTCTCCCTCTATATTTACAGCTGCTATGTGAGAGAAGTACGTATTGTACTATATATACAGGGTATGATCAATAAGTAGTAGGACTGAATGTCTGTAGTGCCAACGGAGCGGTGGAGAGTGGTCGAACCACTTAGGGTTGGTAGTGGGGAGCCTTCCGAAGAGATCGATATTTTTCCCAGTTGCCTGCGAGCAAGCATAGAGAAAGTACGTCGATTTTTGTGAACCTATGTTAACAAGTGTCATCGCGATCCAAGATGGAGAAAAATCTCGAGCAGCGCTACGCCATTAAATTCTACTTCAAACTCGGGAAAACCGCAACGGAGACCCTTGGAATGCTTAAGGAAGCCTACGGGGATGCTGCCATGAGCCGCTCAACAGTGTTTGAGTGGTATAAGCTGTTCCGGGAGGGGCGGGAGCTCGTCGACGACGACCAGCGCGCCGGTCGCCCATCAACTTCAAGAATTGATGAAAATGTGGCCAAAGTGAAGGCGCTCCTGGACACTGACCGGCGCACAAACATTCGTCTGATTGTTGATGAGTTAGGGATTTCATACGGTACCGCCCAAAAAATTGTTACTGAAGATTTGGCCATGCGAAAGGTGTGCGCCAAGTTTGTGCCAAGAGTCCTGAGTGATGAACAAAAAGTGAATCGTGTGCAAATTTCCCAGGAAATTCGGAACTGTGTCCAAGAAAATCAAAATTTTTTAGACAATGTGATTACCGGTGACAAAACGTGGTGTTTTGAGTACGACCCGGAGACCAAACGCCAGAGTGCCGAGTGGCACAACAACAATTCCCCGCGTCCAAAGAAAGCCAGAATGAGCAAGTCAAGGGTCAAATCCATGCTCATCTGCTTTTTTGACCGTCGTGGTGTGGTTCACAGGGAGTTTGTACCCCCTGGACAAACTGTAAATGCCAGATTTTACGTGGACGTGCTTGGCAGGTTACGCAAGCGCGTCCTCCGCGTGCGGCCAAACATCGCCGATTCTTGGAGGCTTCACCACAACAACGCGCCGTGCCATACCGCGCTGTTCGTGAGGGAGTTTTTGGCCAAGCATGGGGCTGCCACGTTGCCCCACCCCCTGTACAGTCCAGATCTGGCACCGCCGGACTTCTTCCTCTTTTCTCGGCTCAAGCGGGACCTCAAGGGCAACCGATACAGCTCCGTAGAAGACGTCAAAGAGGCCGTGACGGCATCTCTGAAGGGGATCCCGGAAAGCGAGTTTCAGAAGGCGTACGTGCATTGGGAATCACGTTATACGCGTTGTGTCGGAGCACAAGGGTGCTATTTCGAGGAATACTAAAGATTTTCAACGATAAGTTCAATAAAAAAATTTAAATTTATTTAGTCCTACTACTTATTGATCATACTCTGTATGTACAAGTATATATTAAGCAGATGTTACTAAGAGAAAGTCGATGTAGCGGTATAGCGAAAATGATTTTATATTATTAAATTCATGTTTTTAAAGCTCCATTCTACCATATTCTAGCAACACAAAAAAAAACATTTTTTGAAAATTTGAAGGTGCTGTCCCCTTAAAAATGATTTGAGATGGTGCAGACAGGTCTGTATGTATGATATTTTGTACAAAATGTTGATTGCATAAAAACGTGTGAGAATATACAATATACACTGTTTGCAATATAATTGATCTTTGAAGACATTTTCAAAAAGTTTTCTTACGACAAATGCGGGAAGTGACAATTTGTTATTTTCGTGCTATTGAAAGCATAAATATTTATTAGTTAAAATTTTCCAAAGTCAAAGAAGTACCCCAACATCGATGGTTATTTGCTGGAATTTTCAGTCCCCGAATTATACAATCTATTGTTGAAAGCCTGGGGCATCTAATTAATTGCTTTGATTTAATTGGATGGGATTCTTGGGACGTAATTATAAGCCAGTTTAATCTAGTAAAAATTAATATATGATGATGAAGTGCTTTAAAATATGTCATCTGCTACTGAATCGTAAAGCTTTTTTGAAAGTCAATAATATGATTTCTTCTGTTTAACAAACACATAATTTAATTGAAATACGTTTTTTCACTCCAAATATACTAGTAGATTATAAAAGATGATTTATCAATCTAAAAAATACTGAAACTATTAAGCTTATAATTCAGTAAAATGAGACAAAAACGTTTCATTTTATTTGCAGTCTCATCTATTAGTGAAAAGCTGAAAACTTTGACAAATTTATCCAACAGAAAAATAACTAAGAGTTTTAACAATTATATAATATATATTTAAGTAGCTTTCATACGTGATTTGAATGCAGATGGCATCAAATTTTTTTCTTTCCCTCTTAAAGCTTTCTGAATATCTAATTTTTTAAATATCTTATTTAAAAAAAAAAACATATTAAGTGCAAGTGGTTAGTCAAGTACTCTGGCTATCATCATTTTCGTTTCGTTCTTTCCTAAAACATCTGACCGCTCACCTTAGGGATATTAGCTTTATTGTACACTGACTAGACATATTTTATGTGTGTTCTAAGAACTACTTCAAATGATTAAACAGGCTACTCGAAAAGTCCGCAAAACAATCATTCTTCCATTCACAAAGAATAACAAATATATGCTGACAGTACACATACGATTACCCAAGGGTTAATCCAAGTGCCAACTTTATCCGAAAATGACCTTCTTAAAATAGTATTCCGACCTTTCATATGTATGAGCATTGCCTTCCAGCATTTTCCAGACGAGTTGATTCCCTACTATCGTAGCATTATACCGAAAATTCGAGTCCATTACAACATATTTTGTATGAGTCCGTGTGTCATGTTGTCAGTGTCGACCGAGTTTTGCCCAGTAAGTGAAAAGTAGACACAATGAAGATGATGGTTTATTTTTTTTTTCTTGTATGAATATTACCAGTACTTTATCCCGTTGAAGCTGTTGGTCTATGATCCACCTACGAAAAAGTAAACATTTTTCATTCGTATTTTTCATAACTGAATCGAATATGTCCAGAAAACCAATGAAAAAGGGTTCGTAAGAATGTATTTTAAATATCAATCAATTTATTTAATTCAATTTTTATTTTTTTTAAACAATAATATAAGTAACATGTTGACGCCAAATTTCTTTCAACGTGTTAGCAAAACAGCCGAGATAACGGTACTTTTGTTCTTCTGGGTAGCAAAACAAAGAATCAAAAGTCTACAAGCAATAATTATAAAGAAGTTTTAGAATGTTAAAATTAAATTTTTCATATAATTTAATAGCTAGTCGGATAGCCGTGACGCTTAAAAACTTCCAATAAACAGTTTTTTATCGAAGCTACAAGTTTACTGGTCTCTTGAACTGTTATTTCCGCCCACTCCTTTAATAGTATGTCTTTGAGCTGTTGTTTTGTTGAAATAATATGATTGCGTATTTTTCTTTCCAATAGCGCCCATAATTGCTCAATGGGGCTTCAATCTGGTGATTGTGGAGGCGTGTGTAACTGTTTGGGGGCCTTGTACAGTAACCAAGTGCGCACAATTTCCGCAGTGTGCTTGGGGTCGTTACCGTGTTGAAAATAAAAAATTCTTTGTAGTCCCAATTTTTCAGCACTGGATTGGATATTACGTTTTAAAATATTTAAATATATACGTTTATCCATCGTTGTCTCCACAAACTCCAGGTTGCCCGTACCATTGGCTGCCATACAACCCCAAACCATCACTCCACCACTTCCATGTTTTACCGTTGGGTAAAGATTGCTCTGATTGTATGCTTCTCCTCGCTTACGCCATATTAATTTGCGTCTCTTTATACCGAAAATACATACCTTAGATTGGATTCATCGGAGAAAACACGTTGTTCCAGAACTCTACAGGTATATTTAAGTATTTCTTTGCGAAAACGATGGGCTTGTTCCGATTGATTATAGAAATAAACGGTTTCTTTCGTGCTACTCTAGCATGAAAACCAGACCGTCTCAAAGCTCGTCGTGCAGTAACGACAGAAATACTTTTGGTAAATCTTTCCTGAACATCATTTGCAATTTCGCAATTTGCAATGCAGTCAAACGTAGATTATTCTTCACTGCATTCAATATTCAGTGGTTTTCACGGGACGTCAGCATCGATGGGTGACCAGAACGAGGTTTGGACGTGATAATTCCGGAAGTTTTAAATTTGTTTGTTGCGGTATACACTGAGCAGTGCGATCTTCCAACCAATTGTCCAATTTCTCGGTTTGTCTTCCCCTTCTCCCAGAGCTTAATGATGATTTCCCTCTCGCCGACACTTATTTCTTTCCTTTTAGACTCCATAAAATTTTTTTTAGCTTTTCACAAAAAAAAACAAGAGACTTTATTCTGGCTGTCTGATCAATTAATATATCAATAAAATGCAATCAAAATTTTAAGCAAATTACCTTCTGCACGCTCGCAAGATCGCAATAATAATGACCGCTTGTAGACTTTTGATCGTTTGTTATGTTACGCTGGATAACAAAAGTACTGTTATCTCGGCTGTTTTGAAGACGCGTGCAAAGAAATTTGGCGTCGACACTGTGCATTGAATATTTCATTAGAAAAATAAAAGCTGAGTTTGCTAATTTGTTGACTTTTGGAAAAATATTCTAAATAACATTTTTTATTGGTTGCTTGTAGACTTATGACTGCTTGTAGACTTATGCTTGTAGACTTATGAGTGTATATCGAAACCAATATGATGAATTTCGCCAGTCTGTGATTTTCAATGAAAATATTAGCAAATAAGTTAACGAAAAATTATATATATGCATACATAAAATTTCAAAACAAATTAATTGTATAGTATATAAGTATATTTATATACTTTAGCAAAAATATTAAATGAGATTATCTCTAGAGTGCGTCATTTGATCAAACAAATTTTCAGGAAATATTGATCTGAGTTATCTAATAATCAAGATATATATAATCCTTTGACGGCGGTGCGCATTTTAGTGTATTTCCAGTTACCCCTCCATTTCTATGGAAAAAAGAATTTTTGAAGAAGCAGGTATGCAGGATTAAAACTGATAATGTTTTATACTTAGTTATAATAACGCTTTGAAAACTCATAACTCTGGGTGGGCGCAGAGTGCCTAAAGCTCAACCAGGATTTTTTTTCAAACTCTGATTTGCGATAACTTCTCATTGCGAAATTCACAAAACGTATTGAATTTTATCAAAAATAAGCAAGTGCGATTTTTGATAAATATGCAGACAACTACAGTAGGCACCTCATAAAAATTATTCAAATCATCTTTTCAGAAAATAAGGCGAACGATTTATCAATTTAATGCTCGGTCTACTCTTTCAGGGTTACCCAATGCCTCATTACCCAATTTTTTCAGCACTTGATTTTTCAAAATGTCAACCATCAGTGAAGTGCCAAAGTGAAGCTCACAAGATGGATTTTATTTAGTTTAGGAGCTGGTCCGATAAAAGTTATTTGAAAATGTGGGTGACCTTTTGGCTGTAGTGCCATTTTAAAATATGCTCAATATAAAGATAGTTTGAGGTTTGGCTTCGAAATGAGGATATTCTGTAAAATCAGGACTGTCAACTACAATGATGTTGGCTGTTTTCGCACTTACAGACGAGCCCTGATTTACGATAGGGCTACCTCCCATAAAAAAACAACGTAACTTGAAATGACGTCAAATTAATCATACTATTCTGTGAACTGGAAACATTCACCATAAATTTTGACATAGATATGGACGTTAACAACAAAATCTAGATTCAAATGACATATTATTGTGTTTCTAAGTAAAAATATTCATCGGTATATAAAAACAGCCAACTTATATTGCAAATATTCAAGCATCGTATAACCATATTCTGGTGCTAAACAACATATGCGGAGTTAATAAAGGTATTGATTAATATCGAAATGTTACATCTCATCATCAGACATTGTTATACATTTACCGGCCAAAGGTAAAGATGTAACTTTTGCCTTTGGCCTAGTCTTGTAAAATAAGCTTCGATGGATTGTTGTGCACCACATCTTTTTTTTTTGCTGCAAATATTTTCCTGCAGTGAAAAGCAGCATCATTGGTTAGCATAACAAATAGCTTACTTCTGTTCTTGTTAGAATCCAAATCAAATATCTGCTATGCTTTTTCAAAATACTGTGACGATTCCGGAGAAACGTTGGATACAGTTCCTGGTGTCATTTCACCGCTTTCAGTAACTTCGCATTCTTTTTTCAAAATATCCGAGTGTATTTCTGACAAGTTCACAGAATATAATTTATCTCTCATTCAGGCCATATTTTTCTCCAAGCACAATTCATATTGGACATTTTGACTTCATTCGAATGTTTTCTACCGCTTTCAAAATGCTGAAATTTCGCCAAAAGTGATAAACTGTTGAATTTTTACTGATTGTACCTTCTCGATCTATTTCTTTTATCAGTTGCTGGAAAGTATGTCGTAAGTAATATGCTTTAAAAAAATAATTACTTCCTGGTCCATCGGGGGTGTGTTCAATGTTCATGCTACAGCTACTGCAAAAGCATAGCATCACTTTAGCAGGCGTCAAAATTCGCAGTAGCTAGAAGAAGCAGCTATGGATATTGAGAAGCCAAGAGCTGCTACAAAGGTCAGTCAACTAGCACAACTCAAAAATATTTTTTATCAATTTTTTAAAATGTTAATCTTTGTATTTTTCCCCCTCCTTCCTTCCACTCTCTCTCTCTCTCTTTCTCTCTCTCTCTCCCAATCACTCAATCAGTAAGCACGATCCGTGTGCATCAACGTATCATCAAACATTCCGTCCTAGTACTTCCCAGACAATTGCAAATTGGTAATTGCAAATTGATGTAAGGGAAGGTCCAATTGTTATTAATTTTAATTACTCTTCATGCCCTAAGTTATATGTTTGTCCTCATTGACATGTGTCCAGAGAAAATACTACAAAAAACTCTGGTATCTTTTTCAATATGGATTAGTGCTTTTGATGTGAGATTTCCAGTATACCTTGTAATCTATTATGTTTTTCGCTGATTTAACCGAGTTCGGCAATGAATTGTAAAATGTGATAGCTTGCTGTATTGGATCCATTTTCAATCTATTCGTTCTTACAGTTACAAGAGATAAATTTCTAGCAGTTCTGGTTTCTCGGTTAGTTATCTCGAACACAGTGCGGGGGGTGTTAGGCCATTTTAAATTGTTGCTCAAGATATTAAAAATCAGTTTTACCCTTTCAAAATTAATTAGTTGTTGAATATTTAACAATCCTGTTCGAATATACACAGCAGCTGTTGGTGTCAGAGTCGGCATTCTAAACATAATTTGAATTGCTTTCGAAATAATTCTTCCAATCAACTCGATGTTTTGCTTTGATGTCTGACTCCATAAAATAGTTCCATAGGTGATATTTAAAGTATATAAGCATTAAACATCATTACTTTAGTTCTGGTTTCCAAGAAATCAAATTTTCTTAAGGCTGCAATCATTGGTGCGACTTTATGTCTGATGCACGGATTTTTGTAGTAAAAATATTAGAATACAATAAATGAAGATAATAATGCACTAATAGCAGTAAAGTTTTGAAAATTGGTCTATATGCTTACAGCTATACGCTAGAAGTGGCACTATAATTTTCCTGCCAAATCACCAAATTTTTGCCATGTGAAAATAACATATAAAATCTTAACCAAATCAATAACACAAAAAAATCAACTTGATTAAATACATTTTTGGCAGGATATGGAAACAAATTAATTAATTGCTAACAACTTGCCCATTTATTTTTTTTTTTTTGTAAAATTTTCGAAAATTCGTCTTAGTATTTCGAATTTAGCAACGGTTTTCTTATCACATTTTAACAATTTTCACCTCAATGGTTGTAAAGAGCCATCTTAAATTTCAAAGATTTTTCGCAGCACAAGAACATTATATGATTCGTTGCTGTTTATTACAAATTGTGTGTTAATATCATCGTACAATAAAGTTTTAACGTCAGACGAAAATAGCGTTGGAAACTTATGTTTTTGAATAGAAGGCTGTGACCGCGTATGAACTTCTTTTTATGTCAGTGACCCTTGTAAAGCAATAAAGGCTTGTTCGGATATTCATGTTCGAGCACAACAAATAAATGTATCAGTATTTAAGCCAACTTCATGTTAAAAACTTGTAAATTTAGACATTAGCCGTTTTCTTAGCAAGCTTTTAGTTCAGAAAAAAATGATGACGGTTGAAGTAAAATCTTTATGTCAGTGCGAAACAATTTTATGTTCGAAATACTTGTAGAAAAAGGATTCAGTGGTACGAAGAATAAATAGTTTATTTTTCATATTGACAAATGTGGCTTTAAAATTTACCGAACCTAAAGACAGTGTCAAGCGACTCGACGTAAGCTTCAGATAGTGTTTTGTTTCGGTAAATTTATTCATTATATACATATGATATGGTGCTATATTTAATATGCAAACATCGATAGTTTTTTTATGTAGCTCATCACCTTTACATGTACTTTTTATTGATTTCAGATGGAAATTGGTATTAAGGTCACAATGAACAAGAATCAAGGCATCTTTTTTTTCTACCTGTCTTCCCTCTTCCCCTCTTCAGACTAATAAATGCAAAAGAACAATATAAATTTTCTCGAAATTTTGATGCCTGTCAAAAAATTGAAATATATCTGGCCCTTTAAGGAAAATTTATCTTAAAATAAAAAAATGATCTTTTGAAAACTAGAAAAAATTGAATAAGTTTAATTCAATACAGTATATTTGATACTACCGTGGTATAAGGAATACCGAAATGACATCTAAACACGTTCTTTTTTTGATATTCATACAAATATCTACCCCAACTTCTTATCTGAAAACTGATAACAAGCTTACAAGAAGAAAATGACTAAGAGATGTTCTCAAAAAATAGTCAATGAGTCGATTTTTTCTGACTACATATCCTTTCGAAAATTGTGAATTAGCTTTTAGGTCGGCAATGAATACATTTTGCAGTAACACGCCTTTGCCACAAAAATTGGCATATCAACCTTCTCCAGCCACTCATCAGAAAAGCGTCAGCCACACATATAAACTCAGTGATTTTATTCTGTCCAGAAAAATGAATTTATTCCTCAACTACCAAAGCCATGAAAAATTTAAGAGAAGCTTTCGTCGGTTTGATTTTAAAATTAGCTTTTCACTTCTCTCATACCGTAACTTTCTTTCTCTTGCTAGCCAAAAGGCTGTTTTAAGGCGGCATCATAAAGTGATAAAGAGTGATAAAAGTAAAATATATGCGTTAAAATTACTCTAAATCCAACTTGACCCCCACGGTTTTGTTTTCCAACACTTTGGTGCCCGAACTTCTCCACGACCATATTTTCGCCAAGACAATTTTCGCAAATGAAATAATACAATATCTAAATACAATATTTTCGTACTGAGACTATAAATCAAATAGTCTCAATATCCCGTAAACTCATCTAAACTGTCATAAACAAGCGGATATGAACAACATTAAAACTGGAATACACATCTTTTTCCCATTTCATATATTCTTACTGCAATTTTTATGAGGTACTTAGTATAGCTTAACTAATGGACGTTGGGTTTCTTGTCCCTACACAATATTCACACGCACCTCAACACTAGTGCAAGCAATCTGGCCAACAGCAGGGAGCAAATATACAAATTCAAAACGAACTGAATCTTAGTAGAAAAGCTATCTGACTTGGTAGCTTTTGTTTGTCAACCTCAACACAGTACCTCAACATACATACGTATATATGTACTTAAGAAGGGAACAAGTGCAAATTCGTGGACAGATATTTTGAACAGTTACAATGAAGAAACTTTGTAACGTTATGTTGAAATTAATGCCGGAGGGATTATGGAAGTGTTTTGCTTGTTTTGGTCGTACACCTGGTGCTCTGGTTAGTCATGAATCTTGCTGCTGTTGCGGTCCCCAGATAACATGGAAGTCGTCAACAGATGCAAAAATGATGATGCTGCTGAATAAATACTATATTACCCACATATTTGGCAACATACTTGAAAACAGAACGTTAGAACGGATATATTTATTTACTGTATTTGTAGATTTGTGTATAGTTTTAAGAACGATATGTTTCGAATAATACATTTATCACTGTCACTGGGAATTTAGTTTGGTTAGATTGTGAGTAGTATTGTGAGGCATGATCTTTGAAATTTGTCCAATCAGTATGACTTTAGTACTGCGCCAAGCAAAACAAATACTACAGTTAGTAAAGATATAGAAACAAAGTTATGTTTTACTAATACGTATGAACGTGTTTTGAAACTTCTAATGTAATTTTTGCTAAGTATTAAAAACATATTCAAAATCTATCGGTATTATCATGATAAAATTATTTGAAAAAAGTATGAAGACAAACCTGGTCATTCTGACGTACTATTCAGTATTTATAAATCACAAGAAAACAGTAACAATGTGAACAATTTATATGCATTAGTGCGCCAACCAAGGGCTATGATTTCCGGAAAGTATGTTACTCATACTCCGTACTGAAAAAAGTCACCACATTCGGAATATTTTTAATAAGAACTGAACAAAAAAAATTCATTGATATCTGAATGCTGAACACTTTAAATTTTAGTAGTTAATTGTACCGCCATCATACTTCTATTCGCATTAAATGAAAAATTTCAGCTACAATCAACCCAAAATTTCTGAAAAAATTTAACATAGCTAAAAGCAAACAGAGAGATCTTCACAGTTTAAGCAAGAATTATTTATCACTAGAAGGACATAAAATCCCCGAAGATTTCTTATCATGTACGGACGCCAAACTGATTTTAAGCTCGAGCACTGCGTCACCTATGGTACTCAAAAAAGCTGTGCATCTGACGATACGTGAACCTGGAGCGATGCTTACAATTTCAACTTCATTCTTATTTTTCTCTGTTTTGTCCTGTTTTATTATACAGTTACAACGCTGAACCTGTCGGAAAACTATCGTATTCCCACCTCGCACATTATGAAGAATAAGCTTAGTATTAGCTCCATTTGTACACTGTCACCGCGATTCGGCAGTACCATTTACTACAGTGAAAGTACTTGAACGACCTTTGTGTACGATTCGTTGCAGCAAAAGGATAGAATGAGATAGAGTGGAATGCTTGAACTTTAAAACATTAATTCAACTCTGCTTTCGAAACATTGTTGCAGAGAAAATTCAGGGTAGTATGAATTTGCTAAGTGGAACATTTTAATCAATGGATGAATAATGTGTTTTTTTAGTAACAATGACACCATTTGCAAAAGTTATTTGGATACACCAACTGCTTCAGAATCTGATTTAAATATTTCACCAATTTTCAAATGTCAGCTGAACAGCAAGTTCATTGTATCTGAAGAATAAGTTTTGGTTGGAAATATTTGCTAATTTGAGAATTTTAGCATTTGACAACAGGCTGCATTTTAAAATGTTGAAATTTTACTCATGAATTCCATTTAGCATACACTGAAGAAATGGAACACAAAATATGCTAACACACAAAGAGAAAATATCTATGAAAGTAGTGAATTAAAAAAAAAACTGGCGCAACAGAACCGCTTGAAATACTAATGTTATATGAACAGTGGAGAAATCGTTTAAAGTCATCTTAAAAAACTTTGAAAGCAGTATTTTCTGTAATGTAAATGACGAAAATGCTCAGTGCTTCCAAAACTTTGCTGGCACTGTAACTCAAAGTCTACAACAATTTGCTTCATCAACATTTTCGTCTGATGACTTCATCGAAAGTTGCAGGGATAGAAATACGTTTGGTGATGCCATCCGAAAAATTCTCAGAGTTTTCACAATAATCATGGGTTTCTTATTTTCATTGTAGATGAACACCATATGAATACGTAACGTTAGCGCTTAAGATACGAAACCAAAAATATCTCACATCTGTTTCACGTTGAATTCAACCTGCCCTGTGAATTCCGTTTCGCTCAGATGACTGCATTGAAAATTATAAGAATACAAAGAAATTAAGGGTTACCAACCACAAAAGCTTTCGAACTTTGGAAATTTTGACATTGTTTGTTTATTGTCACTACAAGTTAATTAACGGTTTGAATTCTTAGGATAAAATCCCTTACTAAAGATATGGCAAAAATACAAAAACGGCAATGACTGAAATGCTTCAACTCCGCCATATGGAACTAATTGAGCTCACTAACATTCCAAAGGATCATTACTTTCTGCCACACCATTGTGTCCTCAAGCAAGAAAGAACAGCAACCAAACTCCGAGTTGTCTTTGACGGCTCTTGTAAAACGTTTAATCATAGATCACTTAATGATGTGACCAACTAAACAAATTGAGTTGCTTTCAGTTTTCCTTCATTTCAGACTACACCGTTTTGTGATGACAGCCGATATTACCAAGATTTGCATGCAAATTCTGATTGACAAGATGGACCAACATTTCCCGCTTATTGTATGGAAGAACGATCCAACGGAAAAATTAACGGACTATCGATTAAGAACCGTGACATATGGGACAGCATGTGTACCATATAAAGCTACCAAGGTACTTCAATACTTGGTCGATTTGGCCCTTCACGACTTCTATGTGTATGACATCATCACTGGTTCAAATAATCTGAATGAAGCTCTGCAAATTCAAACTGAATTTTGCGTAAATGGTGCGGAAACCATCCAGCACGAAGATCTAGAAACCATGGTTACTCTCGAAAAGGCGGAGAAAACTCGCATTAAATCCTTTGGCATCATCTGGTACCCAAATAAAGACATTTTTTGCATACGTATCAATCTACCAGAACTATCGGAGGTCACAAAATGAGCAAATCTTCGTGACATTGCTCTCATATACGATCCTCTTGGGCCAATACGCTATCGTTGTTGCTGCCAAAATCACGCTTCAAAGACTGTGGGAATTAAAATTAGATTGGAATGAAAAGTAGGAAAAGAACAGCTGCATTTCCCGAAGAAGCAGAGTTAGTGGAAACGAAAAAAATCCTACCAAAAGGAAATCTTCTTAGCTCTTTGAAGCCATTCATCGCTGAGGATGGTTTAATCCAAGTGGGGGGGAAGAATTGAAAATTCAAACGTCGATTACAAGGCATCAGGTTCTCTTGCCTTACTCAAATAATTTGGTGCGGCACTTAGTGCGTGAAATGCACGAAAAGTATTTGCACGCAGGACTACAGGCACTTCTAGCTATTGTGCGTCAGAAATTCTGGCCCCTCAAAGGTAATTCTCAGGCAACAAACCATGAATGATTAGTAACATATCAGGATTAATTGTAAACTTTCTTTGCAATAATAAAGCTATAATAGTCGTCTGGTGAGTTAAGCTTATCTTTTCTACCCAGTGTGGGGCTGCACTGGGGACCTTTGGCTTAACGTTGAACAAATCGTTGCAATATGTCGTAATCTTCTTTAAACACACAAAAATAGCCTATTGGTGGTCCTTATATAATTATTTGGCATTATAGGTCTGGAAAGGTGCAAATATAATGGTCATTTTAAGTATTAGTAACCACCAAAAATACTGTCCAGGACCGTGTATTATCTGGTTTTATCCCAAGTTGTTTTACGCCATGAAGCAAGATAAGGTGCACTGTTTTGCCTTTCGGTCAATAGCAGACTATACTAGGCAGCATTGAAAACAACAACAATAGAAGCAGGAATGTTGTTTTTTTCAATGCTGCTACCCTACCCTGCTATTGATCAAGACGTAAAAAATGCACCTATAGCTAACATAATTCTCCATGGTTAAAGATAAAGTTCATACGCAGCTGAAACTCCACGAAAAAAGGGAAAAAACTCTAGCGCATCAGAACCGCTAGAATTCTGATTTTCGAAAAAATAGTCCTTCAGTGACCAAAAAGTGTAGAAAGACGTAAAACGCTTATTTCTAGTATCATATAAACCAATGCTTACCCAAAGCAACAAAAACCATTTCCCGACAGCATCTCTTATAACATAAATGATGAAAATGTTCATGGCAACACTTTTCCAACGAAGCAGCGATAAGTCTACTAAACAGGCTCATGCTACAATCAACCTATCCTTTCAATTTCGCTTTCACCCGAGGACTGCATCGGAAGTTTCAGAAATATAATGATGTTCCAAATTTTGAAAACTCGGAAAATCTGAACACTGATTCCTTATTTTTGTTGCGAACGCTTTGCATATGAACGTATAATGGAAGTATCTGTTGGTGCAGTATTAACGAAAATGACTGGTGCGTTAAGTTAAACCCACCATTTGAATGTTGTTTCGATTGAATGACTGCGCTGGGTGTTATAAGGGTGAAAAAAATTGTAGGGTTACCAATCGCAATTTTTTTTTCAAATTTTTGAAACCTCAATATTTGTTGTCAATTGTCTTTGCAGGATCGTGCATACTTACAAATTTAATGACTAAATAGCTTAGTAAAGAAATGCCAGAAAACTACATAGCTGGCAGCCTTTTCATGACTTTTCAACGAAATTTCTATGGAATCAGGCTTACAATGAGATCCATTTACTACATGAGTTTCGTTTTGATTTCATTACTGCATCAGAAGTCATATGAGAGCTTTATTTTGCTGAGCAAATTTACAAGATTTAGGTGACAAAAATTACCATAGCTGGCAACTCTATTCTAATTTTTCAACCAAATTTCTACCAAATGTGCAAGTACTGTGTAAATTTCGTTAAAATTTGTTGGCTGAATCTGAAGCTCTAAGTTAAAAAGCAGTTTTTTTTCTCAGTGATGATTCAAAATGCAACCACTGCCACAGGACTACTCGCATTTATAAAATCACTTCTATCAGACCTGGTCCTAAATTTCATTATGATCGGATTATGCGGTCGTCAGTTCTCGTGAACAGAAGTTTCGAGTGCTGAAAATAGAGGTAATTTGGTGATGGGCTGCCGTTCTTGTGCATAAAATGACATACTGGACAAAGGTTAAAATTTATCAATAATGGCCATTTTTCGTCAAAAAGCAAACACCTTTCAAGAGACTCAATGATTCGAAGCATTTTTTTCACGCGCCTGCCGTAGCTACAGCGTTGCCCGAAATTCATGTGTATAAAGCTTTAACCAACATCAATATGCTCTAGAAATTTCACGATGATTCAATGTTTCTGTCAAAAGTTAGGACAAATCGAAATTTTAAAAAAAATTCTTCCATAATACACTGAAAAAAATCCACATGGCGCCCAGAGCTATGTAACATAGCACATTATTTATGGTCCCATACGCTATGTGCATAGTACTCTGAGCTATGCAATATGGTTCCCAGCGCCATAATGTTAGAATCTGCATCGCGCGAATAATGTAGTTTGTGGTGTACTACTTAAAAAAAAAATACAATTCTTTCGTTCCACGGCTAAATCTTTATTTATGAAGTTACTTCTATGTTAGCGTTACAACAACTGAACTTTCATCAGCCAATTTCTCTTTTATCGATTCGATATTCTTTCTAGTGTCAGCATTATTACCTGACCCAGTTGAATTGCATTTAATATTGTGCAAGAGAAATTGGCTGCTAACAGCATTTTTAGCATATGGTGCAATGTTCGGTTCTGACCCAGTTGCAATGTTGGGTGAATGAACATTACCGTATGTTACTCCTCCTCGGTTTAACTGAAGATTCTCCTGAATCTTTACATTGAAATGATTATACAACATTTTTTTTCCCAGACACATAGTTAGAATAATAATTATCGTTGCAAAGATTGTAACAGTAATATTAATGCCATATGATACAATTTTATGCTTTTTCAACTCTTTTATTTCCTTATTGTTTTCGAAATTGCTTGTAACTAAATTGTCAAATGTAATTGATTTCGAAAAATTAAAGTTTGATCTTGAATATGGATAAAAGTATTTATCATGTTCTACCATTTCTTTATTGGAGAAGGTCTCTTCCAGTATAGTTACTTGACAATTAAAGAAATTAACCAGATAATTTCTATTTAAAACAATTTTTCTCTCGTCACAGTTATGTATTATTTCTAATTCTCTGGAATTTTTAATAACAATGCTTTCTTCACCTAATATTTCTACTTGTGTTTTATTATTGTGTATTAGTTTACAATTTCTTTCCAATGTGCAATGTTTGCTTAATTTTAAATCTTTTAATATTACATTAGATCTATATGTATATGTATAATTATTTATTTCAACAATATACTCATCTTCGCTATCTATTTCAAAATTCTCCTTGTTTGGTGCTGGAGTGATAAGTTTTAAATCAGTTACAATATAATTTCTTGGAACTTTGATAGCTATAACAATGTATTTGTTCTTATATTCTAATATTCCCATTTGTGACAATTTAAGTTTATAAAAATCGATCTCATATTCCTCAATTTCTTCCATAGTTAATATACTTGGATGCAACAAATTATGTTTAGCCGATACAATATTATCCTGAATTTGGTTTACTTTATTTTCTAGAAATCTTAACTTTATTATTTGTTCTAAGAATAGTTGCTGGTGTACGATTTGCTTTGTTGTACCTTCCAATCCTTTAAAAGCTTCTAAATTTTTTCTTCTATCGTTATTTATTATGACTTGCAATGAGCTTATGGATTCATTAAAGTGATTATTAATTTTGATTTGCCCATTGAGGTTGTTAATAGCATTATGATTATTTTCTTCTATGATTTGCAAATGGTTTACAATTTCCTCTCTATCATTGCTATCCATGTTCTTCCAAAGATGTTGAAAATATCAGTATGTCATCCAAATATACTACACATATTTGGTTGATATACTCTCGTAAGATATTATTCATCAGCCTTTGGAATGTTGCCGGTGCGTTTTTTAACCCAAACGGCATTCGAACATACTCATATAGGCCTGATGGTGTTACAAAAGCAGTTTTTTCAATATCATTTTCGGCTACCAGTATCTGATGATATCCCTTTGCTAAATCCAATGTACTGAAATATTGGGCCTTTCCCAACTTATCCAAAATACCATCAATATTAAGGAGTGGATATTTATCATCTACTGTCACTTGATTTAACTTTTTATAGTCCACAACAATTCTGTATTTTTGCTTTCCTGAACTATCCATCTTTTTCGGAATTACAATTATAGGTGAACTATACCGACTGTTACTTTTTCTAATTATTCCTTGTTTTTTCATCTCTTCCATCTGTCTACGAACCTCAGCCTCATGCTGTGGTGGGTATCTGTACAGCTTTGCATTTATCTGTTGATCCGTCGTCGTTTTAATTTGATGAACCACAGAATCAGTGTTTGTTAACTGATCTCCTTCCTTGAACATTAATCTCCTGTATTTTCTTAAAAGTTTTTCTATAGAGTCTTTCTCTATTTCATTCAAATGAGCAGTTTGAACATCACATACTTCACTTACATCTAGCACATTCACTTCTTCTAGTGATTTGGCTAAAAATGGAAGATGTATACCATTTGTTAATAATATTTCCTGCTGTTGAATGTCAATTAATTTTACATTCTTTGTAATCCAGTCCATTCCAATTAAAAAATCGTACTGTTTATTTAGATTGATTTTTGTCCATCTTATCCTACCGACTGCGCCAATAATGTAGTTTGTGGTGTACTACTTAAAAAAAAAATACAATTCTTTCGTTCCACGGCTAAATATTTATTTATGAAGTTACTTCTATGTTAGCGTTACAACAACTGAACTTTCATCAACCAATTTCTCTTTTATCGATTCGATATTCTTTCTAGTGTCAGCATTATTACCTGACCCAGTTGAATTGCATTTAATATTGTGCAAGAGAAATTGGCTGCTAACAGCATTTTTAGCATATGGTGCAATGTTCGGTTCTGACCCAGTTGCAATGTTGGGTGAATGAACATTACCGTATGTTACTCGCGTGGTCCTATGTAACATGGCGGAGCATTTATGGTACCACACGCTATGTACATGGTACCCTGAGCTATGCAGTATGGCTTTCAGCGCAATAATTACATGGCGCAGAAATTATGGCACCACACGCTATACTACAAAGTAGTAAGCGAACCCACGTTGGGCGCAGTAATAATTTTTGGAAATACCCAAAAATACATCATGAAAACAGCTGAAAATGTATGAAGATTTTCTTTAACAAGAGAAAATTACTCGTTTATAGTCAAAACAGCAGACTTTGTTCATTTGGGGCCAACTTTTGGTTTCAGAATGCTTGAAAAATGCTGACTTCAGAAGTTTCTTTCCCAACACTTCCTAAAAACTGTTAACTTTTGTCTCCATGGAAACTTTTCTTTTGCCCTAATGCTTTATTCCGCAAAGTTTTCAAAAATTCAGTTTACTATCTGCCGTATCCTACAGCTGTATTTTCAGACAGATTTCAGATTCAGATGTCCAAATTTATCACATCTAACATGTGAATAAAATACTTTCACTAATCAAATCATGTACTTTACTCTATGGCTTTTATCCACAATTCCAGTTTGAAACTACCATACATGGCTTTATCACATCCAGTCGCTCCAAAGTCACAAAGACTAAGATTAAATCTCTCTTGTGCTCAGCCAGTAATTCTACATATCGACAAACTGAGCTCTAAATACAAGCAGATTTCTACATCACATTTACGACTGCCAAGAAAAACAATGCGTTTCACGTTCGACTTGTTTATCGAATTCAAATTCCTTCAGATTATCTTCTGATCCATTATTTTTATATGCACAATCAAACAAGTGTAAAGATTGTTGCGATGCTGAAAAAAAAATTATTAAATACTCAGAAAAGAAATAAACAAATTATCAAAATATCCACCTCAGCAGGCAGAAACGTCACAACGGGTGACAGTCGTAAAGGAACTGACAGGCGAGCAATTCCATTCCACAATATGGCTGAAGAAGAAATTTATCAGCTGATGATTGTGATCTGTGTATGTACCTTGGAATTGGTGATGCCCTATTGGTTTATGAAATGTATCATACGGGAATTTTGGAAGAGAACCGCTTTTGCGGTTCATGGAAAAAATTTTCTCGAAGGAGAACAAAGACTTTCTTTCTGATTGTAACCGTCGAGGTGAAAAGTCGTAAAAATTTTTGAACTGGATAAAGGGGAATTTATATCAGTCTGTAGCAGTTGTAAAGTTGAATTATAAGAATTTGTAAAAACAAAAGACAATTTGAGTTTGGTGTAACAATTTGAGTTTGTAAAACTATTGCTGTGAAAGTGGCAAGTGCATAATTCAGGAGTTGACTGGGACGTTAATTTACTATCTGACTCCCAAGAATCATTTTGGCATGCAGCAAAGCAGTTGGCAAAGCAGAGCACTGGTAACCTGTAAGCATTTTGGGTCGAGACGGAGTGGACAGTTCTTATTGAAGGAAGATCGAAGGCTGAAAAGCGAATATTCCCAGCAACCGTAGTGTCGGTTCCCAGATAAGTAGCAGAAAGTTTAAAAAGACAAAAGAATAGCTAAAGAAATCAAGTCCAAATGAACCAAAGTTAAAAATTAACCGGTAAAAAGTTAACCGATTTTAACAGTTAACAGATTTGCGAAAAGTTAACAGATTTGCAGTATAAACGGAACGCAAAAATTAAAGATATTTTTGATGATGATAAAGATATTTTTGATGATATATTTTCCATTTCCAAATTGTAATGCGGTAGTCGGGATGTATCCACCTAATTTGTTAAATCATCTAGTACCAATTCTGTGCTAATGTAATATTATTTTCACACCTCATAGCTGTATGAACAGTGAATATCACGATTGAGTTTCGTTAAATTTGTCAGAGCAGATAACTTATAAAAAAAAAACGAACAATAATATCAAAAAAAATCATGAAAATCAATTGTTACGATGCATGTAAACTAAATCCGGCCGGAGTTAGGTAAAGATTTAATTGCGAATGTACGTTCTAATATTTAAAGATCTTTTTTCATTGAAACTGAATTGAATAATTTTACATTGATTTTTTGTTTGAATTGAATTGAATAATTTTTCAAAGATATCGTTGATTTGTCTCTAGTAATTGGGTTTTGTTTGTATGGAAAATCTTTCGAATCGTTAATAAATATGTATAATATGGAGTAGTTTAAAATTAAAAAATGGTGATTCATTTCCCGTCTGGTCCAATTCCTGTGGAAATTTGTGTGTGTGTGTGCAATGTCGTTTCAGGTCGGACTTAAAGTGTCGATATAGCGTGCGTAGCACGAGAAGAGTATCAGCCCGAAAACTCACGACCAGGCTGAGCTAGCTGGCGGAGCAAAGCACGCTGGGCTTTAACAAGATACTCTTCTAAGAAAATTAATGCTGCCCTGGCGACTGCTCGATAGCAGAAGCTAGAGCGCAACAATTGGCGCCCAAATAGGCTATACGGTTTTCAGCTTGATGATGTTTCACTTTGCAGTTTTGCTTTTCGGCTGAGGTGGCAAATGTTCAATCAGAGCATTATGTTGCCTCAGCCATATTTTTTTTTTTTTCTTTCTTTCTTTGGCCGTAGTTAGCATTATAAATCAATAAGCGTTAAATCGTATCATTTCCATCGTATCGAGCAGTCGTCAGTGCAGCATTGGCGCCCGGCTCGTGCTATTGTCCTTGTTTTATGTGTGTGATAGAGTGTGTTTCATTATTTATTATCCAAATTTTTGCGGTTGTAAGATCACCCTCAGCATAGTCAACGATAATATCTTCTATTAAGTAGAATAACTCTCGTGAAAGAGATAATTTGAATTTTTCGTAGCTTTGGGAAGACATTTGTTGAGATGCCCGCTGGTCTAGTTCGGTCTTTGTCCACCAATATATATGGTGTTGTTCATTTACAAGAACTGGCTCGAACAGGACTCGAACACATGAGCAGAGGGACATCTCAAGACAACCGCAAGAAATTTGTAATTCCTTCAATTTCCCAGTCCCATTTTATCATTTTATGTAATATTTCAGTCCTTTTCCTTTCCCTTATTTTAATCCTTTGCTGATGAGACGGGGGAAGAATCATCATTTTAATTATGTTTGATACATTTGGAATCTTGAATTTTCTGACTTTTCATTTATACAATTATATTGTGTCAATTATATATATATATTTCATTTTAAATATTCTGCAACTTTATCAATCTTTCAATGCATCGGAACTTAGGAACTAATGGTATAACTTTCTGATGGCAACATATTAATCTGCCATTCATAAACGTAACAACTTTAAGAATTACAGAGAAAAACTATTATTGTTGTTACGTGAATACTGTTGATGGTCATTGGCTTTGTCCTGTGGAAATCAAAATCATTCTTTTCAGAAATTGAATTTCAAAGGAAGTTTTACCCTTTCTTTTTTTTCTCTCGCGTTCTTGTCCAGACGAAGTGAAGGACTCAATATTTTATTTATGCGGGAAAATCCTCCTAGTTTTAGTGGATTTTAATAGGAAAACATAAGCTTCGTGATAGATCATTGCATATACACTAGTAATTTGCAATATTCATACCGGCTTCTTTTCTGCTTTCTCCTGCAATTGGATAATTTCAGTACACGTACTATTTTTATTTATATTTTTTTTTAATAACAACTCTTTGTTAGCGAGTAGTTGAATTTAAAGTGAATTTTATTTAGTTAGTTTTAGTTATAGTTACTGAGTTACAGTTAGAATTTAAGCATTTGATTCAATTTGAAATTTGAAGTAGCAGATTTATTAGTTGTGTGTTACAATGCGTCGACGGTCTAGTAGCTGGGATCCTAGCTACACACCTTTCCATCATCAGCTGGAGAAGCTGAGTATATCGCCAGTCAAACGCCAGAATGTGCAGAATCTCTCCACTCCTGCTTCACATACTACTACACGTCCAGCAGATATTTCACGGATAGAAGCGACTAGTCCACCAATGCCTGAACTAACACTCCAAGAACCAGCGTCTCATGATCAACCACGCGTCTCCTTTAAGCCACAAGCAGAAACATTAAGTAAGACCAGTTGTCGATTACCATTATCCAAATGGAATTTAAGTTTTGATGGATCTGCTGACGGTTTGGGAGTAAAACAGTTTTTATTTAGAGTACTCTCGTTAGCCATTGACTATAATATTGGATCTGCAGCCTTAGCGACAGATTTTCATCTACTCCTGAAGGGCTCGGCGGCGGATTGGTACTGGCGGTTTCGGGAATTGAATTATCCGCTTTTATGGGATCATTTGCAAGATGAATTTGTAAAAAGATTTGGTTCCTATCGAACAGACGTGGATGTGCGGCGAGCAATGGATGCACGCGTACAGGGGCCTCGAGAGAGATTCCAGGATTATTATGACGCCTTAGAAAATCTATCGTTGCATTTAACAGTGCCACTATTGGAAACGGACTTCCAATGTATCGTATATCGCAACATGTCCCCTCGGTTGAGAGCTCATTTGGCAGGGGTGGAGTTTGGAAGTGTTAGAGACTTGGTCCGGCGTTGCTGTTTGATAGAGTCAGAGTGGCAAATGTTAGGCATGGAAAACGCTCGTCGAGTTAAATTAGTTAACGAAATTGGAATTCCAGAGGAGGATTTAAGAGACGATTATTTGCAATTGAACAATTTTTCTGACTATGGAGCAGCTCGAAACACTAATTATCCAGACACTATGGCAGTAAATAGTATCCAACAGACAAATCAGTCAGCAGATCGAATTCATAGAAATCATAGGAAATATCAAGTCTGTTGGAATTGTAAGGACCTTGGGCACTCTTTTGCAGATTGTCCCACACCCGTTCGTGGTATTTTTTGCTTCGGTTGTGGAAAGGCTGGTGTGCTAAAGCCACGATGTCCTCAATGTCAGTCGGGAAACGATCATCGGAACACGAATTTTGCGGGGAGAATGCGTGTTCCCTCAGTCAGTCGCCCTTCCAGACCAGAAATGATCGATGTGGCTACCAACGTCGATCCCGAATTACGCCGGCAACATTAAATTCTCATCATCAACTAATTAAGGACAGCACTGGAGCTCATGGGCAACGTAGGAGACGTTTTGATCGTGCATGGAGGTACTTTGCCCTACGACGCTTCCTTCGACAAGCTTGTGTGGAAACTATCATATCTATGCCTGGTGATAATCGACCTTTTGCAACTATTTTTATCAAAGGGCGAAAGTTGACTGGTTTGCTGGATAGCGGAGCTAGTGTCAGCATCTTAGGGGCCGGCAGTTTGGAATTGGTGGAAGAACTTGGTTTGCACCTGCACAGTATGCAGACTAATGTTCATACCGCATCCGGTGACAAGGCGTCGGTACTCGGTTATGTAAGCACTTTGGTGAGATTCAAGGATAAAACCAGGCCAGTAAAATTTCTTATATGTCCCACCTTGACTAACCCAATCTATTTGGGGATCGATTTTTGGGACACCTTCAGAATCTCTCCTCAATGCTCCGCTATTAGTTTACCATCGCAGGATTCTTGTTTTCATCAATTATCTTCCGATGAGAGGCATGAGTTAGGGTTGGTTATACAAAAGTTCCCTTCTTTTAATAAATTAGGTTTAGGTAGAACCGATCTGGTATCACATTTCATAGACACAGGTGATGCTCGACCAGTTAAACAGAGACACTATTCAGTTTCACCGGTCGTGCAGAAACTTATGTATGACGAACTCGATCGCATGTTATCGTTGGGGGTTATCGAGGAAAGTAAGAGTTCTTGGAGCTCACCAGTCACTATTGTCAGAAAGCCGGGTAAAGTACGTCTGTGTCTGGATGCGAGACGACTAAACGAGTTAACGGTCAAAGATGCCTATCCCTTGCCACTGATCGAAGGCTTATTGGCACGCCTTCAGTCGACCCGATTTATCACTAGTTTAGATCTTAAGGACGCTTTCTGGCAAATTCCGTTGGATGTGAAATCCCGTGAGAAAACCGCATTCACAGTACCAGGACGACCCCTCTATCAATTCACTGTCATGCCATTTGGACTTTGTAATGCACCCCAAACGATGTGCCGTTTGATGCATAAGGTCATCCCACACGAATTGCATGATCAGGTATTTGTTTATTTGGACGATTTGCTGATCACAAGTCCAACATTTGATGAACACCTCAAATTGCTGACAAAAGTGGCAGATTTATTGCAACAAGCGAGGCTAACCATCAATGTTGAGAAAAGCAAATTCGTCCAAAAAGAAATTCGGTACCTGGGTTATGTAATCAGTGATGGAGTCCTAAAGACAGATCCTGAAAAGGTATCAGGCATCATTTCATATCCAAAGCCTATATCGGTAAAAGACGTGAGGAGGTTTATGGGTATGGCTGGATGGTACAGACGTTTCATCCCGAATTTCGCATCTATTACTTCACCATTGACGGATTTGCTGAAGAACAAAAAGAAATTCGTGTGGACGGAGGCGGCCAATAGAGCTTTCGAAGAAACAAAAAAACTTTTGGTGTCCGCACCCGTGCTGGCTAACCCTGATTTTTCCCGTCATTTCTTCATTCAGTGCGATGCAAGTGCCACCGGCATCGGCAGCGTCCTCTTTCAAAAGGATGATAAAGGTGGAGAGCATCCCATTGCATTTATGTCCGCAAAGCTAAATGCGGCACAACGCAACTACAGCGTCACAGAGTTAGAGTGCTTAGCTGCGGTGCAAAGCATCAAACGTTTTCGGGCATACGTCGAGGGATTGCCCTTTACCGTTATCACCGACCATGCAAGCTTAAAATGGTTGATGGCGCAAAGGGACTTGTCGGGAAGATTAGCGCGGTGGAGTTTAAAATTACAAGGTTTTAATTTCAACATAGAGCATCGAGCAGGCACTCAAAATGTCGTACCAGACGCCTTATCACGAGCACGTGACTCCAATGTCGATTTCAGTTGTGCAGTGATCTGCCTTCCTGAGCACCACGGGCGGCTGGGTGATATTCCAAAGCAGGCCTTCCAGGACCCTGATTATGTAAATTTAGTTCGACAGGTCCAACAACATCCAGACCAATTTGAAAATCTGTTCGTGACGGACGGAATTCTGTATATTAATCAAGGACCCTCGGGAGGTCTCGATTTGGACATTCCCAGCACAAAGATATGGGTACCAGAGGGATACCGACAGACGCTGTTAACTCGCAGCCATGATAGCCCTATGGGGTCACATTGTGGTATTCGGAAAACGGTGGAAGTGTTAAAAAGATATTTCTACTGGCCACGGCTTCGTCAGGACGTGACAAATTATATCAACAAATGTCAAACCTGTAAGCAAATTAAATCACCGAATGCTACAATGAGACCACTCATGGGTGCCGCTAGAGTTACAGACCGGCCTTTGCAGCGTCTGTTTGTGGACTTTATGGGACCATACCCCCGATCGAAAATTGGGAACACCCAGTTGCTAGTGGTGCTTGATCACTTTACAAAGTTTGTATGGCTCAAGGCGTTACCTAAGGCTACAGCGGAACTGGTTGTAAAATATCTGAAGGAAAACATCTTTCTTACCTTTGGTGTACCCGAAACCCTTCACACCGACAATGGTGTCCAATTTACCTCCAAGGTTTTTTCGGAGTTTCTGGCGAAGCATGGAGTAAAACATTGTCTCACACCCTATTATTCGCCTCAGGCTAACGCTTCCGAAAGAGTAAATCGATCCATTCTCGCTGCCATTCGGGCCTACATAGGAGACGACCATCGGAATTGGGATGCTAACCTGTCAGAGTCGTGTGCCGCATTTCGCAATATGGTACATGAATCTACAGGATTCTCACCTCATTTCCTGATGTTCGGCTATCAACCTATACATCATGGTTCCGAATATGCCTTACTAAAATCTTTACAGGCTTTTGAGGATGGGGAGATTCAACTAGTTCCAAATTGTGAACGATTGCGATTGGCCCATACCCATGTTAAGTCGAAATTGGCTGACGCGTACGCTAAAGGAGCACAGCGGTACAATTTGCGTAGTCGCCCGAAGGACTTCACTCCAGGACAGGAAGTGTGGGTGCGAAATCACCTACTTAGCTGTGCTGCTGACCGATTCGCTGCCAAACTTGCCCCGAAGTTTTTTAAGGCAACGATAAAGCGGAAGGTGGGACAGGTATCGTATGAGGTTGAGGATGCTAAGGGCAAGATCTTGGGCGTTTTCCATGCCAAAGATTTGAAGGTGTAGTGAATGATATATAAAATTATCTGATGAAGGAAACAACGGTTATAGGTTGGTGGACTTCTTGTAGCCCGGCTTTGAGACCTCTCAGGGTCGGAGTCGTCCCCACGATTGTTGCGATGCTGAAAAAAAAATTATTAAATACTCAGAAAAGAAATAAACAAATTATCAAAATATCCACCTCAGCAGGCAGAAACGTCACAACGGGTGACAGTCGTAAAGGAACTGACAGGCGAGCAATTCCATTCCACAATATGGCTGAAGAAGAAATTTATCAGCTGATGATTGTGATCTGTGTATGTACCTTGGAATTGGTGATGCCCTATTGGTTTATGAAATGTATCATACGGGAATTTTGGAAGAGAACCGCTTTTGCGGTTCATGGAAAAAATTTTCTCGAAGGAGAACAAAGACTTTCTTTCTGATTGTAACCGTCGAGGTGAAAAGTCGTAAAAATTTTTGAACTGGATAAAGGGGAATTTATATCAGTCTGTAGCAGTTGTAAAGTTGAATTATAAGAATTTGTAAAAACAAAAGACAATTTGAGTTTGGTGTAACAATTTGAGTTTGTAAAACTATTGCTGTGAAAGTGGCAAGTGCATAATTCAGGAGTTGACTGGGACGTTAATTTACTATCTGACTCCCAAGAATCATTTTGGCATGCAGCAAAGCAGTTGGCAAAGCAGAGCACTGGTAACCTGTAAGCATTTTGGGTCGAGACGGAGTGGACAGTTCTTATTGAAGGAAGATCGAAGGCTGAAAAGCGAATATTCCCAGCAACCGTAGTGTCGGTTCCCAGATAAGTAGCAGAAAGTTTAAAAAGACAAAAGAATAGCTAAAGAAATCAAGTCCAAATGAACCAAAGTTAAAAATTAACCGGTAAAAAGTTAACCGATTTTAACAGTTAACAGATTTGCGAAAAGTTAACAGATTTGCAGTATAAACGGAACGCAAAAATTAAAGATATTTTTGATGATGATAAAGATATTTTTGATGATATATTTTCCATTTCCAAATTGTAATGCGGTAGTCGGGATGTATCCACCTAATTTGTTAAATCATCTAGTACCAATTCTGTGCTAATGTAATATTATTTTCACACCTCATAGCTGTATGAACAGTGAATATCACGATTGAGTTTCGTTAAATTTGTCAGAGCAGATAACTTATAAAAAAAAAAACGAACAATAATATCAAAAAAAATCATGAAAATCAATTGTTACGATGCATGTAAACTAAATCCGGCCGGAGTTAGGTAAAGATTTAATTGCGAATGTACGTTCTAATATTTAAAGATCTTTTTTCATTGAAACTGAATTGAATAATTTTACATTGATTTTTTGTTTGAATTGAATTGAATAATTTTTCAAAGATATCGTTGATTTGTCTCTAGTAATTGGGTTTTGTTTGTATGGAAAATCTTTCGAATCGTTAATAAATATGTATAATATGGAGTAGTTTAAAATTTAAAAATGGTGATTCATTTCCCGTCTCGTCCAATTCCTGTGGAAATTTGTGTGTGTGTGTGCAATGTCGTTTCAGGTCGGACTTAAAGTGTCGATATAGCGTGCGTAGCACGAGAAGAGTATCAGCCCGAAAACTCACGACCAGGCTGAGCTAGCTGGCGGAGCAAAGCACGCTGGGCTTTAACAAGATACTCTTCTAAGAAAATTCATGCTGCCCTGGCGACTGCTCGATAGCAGAAGCTAGAGCGTAACAAGATATCTAAATCTGCTCAGTAGAACCATGACAAAAGTGTGAAGAAAGGACTCACTCAATCGAGATGAATCCAGCATAATCGAATTCCATTTTCTTCGACGACAACATCGAATTCCATTTTTCTTCGACGGCAACGAAATATAGAGATATCAAACAGTTTTTACGACGGATATGCTGTGGATTATTAATATTTTACGACCATGAGTCAATGCAATCTTTTAGCTTCACAATCCAATGTGCTTTGATGGTCTTAGAATCCTTAAATTTTATTCCGAAGTGAGTGTTCAAAAGCAACAAAGATGGTCGAACCAAATTAAATTAAATCTCGAATATCTGTCATGGTTTAAAGCAAGTCAAAAATTGAATCATGAATTTTCTGTTTTCATACATTTTACACTTTTTCTAGATGAATTTTACTACTCAACCAAATACTGTGTGAAAAATATTACAAAGCGAGCGATGAGTAAAATGCATTCTTAAGAGTGACTGTATCCATTTCTGTAAAAAAAATGTCGTTTAAAAACTAATGCTTCCCTAGATCTTAACGTCCATTACTGAAGAAAATCGAGAAATGTCCTTCAAATAAGAAATCTGAAAACAGCAGTGCAACAGCTATGACCTAGACTTCAAGTACGCCAGCATATTTTCGTAAACAACCTTCTAGCGTGCACGACCATATCGATCCCAGAAACTGCACTGTTCGTACTGAGCGATGAAAGCCAGATTGAACTTTTTTTCAGTCCGCAATATTGTCCCACATCGTAGGTTGTTCCGTCTGTTTACGGTTGTCAGCTTTTCTTGTCATTGATCGTCTTTGAATATAGATCATTCATATTTTTACAGTAAGATATTCTTTGGTCCTCAGCATAACATTTCTTCGAATGCCCGTTAGCATCGACGAGCACGACGCGACATTCATTCTAAATCTTAAAAATTTATCATTTGCCAGGATGAAATTTTATGTTCTGTAATTAGTGATGACACGATTTCAAATCGTGTTTCGGTTAATTTTCATGAAATGATCTGTGTGTAAAAAGATTCGCAGTGATTATTTATTTACTTATTTATTAATTAATCCCTTGCACTACAGATACAATTCCAATAACAGCGTCAAGAAAGCAAAAATAAAAGAATGAAACATAAAGAAGGAAAAGAAATAATAAAAATAATTGAATAATTTGAAAACTAAAATTAGGACTAAGGTAAGTAGCAATTCAAGGTAACATTTTCAATACATGCTTGAATTGTGAAAAAGATTGCGGGAGAGGACCAAGCTTAAGAGCCGTATGCGTTCTGGGTAGACGCAGCAAAGGTGAATGGAAATAGACTTCCGTACGAGCAAACGGAACAGAAAAAAAACCTCAGAAGAACGATTTGGACGACTAGATTCACGTCTGGTTATCTGTGAACCGAGATCTGTCAAGAAAATGCCTTGGCAAAGTTTAAAGAGAAAACACTCATCGAGGAACAATCTCCGAGATTGCAACGAGGACATATGAAGGAGGGATAGACGAGAGGAGTAGGGACAATAGGGGATATTGAATTTAAAAAGTAGCGAGCGAGTGAATCTGCGCTGAACAGATTCAATGGCGTCAGATAAATACTGAAAGCGCGGAGACCAGATTTGGCACGCGTATTGTAGAATACTGCGTACTAAGGAGACAAATAAATGAATACAGGAGGAAATGTTGGTAAACATTTAAGAAGAACGCAAGACAAATCCAGCAATCCTAGAGGCCCTGGACGTCATATTCATGACATGAACATCAAATCTTGAGTCAAACACTATCTAAAACTGAGTCAAACACTATCTAACTAAATCTTTGAGTCAAACACTACACCCAGGTCTCTAAAATGCTGGACAACTGACAGGGAAATACCACATAAAGAAAAAGAGAACACATTTGGAATGTTTTGATATGCAAAAGACATCTGCTGGCACTTCGAAATGCTCAGTGGCAAGAGGTTGTCTTGACACCAGAGATTAAGAGCAAACAAGTCAGCTTGCAATTGATGAAAATCGTTCACAGACTTGATTGCACTGTATAATTTTAAGTCATCTGCATATAAAAGACAGGGAGAATTGCTAACAGAAGGAAAGTCATTGACAAACAAGATAAAAAGTAAAAGACAGAGGATAGAACCTTGAGGAACTCCGGATGTGGGAAATATAGCAAAGGAAATGGAACCATTAAAAGTAACTCTGTAAGGACGACTATGAAGATAAGAGGAAAACCAAGAGAGAAGAGGACCCAAAACACCGAAATCATTAAGTTTAAGGAGCAGCAGGTTATGGTTCACTGAATCAAAAGCCTTCGAGAGGTCTGTGTAAATTACATCAACCTGACGTTGACTATCGAAGGCAAAGGTTACAAAATTGGTGAGCTCCATAAGGTTAGTCGATGTAGAGCGACTCTTGATGAAACCAATTCTGCTCAGGAGCAAGTAAGGGCTGTAGAGACGGATAAACTCTATTGTAGACAAGACGCTCAATGATTTGACTGAAATAGCAGAGGAGGGATATAGGACGATAATTGGAAACAACGGAAGGATCACGACATTTGAAGATTGGGAAAATGTTGGCGGATTTCCATAAAGAAGGTAATACACCAGATGTAAGGCTAATGTTGAAAAGGATAACTAAAGGGACATAGAGCTAGGATGAGAGGGATTTAATAAGGATATTAGGAATACCAACAGGACCGGAACTGGCATTAGAATTTAAGGTATGCAAAAGGATTTCAACTTCCAAAGCAAACATAGATCATTCAGGAGAGGTACAGGAGACAGTGGGAGCTACCGAGGTATTCAGTGGTTTTTTTTTAAAGGAGGAGGGAAAAAAGGCAGCAAGCAAATCACAAATAGCCTGAAGAGTGGAAGCAGTAACATCATCAAGAGACATAGAATCAGGAACTGAAGAGCTGGATTTGAGGGAACGGGTATACGAACAAAAGGATTTGGATTGATTAGAACAGATTGAAGCCTCGATGGTCTTCAGCTTTTCACGAGCTTTTTCATTAGCTTTAAGAGCATCAGAGACTTTCAATGTGAACCAAAAGACATCGTTAGGTTTGAGAGGACGTTTAATGGGAGTAAAACGAAAGATAAGATTAGAAAAGAAAGAGTAGAACTTGGACAATGCACAATCAACATCCAATCCTTTGAAAAATGAAAACCAATTAATAAGATTGATTTCAGAGGAAATTTTTTGAAAGTCAGCTTTAAAGAAATTGTAACGCTGAAAAGAAGGACAATTATTCCTTACCTGAAAGTTAAGGTCAACATCAAGCAGGAAAGGAGGATGATGAGGATCAGGCTGCACATATGCAAAAGGAGAGAGAGAAAGGGAATCTAAGGGAACGCTAGTAAAGGAACAAGAACAAAGTGAAAGGAAGAAAGAAACCACAACAGAGAGGTAATTATAGGATATTAGACTGAAGTTATTGGTATCTCACTCCACAGTGGGCATGTTAAAGTCGCCTAAAATTAGGAGAGGAGTTGAAGGAAACCGAGAGAGGATGAAACTTGAAAGCTCAGCATAAAAACGTTCATATGCAGTGACAGACAAATTACAAGGGATTTAAACACAACAGACCAGTAGATCGGAAGATGGGGAAAGGATAGCGCGTACAACAATACACTCAACAGGAGGAGAAGGAACAAATTCGGCACAGAGATTTCCACAAAGAGTGTTATGGATAGCAATTAAAACGCCTCCGCCATCGGCTTTGCAAGATGCAACCCGATCATGATCTCTCCGGAAAACGGTATGACATGGAAAGAATTTTCTGTTCAGAATATTGTCATTAAGCCATGTTTCTGTGAAACAGATGATGTGATGAGAATATAAAGTAGACGCGAGCGAAACTTCCTTAAGTTTGGTCCTCAAACCGCGGACATTCTGGTAAAAAATACACAGTGAAGTAGATCTACTTGTTAGGCACGTAAAACTTGTTTGGCGTTTTTCTGAAAATTTTTTCGTTGGCGTTGTTGAAACTCTTTAACGAGGATCCCAGCTGGCCAACACTCCAGCGCAAGTACGATATCCAAGTCAGCAGATACGACGAATTTGAAAGAGGCAATAGCTCTATCTGGTAGGTTGTCAGGCGTGAGTTTGACACAGGAGAAAATGCTAGGTGAAGTATTGGATATATATTGGAATCATTTCAAAGCCTTTAGAACGACAAAAATGTGGGTGAAACCAAAGCCATGGTAAGTTAAACTCTTAAAATGCATATATAGTGTGTATTTGAAAAATAATAGAAAGTCGAGTTTCAATTAAATCGGTTGAGTTAATCATGTGTGGCTGTTTATATTGTGGTGTGAGTGCGTCGGAAGAGTTTTTGTCCTAAGATTAAAGACAAGCCCTTGTCGACTGAATGTTTTTCTGTGATTTTATTGAAAGTTCGTAGTAACGAATAGTGATGTTCTGCGTTTTGTTACGATCTTTTCCCTCTAAAGAATGTCAAGTTTCTCTGGTAAAACTCGAGCGAATTTTCACTAGAAATCACGTTGAATCTTCAAATCACCTTCAAGTCTCGTCCCATTCAATTCCTTACCAGACTTTCATACCATCTATTTTTCTAAAACCATCGACATGTCAAGCATACCGAATAAACAATATATTAGGACAGAGCAACATGTGCAACAAATATTCAATTCCCAAATCGGATCCTATAAAGACAAAGGCAACTGGTATTTCGATATGTCGACGAACAAATATGAAAGAGAAAATTGTCAGATATTGAAATAATTTTTGTGGAGAGATAGATGGGATATCAAATAAGCTTGGTTGTGAATAACGAAGAGCATCTGTTACGCATCTTTTATGTTGCTTGTGAGATGAAACCGTTCAATTAGTTTCCTGTGAACATATGTATATGTATTAAATTTTCCTGAGCACTGGGAAAATCAATTTAATAGAATCGAGACATAATTGCTTTAAATAATTTAATATGGGCTTTGAGTAGGAGTTGACACAATTTTTTTGATTTATTATTAGATGCAAAAACTATATATATATTATTAGATGCAAAAACTATATTATTAGAAAGTAGCACAAACAAAAATAAAAGTCGACTTTTAACACTGTTTCTGCTTTTAATTGTTTCTCTATTTAATTCTTGTTGAATTAGCACCATGAAGGTAGTGTTTTTACTGATTTTTGGAGAAAATTAAATTTAAAATCGCTATTATAACAGAAAACATTTCATTTAATGCAAATAATAACTAAGCGAAAAAACAACATTTAAGAATTATCCCCTTTTTGCACTCAAAAAGTACACGTCAAACTCTGAAAGCAAATTTAATTAATTTTTATTATTTACATCATTTAGGTTGGTCCTGCTTTTCTTTTAGTAACAGCTTCTTATCTCTTGAGCTTTGAATTAACCCGTTTTTGTGCGGTTTCCCTAGAAATATGATTCCATTCTTCTAATAAAGCGTTTTGTAAATCCTTTTTGTTCTAAATATTTCGAAACCGAATTTTTTGTTCAAGACCATCCCATAAGCGTTCAATGAGGTCCTCAGCACTATCCCATAAGCGTTCAATGTGGTTGATGTCCGGGGATTGGGGTGTTTCTTTGATCCACATTGGCGTATTATAAAGCAGCCACAGTCTTGTGTTGAGCACTGAATGCTTGCGATCGTTGTCCTGGGGGAATATAAAATTGTCCTTGATACCCATGCTTTAAGCATTTTGGTGAAGATATTGTTTCAAAAATTTATATACATTTTGTGGTACATTGTACCATCTATAATATGCAAGTCGCCCACCTCATTGGAGCTCATGCAGTCCCAAACAGGCACGGAGCCCCCCTCCATGCTTCATTGTGGCCTGATACTTTTCTCATCCAATTCGGTACTGGATATCCTCCATACTAAAGCCTTTCCATCAGACCTAAATATATTATATTTGCTCTCATTGCTCAATGTTCCAGAGCTTGGGGGTACAATTTTTATATTGTTTCGCGAGGATCAGACGCTGCCCTCTATTCATTTTGCTGATAAACTGTTTTCTTCGGGATTTTCTTCTATCAAATTCTGTTTCACAAAGAACATTTTGCCTGGCAATACCTTTTTATTCGTTTCTTGTTTCACTTGGTCAACGATTTTTGGAGCATTTATCATAGTATTTTTCTTAATTGTTCGAATAAGGCCAATGACAAACACAGCGGTTTTTGCGAGGCGTTTCTCGAGAGGAAAACCGAGTCGGTATAGTCGTGCATTACTTTAGCATTGTGATGACACACACCGCGGTGCGAACCGCCTCTCGGTTTGGGAATCGCGTCGGTTGATGAGAGAAATGACCCACCGACTCGGTTTTCGAGCGTTTTTCGATGAGTTCATTGCTGCGTAGTCCGATCGAGCTGAAATTTTCTGGATGCATTGATGAATGCATGGGATAGGGGAAGGAAAATCTGATACTCCGACGTAATTTGTAACTGAACCGACTCGATAAACGCTTTTGAAAACTGCTGTGTGTGGCAGCCGACGCGCCAAACCGAAGCGTTAAACGCTTCGGTGAAACCGAACTGTCTGTCATTGGCCTAATACGTCTTTTCTTTTCCTTAAGGGGTAGCACCTATGTAGAAATTTCAAAAAAATCGATTTTTTTTTTTGCTAAAATGGCAGGGAAACATGTCTAGAATAACGTCTTAAGTTATTTTCAAAAATAATTTTTTTTTCCGAGTTATGAGCATAAACGTTGGTCGCCGCACCGTGCGGTCGGGGCCTATGCGGCGCGCGCACGGCACACTCTGCTCCAAAGTCCTTATACCTACTACTGGTATCCGTTAGCGACTTTTCTTATTAGTAAATTATCATTCAGTATGACAGGTAGTAGGCCAACATTTGCCACAAAAAAAGGCAATAAATCAACAAAGCGAAAACGACAAAAAGGGAAAGAGCCGCCCTTTGAATCAAACTTTAAATGCGTTTTTGTCGAAATCATATTTTTTGATACGGTCCGCACGATTATTCAGCCAATTTTTATCCGATCAATTTGAAATTTTGGTGCAAGCTTCACAACATCATTTTCTAGGGAAGTACGTACGATTTTGTTGATAAATTGAAAATTGTCATTTTTACGGCTGATTTTAAACGATTTTTTTTTACAAATTTTTTTTTTTCGCAAAACCGTACGCCAACCTTTCAAAATTCAATATTTTTGAAAACCCGTACGTACTTCCCTTGCTTTTAGTTCAAACTTTAAGAAAAATTTTGAATTTTGTGTTTCAGACCATTTGCGACGACGAAAAGTTGCGGGCCGTTGAGGCATCTTTGAAAAATCGTCTGATGCTCGTAGCCTGGTACAGCCGCCATTTTGTATTTTAGGAAGTTGCAAAAATTAATTTGTATACTTCAAAACATGTATAATAAAGCCATGTAATTATTTCTTCAATCAAATATAAACTTTCCTTGGAAAAATATGCAAAAAATCACCCTCGAAAACAGCGTTCCACATAGGTGTTACCCCTTAAGCTTTTTAGGTCGGCCGGTCCTAGCAGCATTGTGGATTACTTCTCTCTCAGCAAACCTATCGATCATTCCCTTTACAATTGACCACGCCCAATTTACCAAGCGTTCAGCTTCTGCGTATTTATCATTATTTTTCGCTCCTCTTCAGTTGCTTCGCTCCTCTTCAGTTTTTTATAAAAGGAATTAGCTGTTCCGAACAGTGGAGATTTGTTTATTAAACCCGCTTTGTGAGATTCCATATTGACGTTTAAAGAATTGTCAGAACGAAATCATCATGGACATAGGCGCCAATACGTAACCGTTACATGCAAGTTTCGTTGATAGGCATAGGAGTATTAAAGGAAATATGTGTAATAACTTTGACGTATAATGTGCCTTACTGGGATTTTGATTAAGTCGCACTGAAAGAACTAATCCCTAATGACGCGTCGAAAGTAGTCTTTACCACTTCATTACTAAAATTTGGCCTATCAAAGAATTTTACTTTGAAGGAAAAATGACGAAACAATTTCGACTTGACATAGTATTCACGACGTATTCAAGTCAAAAAATTACATTTAGTAACATATGGGCACAAATTGTTAGTTGGGCTCTATAATTCGGACTTCGTAGTTCAATAACCCGTATAAGTGAGACAATTTATCAGGTTTAGACAAGTTATGACATTATATAATACAAACAGTCTAATTTGTTCCATACTTGCTTTGTTTATCAGTATTATCTAAGGGTCTGCACGTATAACAGTGCACAAAACGTCGAAACCAAAGTGTAATTCTCTATCATCCGCTGATAAATTTAAGTTATTATTGAATTATGATAGTGGAAAAACGCGTGACGAACTGTGCACAGAGTTTAATTTACTGAAGTCAACTTTTTATAGAATCATTCGGAATAAAGAGACAACACTTTCTCAGTGTATTGAGAGAAAAGGAAAACTAAAACCATTGCAACCAACAGAGTTTCCTGAAGTTGAAAAATGTCTCTTGACATGGATAAAACAGATACTAAATAAAAACATTCCAATAAGCAGCCCAATGATTAAGGAGAAATCTCGAGAATATGCGAGTAAGCTGCGTATTGATAATTTTTCTGGCAGTAATGGATGGTTAGAATGCTTTAAGGGAAAGAACAATATCGTTTTTAAACATATTTGTGGAAAGAGCAATGCCGTGGACAACAACGAATGTAATCAGTGGATTAAAAACCTTCCAGCTTTATAACATGATTTTGACCCGATAATGTCTTCAATGCTGATGAAGCGGGCTTATTCTGTAAGTGTCTTCCGGATAAAACTTTTACATGGTGGTAAATTAAGCAGAGATAGAAATTACAGCAAATGGATCAAGGTGTTATCAAGAACTTTAAAGTCTACTACAGAAAAGAAGTCATAGATTACGATCTTAAATCTATAGAAGAGAATAAAATCCCTGAAATTAACCTCCTCCAGGCTATGAGATTTGCGAGAAAAACTTGGTTTAGTGTTAGCAATACCACCATTAGTAATTGGTTCAAAAAAGCTGGATTCAAAGTGACAGAAGTGCCATAACCTGAAGGTGTACAAAAGAAGGAAGAGAAATGTGAAACACTTGCAGAATGGGACCAGATTATAGCCGCTGGTAGTAGCAACGAAAATGACTTATGGACGATGATGTATTAGTATCGGAAGAGCTCATTAACGACGACATTATCTCTGCGTGCTCCTCTTCAAATTTAGAGATATAACAGGAAGAAGAGGAGGGAAACTTGTGAAGAGCTTTTAGAGAGAGTATTAAAGTGTGACGCAGAAAAGGCTTTAGCAGCCATATATAAATATTTTGAGATGTCAAATATTGATAATCCTGATCTTAAAGCAACTAACAATCTAAAACAAACTAATATAACTGATTTTTTTAACTGAATAAATTGTACAAAAAATTTGTTTTATTTATTTAATAAAAATTGTGCACCATAAAATATGCATTTCTGTTTTGGTATTAACATTTGTACCTTTTTATATAATAAATGGTACATTTCGGCCTCTCATAGTGGGAACCTCTATAAATAAAACAACTGTCATTTTAGCCTGCCTATTTGGAAAACTGGGTAAATGTAATAGCGGTTCCGGTGATGTTTTTTAGTGAGCACGAATCTCACATAATCTTGTATCGTTCGCAGGATACCTATTGAAGTTTTTTGCCACCCAAATTTCATACATGCTTATGACATAGATTTTACCATTTCGCTAGTAGTAAGCGAAAATACATATCGCTTAAAAACTTAATATGCCATAAAGTGGCCCTCGTTGTCTACACTCTTTGTTTAAGCGGAAAGAATTTAATAATAGTTTTTATGCTTTATTTCAAAATTTTTGAGCTGCAGTAAATGTCCAAAATGCCTACCTTCATTTTTAATACACGCTAAAGCTCATTTCGCAAGCATTCTTTTAATATTCATACTTCTCAGCTGCTGCCTCACTTCTGTTGCAGCCGCATCGATCCTGGTACTTAGGTCTTCCACTGTTGATACTTCCATTGTGTAGACAAAGTCCTTCATTCGCCCCATACAAAAAATCCATAACTGTTAGATCAGGAAATCTCGCAGGCCAGTGTATTGGTCCATTTCTATCGATCCAGCGATTGGTATAATTGGAATTCAACCAATCTCTGACTGGTCGGCCATAACGAGCTGGAGCAAGATCGTGTTGGTAAAACATGGAAGCCAATCGTTGCTGGAGAATATCCTCTAATAAGCCCTCCAGATCATGTCTTAAAAAAATTAAGTAATTGGTACTATTAAAGGTAGGCGGGAGCCTAATAGGTCCAATCAAATCGTTACCAATCACTCCTGCCCATAAATTTACGCTGAATATATGCTGTAAGGATGAAGTCCTTCTCGTGTGTGGATTGCTTTCAGTCCACGTATGTGAATTGTGAAAGTTCGTGATACCGTCCCTGGTAAATAAGGACTCATCCGTCCAGAGAATGGTGTTCAAAAAATTTTCGTTGTCTAATTGCAGAACTAAATCCTTTTGGGCAAATCGATTGGTAGCAGCTCCTGCTCTGGTGTGTGATGGTAGGGATGTAAACGGGCTGCTCTTAAAATACTCCAAACTTTCCACGTAGACACGTTAAACTGCAACGCCAAGCGTCGAATACTGATTGATGCGTCAGTTTTCACTGCATGCAGTATTTCTTCATCGGTCCGTACAGTGATTGCAGGCGCAGGATTTGCGTTTACTCGGCTCGTCCTAACGCTGCTAGTTTCCCGAATCCTTGTGTATAGTTGTTGAAATACTCTCCTCCCAGGAATCCGTCGATGGGGATATCTCTGTTGATACAAAAATTGGGCCGCTTGGGAACTTCCCCGGCACTCTCCATGTACGAACATAATACCTGCATATTCTTCATTAGTACAGTGAGACATTTTGAGTTTATCTTTGAAATTTTAGTAATATCTTGTAGTTCGAGTTATTTTTTTACGTATCCCATTAATAAAGGCGAAGGATTGTACCCAATTTTACCTTTAACATCCAGGTAGGTGCATCAATGGTGTTTAAACTAATTTTAATTTAGTTTGTTTTATTGATAGCTTAAAAAATAATTAATGAGCACAAATAACAATTCAAACTTTTCTTTTCAACGAGGGCCCCTTTATGACATATCTACTTTTTAAGCGATATGTATTTTCGCTATGTCATAAACATGAATGCAACTTTTGTAGCCAACAATATGGCCTATAAAAAAATAAAATTAAAATGGCATATTTTAATGAGATCTTCTAAGAAAAACGACATTGAACACAGAATTTTCGTGGTAGAAGTGCCAACATTTTGTGTTTTGAAGTAAATATCTCAAAATCAGGTACAGTTACAATTTAGAATGTTACATCAAATTAAAGTTAATTTGATTCCATAAAAAACAAGCTTTAGAATTTTTCTTTATGATTATTAGTTTTCAAGATATAATGATTTAAGTGAATCAGGGTACAGGTCCGAAACACTTTTCTTCACCACCCTGGAGCTCCGCAGATTTTGAAAACCGAACCACCCTGTAGAACGATTTTGTGTTCAAAATATATCAAGGAATACCTCCTTACAAAAGTGTCCTCCGAGTACCAAACACCCTGTATATATAAACATTAATGCAAATTTTAAAATCATAGAGCACTAGTCAAAGAACTCACCTTTTTGCTCACTTCGCAAGCCACTTGGAGCTTTTTTGGGAATTAATTAATGAAGGCATCATGCCGTCGTAGAAAAAAAAACCTCCTTTATAATCCTCATTAGCTTAAGCTGCGGCATAAATAATCAATTTTTTGAAAAATAATGCAAAACAAGAATGAAAGCTATAAGAAAACAATCCAAAATAAAGCGTAATGATTAAATGCTTTTGAACCTTACTTATATGAAGTTCTTCTGGAAACAAAGGCATCGAAAAAATCCGCCCAATGGTATTGAAAAGCACCACATTTTTCAAAATGTTCATGTGGATGCTGTACAGCCTAAAGTGCGGAATAATAATTTTGGTATTTAGTTCACCTCCAAGTCAGACCTAGACCAGTCAAATAAAATGTCTATAGCCGCATTTATTAGCACCTCTGTCGAGAACAGATTGGAAAATTATTATTGGAAAATATGTTTTCGGCAGAAGAGAAAAACACAGCTTCGATAATTATTGAAAACTTCGATTGTCGGTCCATTATATTATGTTTGTGAATAAAAATTGATTTCGTATTGTTATTTACGTTTTTGTGAAGTAAACATTCAAACCCGACTTAATCGCTAATTACTATAATTAGAAAAACAGTTCAATCATGCAAAAGTTAATCTACTTTTAATCCCAAAAGCCTTCAACGAAGCGCTAAAATACCAGCAGCCACTCAAGCCTCCATTACCCGACATAAATTATCGATATTTTTCAGGCCCAGAAACAACATCAATAATGCGGTTTTTTGAGGACGGCGATTTGAAACAGCGGCGAATATGAACATGTATTCTGTAATTCAAAGTGGCCAGATATTCATATGTAGATGAAGCCGGTGGTTGTTGCGGAAATTCAAGCTAAATCTACGCAGGAGCGTATTCAAACATATTCAGTTCAAATATAGAAGACGGGGGACTATTTCGTCGTTGGAGGTGGGCGATGGTCCAAGGTAACCGCTTTGGCTATCAAAGTGTTGACGAACAGTGTTGCACACTAGCTTAACAACGGGGCGACCCGAACAAATTGTCAGACATACCTCTTTAGTTGCTGCACAACGTCGAGGCAGAACAATAAACGCATCAAGTCGTCGCAGAAAAACCTGCTTTATAAACCACATTATTGATCTTTTCCGGAAAAGAAAGGCATTGAAGTGATGAACGAATCCCATTATCCGCCTAATGAAAAAATAAAAATTTAAAACTCTCATGTTGGGGTTGCTCAGCCAAAACTGTGAATTAATAGATTGTTTTAGAGAAAGTCGAACAGTACTTTCCATTTTGGATTTTGTTCACCTCCAAGGTAGACCAGACCAGTCAGATAAAATATCTCTTCCCGCATTTGTTTGCGCCTCTGAACAACAAACAAAGCCCCTTTAGTTGTTGTTCTTTTCAGTGCATTTTTTTCAAACCCTTTTCAACATAGGCGCAAAAGCGCAGCTTCTATAAATTTTAAAACCCTAAAATTATCGATCAATTATATTCTGTCTGTGGATAAAAATTGATTTCGTATTATTATTGTTTTTGTGAAATAAACATTCAAACCTGATTGAATTGCTCTCTAATTAATATTATTAGAAAAACAGTTCAATCATGCGTAAACTAATCTACTTTCAATCCCTAAAGCCTAAGTTATATCCTTCATCGAAGCGTTAAACTACCCGCAGTCACTCGAGCCTCCATTAACCGACATAAATTATCGATATTTTTCAGCCACAGAAACAACATCAATAATATTATTAACAATTCTGTGCCATATTATCCTCGTTAATTACCCAACAAATTTTGCAAAATATCCAGAAATTCCATCATTACCCAGATACAATTTGAACAATTCCAAACGTTTTATCTGTTTTCTCTTTTCTTTCAGATTTATGCTTGTACTTGTTTGCCTGATATTTAGCGTATTATCAACGATCGATCAATATAGTGATTTCGCAAATGAAACACTCTTCTGGATGGAAATTTGTCTGGTTGTGTTTTTTGGTGTTGAATATTTAGTACGATTATGGTCGGCCGGATGCCGTTCGAAATATATGGGCTTTTGTGGACGATTGAGATTCATACGGAAACCGATATGTATCATAGGTAAGTTGATGATTGAATTGAAAACAAATGAATTGAGGAGTGTAGTGTTTTGACTGCAGGTTATAAAGCAAATGCAATTCGAATGTGTAATGGACATGTCGAATTGAGGCTGGCGTTTGTAATTTATTATCTACCAGCAGGATGAATTCGAATTGAAGCTCTTTGTCATTGCGTCATGTGGTTATTATGATGCCATTTCTTAATTAGAATAGCTATAAGTTTTCCTTTGTCTGTTAATATGTGACAGGCAATAATTATTTGAAATTAGAGGTGCATTGCAATTAAATATAAACATATTTTTACTAATTTCTCAAACGAATTTCTGCTGCTATAAAATGTGAAAAACCAATTATCACATATTTTAGCATAGAATAAACAACCGAAAATAAATTTTTCCGAGTGAATATTTTTCGAAATTCACAAACACAATAAATATGTTGATTTATGTATTTAATTGTTACTAAGAAGCGTTCGATACTAAAAACTAGCACTTGATAGCTGTTGTTTCCCATGCTATCAATCTGCCATCGAAAAAATGCAACTTGAAAGTGAATGTTACTTCGAATCTAATGTAGCGTGATATATTGTGTTGCACCGGTTACACCGGACCAGCGTCTTCAACTTGTGGAGCTATGTTACGAAAGTCAGTCAGGAAATTAGCAAGAAGGTTTTCTCTTTCACATTCATCAACTCAACTTGAATTTTTAGAAATTGGATGTGAATGCTGATGCCTCAAACAGCAACTTTTTAGGTATAAAAAAATCATAGATGTGTGAAATATTTTGAATATTTTGCGAGATTTTTGTTCAAATTTACTCCTCTGTGCTGATAGATATCCAAATTCACACTTTTATGAAATTTTCAAAGCGTTCACAAGTCTGATGACAAATTCACCCTGTCCAATGCAATAGGGCTTCATTCAACTGGCCCAATCGATTGTAAGCAATGCTATCATCAAATTTCGAGCTCAAATTTGGAAATAGAAAATTATTACAAAAACTCTAGCGCATCAGAACCGCTAGAAAACTGATTTTGAGTGAATAAAAAGTGAGGAAAGACGTAATACGCTTTTTTGTGCTATGATATCAACCGTTTCTTACCCAAAGTAACAAAAACGATTTCCCGACCGCATCTCCTTTAACATAAATGATGAATATGTTCAGTGTTGGCTATACTTTTCCAACGAACCAGCAAGAAGTCTACCATAACAGGCCTATGCTACTCCGCCTATCTTTTGAATTTCGTTTTCATTCCAGAATTTCATCGAAAGGATACCTTCCGAAAAATTTTCGAAACTGGGAAAATTTAAGCATTGGTTCCTTATTTTCATTGTAAACGCTTTGCATATGAACATATAATGGAATTATCTGTTGGTGCAGTATTAACGAAAATGACTGGTACTGGCAACCCTGCGTTAACAACATATCCAAAAATATACCAAATCTGCTTCAGGTTGAGTTAATTTCGTTTCGGTTGAATGACTGCTGTGGAATTTATAGGGGTGAAAAGAATTTTAAGGTTACCTGCCGCAATTTTTTTTTAATTTTCGAAACCTCAATATATGTTGTTAATTGTCATTGCAAGATCACTCATACTTGCAAAATGAATGACAAAATAGCTTAGTAAAGAAATGCAAAAAAACTACAAAAATTAACATAGCTGGCAGCTCTTTCATGATTTTCTTACGAAATTCTTCCAAAATTTGCCTTGCAATGTCCATTTACTTGATGAATTTCGATTTGATATCATGCCTGGATCGGAAGTTAAAAGTAAATAACGTTTAGTTTGCTGAGCAAATTTATAAGATTTAAGCGACAAAAATTACCATAGCTGGCAGCTCTATCCTAATTTTTCAACAAAATATCTACCCAATGTGGTTTAACGTAAGGTTTAAGTACTGTGTGAATTTTGATGAAATTTGTTGGCTAAATCGGAAGGTCTATTTATTACAAGAATATCGTTTAGATTTCATGACTGGATCGAAAGTTATAGAAGAAAAGGGTTTGTTTAGCGTAGCTGGCAGCCCTATTCTTCTCTTTACTATTTTCTACCAAATGTGGCTTAGACAAAGGTTCAGGTACTATGTGAATTTCGTTAAAATTTGTTAACTGAATTGGAAGTTATAGGCTGAAAAGCAGAGTTTTTTCACAGTGATTTTTCAAGATGGCACTACGACCACAGGGTTGCCCGCATTTTAAAATTACTTATATCAGAGCTGGTCCTAGCTAATGCAAACACGTCCTGTAAATGATCGGATAATCTGATCGTCAGCTCTCGTGAACAGAAGTTTCGAGTGTTGCAAATATAAGTTATTTGGTGATGGGTTGCCATTCTTATGCAAATCAGAGTTTCAAAAGTTGTAAATTGAGAAGTTAAAATTTATCAACAATCTCAGTTTTTTGTCAAAAAGTAAAAAGTTTTCACGAGATCGATGATTTGAAGGATTTTTTTTCACGTGACTGCCGCAACTAGAGGTTTGCCCGCGCAGTTTCGAAACCTTTGTGTGAGCTAGCTTTGGTCAACATTAATACGCTCTGCAAATTTCACGATTATCCAATGCTTCTGTCAGAAGTTATGACAAATCGAAATTTGAATAAAAAATCCTTGCCTACCACAATAGGTTCATAATTTCCAATTCTTTATCATGAGCAAGCATAGAGCATAATGGATGCTCATTTTCAGTACTTATTTTTTACCAAAATGTACTTATATACTTCTGTATCTTCTAAAAATCTCAGCTCAATCGGACAGGCCACTACTCTCTTTACTATTCTTCCTGATTTATATATATATATACATATATATATATATATATATATATATATATATATTTATAAATGTATATATATTTATATATTTATATATATATATATATATATATATATATATATATATATATATATATATATATATATATATATATATATATATATATTGCCGGGTGATCTATATGACAGGCGGGTTAAGAGAAGTTTGATTCACTAAAAAAGACCATCTATAAGCACACAGTTTCTTTTTAAAAAAAAATTATGAATGACAATGGCTATAGAGCAATAAACTTCCGATCTAAAAAAAACTCTTCGCTTCCGTTCACAATTTGAAGTTATGGAGTTCGGCTCCTGAACGAACATAGTGCTGTTCAGTTGCCATTTAAACATTTTGAATGCTAGATCTGGCATTATTTTTTCCAAAACGGCATTAGAAATTCGGAGCTAGCATCTAGCATTATTTTTAGCATTTAAATTTAGATTTCGGAATAATCTGGCACTTATCTATTTCCAATTTTGCCCATCATCACAGTGTGCTTTCAGTCGCGTTCATGGACTGAAACTTCCCGAATCATATGGTGGGGAAAATGCATGAAAAGTACAAAGACGATCTCAGGGCATTTCTTTAGAAGTCACAATCAGAAATAACAGTTGCCTGATTTTGAAATAATGATAGTGATTATAAAGTCATCTTAAGTAGTAATAAAATATCTCCACAAAAATATTCAACTTTCATAACATTGCGCGAAAAATATTTGCATTGCTGCGCGTTTTAAAAATATGTATTCGCGCCACACCGTTTGATACTTTTCAGGATCTACCATTAGCTCAGATTCAACTGCAATCCCATGCTCTTTCATAAAAGATTTCTGTGCTCAGTCAAACAGCGTACAAAAACGACTTCATGGCAATGCGAACAGACCTAACATTTGAAAGCATCATGTAATCCTGCCTCATTTCAACAAATATGCGCTTTAGGCTAGAGTATTTTGAAAATGTCAGCTGTAAGTCTAACCTCAGCGAACGAAACTGTTGTCGACCGATCAATCCCTGCTGCTAATGATTTCGCTGCATACCAAAAGTACATTAGAACTAGTACTACACCTTTGTGCTTTCAAGCATGACCTTCATATAAAAGGCCTATCGCGACTTGCAATCTGACAGACATTAAGCTACTTTTTAAAATTGTGTTGTCCTCAAGGAATTAAGATTTGTTGGCAGTTGCACGATGACAATTGATGATAATGTGAATGATGCTGTTTGGTTAAATCAGGGAATAGAGTATATTTTCCTATTATCCGGAGTCTGTTTTCGAAGTTTTTGTGGCATAAAAGACATTTTGGATAATTGTCGTGAAAGTGCTGTGTTTCTTTTGCTATTTACGCGAAAAGTTTGCCGTTTGGAATACCGGCCACCTACTCTCGGCAATGTGAGCTATCAACGATTGCCGATTGTGGTTGGCAGGATTTATTCCACCTAAAAATTCTTAAAATTATGATAGTCTGCAAATTATTATAAGCAAACAATATTTTGGATATGTTCCGATGAATTGAGGTCTGATGCTAAGAGCTTTATATCTAAATTGCTTATTAAAGTTCCCAAAAAACAGTGATTAACATGACATATAAGTTTCTTCATATCTCCTGTAAGTGGATCTCGTGAATTTCTTTACAACTATAAAAAAACATTACTGTGTGGACTGGTTGGGAAAAGTAGCTTAGGTCCGCCATCTTGTACGTCAATTGCTTTTGCGATAGGCCTTCTATATGAAGGCCATGTTTCAAGAGAACAAAGGATATATAGTCGATCTTCTATTCTATGTCTACGATTCCCAGGAAATTCCAGTGCTATTGACAAGTGCTATTAATGTTGCAGAAAAAGCGAAATATTAAGTGAAATAAAATGCAAAGTTGGATATTCCAATGTTAAGCAATTTTGGATTGCATCTAATATGGTGAATTCAGGTTTCTCGTTCTATTAAATCGTGATGATGCTAAAAATTAGTGATGTGGGCCCATCCAGTTCAGACTACCAGGAGCCCTAAATTCAAGTTTACCAAAGTATATGCATTCTAGCTATATATTTTATTTCCTGAACAATGTGAATCAATTGATTTAATAGGGCTACAAATACAAGCAATCGCACGGATAACGATGGAGAAAAATTGTTCTAAACCGACATTAATTCTTTTTCTTCAATTAAAAATAAATAATTGTTGCTGTTTTGGTTGTGAGATCTCAAATGATATTTTGAAAAATATAGGTAGTTCGTGAGTAAATTCGCAATTTTTTGCCGTGAGGTGGCTATTTAATTGTCAATAGGTGGCTTTGATTTTTTTATGGTTATGTTGAATGTTTTCGCAATAAGGAAATTAGTCTGTGAAAATTTAAAAGAGGTAATATTCTGTTAGTTACTTTTATATTTTCTAGCGATTGTGGTAGTTTATACGCTTTATTTTCTCCCTTTATTATCAACTGTTTTAAATTTGAAAACTGCATACAATTTTAAAGGTTAGAATTTGCTAGTATGAACGAAGATAACGTTCCATTTGCGATCTACTCCAAGTACTTGGCAGTACTAATTAGTTAAAATGGAACGCGGCAGCTATATAGATATATCTTTGTTTTAATCCAATAAGAAAGGATTATTTAGCATTATTATTTTACAGGATTTAGCATTATTAAGCATTAAATTGAATCTAGCATTATTCCAAAAATATAAATGGCAGCACTGGTGCTGTTTAGTTGACTTCGATGCGCTCAATGTGCTTAAGTGAAACGCTCACCAAACGCATAAGCATTTTTCTGACACAAAGCAAGGTGAACAATTTTTAATTTGTTTATTTTTATAAATGCATTAGTTCTCAACTTAGACTCCGGTCATGACTAAATTAAATTTCCCCTCAAATTGCTGCTTCAAACTGATTTTTTAGCTTGCTGTTGGTTATCGTGGCATTCATCCTACGCAAAGATTTCTCGTACTGGATTTTTCATGTTAATCTGAATGAAAATATCATATAAAAACTAAATATCTATTAATAAAAAGAAACTATATTCAGTTGACAGTTACTGCTTTTCGAAAATATGCAAACTCAAAAAAATTATGTTCAACCCATTGCTTCTGTCTTCGAAACGAAACACCAGCACAACTAAATGATAAACGCGCCCAGTGTGGGAAAAACTTGCCTGAAAAAAAAGTATTTAACAAAATACGAATCTCTATGATTTTCGAAATTTTCAACCTGAATACTGGAACTGATTTCAGAAATTAGTTAAAGAAATTAGAAGAAAATTAAAAAAACTCTTGAACATATCTTTGCAAACTTTAATGGAAAACAGGAATATTAGTTCTTGTAGATGCGCATTTCTGCTAATACATGTTCAGAGTCAGGATGTAGTCTTGACTTTGGTGTAAGGTTTAAATACCATGCATTCTTGTTTCTGCACATGACATGGCAACATGCTTAAAAATGTATAAGAAACTCCATTAACGTGAACAGTATATAAATTTCACTTTAATTACTTAGCATTCCCGTCGAGGATAACATAAAAGCACAGCTCTCCGTTCAACGGTGAAATTCGATTACACAATAAGCTACATCACTTCATTATTACGCAAGCAAATTTATGTGTATGTGTGCACTATCTACCTCAAGAAATTCAGATGATGATACTTCATATATTCCTTTTTCATATGTATGAGCTTCGGCTTAAAGATATGAGCGTTGTACAGAATGAGCGGAACTGAGTATCTCTTCTTACATAATTTCCAATGAAAATATATTATAAAACATGCTTGCGATGATACATTTGGAATTTTTTTAATAGCTCATGATCGATTTTATCCTAAAGATCAATGAAAAACTGTGCTAATGACATTTAAACGTTATCAATCATGCAATTAAATATTGATTGGTTAATGATTCGAAAATTGCGAGGAAAATTTTTATTAAATTATTTTATTATTTTTGTTCGCTGAAGGTAGAGCTATGAAATCCTGATTTTTTTTTTTTTTTTTTGTTTTGATAGGGCGTGTATTTTCGAGTTAAAATGTTTTGAACTTTTCAAAAGAACTTAAGAGTTCTGCGAAATACCATTCTTGCAAACAGTAGGTTAGGTTAAGTGGCTGTCAATAAGGAAATCATACCAAGAGACACATATAGGCGCATTGTGATACCACGGATGAACTTTCACACAGTCTTCTACTTTATGGACTTCCTTTCTTGTTTTGAGCTACAAACCCGACATAAATTGTTAATCCTTGCGCCCAACCAGAGCACTACGAGTTAGAATCACGTGCTTCCATGGACGTCCAAATTTGTCTTGCGATCGCACGGGATGTATTTTTGCGTTACGGCCAATTTGATCAATGGCATGGGTGTGCCAACAGTGAAAGGGCAAGAGACCTCCAGTAACAAGAGGACAAGCCTTGTCCATTTATTGGCCACACAGTTTACCTCAATACCCCTTTGCCGCATTCAATTGCACTGCCACATGTCTCGACAAATCCCTAAAAGACGCTTGGCATTCCACAACAATTCTGAAAACTGCACAAAGACCAGCAAGTGAGATTATAGTCGCTTGGCCGGCGGGAAAAATTCATATATATACTCCGATTATTTGATTGCACAGAAGCCAGTTGATGGCCTGAAAAACAGCAATCACTTCCACCTGAAAGACACTACAATAGTTCGGCAGCCGAAAAGACAGCCTTAAGCCTACTTCAAGTGAGTCCGCTGCCAATTTTATTCCTGAGTTTCGAAGTTTATGCACATGATCATGTCATAATAAGATTCTTTCATGGCCATGTTCAGTTCCAGTCCATGCCGGGATACAATGCAGTCTCACAGCAGCCAGATTAGCTTGCTGCAATACTAGTAGAATGGTTGACAACCAATCAAGCAGCACGAAAAGCACCTTGGTGCGTTTGGTTCGATGAGCAACCAAAAGTGCAGTCAACTTTCACACTTTTTCGTCCACCTGCCACCAAAACACCAAGCCATAGAGTAGTACCGGCTCAACAGCAGTAGTATAAAGTCATTCTACAACACGATGCTGCAAACCCATACTCGCTCCTATGGATCTATTGCAACATAAAATGCACCAAAAGCCTTTTGTGCTCTTTCTGCTATGTTGTCGTTCTATAGGAGTGAAGGTTTCGTTCCAAATATTTTACCCTTGGGCTAGTAGAGACTTCATATCATTAATCCAAGTCAAAATGAGGTGGATTCATATTCAAGCCACTCTTACGGTTCTAGCATGAAGGTATTCAAGAGAGTGATTTGGCCTCTCCGAAAGCGTAGATAGATTTTTTCTGATACAGCTGTTGCTGTGTCGTCGAAAAGCAACCACTTTGCAACCAGCATAGTCCAGCCACCTCGGAAGAGTATTTACCGTAATGTTCCACAACAAATTAGAGGAATCCTTATTGAAGTGTGCCCGTTTCAACCCTTCATCGCATCACTCTATTCATGCATACTGTAATCACCAAAGGTAACTAATGATCCTTATCATAATCTTTAGCAGAAAGATCTCGGTCATATCAGACGATAGTCTTTAGGTTTCACGTGCAAAATTCTCTCTGGCTTAGGAACAAACACAACTCTTGTGTCTCACCATTTAAAGGCCAAGTACGCATTGTAGATCTCCTTCAGTCACGGTAGTGCAACCTTTATAGACTACTGCATATCACCCGGAAGAATACCATCAGGATCTGGAGATTTAAACGACTTGAAGGAACTAGTGGCCCACCTCAATTGGGAGTTTAAGTTCCTTAGAGGCAGCAAAAAGCTGCTGACGTGGTCCATTTTACTAAGATTTCTCGTTAACTATTAGTTTTACATGAATTTCACAGGATAAAAATTGTTCACCACGCATACGCGAATAAAAGAATTCCTACATAAAATTTAATTGAAACTTGTAGTTTTTGAGATATGAGTCTGAGGAAATTTCGACGAAATAAACATAATCCACTACCGTCTATGCATAGTGATGTAAAATTGCAAAGTTTCTCAAGCTCATATCTCCAGAAACATTTGTCTCACGTGAATTTTGTCTCGCGAGAATTTTTTCAATCTAATGGAAAAAAAAACTCTTGGACATCAGAACCGCCACAAAACTGATTTTCGAAGAAATTGTCTTTGTATGACCAAAAAATTTGGAAAGACGTAATACACATTTTTGTAGTATCATATCAACCAATTCCCACCCAAAGCAAGAGAGACCATTTCTCGACTATAACATAAATGGTGAAAATATTTCGTGCTGGCAACACTTTTCCAACAAAGCAGCAATAAGTCTACCATAACAAACTCATGGTATTTGCAAAACTCGGAAACTTGAAACATTGGTTCCTTATTTTTATAGTAAATGCTTTGTCAATGAATATATAATGGAAGCATCTGTTGGTGCAATATTTACAAAAAAATCTGCTGCTGGCAATACTGGGTTAGCAGCATAGTCAAAAATATACCAAATCTGCTTCACGTTAAGTTAAAACTACCCTATAAGTTTGATTTCGATTGATTGACTTTCCAAAAAATTTGAACATTGCCACCCTCAAAACTTTTCAAATTTTCGAAACGTTAATATTTGTGGTTAATTGTCATTGCAGTATCATTCCAATTTGAACATTTAATGACAAGATCAATTAGTAAACAAATGCCAAAAAATTACAAAAATTACCATAGCTGGCAGCCCTTATACGATTTTTCTACGAAATTCCAACGATTTTGGGTGTACAATATGGTCCATTTATTACAAGAATATCGTTTAGATTTCATGTCTGAATGGGAAGTTATAGAAGAAAAGGCTTTGTTTTATATATATATATATATATATATATACTATTTTCTACCAAATGTGATTTAGACAAAGGTTCAGGTACTATGTGAATTTCGTTAAATTTGTTTACTGAATCGGAAGTTATTGGCTGCAAAGCAGTGTTTTTTTTCTAAGTGGTTTTCAAGATGGTACCACTGGCAGAGGGTTCTTGCCTTTCAAAATCAATTCTATCAGACTTGGTTCTAGTTAACATCAACATGTCCTGTAAATTTCATAATGATCGAATTGTTCGGTCCTCACTTCTCGTGAACAGAAGTTTCGAGAGCTGAAAATTTAGGTAATTTGCCGTTCTTGTGCAACTCCGAATTTTGAAAATTTTAAATTGGAAAAAGTTAAAATTTATCAATAATTTGAATTTTTTGTCAAAAACCAAATATTTTTCACGAGGATCGATGACTTGAAGAATCCTTTTTTCACGTGCCTGCCATAGCTTTAGGGCTGCCCGTGCAGCTTTGGAAACTCATGTTTGTATAGTTTTAGTCAACATTAATACGCTCTGCCAATCTCACGATGATCGAATGTTTCTGGCTGGAGCTATGACAAAATAAACTTTGAAAAACTACTTCTAGGCACTCAGCGCTAACATAGGCCTCAAAATTTCCAATTCTTTATCATGAGCGAGCATAAAACATAACAAGTTTTCAATACCAATATTTACTTTTAAAAGAAATGTACTCTGTATAAAAATATAGGGGTACATGAAAATTTACTAAAATGCCCACCGCCGCCAATGGGTCAAAGATATCTTAATTTTCATAAAATTTCAGCTCAATTGAACCGGCAACTCCAGAGAACGTTTCCCAATTCAAAAATCTGGCGATTCATACTTCCACATTTTTGCAAAGTTCATCCGAATTTATTTAAAAAAAATTAGTTAACAGCTTTTCTCTTGACTTTCTATTTAGCCCAGTCATTTTAGCATAAAAAAGGGGTCAACCTCGGAATGAGAGATAATAAGCTGAATTTTCGTATATACCTTTATTTCGGCGTTCGAAAAGTTGTCTCAAAAGTCTCACAAAATCTCGTGTCTGCGTCGTAAGTTATTCAAGGTCAAAGTTGAGAAAAAAACAGTTTTTCGCGATTATCTTGGTTTCTATTGCTCCAATGATGTTAACATCTTATAAAATTGTAACATCATGTAAAATGTTATTAAATACAACGTATTAACTGATAAATAATACAAATAATTCAAAATTTTAAGGTAGTATTCACAGATATTCGCGGTTGACCTTGCATTACAGAACGTATGGCTGAGAGCTGTGCGCTCATCGCCCTCTATTGCAAAAATGGTTGGAGCAAAAGAAACCAAGATAATCGCAAAAAAACTGTTTTTTCTCACCTTTGACCTTGAATAACTTACGGCGCAGACACGAGATTTTATGAGACTTTTGAGACAACTTTTCGAACGCCAAAATAAAGGTATATACGAAAATTCAGCTTATTATCTCTCATTCCGAGGTTGATTCCTATTTTGACTGGGCTAATTAGTATGAATTTTTTTCTTTGCTTACTTATATTGTCGCTGTGAAATCAAACCGGCATATCTGCAAAATTCATATTTTTCACCAGAGCGCTTTAAAGTTTTCGCGTGTGAGCTATTTCCACGTGAATGCAAAGCGGAACAGCACCATTAGACTTGTTTTTATTCGACTATACGATATGCCGGTGCGACATAAAAATAGGCGGGAAAATAAAGAATTTGTTGATACCAAAAACTCAAAAACTCAATTTTTGCACATATGCCGGTTTGATTTAACAGCGACGATTTATCTCTGGTTTTATGAATAGTGCTTGAAGTAAATCTAGTTATCTTGAAGTAAAAGTAAATTTTAATAAGAATTACATAAGTTGCATACTTTTTTCTGCTTTTAGCTGTGCACTTATTTAGTTAGTTCTGATAACTTGTCTATCACAATGTTCATGTATTGTTTTTAAGACTCAAATGATGCTAGCAGCTGTTCTTCTTCAAACTATGCTTCAATTCTATTAAATAAACGATTCAGTTAAATAATTTCGCCATAATTACGTACACAATTTACTCAAATCAATCTCTCCTCTCAATTTCCAGATTTAATAGTTGTGGTTGCTTCCATGGTTGTCTTATCAGTCGGCTCCAATGGCCAAGTGTTCGCTACAAGTGCCATACGTGGTATTCGATTTCTACAAATTCTACGAATGCTTCATGTCGACCGACAAGGTGGAACATGGAGACTGCTAGGTTCTGTCGTTTTCATTCACCGACAGGTAAGTTTCTAGCCAACAAACTGAACGAGCAAGTCATTCCTATCCATAACTACATGAAATCAAATATTTTTTCACAGGAATTGATAACGACCCTCTATATCGGGTTCCTAGGACTGATATTCAGTTCGTATTTCGTTTATTTAGCTGAAAAAGATGTAGTCGGTCCTGACGGTACTACCGATTTCAGTAGCTATGCTGATGCATTATGGTGGGGTGTGATAACAGTCACGACTATCGGCTATGGTGACACAGTGCCTCAAACGTGGATGGGAAAAATAGTTGCTTCATGTTTTAGTGTATTCGCAATATCGTTTTTCGCATTACCGGCGGTGAGTATACCTACAAACAAACATTATTTCCTGCGTCTATATTTATTTACAAAACAGTTCATGAAAAAGTATCCACAAAGCAATTAAATGTTGTAGAAATTTCACTTTGGGGCTAAAATTGGAAAATACGCTCCAGGTGCAGTAGAACTAATTAAAGTGATTGCCAAGAGCTTAGCCGTAATATGAAAGTTTTATGAAGCGAAATAGAAAACAGTATTCCGCAGGGTTGAATTTAATCGTCGAGCTGGTCGAGCGATTCATTAAGTGTGCTGTGTTAAATTTCTTTGGAACACACCTGAAGTAAATATTTAATTATAAAAGAAAATATTCACACAGAAGAAAAAGTAAGGAAATATTTCTATTGTTCAATGTAAAATACCTTATGCGTTATCATACTTCAAGATTCAAACTTGTAAGCCTTGAACAATAGCGCTTATTGCCCTAACTAAAGTATTCTTTGATAACGTGAACTGATAATAATGGAACGACTTTCTTTCCCGGGTTTCAAAAGTAAGGTTAAATAAAATCTATTCAGCTCGAATTCATCCTTGATCATATACATACCACTTCACAAGTTCTGCAGAACATATTTATTAACAAACTTTCCTTTGTAATATCTTTACGCTACAGGGAATTTTAGGTAGCGGGTTTGCATTGAAAGTGCAACAAAAGCAACGCCAGAAACACTTCAATCGGCAAATTCCGGCAGCTGCGATGCTCATACAGTGCCTATGGCGATGCTACGCTGCCGACAAAAGCTTCCATAGCGAAGCGACGTGGCTGATGCATGTCAAAGACGATAGTCAAAATTCAGGACAAAATCATTCCAGTAATATGGTTTTACCCGCCCAACTAGGAAAGGTGAGTTTGAGAAAATGAAATTGTTTTTATTATTATTTAAAATTGGATGTAGTATTTCATTGTTTGCAAGTAGTATTCGAAATTGTCTGTATGGGAGAAATGCATGCAAATGTATCTATATACAAGCAGCTATCTACGAAATAACGATTTTTGGAATGTATGTATATTGTATGAAAAACGGTGCGGCAACCAGCTTTGAAAACTTTAAAGGGTTCCCAAAATAGCAAGAAAATCAGTAATCGGTGGGGAATTCATTTTGTAGTTTTTGTTTGGCATTTTAAAACAAGCACAATTTAATAAATTTAGCTGGGTGGGATTTGGCTAGTAGGATTTAAATAATACCAAGTGAAAATCCTATATTACTTACGACTCAAACAATTTTTGCTGAGGATATGACCATATCGAGGAATGAAATATTTACTGCCATTATGGAGCTTGACCTGACCTCTCTCCTACTTTTCTGTTCAAGTGTGTAAAACAACTGATCTCGCCCCTTCATACTATATTCAATAACTCTCTCTCCTCTGGGTTATTTCCTTCGTATCGGAAATCTTCCTATATTACACCAATTTATAAAAGTGGTGATAGACGTTTTATTCAAAATTAAAGAGGCATCGCCATTCTATCTGCTATTCCCAAACTATTTGAAAAAATCATCTACTGCAAAATTTCTCCTCTGGTCGACGCTCAACTGAACGAGCAGCAGCATTGATTTAGGAAAGGTCGTTCTACTACAACTAATCTTATGGTGCTTGTTTGTGATGTTTTGTGCAAAATGGAGAAAGGTGATCAAATTGGCGCAGTCTATACTGACTTCAGCAAAGCATTCGACCGAGTTGATCACTCCATTTTGATCCCCAAGCTGAAACAATTCGGTATTGGAGTATCTTTACTAAAGTGGCTTGGCTCCTACCTCCTTCGTGAAATTCCAAGGTCTTATTTCTAAGAAAGTTGACGTCATCTTGGCCCTCTTCTTTTTAATATTTTTATATCGGACATATCGGAAGTTTTATCTGATATTCCTTATTTACTATATGCGGATGACCTCAAAATCTAACATGTCTTCAGGTCACAATCTGACGCGAACTTTTTTCAGTCTAAACTGAACTCTCTAGACCATTGGTGCTCCGCGAACAAGCTCCCTCTTAACATTACCAAATGCCGCGCAATTAGCTTCTCTCGCAAAACTGCACGCGTTCATTATACGTACCGCCTCAGTAACACGACACTGAATAGGGTTGACAACATATTAGATCTTGGTGTCATCCTGGATGAAAAGCTCCGCTTCAATCTACATTACGATAGAGTGCTTTCCCGAGCAAGTAAACAACTTGGTTTCATTAAGCGACGAGCCAAAGAGTTTAAGAATCTCTGGGTTACTAAATCCTTATATATTTCACTCGTGCGTCCTCTTCTTGAATATGCGTGCACTATCTGGAACTCGGCTTTCGAAATTCACAGCCGAAGATTTGAGTCTGTTCAGAAGCAGTTTTTGCTGTTCGCTCTGAGAGATCTTTTCAACCCTTATGATTTCATTAATCAACCACCATACAAACATCGCCTTAAATGTATTAACTTGTTACCCCTTGCGTCGAGAAGATTAATTTTATCTGCCTGCTTCAACTTCAATATCATCAGAGACGTGGTCAATGTAGCCTACTTGAAAGGAAAGTTTGTGCTCAATCAGCCCCTGAGAGTCACTAGATCCCGACGATTGCTTATTGAATACCAACACAACACATTTACATATAACACAACATAGCATATAACACAACACAATAAATGCAGCAAACGAGCCAATAAATAGGTGCTGCAGGCTATTCAATAGCATGAGCGAGAACTTTTATCTATATCTAAATCAACTTTTAAAAAAAATATTGCGAAGGCTCTCTCTTCATAGTCTCCCCTTTCCCCCACCATACTAATATAAATTCATGTATTGTATATTTAATTTAAATTTAAATTCACTTAATTATTTGTCATTTGTTATTCATTTAGTTTTTTGTCATTTATTTATTACTTTATTGGTTATATATTTTTAAATAATTTAATTATGCGTCCTTTGCTCTTTATTGCATGCCATCCACACCCCTAAACACTAAGCTATATCTTTTATGTCAATGTTTTATTTGTTGATCATTATTTATTAATCTAATTGTTTCTTTTTTAATTTGTTTGTTGCTTATTTAACTTTGTTTTTACTTTTTGTTTCTACTTTACTTTACTTTTCCATTTTATTTTTAATTTGATATTTTATATGTGATTTTTGTAACTTGTTTGGTAAATAAATATATAAATTTAGTAACTGCTACGGACTCCTAATTATGATTCAATAACTTTTTCACAATTTACGAAAATTGTCCCTTCATTCACTCCTATAACATCTTCTAGAACCCGTTTTCCTAGAAATTCACTTCAAAAATGTTTTATCATATTATAGCCTTCAACTCCTAGCCCCAGTTCAACAGCGTAATATCAACATCATTAAAAAATTATCAACACTTTTCCATCAAATTACATAAATTTCCTCGTCATGGAAATTCAAGTGGAAATCAATTAAGGGCAACCACCTCGAGTACAATATCGTATCTACTTGTATTTGCTTCATTGCGCTATGCTGTCAGCAACAAACGCGAGCCCCAATGAATATCAACAATAACGACAATTTTACAAGCGAAGTAATTTGTTGTTAAAATTGAATGGAAGTAGTATGTGCGAGTATTGAATATTGCTAGGCAGCGTTTTTGGCATCATCATGCTCCCAAATGTATCAAATGAAACGAGGTCATTAACTTTTGTGATATTCCTGTGATTTGAAGTGGCAAGGGTATTCGTGGAGTACTTTGGGTATGTTTTGAGAATTTATTGCTTTTGAGATGCAATTGAAGTAGATTTTGTAATGAGAGTAAGGAAAATTAAATAACGCTATATCTCTTCAGACGGTGCTTATTTTCAGGCAGGTTCTTAAGACAGGAAAAGAGTTTATTTTGTCTTTTTGTTGTGTAAACCCAACTGTAAGTGGGAGTCATCCGAAAAAAACATTTTGAAACATAATTAACTTAGCTGATTCGTGACTTGAGCAAAACAGAGAGTATCCACATTAGATGCATTACGGATGAGGCATTACACACCTCGTTGCTCCATCTGCAAAGATAAAGAGATAAGCGCGGGCCACAATGCTCCAGCACATTCCATTCCGATCCAGCACTCTCCAGCTCATGTCCATTCCAGCAAACTGAACACATAGTCTCCATTCCGTTTAGTGTGCGACAATTTACTTGTAGTTTTAAAATTTCAGTTTTGCGTGATTATTTTAGAATAGATAGGAATTTTCTATAGTTATTTGGAATAATAATGAGCTTTGTACCCTTGTATAAACAAAAACCACAGCAAATTTTTTTTAGTATTAATAATAATACTCTTCTGATCCAGAAAAGTTGAAAGTTGGTCAACTCGTCCTTTCCATTCCATTCCAACCTTATGTGTTCAGTCTCGTACATTTTCTATGCCGCCAACTTTGACGTTTATTCTGGAATGGAATGGATCTTTGTGTCCGGCGCTATAAGCATGATTTTTGGCCAGTCGGGGACTATGGAACGATTGGTTTCATAAAGCTACTGAACAAGGAGCTAGATGAATAGGTGATCAGTTAGCACTCCTATTAGCTGATGAAAAGCGAGAGCTGCCAGCAATATCCATCCGAAATCCCGCCCGTGTGATCCAACGGTTCAAGAACAATAAGTGTTCAAGAGCCGCTGGAATACCTACTGAACTAATCGAATATGGACCAGCAAAAATATACTCAACGATTGACGTCTTGAACTGAGTACAGCAAAAGTGCAGCAATTTTTTGTTGTCTTGTTACATCGAATAGTTCCATTCATTCAGAAAAAAATCGCTTAATATCAATAAAGCTTGACTTTTGGCTAATTAACAGTCTTTCTTCTTATTTCTCTTTTCCTGCTGGTGCGAATATAATAAAACCTGAAACCAATCCTTTATTTTATTGACCTCACAGTAAGGCATGCATTCTCGAGATTTCTGGTTCTCGGGATGCCGAATTTTTGATCGGGATTCCCAAGATTTCGGGATTGATAAAATTCAACCCATTTTGGGAATCAGAAAAGTTTCGTCTTATGGCATGAGCGAGCAAGCCATGGTCCAAGCTGAGCTAATATATGCACTAATATGCCGAATACTCATACTAGCAGCAGTGCTGTCAGATTCTGACGGCTAAAAATCCTACATATGTGAGAATCACAGCTCATTATTCCCATGGAACAATTTTGAAAAGAAAATTATCTCTGCTTCAACATTAGAATGAGACAAAACTATTGCGAGTTCTGACAAGTTTTGACTGAGTTTTAACAACTGTACTTTATGATAAATGTGGTTTTATCTTAATACGCTTGGGATTTGTTTTATTTTGCTATACGCCCTAATTTTGCCTACTTTCATCGATGTATTTTTGAAGAAAAAAAAACTCTTCTTCCCTCATTCTACTTCACTGGAAGTAAAATTTCCAAACAAGACCCTAGAAAGGCGTCGCAATAATGTACCTGATCATGTTTCTTTTTTCAAATATCTGCCGCTTGATGGGAAAACCAATTATTGTATTTTATATGTATCTAGGTAGTTAAAAGGCATGAAAACTACAAAGATGAAATCGGAAAGCAGTTGCGTGGTTTTCGCTTTTAGTATGTATTTCACGATCAGTCATTCGTACTATTCGAATCGATCAATCAGGCATTATCTGCATCTATGTTACATTATCATTAGTTCTAGTGTTAGCGCTATCGAGTTGTGTGTCAGTTGTGTTGCAGTCATGTGGAAAAATGAGCAGGCAATTCAACGAGTTTAAGAATCCCCGTGAGCTTAATAGAGTGACGGTATGAACCCATTTCTTGAGATCCGACAATGCGATGGAGGCAAAATATAAACGATGCAACAGTATCATAAAAACCTCATCAGGATCTATCAAAGGTATTTAAAAGCAAAACTCAGTATTATACTGGCCCAAAAAGATATTTCGTGTCTTGATTGTGGTAGCTCTTCGTCTACTCAAAGCGAAAAACATGTGGAACATGCAGAGAAATAACAATAATTTTTCCGTATAGAATTATATTTAGTCTGCACTATTGCTGAGGCTTTGCAGTCAATAAAATTAGCAGCGGAAGCATTAAGCAATCGTCAGACAACTTTACTACTGCTGAAACTACGTTGCAGTTTACAGTAAAAAATATGACAGTATTATATAAATATATGAGTATTATATAAATAAATGAGCAACACGCTTCCGTAAGTAAAAATTTAGGTGAAGCTCTACGAGCTCGAATAAAAGAAACAAGAACTTTATTCACAGAAGCTTTGAATTATCTTCATAACTTACCTAAGTTTCATGAGAAATCGTCTAACGGTGATGATACTTTCGAACTGCTAAGGATATCGGTAATCAAAAAAGCACTTTTAAATTTGCTCAAACGACTTTGATGAAATGGTACGCTAAATCCTGTTTGTGTCTTTATAATTGGTATTTGTTTCACAACTACTGCCAATTACTTGCCAATACACAACGCCTGGCAATATTAAAAAACTAGCGCATCAGAACCGCTAGAAAACTAATTTTCGTAGAAGCTATCTTTGAGGGATTGAAAAAGGTGTGAAGACGTTATACACTTCTTTGTAGTATCATGTCAACCATTTCTTACTCAAAGGAACAAATATCATTTTCGGACAGCATTTTCTATAACACAAATGATGAAAATGTTCAGTGTTGGCAGCATTTATCCAACACAGCAGCATTAAATCTATCATAACATGCTCGCGCTTAATCAACCTATTCTTTGAATTTCGTTTTCATCCAAGGATATCATCGAAAGTTTCAGCGATTAAACTATGTCTGGGGTTGCCATCCGAAAAATTTCACATGAATTTCGTTTTGATTTCGTAACTGCATCGGAAGTTAAAGGGAAAAAATCTTTATTTTCCTGAGCAAATTTACAATACTTAGGAGACGAAAATTGCCATAGCTGGCTTTTCTCTTCTCTATCTTAGAGTAAGGTTCACCTACTGCGTGAGTTTTGTAAAAAACCTGGTGGCTAGATCGGAAGCTATAGGCAAAAAACCAGTTTTTTTTCTCAGTGATTTTTCCAAATGGCACCACTGCCACAGTGTTGCCCGTATTTCAAAATCACTTCTATCAGACCTGGTCCTAGCTAATTCCAACATGTCCTGTAAATTTCGTATTGATCGCATTATCCGATCGTCAGGTCTCGTAAACAGAAGTTTTGAGTGCTGAAAATAGAGGTAATTTGATGACGGGTTGCCGTTCTTGTTTACCGCGGAATTTAGAAATATTTTATTTGACTTGGTGGACAAAAGTCAAAATTTACCAATAATTTGAATTTATTTTTAAAAATCAAAAAATTTTCAGGAAGGTCGATGATTTGAAGGATTTTTGTTCAGGAGCCTACTGTAGCTACAGACACGAACGCACAGTCTTGAAAGTCCATGTGTGTTAAATTATAATCTACATCAATACGCTCTGAAAATTTCACGATGATCCATTGATTTTTCTTAGAAGTTATGACAAATCGAAATTTGAATCAAAATCCTTGCCTACTTTTAGGCACTCAGCGCCTACACAAGGCTCAAAATTTCCAATTCTTTATCATATACAAACTAAAAACATAATAAGTTTTCATTCTTTGCACTTTTTTTAACAAAAATTTAGACTGCATAGAAATATAGGAGTACCTGAAAATTCACTAAAATGCCCGCCGCCGCCAAAAGGTTTAAGATATCTGAATTCTAGCAAGTCACGGACCTACCGACTATATACATCTATATCCTCCGAAACTTTCAGCTCAATCGGATCGGCGACTCCAGAGATTATCTCCCTTAATCATTTTGCTGATATATGTATATATATATATATATATATATATATATATATATATATATATATATATATATATATATATATATATATATATATATATATATATATATATATATATATATATATATATATATATATATATATATATATATATATATATATATATATATATATATATATATATATATATATATATATATATATATATATGACGAATTTTCGGCGAAGCAAGTTTAATACTATTTTTTTTCGAAAATTAGTAAATAAGCTACCCATGTCTGTGAACAAATGAGACAAACACATCTTACCGCAGCAAAATCATAGACATAAATTTATCTTCCTTACTATTTTTCACAGACTGCGTACCTACGGGCCATAAACTTATCAAGAGCAAACATTACTGTCATTATTTTCCTCCCCGACAATAATGAGCACGTAGCAAAGCCCAGTGCAACACAGGCCTTAAACATCACGTGATTTTTGTCCTTAATATCTGTAGACCGCACCAGCATAGCACGGAAATGATACAGTATGGATGATGATGTTAATTAACTTAGTTCCACTCTATTAATGGACTTTTGATTTATTTATGGCCAAGTGTATACGTATGTACACGTACTTAGGTACTTTATATTCTGAGCATTTTTGGACCATTTTCGAGATGTTCTTCTTATAAGCCGAATCGTCACTTGGCTAGGTTACAGAATGGATGAACTCTGTCGCATTGGTGTATTTTATGGTTTTTATGGCAAATAAAGTGTGGCGTATGGTAGTTTTGATTCAAGAAAACGACTTGACGCTTTGGCAGTTATATATTTGATTGAGATTTATGAAAGATGCTTTGCTCATTGGCCAAAATTGGTTCTTATTTTATTTTGATCTCTATTTAAAAAAAACCTAACTGGTGATTAGAATAGGCAAAGTAACAATTGTATATTCTCACCAACTTGCCTTTTAGCGCCATATCACGATTGTATGCATTAACTTTTCTGCAATATCAGATATCTCTGCACCTTAACCATGCATGAGATCAGCCAAAAAATTTACGGCTGCGTGCAAATCTTTTGAACAGTAGTCACTCTTCCGGGAACCAATGAAAATTAATTCTATTTATTTCAAATAAATTTAAACATAAAACAGATCCTTGTTAAGTAGCGTATGGCTATAAACAAAATGACCTTATACTTTCTTTCTTCATTTTTCCAACATTGAAACAAAATTTTAATTACCATCTGACATATCTGCAAGCCATTAAGCACACAAGCTCCAAGCATAAAATCAACAGACCAATTCCGTAACCATCACGAAATTTCCCACACAAAAACCACTAAACTGATAATAAATTGCGTTTTTCATACTGCTTCATAAACCCTTCTACAAAATTTTCTGATTAATTGTTTTTTTCCTGAAACATGAACACCACTACTACAACCGTTCCATTATGATATAGCACAGCAATCCTTTCTCAGCTCATGTTGTTTGCCTAGTCTGGCTGACCTACCTCTCTCCGCCGTCCTAAAACAAAAGCAATTCTTTTATTTCGCACAATAAAAACAACAATTAAATGTTGTTTACGAACAAGCCAACTCCAATATTCGAGATGATAGTGACTATGCATGCAAAGAAGAAGAAACGGACGAAGAATTTGTATTTTTGCGCTCGCAAAATGAAAATGAGGATGCTTGGGGTGGGCAAAGACTAAAGTATGTCTTGTGCGAAACTTTATTGCAACTCATCAAAAACTTATCATGAGAACGTTAAAACTATGTATTCGGGAATTATTCTAGAAGAAACCGAAAAAAGATGGCATAGGAGGTGAGGGAAAATAAAACATTCGAGTTTTCAGTGGAACGGGATTGCATGTTGGTTACTTTGTGTTCTTTCGGACGGAATGCCATGTCTTAAATGAAATTTATGATCGACTTCGAATGTATAAACATTGTAGTTTATGGATGAAAATTGCTCTTTTTTAGTGGATGGCTTTAGGATGAAATGAAATCGATGTAGATAGTTTCATGTTGTATATAGATACATGCGTGCTACAAATGATATATTTTTAGTTATTTGTAAATTAATAATATTTATATGATTGATTACTATGCGGTTGCATGATTTTGGTGTTTTATTGATACAAGTATACATATATGTATAACCACATTACTTCAAAAAACACAGCGAGCTTTATACATCAGGGTACTTTTGCACCCTACATTTACACCTTTATCAATAAAGCATCAATGATTCTTTGCATAATATTCCTTTGATTTAGTTCCCTCTTAAAAATGTTCAAGTGTAATGCATGCATGATATGCGTGTTCGCTTTCTGTGTGTATGCTTCGTGCGTATCTGCTTCTTTTGTTTTTTATTTATCTCACTCAACTTCCTGAAATCTTTCTGTTTTGCTTTCTCTAGTATTATTTTTCTCTCTTTTGCTCTCTACCTTTAACCTCACTTTCCAAACACCATCAAATTGTCACCCATCTATATCAAGATACACAGCTCTCGGAAAACCAATCCGAACTCATATGCTCACATTTCGTCAAGAAATCTAACAGAATATTAAAGACGAAATTGAAGAAGAAGTAAAACAAACAAAAAGAGAAATTTCAATGCATAGGAGGCGTATGATTTTAATATATGAAAATTCGCTCTTTGTCAGTATATGATAATTTAAAACAGCTAAAACAAAATATGAGCCTACAAAATACCTACACTCATCTAGACACATAATTCGTCTTAAATGTTCTTAAAATGAAATATTTAATTGGTTCGTATGTGAAAAATCATTATTCAAAAAAAATGAACATGGAGTTTTTATATGCTTCATTCAGTTTTAGTGGAACAAGAAGCTTCTTAGCTTCTGCACCCATTGTGGGGAAATATTCATACAAAATATTTTTAATTAGGCAGCATCATAATTTTATACCAATTTAGCCACGACGTTTCACAGTAAAAAGTGTTGATATAAACTTGAAATTCAAAAGTAATAATAAATGAAAGGGAACATCAAATATATTAGGTAGACTGATTATTTTCGCAGAAATGGCGAATTCATTGATTTTCATCGCAAATATATTTATATTTTTAAAGCAAAAACGGGAACCCTTTGTGTGATTTAAGCTACGGTCATGATTTTCGAAATTCTTCTGGCTTAAGAGTGGGTTTGAAAATAAAAATGTAGGTTACGATCACCAGTTTAAGCACAAAATTCTAAAATGTCGATGGTAACGCCCAGATGCAAAGCTTAAAATTTAAATCGCTTAATATATATATATATATATATATATATATATATATATATATATATATATATATATATATATATATATATATATATATATATATATATATATATATATATATATATATATATATATATATATATATATATATATATATATATATATATATATATATATGTATATATATACACCTTGCCAGAAAAACTATCGGTACATGCACGAAAATAAAGTTGTCATATAGAAAAATTGAGATATCCATTTTTATTTGACTATTTTCTATTTTATTTAAAAATAATCTAAGATTAGTAAATTTCGCAATTTAATCCACTGAAAATAGTTTTGTCTTCGAATTAAATAGTGATTGTTTAGTTGAATACTTTGCAAAAATTAAAGCTTGCTGCGCTGTGCTTTCAACTAGATAAAATAAAGACTTCTCAGAAAACTAAAGTTTTTCTCCAAAGAATGTGTAAAGGTTGTATATTAAAGCGATTGGCAGTGGAGAAGGACAGCGAACTCTTATCATTACCGCTTAAAAATCTGAATTTTCTATATAATTTGTCTTTAACATATGTATACTTTAAGCTTATTTTTGTTTGTTTGAATGAACGAATTATTTGATTTTCTTATAAATATTAGATTTTTTATTGTACTCTTTATTGTACTGTTTTTACATTTATGCATGTGCTTTGCTAACGAAAACTGGGCATACAGGGGAAACTTCTTTCAATAAACGCATATGAGGCTCTACCTCATAGCGGTAGGTGATTTCAAAAAGAACTGTTAACGAAAACTTTAGTTCTGCACATAATTAGGCGCAAACAATTGGTTACTCTCCGGTCAATAGCGTTACAGAGCCAAAAATTGAAGAAGAAAAGTATTTCTGCGTATCGAAAACTTGAAGCAAAACATTTCCAGAAAAAAGTGCTATGCTGCATTGCTCGAATGAGTAAATGTCATTTGAACATTTGAACATTTCTAAATATAATAAATATTCGCGAGTGCTAGCAAAAACGCTAAGAATTCGCATTCGTGAATGAGGGGATCAAAAAATTCAAATCATAATACAGAGAGCGCCAAATGTCGTTCTGCGCCGGGCGGAAATATGGCCAGAACCGGCCCTGCATGCATGGGAGTCGAGACTATGTGTATAGCTGACAACTCCATACTGCATGAAAATTTGCATCATGAACCATAAAACAATTTTTCATATGGCCCTCACAGTACTATGTATATAGCGTATCCGACAGCTATTTCAACGCAATTTAAATTTCATCAAGTGTGTTATTATGGCCTTGGAAGCTCGTTTATAGCTCAGGCTACTTTTTTTATATTGCAAGTAACCATAAATTCTGCGGTATTTTACATAAACATATAGGTTAATCACAATACAGCGTTTTCGGCTGCGGCAAACGCAGCGTTCCACAGGGGGATTCGTGAATGCCGCAGTTGAATTTGGTGAATCACAATGCAGCGACAATGTCGCTGTCAATGCAACCAAGGCACCAACCAAAATCATTTTTTTTTCTTTTGTATTGCTAAGTCCTTTTGTACGAGGATTAGGTTGGCTTATCACAATACTCATCAGCCATCGCTTGTCTATTCCACCAGACCATTCAACCTAATTCAAACAGAGTTAATTTAACCTAGTGGTGATGCCCTTCTATGGTAGGCATCACCGCTAGCGGTGCGGCAAAATTAGAAATTTGGCAAATTTCGCCGCTGCCGCAAATTCCGCCGCAGCCATTGTGCGCGTTACCATACAAAAGAGTGCATTCTAATTTTTTGACAGCACTTCCCGCAGCCCACTGCGTTGGCCGCAGTGGAAAACGCTGTATTGTGATTAACCTAATAAGCGCTGTGTGGATATTTTTCAATGAAATGAGCTTTGATTTCATCAAAAATGGAGCTTAGTATAAAATGTAGTATAATTTCAACGGTTTTGTTCAATTTTTGATTTCATCAAAAGTGCGCCTCAGTATAAAATGTAGTATAATTTCAAAAGTTTTGCTCAATTTTCGCAATGTATAAATTAATCCAAATGTGCTTTGAAGCAAAGAAAAATCGAAGAAAATTTAGTAAATGTAAATCACTGAATTTGTAAGTTCTTTTTTAATGCATCATCATTGTCACCAACGGTCCAACAACCGGTAGTTCAGTTTAGCCAAGGATGCTGTAGAATAGATTTGCAGACGTACCAGTTTTGTGCTACCATCGTTCATCACTTCTTTGGCATCTTGTACAGGGTTTACTTTTAAACTTCTTTTAATAATTCTGCCCTTAAAAACTTACTCAACCGGACTATCTTCACTCAAACGAATTATAAGTCGAACTAACAGCAGACTATTGAGCCCCATATTATCACTAGTATATTTCACTATTGCACGGAGGATCATGTTCTCAAACGCAGATAAGATATGGCAGTTTCTTTTCCTCAAATCCTGAGCTTCCGATGAATATTTTATATGAGGACTGGTAAAATTATGGTATTGTACAGCAGGAGCTTGATCTTCTTTGAGAGATTTGAATGAATTAAATTTTATAGACAAACAAAGATTTTGTTCGCTGACAGTGGCTGTTTGTGAAATTCAACGCTTTTTTTATCGGCCTTGGTGACTGACTCTAGCTACATATGTAAATGATATAACTGTTTCGAAGCTGGGTTCACCTATTTGTTTTTTAGATGAGTGCTTTTCGATATCGATGTGCATTGCGTATGGGTTTTTTGCTGCATTCGACAGTGTGTTGACCTGTTCGAAAGTTTTCAGTCTCAGTATTTTTCCTTTATTTATATGCAGCCCTAAGTTTTTCGCCGGCTGTTTAATTTTCATGAAGCATTAGACCACTCAGATAGTTCGTTTCTAAACTTGACATCAACGTCGTCAACATTAGCCAATAATTGGGTGGGCTTAATGAGTGAGGATGACAAAACCGGCAAACCTAGCTCACCTCGCTTATTGCTCAGTACTTTTTTAAGTGTTGAACACACTGGTCTAGTACTTGCAGCTTGTTAGAAATAAATTTTCGATCTTTGTCCTTACAGGCTGAGCAGCAAAGTGTGTACTTGCACATGTTGCTTACTTGTAGGTTAAACTTCCACACCTGGTGCAATTGCTCCCAATGTTACTCGATTTCATGAACCAATTTTTCTTCACAGGCCTTTTTGGGGCCATGAACCAGTTATCCTCTATGCGTGCACGCATTCTTTGAAACAGCCGCACCGCGTGGTGTAGCGTTCAGTAGCTAGCTGATAGTCATCGCCGAACTAATCTTTTGTGGCCGTCCTAGTGCCGTACGTCATCGACTTGAGCTGCAACTTCAAAGCTCTTTAAATTACCAGTGATTTAGTGATCTGTGTTGATTTTAACCTGCTTGCATTTTGTTGACTATGTCAAGGTAGGAAGTGGGGTTCGAGTCACTCTGCCAACAAAATAGTGATCCGAATCAGCATACTACTCTACTGCTAATCATGACATTGTTCCGAGCTTGAAAAGCGACTCATAGAACTACTTTTCCAAGCTAATTCAACATCTGTATTGGCATGCAAGCAATTATAGATTACCAATCCAAAATGATTCATTCTACGACTCACTTTATCTTTGTCTCAGGTTTTAGCATATTCGTTCAGAGCCTGACCCACGGTATCTAAATCTAAACCAATTGCCGTTAACATTTTGATATTTACCCAGCAAACTACACATGTCCATAATGAATATTTTCTCACACGTTTTCGGTAAACTTATGATCAAAATGACATTATATTTAGTCTGGTTTTCAATTGATGTAGGTCGACGATTTCACTTTTTGAACTGAAATGAAATTCAAATTAAGGCTGAATTGAAGCATTTTTGGATTTGTTTGTCGTTTTTTTATGGCTACAATGTCAATTTTTCTTAAACTGTCAGCAAATATGCAAAAAAAAAGAATGGTGTTTGATATGAAAATCAATTACAGCCATATATTAATAAGAAACGAAATGAATACGTAAATGGAGCTACAAATAGTAACTTTTAAAGTCATCAACAATTTTTATACGACCAGATTTATGGTTAGGTTAAAATAAACAAACTCATATAGAAAAGTGTTTAAAATTATTTATCGCACAAATACACCTCTAATCGAAAGAACACTTTTAGAGACGCAAGCAAAATATATTGCTTATCTTCTTTCTATCTCTTACTATTGATAAGCTGTAGTTAAAAACGAAAAACATACTTAAATCTCCTATCCTACTCCTGAGAAACTATCGAAAACTTAACTTACTTAAGAATTGTGAGAATGACATAAGTTTTAAAAATAATCCAAACTGAACTGGAGTTGAAAAATTATAAATTACTAGTATTTCTATTCTGCTTCAAGCATAAACTCCAAAAATGCTTTATAAGACAATACAATCCTAAATCCTACGTCTTCCTGCTCCGTACTATCCCAGTTACCATACCCCAGTAAGCGCAAATATTATGTGTCGCTCGATGTGTTCAATGTGTTGTTGTTTCTTTTTTCTTTCGTTTGTGATACATTCGGGTTAGACCCTAATGGTGCAGGTTGCTAAACGAGGTGCCAGCGTCCTGAAGCGGCGGAAATCACGGAATCGAATGGAACCACCCGGAGGGAATCAGCAACAGGGCACCCAGTCGACACAAACACCACCACAAACGAATGCACCCGGTAGCAGTTCGGCCAGTTCAGCACAGAACGACAATAATCCTTCACAACAAGCAACACAGCAACAGTCGCAACAGCAGACAGGAGCGCCAACTAGAAGTGAATCGGACGGTGATGTCGTTTTCTATGCTGAGGAGCCTAGAGCAGGTAAGCTTAACACGGTATTAAATTAGCAACGTTTTTAATGTTTTCAAGAAAAACAATCTGCTTTAACTTGCAACAGCACTCTTGACTTTCCGTGAACGGTCTCTATATATTATAGAAACCGACATTTTGCTAACAAATATCCATAAGGAAAAAACACGAATTCCCACCCACGATTAAAGCTTGAAAAAGAAACCGGAACTCATGTTTTTCTTTCCCATCATATCAAAGAACTACAAATATACGGTCTCTATGTTTTGCATACCCTGTTGCCTCATAAATATGCACACAGCTCCTTATTTCTCGTGGCCTGAAATCTATGTAAATTTTTGCAACACCGTTTTGAAAAAAAACGTTAAATTGAAGGTTTACCATATCGTGTCAGTAGGGAAACTTCTTTCTTTCTTTTTCGCAAAAACTGCTCATTTCCTTGTCGTGACAGCAGATATTATGTCGGTGGAAAGTCCGAAAAACCAAAAATCCTTCATCGGAGTAGGAGTAAAAAAAGACGAATTGAAAAGTACAACGAAAATGTGTTTGGTGGCGGTAAAAGTGGGAGCATGGATGCCAAGTTCTCTATTTTCGCGGGGTAAATTCAAGTTGAATTGACGTGCTGGCACGATAGATAGAGAATGTGGAAGCATGCAAGCCATTTGTTCAAGTCAACCGTAATTGGGACACGTAAAGTATGAGCTGACAAGTTGTAATAGCTGCGAAATTTTATGGACTAGTTTCTTGGAAGTAGTCAGTTACGAACCTGCATGGAACGTTCCAGATTGTGGTTTTAATTTGACATGAAAATTGAATTTGTCAGAAGTCGATTTTGTTAGATTTTTTTTTACTAATCAGGTAGAAGACATTTTTATTTTTTTTTAAACCAGTTTTGAGGTCAATGGTCTCTTCGTCGATGTAATGTTTGACATTATACCCCACTGCTAACTATCCTTCCGAATAGAGCTTTGAATTTTGAAATATTGAATTATTTTCCCACTAAGTGACTGAAAATTGTTATTCTCAACAAACTCTCTTACAGCACAAAATCCACAAAATATTCCTCGCACTTTTTCAAACTTTTTGCAAGAACATTCAAATTGCTACCAACAGTGCCCGTAAAATATCCTGTAAGTCGAAACAACAATAGGATGCATTAATGAAACCAGTTTTACATTTTCAAGTTTTTGAATTCTTTGTTCACACCTGCTCGGGCATGCTTTGTAATTTATTATGCTGTAGCGAAAATCCAGGGTGAATTCGTTAAATGTATGTAAAACATTTCAAAAACAGACAATAGGTAGATATTGTGGATTCAGGGTCATATCCTGCTTCATAGACATGTTCATGAGAAACAAAAACTGAGTGTGCCGCTGTTTCGAAATTAATTGATATCTGCTTCAAATGGTACGTTTGAAATAGAGGGTCCTTTACTACTGACATTTTTGTATACAGTCAATTCAAATTCTTTGACGTATCTCAAAGTCATATTTTGGTATTGAAATGAATCTCTGTAGATCTTCGTGCAATCACATAGGAACCATTTTTTTATTGATTTTTCATTATTATTACCGAATTCAAATTTTATTTTATATATTACAAATAGGCACGCCTAATCGAGTACGAAAAGGTGATCAAGTCGGACGTGGACCATTTGTAAGTCAGAACAGTTCTGTTACGGAAGCACCGAGTGACGAAGTTGAACAAGAACAAGAAGCCGATGAAGATCCAGAGCCTGCACGAGTTACAACGTGAGTTCATTATTTCATTTGGTTTAAGTAGTTGAAGCAATTTAACTTAGTTATTCGGTTTTACGCTTACTAGTTAAAATGAAATTGTCTCTTTAGGTTAACGGAAGCTCATCGAAATGCAATACGAGCTATTCGAAAAATTAAATATTTCGTAGCACGACGAAAATTTCAACAGGCACGTAAACCATATGATGTACGTGATGTGATAGAACAATACTCGCAAGGTCATTTAAATATGATGGTCCGAATAAAGGTAATAACGACTGTTTAAACATATGCATTTATGACTTTAGAAGCCTGATATAAACGATGCTTCTAAAAGGTATTGAGAAAAGAGTACTTTCATGGCATTGAATTGTGAATCAATAAACAGCTATAAAAAATCACCTTTTGATTCCTACTCTCATCCAACTGTTAATTGGCAAAAGTTTGAATTCATGGTACGATATATCCCATAAGTTCAATCTTTTGTCAATCAAGGAGCTGATCAAACCTTTTATAACTTTAGGCTGTTACATCCTTTTTAGATGCTCTTATTTAATTTGGTGCTTCTATGTTGTGGTTTATGGAAACTTCATTACTGTTTACAATATTAAAAATAAAATAAAAGTGACTTGAATGAAGAAATGCTCACTGATTACACTGGTAAACACTGTTTTCGTCACATGAGCTTTGTAATGGCATTTGTTTGTTTTAGTGTACTCTCATAAAAAAAATTTATTTTGTTCCATTCACATGCAGTTTTTCTCGTGACAGCTATATATTCATTTCTGACCCATTTACTTGTTTTTTGTTTGAATAACTTAATTTAGGCGACTAAGGCGGCTTTAGATATGCGGTGTTTGTCAAATACCGAGCACCTAGTTTGGCAAACTTCGCATGTGTGGTTGGGTTGCTCGCCTAGTGCTTGCCCTAGGCCAAGCAAAAACATTCGGGTGCTCGCTATTCCCGTAGTTTGTGGAACTTTCAACCAAATCAAAGTAGACGAGCAATGTGTTTGGGTATGTTCGGATCCCCGCTTTAGACATTCGGTATTTGTTGCGGTTGTTGATAAATACTGAAAAGTGTCAAACTGTGTGCCGCGAGTAAAAATTTTCAAATCTGGCACGGTAAGCAACATATTTTTTGCGTAATGTTGTTTTGAAGGTGGAATATTTTTGTGGCGATAATTTATCACCGCTTAGCATGACTTGATTATCACTATTTTCAGGAAATCCAATTAGATAGTTTTCATTAATAATTAATAATAGAAAATACACTGTTCTACTTTTGCTAACGCTCGTCATCCACCACCTTCTATTTCTTCTTTTCTTTGCATTTTGCAAAGTTAGCCCAGCAAAAGTTACCACTACATATGCAGCTACTTTTTCTGCGTTTGTCAAATCCATTTTAAATGACATAAATTTATTTAATTATTTGCTCAGAGATGCAGCAAGTATTTCGTTATTTTTTACAATAAAATGGCGGGAGTGAAAAACGACGACGAGCAGCTCGTACATGTTCCAGTTTTGGCAAACATTCGGCAATGCCCGAATGTCTAATTCAATGTGCTTGTCATTTCGCAATCACCAAGCCAAATGAGTTGACTAGGTGTTCGGTATTTGGCGAATAGGAGGTGTTTGACAAACACCGCATGTCTAAAGCCGCCTTAACTTTCGTATCCGGCTAATTTGCATTTAATTGACGTTTGTTGCGTTATAAATATGCCACGAAAGTGTTCAAACAACCCGGATAGTTTTTGTTATGTGTGTGAAGAATTAACTTTTGTATCGAAACGCCGAAATTTTACACCATTCATTGAAAAGTGTTATTTAGACTATTTTGGTTTTCCAGTAAATCCTGGGTTTCACATATATGTTGTATAACGTGTGTGAGACTTCTATAAGGTTGGGCTAAAGAAGAATCTAGACATTTGGCATTTGCTAAGCCAATGATTTGGACGGAACCTAAAGATCACGTAAGTGATTGTTATTTTTGTTTAACTCAAACAAAAGACATTACAGCAAAGTTCAAAGTCACTATCAAGTGCCCAGACTTAACATCGGCCATCATACCAATCCCGCATAGTACCGAATTGCCTGTGCCAAAGCCTCCAAATCGACAAGAAAATCCGGAGTCTGGTCCTAGTCAGGAATCTGTTCTTAGTCAGCACGATAAGGTGTCTCAAGAGAGCGACCCATGCTATGAATCGTCTATTTCAAAAGAACCACCCTTATTCTCTCAAAGAGATCTAAATGGTTTAGTGCGTGATTTAAATTTGTCTAGATTAAATGACTGGAATTAACTTTCTCCCGATACGAAAACTTCTTATTTTCGATATCGTGATGATGAATTGAAACGTTACTTTTCTAAAGCAGCTGATTTAGTCTATTGTAATGACATTCCTGCAGTAATGAGTCCATTAAATTTTAAGTGTGATCCTACTCACTGGCGGTTGTTAATTGACTCCTCAAAACCTAGTTCAAAATAGTGATGGACTCAAAAACGCCAAACAGTTTGAAAAAAAAAACGTTTGGTTGCAAAAAACGAACGAACAGTTTTTCCAAATAGCGACAAACAGTTTTTCTAAAACGATTTTTTTTTCTAAAACAAAGCATTTCTCAACCGAACAGTTTTTCTACAACGAATAGTATTTCTAAAACCAATTATTCCAACTATTATACAACGAAAGGTTTTTCTAAAGCCAATCGTTTTTCTTAAACGAATCGTTTTTTTAAAACAAATCGTTTTTTTAAGTCGAATCGTTTTTCGTTTTTTTAAACGAGGCGTTTTTCATGGTTTTTGGTTATTTTAAACGAACCGTTTTTACGGTGCTTTCGATGATTGGAAGTGGTTGGGGAGTACAATAGTGATAATTTAAGGGCGAAAAAAATTTTTTTATAGAGGAAATTGGGCAAAAGCTATAATTTAAAAAAAAAAAAATTTTTTTGGTCTAGTATGAATTCGGGGACCTTTCTGAGTTGTTTCGGGCGAAATTTCCATACAAGTCTGGGAAAAAGCGGCCTGATTTCGAAGATACGGCAAAATGAAATCCGGCGGAAAAACTAAAAGTAGCAAGGAGGAAAAGGTTGAGATCCTTATTGCCTCACCAGTTTGCGTCTCCGGGTCTGCTGAGGCCCTTCTCATGACTGCAGGTCGCCACGAAGATGTCTGCAACCTAGTGATGGGCAAAATGGCTCTTTGAAGTGAGCCAGCTCCGTAAAACTCACTCACTTTAAAGAGTCGCTCTTTAAGGTTGCAAAAGTATAAAGTAAATTGCTATTTTTTGTTGTTTTATTAATAATAATAAGCTTAAATCTAATATAATATAACATTACTTTCAAAATATAATATAGCATATAATATAAATTTAAAAATAAACCATAAAATCATATCTGAAAATCTTTCCATATAAGTGGCCACTCTACTCAATCGTTGATTCACTATCTCCAGATTCTGGGATGTAAATCATTCTTTTCCTTCCACCAATTGAGAGGGTCAGCAGTTCTGGGTATATTTACATGTTGTAAATACTTATCCATTTCGTTAATGCCTGCAGCTACATAGCTTTGCTGGGTTCTTACGCTGTTGACTTTGTCATCAAATTTTCGCCATAGCGAATTTTGCGTTCCTTGTGCTGTGGGTACCGAAACTAGATGTATACAAGCAAGTTTGTATGTGGATTCATTTTGAAATTTTAAATCGTGGATCTAAAAGAACGCTCTCTAGGCAAAACATATTTTCTTTATATAATTTAAATCTGTTTGAAAGTTCCTTTTGGATCACATTTAAAAAACTGCGTACATCAGCAGTTTTATACTCGTTCAGACAGAGTTTTGAAATTTAGCTTATAATCGTTGATATTAATAATATATATTTTTGAAATCGATACTGTTTTCTCACTGCTTATTTCTAGAGTAGCCTCATTGAAGATGCTCAATATATCAGGGGCTGTTTTCATAATATTCCATTCATCAGAAGAAGGAGTTGGTAGATTTTAGTTCAGGACACCTAAGGTGGCTAATAGTGGCTCTTTTACTTCTTGAATGCGCACAAGCATAGATTACGTAGAGTTCCACCTGGTAATAGCATCAAACTTTAATTTAAGCTCTACGTGTTCCATTTGCCTCTTTTTTTGTTGTAATTTTACCGTTATTTTGCTACCAAAATTTTTTCGGACGGTTTTCCGTCAGATTTCATTTTGCCGTATCTTCGAAACTAGTCCGCTTTTTCCCAAACTTTTATGGAAATTTCGCCCGAAACAACTCAAAAAGGTCCTCAAATTCATGCTAGTCAAAAAAAAAAATATTTTGGAAAAATGAAGGTTTTTGCCCAATTTCCCCTATCAAAAAATTTTTTTGCCCTTGAAATATCGCTATTGTACTCCCCGACCACTTCCAATCATCGAAAACGTCCTAAAGGCAGCTTTTGCCAAACTGTGGCCAAAAAACCCCTTACTCCCCTACAAAACCGAAATTTTTATATCGCAGCAATAGGTCTTGGCCCGTTATGTCCCAAACCACCTTAACCCCAAATTGGCCGATTTTGTCCGATTTCAACTACTTTTGCCCTAAAAACTTTTTGAAGAACGAAAATATTCGATACGAACCTCTTCCATATACCTGTTCTAGTGTATACGCTTCATCTCTAAAATCGACCTATGAAATGCACCGCCTAATAGCCAACATTTGGCTACTAAACTACTCGTGAACCAGAGCAAAATATACGCACGTAAACGCATACTGTGTGTTCACAAAATGTCGCCATCAATAACCGCACACGATCAGTATCCATCATTCGCACAGTTCTTCATTCAACGGAGTCGACTCTTTTATTCCTCACTCGCACAGTGTTCATTCAACGGAGTCGACTCTTTTATTCCTCACTCGCACAGTGTTCATTCAACGGAGTCGACTCCTTTATTCCTCACTCGCACAGTGTTCATTCAAAAGAGTCGACTCTTTTATTCCTCACTCGCACAGTTTCATTCATTCTTCATTCAACGGAGCGACTCTTTTCACTGTGCAATACGATAGTCGTATACATATGTTCGTGTTCCGACGTTAGAATAGCATAGATTTCGCTTCAAGTACACACGGTAGTCTAATGAAGTATTGCCGTGTGTATATGCATAAGCTTTATTTGGTCGGGTGGTTGTTTGAGTGGCTCCGCAATATCGCTATTGCCACTAAAGTGAAGGTATGAAGTGTGCGGAGCTATTCTAAATGATAGCTCACATAGCTCTTTCAAAAGAGTCGAAGAGCTGAGTCGCTCAGAGTTGAAGAGTTGACTCACACAGCTCCTTCAAAAGAGTCGCTCTTTTTGAGCGACTCGCTCATGAGCGACCCATCACTACTCCAACCCTACCGGGGTTGTAAAATTTATGAAACTGCGGGAAGTAAGGTGCCCCTGGACTCATGCCCAGCCTTAAGGAAGAAGTTGGCCCCTAGTGGGTGCATGTTTAATAAGCCAATCATTTTTTTTTATCATTTCTTAATAGCATTTTCGATAAACTTCATGCTTCAGTGAGGTGAATTGGAAATCCAACTGTTTTAGATTAGCCAGGAAAAGTTTGGTATCAGAGATCGCTCGATGAAAAGTCAAACAGATGACAGCAGGATTATTTGGTCCTATCTTAGTAATTTTTTTTACCTTGGTCATTTGAACGAATACTGGAGGTGTTTTTTGCATAAAATAAAATGAAATACAAATTGAATTGATTGAATTTAATCGTTTTCTTTTGGATGGCCCCTAGATTGGCGAAAGACTTGCCAAATAAATGACCGACCGTTGGAAAGTTACGGACAACCTGCACAGACTAATGACTCGGTATTCTTTGAAGGTAATCTTGCACCATCACCATTCTAGCTTGGGAACGTTGTATCTGGAGGGTGGGGGAGGTCTTATCAGTCCGTTTTATTACATCACTGCAAAACAGGTATTTTTTGGAACTGTAAAAAAACTGGTTTTTGCCCTATGAATTCTGATTCAAATGCCAGATTTTCATGAAATTGACACAGTAGCTGAACATTACTCTAAGCAATGTTTGGTAGAAATAGCCATGGTAATTTTGGTGTCTTGGGTTTTGAAAATTCGATCAGGAAAATAAAGCTTCTTGCACTATAACTACCAGTGCAGTCATGAAATCAAAACGAATTCCATACGATAAATTGAACTTTTTATAGGCATTATTCAGAAAGAATCTGGTTCAAAAACCATGATAGGGTTGCCAGCTATTGTTGGTTTTGTATTTATTTGCAATATCTTTACTAAGCAATTTTATCGTAAAATTTTTGAACGGCATTGATGTTGCAGTGACAATTAGCAACAATTATTAAGTTTTCGAAAATTTGAAAACTTTTGCGACTGGTAACCCTAAATTTCTTTGTACCCCTATAACTTCCAATGCAGTCATGGCATCAAAACGAAATTAGCAGTGTAAGTTGATTTTAATGTGTGGCACATGTGATATATTTTTGGCTTTGATACTAGCAAAGGGCTGTCAGTGCGAGGCGTTTTTTGCTATTTTCGTATCAATAAATGCTTACATTAAGTATTCATATTGCGAACATTTGCAATGAAAATAAGTTACCAATGTTGAAATATTCTAAGTTCTAGAAATATTTCGGTCCAAAACATCTTTCGTTTTTTGATCCCAAACATTTTTCTATCACTGTAACTTTCGACGAAATCATCGGATAACATCGAGATCGATAGAGTTATTTGACTTTGACGTGAGGCAATTCTGGAAGACTTTTAGCTGCAGTGCTGGTAAAGTGCTGCAGGCACTGTGAATTTTCGTTGTTAATGTTATGTTATGCTGCTTTCAAAGTTTCGCAGTGTTTGGCTTTCCGTAATCTTGAAATTCCTGAAATCCTTTTCTCCCTATGAGTTTAAGGGCATTGTTAATTTCAAAGTGGTTTTGCACACGAAACAGGTTGGAGCAAGTGTGGTAGAATATGCACTCAAAATCTGCACAATTCTTCTATTGTTCATCGAGCATTAGTATTTGTAGCGATTCAGGCGCGCGAGTGTGTTTTTATAATTATTTTTGTACAGTATTTTTTTCTTTTGTTATATTTTGGATTACCCTTTTTAATTTTTTCTTGGATTATCTCTTATTTCTGTTTTATTTTAATTTTATTTTTCTAATCTGTAATTGGACGTAAGCCTGTTGTATTGGAGGATTATTTAAATAAATTAATTAATTAATAAATCATCGACCAATGTTTCCTATTCAAAATTTCCTCCAGCTAGCTTAATCAACCAATCTTTGAGAATACCATTTTCCGAAATATGTCACGAGACATTCGCAGCTCAGTAGCTCTTGAGACTCCTTATGGGAAAACGTGCATCAAGATGGAGGAGAAAACGTAATGATCTACATCTTGCTCCTCAGCCCTCATCACTTTCACTTTTTTCAATAAGAGAGGAAATAAAGTCAACATGCAATATAATTTTTACTGCATGTTGAAAGTTATTTATGAAAAATACAATTCATATTATAATTTACTCAATGATTTATAATTTATACTCTTTCAGGAACTGCAACGAAGACTTGACCAAACGCTTGGCAAGCCAGGTAGCTATTTGGCGGGTATTGATCGTGTTGGTAACGTGAGGCCAATGACCGTTGGAGCACGTCTCTATCGAGTAGAGCAACAGCTTTCCATCATGGACAAAAAGCTCGATCACATCCTTCATGCCCTCAACGGCATAACGATGCAACGGACACTAGCAAGTGCAGCGAGTACGTGTAATTTAAGTGGTGCTATATCCTGTAATCCGCCATTGGGTCAGTTACAGTATCATTCGCAGTCGCAAATCACGCAACAACAACAACAACCGCCACAACAGCAGCAATCGACATTAGCTGCAGAAAGTACGCAGCTATCACTGCAATTACCATCGACAAGCCCGACGCCAACAGCATCTCCATCGCCGAATAAATGCCTTGAAGAAAACGTCTAGGGTTTGGTCCTGATTCCTTATTTTCTAAATAAGGATTTTCGTATCGAAACCGTAAGTTATAATTACACGTTAGTTGTCAAATCAGTGAAGCAACTAAAGAGTTATTACATATTCGAAGAGTCGCATAGAGGCAAGCTTTACGGGTAAACGGGTTTTAAATAATTTTAACGAAATACAAAAATAATTAAATTGAAAACTAGCAAAACTGTGCAAGCGGAATTGAATAGCCTTGGCGGAAGCTTAGAAGAACTATCAAGGAGAGAAATTGTACAGCGCATTTCTCTTCGAACCAATATAAAAAAAATCATGTCGAACAATCGGATTGTAAATGTTGTGTATAGGATCTTATAGACTCACGATGCGAGATTTGTTTACTTTACTAAAATATGTATTCAATAAGCGATCAGCTGCACAAAATCCGAATCATATAGAATCTACTTCAAAAACGACCACTTCAATCGGAATCCTGTTAATTTTTATCATGCTATCGTTTAAGGATAAAAAGTCACAACCGAATGTAATAATCTCGTAGGCTAAGCTCTCGTGCATGATTTTTTGAAGAAAAAAAGTTCTAAATAGTATCTTAGACGACGAACCAACGTGGACTCTCGTTTTGGAACGAGAAAGAAAGCACAAATTCTCCATGGTTCTTACCGTGCATGGACAAACAATAGTTGTTTTTATTTTCAATTAGCAGATTGAACTTGAGGATGATATCCAGAAATTTATCATAGTATTTAAAAAAGTTTACATGAATACTGCAATATGTAAAAAAACATATATTGACATTTAGAAAAACTACAAGAATTTTTGTCTGAAAAATTACCACATCTTGCGCATAGTGTCTTCAAAGTGACCAGCATATTTTTTTCGTATCCAATATTACATCGTTGCATTAGACGATAAAAATCAAGTTTTTTTCCATCGGCATTTAGTACAATCAATAAAATCTAAGTAGTAACTAGATCGAATTCGCAAATATTAAATATAGTTAAATGAATTTATGAAAAATACAAAAATATATTCAAACGAAAGATACAGTATCCATCTGTGAATAATAAATTTTAACTTTCAAACAGATTCCGTTATAGTTTAATATACATAGAATTGTGAAACGGAATGCTGTAGAGATGTAGATATTTAGAAAATGCCTATTCATATGGATCTAGTTTATCTAGACTTGCTAATTATACTTAAATATACCACTCTAAAAAATGAAATCGAAAAAAATTAACAAAAACCTTATACTATTTTTAAGCTACTGAATCATCATATCTTGAAAGCAATAATGAATTTGAAGAAATAATATATTGTTGAATGAATTTTCTATAACGTGGATTAAATCACAATGGCGAGATCTCGGGCCGTATGAAACGGTCACTGTTATTTGATTAATTGAAGAAAAAATGCTCTGAAGTTGAAATTTAATTAGTTAATCTTAACATGTGCTCTGTATAAATTAAATTTTCAATGCTCCTAAAAGCAGACAATCACCAACGATTCAAAACAGCTATATTATAGAAATTTGTTTTGAGTGAATTTTTATACCCTGATTATTATTCATTATTGTATGTCTTTAATTTGTCTTGTCTTATTTTTATGAATAATATATTTATTATAATCGACTCATTTATGATTAGCTAAAAATGTGTTTACTAATATTTTTTAAATGTAGCTTACATAAGTGACGCTTAAAATATTGAATTTATAGCCCATCGTTTAATTAGGAAAATTTATGTGTTCAAATATTGCAAAAACAACTTAATGTTTAAAAATTAATCAATATTAAAAATATTTTTATTAATTAATTTTACAAATTTTGATGAAAAAAATTGCTCGAAGTAAAGCTATCACCTCATTACTGCTTGAGTGAATTCTGCTTGTCTGATTTTTTTGATTAATTCATGGTCACTCGACAATATATTATTTTTTCGAAATTCGAATATTTTTACAATTCTAAAATATGTATCATTCTTCACTGCTCTGTCAGATGCTTAGTTCAAAGTGAAAATTGTATTCGTTAAGTTCCTGCATTACTTATAATATTCTTATTTCAATTTTTTTTATTTATTTATTAATCTTTTAAAGCAAACAAATAAGAAATCCCTTGATCATAGAAAATGATAACTCTTTCAAAAAATAAAATAAAAGATATACTTTGGCTAACAATGAAACCTTGAAACATTATGATACTAATTAAAATAAATCGTGTAATTATTAAAACGTTAATAGTTGATTCTTTTGGTAATCAGTGTCATAAAACTTCAAAGTTTCAATGCTAAATTCATCCTATAAATAATTATTTATTTGCTCTCTGTTATTTTATAAGACCGTCAATGCAGTGTGATAGTCTTGCAAAAAATAAAAATCCTAAAATAGTTGTTCTCACTTAAACTTTCCAACAAATACTTACACAATATATCTAAGATGCGCCCACACAGTTTTTTAAAATCGGTTTAGCCAAAAATGCATATTTCCATATATATGTATATACATCAAAAACATTCATGACTATCTCGAGAACGCGCCATCCGATTGGATCAGGATACATTGGTGTACATGCAGAATAGGCCCAGGTCTCACCAAATATTAATTTTCTTTAACCTTTTAGCGCCGGCATCCATTTTAGTGATATTTTAAATATACCTATTATTCTGACAAGAAACTTTTTTTGCAAAAACTCAGTTAGCGAAATGAATTTTCAACGTATTTTAAATGTGAACATAACAATGTTTTTAACTCTATGTGTGCGCTAGGTGCCTAAAAAGAGATCGGGAAAATTTGAAATTTTTGAATTGCAATAACCTTTGACAGAGTTTTCAAATCACTATGAAACTTACAGGACGTGTACGTGTAAGTTGTACACACACGTTGGAAACTCTATAGCTATGGCAGGCACTGAAAGTTAAAACCTTCACTTCATCGACTCTCCTGAAAAAATGTCGCTTTTTATAAAAAAAAGCATCTCATATATAAATCAAATGCTTTGTCTGCCAAGCCAAAGTAACCCTTTTAAAATGTTATATCGGGCAAGAACGGTAACCCTTCCCCAATTCACCTATATTTTTAGCATCAGAAACTTCTGTTCACGAGAACTCACGACGGAATAATCAGATACAACTGAAATACACAGAATGTATTGGTTTTAGCTAGGACCAGATCTAATAGAAGCGATTTTGAAATAAGTGCCAATCTGTGCCAGTGGTGTCATCTTGAAAAATCATTAAGAAAAAAAGTGCTTTTTACCCTATGAATTTTGATTCAGTAACCAGATTTTAGTGAAATTCACAAAAATGGCACAACACAACAATGGCAGCTCCAAACTTATTGAAAAATTAGTTTGGAGCTGCCAACAATGGTAATTTTAATGTCTTAAATTTTAAAAATTTGCCCTATATCTTCCAGTACAGTCATGAAATCAAAACGAAATTCATTTGGTAAAAATACCTTATTGTAGGAAATATTCAGTAGTAATCTGGCACAGAAACCATGGTAGGGTTGCCAGCTATGATTTTTTTGTATTTTTTTACCATGTCTTTGGTAAGCGATATTATCATAAGATTTTCAAATGGTATTGATCTTATAGCGACAATAAACAACAAATGCTAGGAATTGGAAAATCTGAAAATTTTTGCGACTGGTAACCCTAAATTCCCTTGTACCCCTATTACTTCCAACGCAGTCAACGGATAGAAACGAAATTCACAGAGAAGGTTGACTTTGACGTGAGGTAGATGTGGTATATTTTTGGCTTTGATGCTGGCAAAGGGTTGCCAGCACACGACGGTTCTGTTTGTGCCAATAAACGCTTACATTTGATATTCATATCGCGAATGTTTGCAATGAAAATAAGTATCCAATGTTTAAATTTTCTAAGTTCTTGAAGTTTTTCGGTTTGCAACTCCAAACACTTTTCTTTCCCTGTAACTGTCGATCAAGTCAGTGGATGAAAACGGGCTTCATAGGTTAGCTTGATTTTTACAAGAAGCAACTGTGGTAGACTTTTAGTTGCAGTGCTGGTAAAGTGTTGCAAGCACTGAGTATTTACTTCATTTCTGTTACAGAAGATGCTGATTTCCAAGCTTTGTAAGATAAGCAACCGATAATAAATATAAGAAAAAAGTGCTTAGACTTTCCTTAATTTTGAAATTCATGCAAGTGGCCACTCTGGAAACCTTTCTGCCCTTTTAGTTTAAATACATTAGTGAGATCGAAGCAAGACATTGCCCTCAAAACACATTGGAGAACATGTGAAAAAAAATATGCACCGAATTCTGCACAATTCCTCTACTCTTCATCGAAAATTAGTGTTTCTATCGGTTTGGTTGCGCTAGTTTTTTTACTTTTAATTTTTGCTGCCACTCATTTTAAGTCTCACGCTTTGTTTTTCAAAGATAATGAAGAAATATTATTGGCGGCCAACAGCTGCGTTTTTTCTTCGTCTAGAGTGGATTAGGTAATCACCTTGCATAAGAAAACGATCCGGAGTAGCATGCAATTTCATATCATCTCGTCTCAGCTGGTAGTAGTGTATTTATTAGGTATTTTCAAGTTCAAAATAACAAATGTATAGCTAGAAAACTAGAATCAGGCTAATTTCTTTATAAAATATGATCGAAGAATATTTCAACTGATAAGATGGAAAATCTTTTTTCAGCATTGATTTTTTAATCATGCTCATGCGATTTAATTTTTCCTGGATATCAGGCTAACAAGGAAACTTTGGGGAAGTTATCACTGCAGTCAACTGTTTCAGCGGATATGACTTATCGAAATACATTCCACAAAGTACAGAGCATGAAATCCACTGATTTTACAAAAAATCATACTCTGAATGTTGTTATTGTTTCAAGCACATTACTGCTATTTAACTTTACTCGGGATGCAAAAATCGCAAATTGTGTTATAAGCCAAACTTTCAAAATATCGCAAACTATATTCAGACAAAATGCATTTCCCAGGTAATTTCAATAAATCAAATATGAGTTAATTTAATAAGTTCAAATCACTGTGCAATTAAAAACTTAGAATTTTAAATCTTACGGCTCTCATTTTTGGGCTATTAGTCGTTAAAACTACGTTAGTTATCAAGACCTGCATCATTCACTTTTGTTTCACTAAAAGGTTTTTTTTAAATTTAATTTTTTGGTCCATGGTCCAGTAGATTATTTGGACCATGAAAATACATAAAGAATTTAGTACCTTTCGTACACATGTTACCATTAGCTGAGCTGCACAGAGTTCTGGTCTTGGTCTATTCGAGTGTGGCCATCTTTTTGCGTCGTTGATATCTAAACTGCGTCTCCATAGGCATAGTTGCTTGCTTCGGTGAATTCATCAATTTGAGTGTCTATATCAAATGTTTACAGAGAACGAATCGGGAAGTGTTAAAATTGCTCAGTGTTGGAACTGGTTTCAGAATGTTGACCATTTTTTTCAAATTCTTTTCTTATTTATTGACCCCAATCTAATTTCAACTGCTACAGTCTTTGAAGTGGAATTTTTCCACCACCGGCGGTAGAGCTGATTAGCCTTATTATGTCATAAACACAACAAATTTCACAAAGAATTGTTCATTTCGTGACCTTCGGCTTATCTGGTAGGCTGTTACTTATTCAAAAAAAAATCCTTTTTCGAGTAACAGGTGGTACCAAGAGCTTTAGTGTGGGTCTCCTCCTCCTTTTTGAAAGTCATAATCGTCTTTCAGTCTTAACCTCGATGGGATTGAGTATTGCCGAATATTTTCCAAAAAAAATCGTAGTACAGTTTTATTTTGCAGAGCTTCATTCAGATTATCTGAACCATTGATAATGTCATCTAAAGGTCCTTAGTGTCAACTGAGTACTGACTTTTCTGTGAATCGTGAATTCGTGCTGATGCTACAAACTGGCGCTAATACCTGATATTCACATTTTGCTTTTCCGAGCAAAACTCAGCCTAAAAGAAAAAGTAGAGTTGGTAAATATTTAGCGAGCTAATTTTATCCAGACAGCATTATTAGACTCAAATGACTATTTGGAAATGTGGAGAGTATCCGAGAGTATTATCGTATCGATAATGATTATAATAATATATAATTTTCTTCAGAAACTGATAAATGTTTATTACACTTCTAATTTTTAAATAGAATATTTTGTTTATTCTGGGCAGGATAGTACCACCAATCATTTGATTGAACATCTCTGAAAACAAATTCCACTTTAAATAATTCTATGAAACTGTTGGGATGGTTACTTCCAGCAGTTTGATATGCGATAGTGAATCAACCCATTCAGATTCCAGTTTTTCCGAGGGAATTCCAGAACATTGTATATTCCTCCTCGCTTTTGAGTCTTAGTAGAAGTTCGTAAGTATTCTTTCTAATACCTGTCCAGCCACAAACTTTTGGGCTGCTAGAGAATCCATATTGTCTCAGAATAGATTTTCGCAATTTTCTGTTATAAATGTAGACTGATCGTCTACATTTATTACAGTTTTTACTTACTACTTACTCACAGCTCGTTGTCTGAGAATTGTTTGCCCATGCGAAAAATGTTGAATTGGTAGAATGAATTTGAGAAAGTTCAAACTCGAAGCAACGAACTACAAACTTTTACATATTTTCGCCAATATGATGAACAAGAAAACAAACCACATGCAAAAATGAACTACTATGCTAAATATAAGTAAATGTAAATGGGCGCTATGAATTGAATAGTTTGTGGACCGCCAATGAACTTCACATAAACTTTTTGTTAATTTAATTTTTATTTTTAGTATTTTTTGACTAATAAATTTTTGTGGTGTATTTTTAAATTAACAATAGCTTCTCTCGTGTTTATTTGTTTTTTTCGATTTAATTTTTTTTTACGCCAATTCCTTATAGCCACTAATGAATCGTAATTGACCTTTGACTTTATATAAGACTGAACTTGCCTGTTGATTTGTTGGCCGTAGTTGGAACATTTAAATTTTCAAGTTAAATTTTATAGCCTGAAATAAACTTCTCTGACTTTTTTCTGCATTACCTTTTTTGGTTGGCTATTATTCGCTGTAAAATTTAACACATATAACAAGAGTTGAAAAAATTGAAAAAAGAGCGTCAGCTGCATTGATTTTTTTAACATTTACAAACATATCGATTCAGTTGAGTTACGTCTATAAGCGTGTGCCTCTTTTAATATATCGTTGCATTTAAATTGATGAATTTCCTTTTTCATGCCTCGTAAATCTGCTTAATATATCATTTATCTATATCATTAACAATGATGGAAACATCCGTTTTTCATATTTTAATCAATTTTTTACACTATTAATTCATTCTTAATCATTCCATACAAACATATCAATATAATCAATAATTATTCAAGAAAATGTAAAAAATAGCTGCAAATGTACCAACACCTCGCAATAAAATTAAATTCAAAGCAACAATAGACCAGAAAAATGCAAATATAGTGTAAAGCCAATATTTTGAATTTCTTTCAAGCAATGCTAATCAATAAAATAAATTTGAGTTTTAATATTTTACTTTTAACTACGAACAGTAAATATAAATATCCCATTTTGTTCACTTCAAAATAGAAGAAAATTACATTTTTGTTTGTTTAAACATAAATATTATTTACTGTTTTGTTTCGAACATTTTAGCTATCAATTTATTTAAATTTGATTTACGACATATTTACTGTATGATTTAAATAATTTATATAATTTACATAATTAAAAACATGTTAAATAATTTTATTACGTACATTAATGCTTGAAATTAATGAATTGAATTTGAAACTAATTTGAAAAAAACTTATTCAAACTAGTTTTAAAATGAAAATATTATGCCTTCCAAAATTGTATCAAATCCTGCAATTAAGAAGTATCTGAAATTTTTTGTACTGATTGATTTATTGGATATTATTTAAGTTCTATTTAATTTGCCATTTTATTTATATTTCTTTTAGTAAAAGATAAAAAACTTAAATGAATTCCTGAGGTTGAATTCCTAATTTAACCAGCTAAAACTCAGTTAACTGAATTTTATATTTTTCCTGGATTCAACTTAAGAAAAAAAAATCTTATGTACCTACTTACATATATCACTTCATCGGCTGTAATTGTGAATAATTGTGAATATCTTCAAAACTAGCCTTAAAAATCTGTAACAGAACAATTGACCATTTAAAACTATTGTAATAAATTTTTGAAATAAATCACTTTCGATAAATTTGCTTTCGCAAAATCATAGAAAATAAGCATGAAAGTTAAACTTCTCTATAGATATAATATATTTAAATTTAATTTTCGCTTAAAGTATATATAGATAAACATGAAACGCCACCATGTAAATATTGTGTAATATAGAATATTTTTTTCTCATCTAACTTTAGCATTTCTTGCAAGTAAATTAATATAAATTCGATTTTAGCAACGAAATTACCTGCATATTTTCGAACAATCAATCAATGTATTCTATGTGTTGTCCTGATTTTCTTTTTTCTTTGAATATGTTAGTTATAAGTCCATAGCAATACTCTAGATGAAAGAAAAAAGATAGAATGGAATTTATTGTATGTCAACGAATGTTTTGCATATATCAAATGATATTTATTAGATAAATGTGAAAAATGAGTACTTTTATTGAAATTAATGTATTTGAAAAATTACAAACCGAGAAAAAGTTAATCTAGTAAATTTCGTTAAATTCTGCTACAGCAAATCTTTTTCAAGTTGAAGAATGAGGGACTATAGCAAAATATAACGTTAAAATCGGAGTTTTTGTTTTTCAAATGTTAACTCATTACAAATATTCGCACTTTGCATTATTTACTAACCCTGAATATTAAATCAGCACTGAAAAACAATAGAACAATATTTTCCAGTATTGTATATTTGGAGAACACATGATTTTTCTTTATTCACACTATTTTCCTGCGGAATTAATAGATTTTATAGTTCATAATTTTTGCAAATCAAATTTCACAGAATTACCGGGTCAATTTCATAGATTTTTTTGTCAGATACGAAATTAATTCGTTGTCAGTCAATGATTCAAAAGCTTCTAAATTGAAATCAGAGTTAATTAGTTTTGGAAATCGATGAACTCCAATCAGAGTTTTTTTGAATTTGACTCAAAAATTAAGAATTTTACTCAAAAAATTATAAATTTAAGCCATGAGTCTGAGTTGGCCTTGAAAGTGGTATATAACATGCCTGCCAAAATGCGATTTCCTTTCATATAGAAATTTAACGTTAAATTTTGAATTTTATTCCATCCTTATTCATGTACCATCCTGTAAGTTGCTATTGATTCAAGTAAAATTTTTAATGTCAAACGATTTCATTGCTTCATCGCAGTACCAATAAACAGTAACAGTAAATTTGCATCGATTACTTCATCAAATTCACTAAATCTAATTTATAAAATACGTTAAATATTTAGCAATAATTATCACAAGTTCCTACGTTTTTCAATTACTCTTTGTCATATTAATTAACAATAGAAGAATAACAAGTTCACTGCTTATCAATTTTAATTCTTCTGTTTTTTAAGATTTCATCGAAAATGATTGAAACGGTAAACTTTCAATTACCTGTAGAGTAAAAAAAAACTATTACGATTTACATAATTATAAGATGCACATTAAAGCAATCTTTGACGATAATATATAAAAAAAATCGCTTGATAATAATAAACGTAATTAGTTACGAGTATGCTTATTTAGAAATTAAATCTTTTAAGAATCGAATGCAACATGTAAATATCAAAACGAAATATATCTCTTAACATATATAATTAAAATGAATTCATAAGAATCCTTTTCGTGCCTCTACCCATAAATAAAGCTAATCGAAATAATGAAACAACAACAAACATAAATATGCGAAAAATGAAAAAAAAATCAACTACTTCAATTCATTGTCGTAATATCTAAACGGCTTGTAGATACTTGATGAATAATGCGAAGCAAAACATTCAATCATCTATTAAATAAAAAAAAAACTGTGAAAAAATTATGCAAAGTTTATTTGAAAAGAAATATCGTCTATGAAATGAATTTTTTATTACGAAATGAATTCTAATCGAGCAGCTCTTATTGTGCACTTTATAATGATAATTGCGTTAGAGACTGCATTGAAAATGAAATAAAATAAATAAATGCAAAAACTTTGCCTTATATTGGGATCATAATGAAACTTTCATAGGCTTATGAATTGAAAAAAATAAATATAAACGATCAAATTCTTTCGAATAAAATCATTTTATAATTTCTGTTATATTTGTTAATAATATTATTTATTTCAATTTTGTACGACTATCAATTTCCGAAAACTCTATACCTGTTTGATTTCTATTAAGAATGAAAATGGATAGTTACAACCAAATAATGTCATAGTCATAATTTATACTCCTTATTTGGTTTGAAATGTAGTTTCGGTTTTTAAAATCTATTATATGATGAAATATTTTTAAAATTCAAGAAATGTTTTCATAGCCTAATTGTTTAAATTATTAACCTAGTCTGAATGCAAATGCTGAATTATTTTATTTAATTAAACAGTTATTCAAAATCAAATCATCATTCAATTCTAATGCTTTGAAGTGTATATCTCTCTCATCTCACCCAATTGATTTTGTAATGTTCCAAAAATGAAACGACCAATCAATAGATCACTACAAATGCTAAAAATCAATAGAAGTCTAGCCAACAACTAGTGAATTTTCCAAAAACAAATAAATAATATCAAAAGTTTCAACCAAACCTATTCTAAATTTACCAAACTACCATATCTAATTTACTGACAATTTTTATTTCAAACAAATATCCTACTCAACGAATTTAATAGGAACAATTTAATTTTGATCTAAATAAAATGAATAAAATGGAATATATATCATCTATTTGTGTCGTGCAGAAAATTGATTTTATCTTCGGAAAAAGGTTCCAAAAATTCTTAACATTTAAACAAAAAAACATACACTGTGATCGCAATAATATATTTACTACTACTATTAATGCTATGGAAAAACAAATAAGTTAAACTAATAAAAGACGAAAACTAATACATCTTAAAAACCCAAAACTCTTCAACCTTAATGGAAATGGTATTTGGAGTAAAAAATACAAAAAATGACAAAAAATATATTTGAAATTAATGTCACATCATCTTAGCACAGAAAATAGCAAAAAAAAAATACAAAACACTAAATAGAAATGGAAATATTTTCAAAAAATTTAACTCTTAAGATTTTTAACTCAGCCGCGTACAACGTGTGCAACACCGAGTTTTTTCAATTACTTCTATTTATCATTAAATCAAAGTTCTGTATTTCCATTCAGGGCGTACTGCTTAACACTAAACCGTAGATAATTTTATGTTTCGGTAACTAATTGTGTATAAATAGACATGAAATTAATTATTGTATAAATCTTCTTTTTAAGATATTAAATCGCTTTCGATCATTTCTAGAATTGCATTAGCTACTGTATAAAAAAAATAATATTTGAAAAAAGTATGAAAAATAAATAAAGAATTAGTAAGGAATTTCAATTAGTTATTTTAGTAACAGCGAATTTTCAAAAATAAAATGTGAGCCATCTGTAAACTTTCAAAAATAAAACGAATGTATTTTAAAGTAAATAAAATAATTTCATTTCTTTATTGAGTCATTTGCTAAATTTTTTTTCAAGTTCATACTTAGAAACCTTCAGGGATTGTGCAGAAATAGCAATTAATTTTCGAAAAAGTGCAAAAAGAATATTTAGTTGGCGCTATACTACTTTGCGAAGGCATATAATTAGAAGACAATTAGTATTAGAATTACTTTGTCCGAAAATTAATATTTCTTTGCTCATTTAGTACATTCGACGCCAGAAAGCATTTCGACAATCTCTGTCTTTGAGATTGCCAACTGGAGACCGTGCTCAGTCATCCACCGATCCACCCTCCTCATGACTTGGTTAAGTCTAAGTTGAGCGAAATCGGCAGATCTAGAAGTGATTACTGCTGCAACGTCATCAGCGTAACATACTAAGAACACATCAGCAGGCATTTCCAGCCATAGCAGATCATCGTACATGATGTTCCAGAGGTCAGGTCCTAAGATCGACCCCTGTGGCGCACCTGAAGTGACAGGCCTCCTAGTGACAGGTCTCAGTGTCATAGAGTAACCATCGGTCCTTGAGGAAGTCCCGCATCATGGCTAGCAAGTAGCCAGTGATACGGAACCTACGTTCAAGGGCCCGAAGGACGTCCGTTCACCTCGCCGAGTTGAAAGCGCTTTTTAGGTCAAGAGTTACCAGCAGGACAACCGGTCTGGCTTGATGACATGCCTCTTTCGCTCTTACTACAGCCCCAACAAAATCTGAGATTGCATCGATTGTTGAATGCCCTTTCCGGAAGCCGTGCTACCTGCAAAAAGGCTCACCAGCTGATCTCACTGCTGACAGCAGCTGCGACTTGAGAAACCCTTCAAGAAGCTTTCCCGCAGTGTCCAACATGCACAGTGAGCGATATGTCGATCGATTACTCAGGTTACTCATCACCTTGTCTTTTCACCGGAGAAGACCCCTGCGACTAAACATAAATTATATACCTAAATCAAATAATAGACGCGGCTGACTCTCCGCCACGACTTTAAGTGCGTCAACCTACGCTCTATCAGGCCCCGGGCCTTCCGGCTCTTCATCCTGGACATTGCACTGCTTAGCTCCTCGTCCGTAAGAAGAGGAATATCCACCTGGCTGACGATGATGGCACCTCTATCCTTGGCAGATGCGCCGGGAACAGCAAACCAATGATACGCTCCGTGGATATCGCATCCATGAGAATTGGCACGCAGTCAAGTCTGCGAGTAAGAAATTTGTAGCCGTCGACACACGGGTCTGAGCTACCCTCCTCACAAAGGGCCTGCCATTTGGCATGTTTGCTTCTCGTGGTTTCGTTGGTCAGCTCCCTCTTTGCCGCAATATTAGCAGCAGATAGCTCAGCCACTCCCGGCTTATTCGTGGCTCACTGCGTCCTGTGCCTGCACGGCAAGGCACAGTTCGTCAATTTCTTTGTTCGACCAGTAAGCATGTTGCCTCCTGTGAAATGGTTTCCGTTTGGACATTGAAGCCTCACACGCCCTGTGAATCCGCCACATGGTGCTATTACACTAAGATCCCAGATGTTAGAGGCTCCCCTTCCAATCTCGAAGCTTAGCCACATATATGATATCTCGAAGCTTAGCCACATATAGGAAGAGCGTTGGCAATTTGTAAGGTGATGTAATTATGATCATTCCCAGTGTTATCCAACAACTGTCGAGTGCCGTAAGTCTTTCCGATGCCATGGTGATATCGGGAATGTACTTGTCAAATTCGGGCCTTCAGAATGTTGGCGGCGAACCCGTATTCAACATCAACAAACCCAATGTCGATGCAATCTTGACTAGGCGCCGTCTGGGAGTGTTTTCGGTGGGTATGTGCCACTTTAATGCCCTTGCATTGAAGTCACCCCCTACGATGACAGGAAGAGAGTCCTCCAGTGACTCTGAAATTCTGCATTGAGTCATTCGGGGACAGGTAGCAGCTCACAAAGGTTATCTGTCCGTCTGTCGCCCACACGTGACCGTTGCCTGACCCACGGCCACCGATGTGAGTCCTCTGCCCGTCAGCGATCCAAATCGCCCGGTGCCCCGTAGCATCGGCCAGCCAAACCGACGACTTTCTCCCCTTATAAGGCTCGCTGAACAATACGATCTGAGCCCTGTTTTCGCGGACTAGTTACGTCAGGAGGTCGTCCGCAGATTACGCTGGCATTTTTGGCATCGAATCTTTGAAAACCCGATACGCACTCGATCCCATCAGATGCTAGATGGCATGTTTCTCGGCGCATAATATGTACTGAGCCCACGCAGAGCAGGCTGCTGCCCGGTGGCTGACCTGTCCACACTTCCAGCTGCTGGCGCTCCAATCCGTGCAGCTACGCCTTATATGGTCATAGCTTAGACACCAGTAGCAGCGTGTCACCTCAGCCCACCTTCGCACTCGGGCACTTATCATTCCTACCCGGACTCGACCAGACTTGAGGATTTTGGATGCTGGTGCCTCATCCAGCTCCGCCACGACTTGTGTTAGTGTGGTTTACATCTCGACAGCTCCTTCTTCTTCAGCTTCGCGTTTGATGAAGGATGTCACCTCCTCGCTTACTGTGAGGCAATCGAGGTCGTAATGCATACGTCCCTCTGGCCATCTATGGCGGCCCGGATCGAATCCTGCAATTTCGCGCATCGTAGTGCATGCGTGACTAATGTGACCACGTTTAGTGGGAGAATACTGACTTTTATTTACATTAGTTGTGACAATTTTTGTCATATGATATACGTTGTTTATGATACTGTGGACACGAAGGGTTTTGCAAAACAACTTCTCCGCCAGATCGAACCACACAAGCACGCAAACATAGTCAATGCAATGCGGCTTGCAACAGTCGAATGCATTACATTGCCGCCCAAAACAGGCTTTGTAATGCATTTAGCTGTTGCATATTCAATTGCATTGCGGCGGGTTCACTGGCCTGTGCGCAGCTGATTTGCAACACTACTTGCATCAGCTGCGTTATCAGGTCAAAAATGTGTTGGGTGCTGGCTGCGTATGCTGTCGATCATTGGGACTCCGGAGACCGGGTGATATCGGTAAGGGCTTGTTGTTGGAACTGGTACCTGGCAACAATTTATGCAAGTCGTGCATATGCTGACTACTGAGGAGAGTTGAGATTCCACTTGCGGCAACAGCTACTGTTTTCAGGAAAAAAAAACGTCTATTATTTTTCGAAATTTCGACTATATGAAAAATTTGAATGCTTTGTTTTAGACAATGGGAAGCCAAGCGTTTACAAAACCAAAGAAGGGGCTAAAAAGCGTTCGCCGATTGATCCAAATAAGCTTAAGCCTGAATTACATTGCCATGCAGTGCAGTGCAGTAAACTGCAGTCCAGCGCGGTGCCGAAGCAGTGCACGCATTGCAAAGCACATTGAAAGCAGTGCAGTGTTCTGACAATGAAAGTCAAATTAATTTGTGGTGGTTTGATATTTAGTTTTTCTGCATCTGGTTTTCGTCCATTTACAATTTAATGCCTGGAACGGAATTTCCGCCTCAATTTAAATGGTTTTTGCCCGGTCAACTACTCTCAAACGAATGTCAGCTGATGCAATCTGCAGCGTTTTTAGAAATTAGCCTAAACGATGCAGTGCAGTCCGCTGCACTGCACTGCACTGCAGTTAATGTGAATTGCGACATGCAATTACACGAGTTCTAAAGTTCAGTGCACTGCACTGCATGGCAATGTAATTCAGGCTTTAAGCTTGCTGTTAAGCAGTTCTTGACGGGATACCGATTAAACGTTCAGCCGAAAAGATCGGCGTTCCTATAATGATATTGAAAAGATACGCACGTAAAGAAGAATCACAGGAAGAGCCCGTTTCTTATGTACCTAATTATAAAAAATCAATGTTTTTTTCTCCAAATGAGGAAACCGTACTGGCTGAATATGTACAAAAAGCTAGCAAATTATATCATGGTATCACCTCCCATACCAGTTGGCATTGCAAAATAACAAGAACTTTGTTGATAAATTCAGAGATGAAAAGGCTGGTATTGATTGGTTTTATGGATTTATGAAGAGGAACTAGCAATTATTATTGAGAGTACCCAAAGCTACTAGCTTTGGAAGATCTACTAGCTTCAATCAATACAATGTAAAAAGGTTTTTGATAATCTACAGCTGCTTTTAACAAAATTTGGTTTTGGACCTGAATCTGGAATGCAGATAAAAGTGGTCTTATAACCGTTCACAAGCCAAAAAAGGTAATAGCAACGAAAGGAATAAAACAAGTTGGCAAAATGACTTCAGGAGAGCGTGGTGAACTTGTTACAGTCTGCTATGCAATTAATGCAACAGGTAACTATATACCTCCTTTTATGGTGTTCCCACAAAATAATTGGCAGGATAGAATGCTTAACAATGCTCCAACAAGCACATGCGGTAGCACTTATCATAGCAGATAGATGACGAGATAATTTCTTTAAGTTTATGCATCATTTCAAAAAATATACCAAATGTTCTCTAAAATTGCCATGTCTTATAACTATGGACAATCAATAGTCACATATCGGTTCCATCTTTGAACAATGCGAAAGACAATAGGATTCATATTTTGACAATCCCTCCGCATACTTCTCACAAGCTGCAACCACTAGTCCGAATAGTGTATGGCCCTTTGAAAACTTATTATAATTCTGCGTGTGATTATTGGATGCTTCAACATCCTGGGAAAATTATAGCTATTTATGACATAGTAGAATGCTTTGGTCACGCTTTTACCCGATCATTCACTCCTCGAAACATTCAAACTGGGTTCGGAGTAACTGGCATTCATCCATTTAGCCCTGAAATATTCACCGAAGACGAATTCCTATCATCGTATGTCACCGACAGACCTTATGAAGACGATATTCAGGTAAGTTCATTAACGCAACAACCCACAAAAAATAAGGAAAATATACCCATTTGTGGAAATGCATCTTCAGCTGTAAACCAAAATGCAAAAATACCTAAAATTTACACAAATAAAAAAAGTAAACAATCTAGTGAGCAGCAGCAAACGTTAGAAGACGAGCATAGCTTATCACCGCTGACACCCCAACCGTCGACTTCGAATGTTTCTTGCTTGACATCACCAGAAGAAATCAGGCCGTTTCCTAAGGCACCACCCAGGAAAATTAACCAAAAAGGTCGTAAGAAAGGTGACACTAAAATACTAACCGACACTTCAGTTAAAAATAAAATAGAAGAAGAATTAAAACAACGAAAAGAAAAAAAAACTCGAACTCAAAGCGTTATGCGAAATTTACATAAATGTTCAGCATCGCCGGAAACTGAAAAGGAAGTCCCACCATCCCCTGTTTCCTTTGATGACCAGAATTAGTACACGTCAAGTTGTGAGTCCGAGGAATCAGATTCAACCGAAACTCTAAACTGTGATGGTTGAATTATTGTCAACGTGCCTTCTATTCGAAATTTGTTTCATCGCTATGTTGGTCAAATGCAATCAATGATGCCAAAAAATTGCCAATCGTAAGTTTAAATGGCATTTAAAAGAAGATATTTCAGAAACCAGTAGATTTCAAATAGTTAACAAAAAATGGGAATCCCACTTTTTAGCCGACCAGCAAACGGACGGTCAGCTTTGAATTCCCGAAATCATTACGTTTATTTAATTTGGACTGAGAACCGACCATTTTTTGAATTAAGGATTAAACATTTGAAATGTATATTATTAAAGCACAACGAGTTAATTTATGTAATTGGAGTACATTTTTATTTGTTTTTTGCACAACTTACACAATTATCTGAGTTAAATTATTAAAATTAATGTCAACCCGAAATTGTTTTAGGTAACTGCTGAAACATTCTATTTATAATAAGTTACATTATGAATCTAAATAAAGGGTTAATAATCGAGCATTGGTTTTATGTACGTGGTTTTCAAGCTTCAATTTAATTTTGGGATGACTTGTTCCTATAGAAACATGTCTCCCCTAAGGTAGGATCAAGTCTCCCAAGCATAGGGGATACTTGATCACTTATTACAATTTTTTTATTGTTACTTTACTCAAAAGTGATCTACCTTAACACGTAAATTTCAGCTTTGTATGCATCTACATTACTTTGGCTTTCAAATGTATGCTAAAACTAAGTCATATTTCCTTTTTCAACTAAGATATAGCTAGAATAAAAAACTGGGATCAAGTGTACCCAGTTTCCCCTACCGAGGCTGTTATAAGTCTCCTGCATTCGAACCCATCGTCACATACGATGCCAGATAAACGTACATAATGTCTTCGCAGAAAGCTAAACATATTTTATTTTTCTTTTAGTCCAGTCAAAATAGACTAAATTATGATCCAAGTTTGCATTAATTCCCAACAAGCTGAATTTTTGTGTGGGCCTTGGTACTGGCGTGTTGAACAAAATGTCAAAAGTCCCCATCGATCCGAGGGCTGCGTCGCTTTTTATACGGGGTCAAAGGTCACCAAAAGTGACCTTTCCCAAATATCTCAGTAACGGTTACGTCTTCAGAAAAACAATGTATGATGAATTTGTAGCTTAGCAAATTTCCAACAAAAAAGATTATATAGCTTTTTCCTGTAACTATAACCGTTTTTGAGATATATTGATCTAAACATTTGTTACTAACAGCACCCTCATTCTCAAAGGCATGTTGATATTATCCGATTTTGATTACGACTTGGCATGTTTGTGAGTTTGTTTTTCTATATTTAAGAGGCGCATGAAAAAAACATGTACACAAACTTATCTACCAGACTGCAGGGTAGGTGGAAAAGTGTACTCCGAAAAGTTACCACCATCCCCCCGCCCCCCTTTGCCATAAAACTTGTAGGGACATCTGTTCGCTACTCTCTTCTCCGAAAAAAACTATATTGCGGCATCATTTATGGGATATTCCACGAAAGAGCAGGACAAAACAACCAAATTGCAGGTGGAAATAGGTTTTGTAACATATCATTGGCCTAGGAGCATGAAAAAGCAAGATAATATCATGGCATAATTCTGTAAACACTCATTCCTGACATTATAGGAGCTCAATCCGATGCAGATTATCCCCGAATAATCAGTTTTTTTGCCAATCCTGTGATGGCTGCATAAAGCCAAAGGGATATGACACGTCTTGAAACCAATTTGCACGTGAAGTTACGTGAGCTTGCCCTAATCGTTCATGGGATAAGACAGTATGGAAAAATAAACTAAAAAACCGGGTATTTCGGGGTGGTTCGTTTGCAGGGGTGGGTAGGGTGTGGGAAGGGTGTCGATGTAGGGCTGGTCGTGCGGTGTCAAGAATAGGCAATTAATAGGATAAAAAGGTATCCGGCCTTGTTTAACAGTGGGCAAAGAATAGGCAACGAGCTCATTTCTGAAGATTTGGGATGGATGCTCAGGATACCGTTTTATGGCAAAGGGGGAGGGGGAAACTTTTCGGAGCACACTTTTCCACCTACCCTGGAGTCTGGTAGATAAGTTTGTTTACATGTTTTTTCTATGCGCCTCTTAAATATAGAAAAACAAACTCACAAATATGCCAAGTCGTAATCGAAATCGGATAATATCAACATGCCTTTGAGAATGAGGGTGCTGTTAGTAACAAATGTTTAGATCAATATATCTCAAAAACGGTTATAGTTACAGGAAAAAGCTATATAATCTTTTTTGTTGGAAATTTGCTAAGCTACAAATTCATCATACATTGTTTTTCTGAAGACGTAACCGTTACTGAGATATTTGGGAAAGGTCACTTTTGGTGACCTTTGACCCCGTATAAAAAGCGACGCAGCACTCGGATCGATGGGGACTTTTGACATTTTGTTCAACACGCCAGTACCAAGGCCCACACAAAAATTCAGCTTGTTGGGAATTAATGCAAACTGGAATGTCTATTTTGACTGGACTATTTGTTATATAATAGTACCGTAACGTAAAAATAAATGATAAACGTATTTATATCAATTGTTCATAGTGAATCTAAAATATCTCAGATTTATATTTTCATAATTTTGTTGAATATTATTTATAATTTCTTACGCGTGATGAAATCCGTAAGCCGGGCTAGAATTGCCTTTGAGTTTAGCTACAGTGCCCGGTTCAATTCTTAAATTTTCAGTGGTCCCAGCGTCAGAGGTGGACCGTCGTCCGGATCCACTGGCGAGTAGAATTATTTTATTTTTCTTCATTAATTTGACATTTTATTTTGCCCGATTTTGGATATTATTTTACTGTTTTTTCCTGTAAATTTTCTTTTGAATACTATATTTAGTTTTTTTTTTAGTAATAATTCCTGTTTTACGAGGAAAGGATTGGCTTATAACGATTCGCATCAGCCATAGAGTTCGACACCACCCATAAAGTTGGGTTTAACTTTTATCCTTAATATTATTTTCTACTAAGCAACCTATTTTAGGTTAATTTTTTATTTTTAATGACTTCCTAACAAGTCTAGGATAAATTTATGATATGAATTTACGTTATTCAACTTATATCTATGTTTTACAGTTAATTGTTTACAAATTCAAATCTGCCAACTCAAGAAACTTTCCCAATTCAGTGATATGCTTTTTATTATTAGTCATTAATATCGAATCTACACAATTATAATGTTGGAATATTTCAAACTCCAGTCTCTGGTTTCTTAATGATTGACAGTGGAAAATTAGATGATCTAGGTCATCTACCAAATCACATGCAGCACAGTTAGGGCTGTCTATTACTTTCATTTTAAATAATTGTAAGTTATTGTAGCATTTATTAGTTATAAGCCTATTCAGCTGTTTTATAATTTTACTTTTTAATTTTAAATCCTTAAACCAAAGCTTATTTTTCCCACTAAGATACGCCTTATACCAAGTGCATTGCTTATATTTCCTTATTTCCCTCCTATATTCTTCTCTGTATTCATTGTTTATTAAATCAGTAATTTGCTCTATTGCTTCATCCGACTCATATTTATTGTTATATGGTTCTCCCTCAATCATTCTTAATCTAGCCCCTTCATCAACTCTACTCATATCTTCTAGACCACAATGTCCTGGTATCCACATAACTATTATTTCTATATTAGGCACAGATCTGCATACTTTATAAATGTCATTAATGATCGATTTATTGAGTAAATTCTTTATAAGTTCTACGCACGCACCATTTGAGTCAGTTAAGATCAGGGCTTCGTCAATTGAATTATCTCCACATGAGGATATTGCAAGTAGAATTGCCATCAATTCCGCGTTGACTATAGAACCTTCCTGACTTAATCTAAACTTTCTAACCTGATTATTGTTATGGCACATAAACGCACAGCCCCTTCCAAGACAAGACTTAGCTCCGTCCGTTGTGATGATGAGTCGATTTAAGTTTGCTGATTCCCCAATTAGCTCCTTATATATATTCTTCATGATTTCCCTTTCACTTAGACAAATATTATCGAACCGGCCACTCTGTTTAGGTACTAATTTTAGATTGCATGGTTTTTTAATTTGTACTTCTTCATTTATTCTATTAATTGTATTCCTGAATTTGATAGTATTTGGCTTTTGAGTTAGCTGCAATTAATTCTTTGAATGCTCTACTTTCAGTCATTTTTATTCTGATTAATTCTTTCACTAATCTAATCTGTGCTCTAAAATTCGTTGGGATTTCATTTGCCATATCAAACGCTATTAGGTTCGGAGTCTGTCTTGTTAACCCTAAGCATCTTTTAATCACTCCAGCTTTTAGACTATCTAACTTTTTTTACAGGTATTTTGGAGCATCATACAGGCTTGAAACATGACTTTCTAGTTTTGCTCTTACAAATGACTTGTATAGCACTAAGCTTTTATCCGGGGGGAGACCACTCTTTACCCCTGTGATTCTTTTCATCATATTTATCTCTGGTTTAACTAGTTCAATTCTCTTTAATACAAAATCTTTCTCTGAACTATTATTTCTGATAATTTTACTTAGAAATTTAACCTCAGTCACCCAATTTACTTCCCTGTTCTCTATGTTAATCTTACTCGAGTAATTCATATATCTATTCAGTATAATCCCATTACATTTCTCCGCATTTAAAGGTAACTTTAGTTTTCTAGCTCTTTCTGCAAACTTATCCACACTTTGTTGCAGCTCCTCAAAGCAGTTGTTTTTATTTCTATTAGAGGCTATGATTAGAAAATCATCTGCATATTGTATAATCTTAATGTTCCTACTAAACCCCTTATGTAATATCGCAGTGTACATATTAAAAATTAAAGGGCTTAAAACATCCCTTTGTGGTATATCATTTTTTACAGCTACGTTCTCTTCCCCCAATATCAAACTTCTATTTACAAGAAAACGTCTAAAATTTAAGTTCAGAACAATTTTGATTTGCAGAAAATAAGGCAAACGATTTATAAATTTAATGCTTTGGCCATCCCTTCAGCTTGAAATTTTCAGAACTCCGCGTTGCACAAGAACTTAATCCTTTACCAAATTGAACGAGAGCTCATGACCGGATCATTAGATCAATATGAAATTTAGGGAATATATTAGTTTTAGAGATGGAGCATGTCTGAAAGAAGTTATTTAAAAATGTGCCTCAGTGGTTCAAGAAAATAAATACGTCACGCCACATAAGTTCCGATGCTATCACATTTTAACGAAGTCCATACAGCAGATGGATCCGAGGTCCTTTAAACCAGGCCCGCAAAACAAGTAATAAACAACGTGCAAAATTTTGCATTTAAGGTTAAATTTTTAACCAGTCCGTAAAATCTCTTTTTTCTACAGCTCAAAGAGCATCCGGTACTGAGAACTGTCTATTTCATCAGAAACATCACTCAGTTACCAGTGAACCTTAAAGGCAAGAGACCAACACACACGTTAATTTTTCCTTAGCATCACCTGTTTTGCACCATATATGTGGTCTGGTGGGCCTTGATGAACCTTATTGTAAGCCAAGTTTGAAAAATTAAGATGAGACTGCCAGCTATAATAGTTTTTTTTCAGTTGTTTGCTATAAGAAACTGCTATCAAATTCTCAAATGATAATGATATTGTAGTGGTAATAGCTAGTAATATCAGGTCAGTCCATAAGTCCCCGCGTTTTTTTAAGGTACTTTTAATTACATAAAAAAACACAATTAATTTTAATGTCAATCGATTATATATTTTCCTCCATTATCTACAATCTCTTCCCACCTTTGTGGTAATTGTTGAATTCCATCGGAATAAAATTTCTTATCTTTTGAATTAAAAAATGTAGTTAGGCTGATTTGGACATCATCTTTGTTTTGAAATACTTTTCCACCTAAAAATGACTGCAGGCTTCTAAACAAATGAAAATCGCTTGGAGCAATGTCTGGAGAATATGCTGGATGAGGCATAATTTCCCAGTCAAATTCCTTCAATTTTTCCAGGGTGACTTTTGCAGTATGCGGTCGGGCATTATCGTGATGAAAAAGAACCTTCCTCCTGTTCACTAAAGAAGGGCGTTTTTTAATCAATTCTGCATTCAAACTACTGAGTTGACGACAATACACATCCGCTGTGATAGTTTCATTAGGATGCAGCAATTCAAAATAGACAACTCCTGACATATCCCACCAAACAGATAGAAGAATCTTTTGTGGGTGCAGTCCTGTTTTGGCAGTTGGTTCTGGTGTCTGATTTGCATCCACCCATTGTCTTTTCCGCACGACGTTGTTATAGACTATCCACTTTTCGTCCCCTGTTACAATACGATTGAGAAAAGGTTCCGTTTCATTGTGACGTAACAGATGGGAACAAATGTTCACTCTTTGCTGGAGATTTGATGTTGATAACTGATGTGGGACCCATTTTCCAAGCTTAGATACTTTTTGTATCTGCACCAAATGCCGATGAATGGTTCCATGCGAAGACTTTAACCTATCTGCAATCATGTCCACGGTTAAAGTTGGTTCTGCCTCCACCAGGCTTTTTAACACCGTGTCGTCAAATTCAGTGGGACGTCCTGAGCGAGGTGCATCTTCTGCTGTAGTGCATCCATCCCGAAATTTTCTAAACCACTCCTGTGCAGTTCTTACACTAATAGTGTTTTCACCATGAACCGTATTTATCTCTGTTGCAGCTACTGTAGCATTTTTACCACTTTTAAAAAAAAAGTATAAAATGTGCCTTTTGTACTCGTTAGTATTTTCCATTTTTTTCACTATCACTTAACATCCGATCTTCTCAAAAACTGATTATAAAATGACTAACTCTACCTGTATATAGTTTCAGGGGAAAAAAAGGTAGTTTACCTACCTCTTTTCGAACAAATATGACTCATACAAATGACTAAGGGAAAATACGCGGGGACTTATGGACTGACCTGATAGTATTTTTTTCGGCTAGTAGCCCTTAAACTCTTTTTACTTCTGTAAAATTCCACTCAGTCAACGAATCGAAAAGAAATTCACAAGGCGGAAGGACCTCAACGTAAAACAGATTAGGAATATAAAATAACAATTGCATGGAAATAGAAAGCTTTTTTTTTGCTAACGTTTCTAGGTTTTCCCAGAAAAAGGCAATGGCTTCCTGACTAGCAGGCATCAGCCAACGTTTACACGATTGGTTAACACTCCGACGGGCGCATTTGATCTTAGCGGCACACCTCCATCTTTTTCGTTTGCCCCGCCCACTACGCTCGCTTGTCCCCGCCCTCCTGCCTGCTATTCTCCTCATTCCAAGTGCCAAAGAGAATGCCAAAGTCAGTCAGTGTTTTTCCATCACCGTTTCCGGCTGGTCGCATTTTTGTGTCTTCCAGGCTCATTGCGCCCGATTACGTTACAATTTAAGAAGTAAGTTTTTTTTTATATTGTTTAATTTTATGAAGTTTGTACCAGTCTTGAAAGGCCAAAATCATAATAAATAATAAATAAATAATAATTTTAAGCACTTTGGCTTTTTAAGCACATTGCGCCCGTTAATGCAATAGGTTATAAAATTGTAAAAAATGTTTCAGGCTTCAATAAAATGTCAAGATACGATTTAGAAAACCCCGAACAACTTGCCGAAGTTCACCGTCTATTGGAGACGTCTTTTGATGGAGAATTATCGTCATATGAAGATCTTTTCAGGGATGAGGATTTGGGTAAAGAAAGTGACATTGAGTTAGAAGATGCTGTCCAAAATCGTGAAGAAGGGTCGGAGACTGAACAGGATGCTAGTGACTGTGATATAGACGAAAGTGGAGAAATTAGGGATTTTTATATGGGGAAGGATGGAGTCACCAAGTGGTATAAGACACCTCGCCCAGAAAAGGGTAAAAAAAGTGCTCATAACATCATTACTCACTTACCTGGAGTTATTGGAGAAGCAAAGTCGGCTAAATCTCCAATTGAATGCTGGAATTGTGTGTTTACCGATGATATTTTGACAGATACAGTAAAGTATACCAATCAGTATATAGAAACTGTCAAAGCAAAATATTCCAGGGAAAGGGATGCTATGCCCATAGACTTGGTCGAGTTACGTGCGTTCATAGGATTACTCTACTTGGCTGGTGTATATAAAGCGAACAGGCTGAGTCTTGAAGAACTTTGGGGAAAGGATGATGAAGGAATAGCAAAGTTCGGCCTTGTTATGAATATCAAAAGATTTAAGTTTATTACTCGTTGCCTTCGTTTTGATGACCGTGAAACCCGATCCGCCAGAAAAGAACTAGATCGACTCGCCCCTATACGTGATGTGTTTATGAAATTTGTACATAATTGTCAAAAAAGCTACAGTCTTGGTGAGAATGTCACAATTGACGAAATGTTGCCTGCATTTCGCGGTAACTGCCCTTTTCGACAATATATTCCAAGTAAACCAAGTAAATACGGAATAAAAATATTCTCTCTAGTGGATGCCAAAATGTACTATTCCTACAATATGGAAATTTACGCGGGGAAACAAAACGATGGACCATTCAATACAAGCAACAAGGCTCCTGATGTGGTGAAAAGATTGGCGGAGCCATTGTTTGGTTCTGGTAGAAATGTTACTGCCGACAACTGGTTCACACAAGTGAGTCTTTTGAAAGAACTAAAAGAGAAAAAATTATCATACGTTGGAACAATCAGAAAAAACCGCAAAGAACTTCCATTGGATTTTGTGGCCACCAGAACACGAGCACAATATACCAGTACTTTTGGCTTTGGTCGTGATGGAACTGTTTTGGTATCGTACGTTCCAAAAAAATACAAAAATGTGTTACTTGTGTCTTCATTGCATGAAAATGATGCAATAGATGAATCTACTGAAGAGCAGGCAAAACCAGAAGTTATCACCTTTTACAATGCAACGAAGTTAGGAGTAGATATGGCAGATAAAATGTGTGCTTCATACAATGTGGCTCGTAATGTAAAAAGGTGGCCTATGGTGGTATTTTTTGCAATGTTGAATATGGCTTCAATCAATTGTCAGGTCATACATTTAGGTAATGGTCTTGTAACTGAGAAAAGAAGGGTGTTCATAAAACAACTCTCCAATGAACTCATGCTTGGTTTCCTAGCTCAACGTAGTATGAAAAAAATTGGGATGCCAGTGCACCTTCAGCAAAGATTGAAGAGGTATGCTCCAACCAATGAAGGCCAAAATGAAGAAGATGCTGAGCCCCAGATAGTACCAAAAAGACGCCGATGTGAAACTTGTCATTTGGCCACTCACAAGAGAAGATTGACTCAACATGAATGCAAAAATTGTCATAATGCAATTTGTCTCTCACACGCAATTTTTATGTGTCCTCCGTGTTATACAAAAGAAGTAGAGCACGTGACATTTTCTGAAGATTCAGATGAATCAACTTAGGTCCAGCTTCATTCAATTATATTCCATTTTACTTTTTATTGTTAATTCAAAATCATAAAATAAAAAAAAATAAAAAAGATACAAAAAATTACTTTGAAGATTTTTTTTACAAACTTCTTTATATAAAAATATTTTTAAGCAATAAAAAACGTTTTTTACTCTCGTTTTAGATGAATAGATGTAAGATATCGTTATTTCAATTTTAATTTTTAAAAACGTCAAACACATATTAGTAATACTAATCTTACTGGGAAAATTGTTTTACAAGTTTTTTTGTTCAAGAATTAAACATTTTTTTAAAAAGCCAAACAATATTTTTTTACCCTTTTTTTGTAATGTGTTTGCTAAAAAAAAACAGTTGACTATAAGTATTAAATATACTAATAATCGTAAACTATGTTTTTTTTAACAAACAAAGTGGGTATATAGGCGAAAGATGAGCAAACCGAAAAGTGTACACGAAGCGACAATGCGCCCGATCTCGTTACACTTGGTATTGCGCCCGTCGGAGTGTTAAATAGAAAGCATTCTAAGCAGATGTAAAAACTATAACCCAATATTACCTTAAATATGCTTGATAAATCAATTGACTCTGTTGCTTTCTTAGAAACATTCAATGCTATAGAATATTTCTCGCTAATTAAACAAAGAACGAGAGCAAACAACTGTTTGACTAAAATATATTATACAGTATCAATATCCATGCAACACCTACAATAATTAAATAAACCCAAAGTCATTCATTATCACAGTTTTCAGTTTGCTGCTTTCATCTCCAAGTAGGTTTTTTAATATTTGACTTAATTTATTAATAGGTTTTTTAATTAGATATATATGATAGATTAGATCTTAGATATAAATGGAAATCTATTTTTTAAACTGTGATATATTTATAACTGCGAACACTCAATCTTTAAATCGTAGTGGAAAATAAAATGTCCACAAATTTCCAAAAATTAAAATACAAAATCTCCACTATTTGTTTCCAATATTTTTTTATTCAATACAGCAATACATATTTTCGTTTAAATAGTATGTAGTAGTTATGAAATTCGCTGGTCTATAGAAAAATGAAACATTGAACATGAATTCCAAAAAAACAAGAAATCAAATCACAATTTTCAAATTATTTGCAGACGTAAGTTATTAAATTATTTTACTTTCGAGTAAAATCAATTTATGACGCCAGCTTTGAGTAACAACGAAACAAACAAAAATCAAATAAAACTCATGGAACGCCATTCTTTTGTTTGCCATCGTCAACTACGCAATTTCCATTACCCGGCGATGTTGATCGATTGCTTGAGGGATTATTATTCGGTCTGCCGGCAGGCGATGGTGTGGAAGTCGAAACAGTAGAGTAGCTACCCGATTCCGAGGGTATTGGGCCATTTACATTTGAGTTTGCTTGCTGATAAATAACAGCACAGGCTGCATCGTTAATTGTCGGCTGAGTATCGAGAACACTATCCAGACGAACGGAATTGATTTCATTCAGTGTTTGGATGCTATTGGTAGCTTGTTGCATTTCATTTAGGCTGTCGTCCATTTCGACAAAAGAACCATCATAGTTCATTGATGAGTAAGCATTACCAAAAACCGCACAAGCTTCGAAACTTTCTGACTCAGCTTCTTGCTTTAACAACGCTATGTTTGCCTCTTCCATGTCAGCCTGCACTGAATCGTTATCGGCCCAATTACAATTTCTGTTACTGTCCATTTCGGCACGATTTCCATCCGACGAGGGAATGTTGTGATCGTTTCGCGGATGCTGTTGTCGGTGTGAATCGTTCCGCAAAAATTTCATTGTGGAGCTCGAGTGTGTTTCATAGGGAAGCGTTGCAGTAGAGCTAGAAGAACATACTTGATCCGCTTCGGCAAGGTCCTCATTGGTAATGTTGTTACTACTAATTGTGGGCGAAGAGAGCTCATTGTTGGTCGGAGGGTCATTGAATTCGCTAGTCTTCGATCCGAAAATAAATTGACTGAATCCATTCGGATTTGAAGTGGCATTAGTTTTCGATCGCCGACTCCTCGAAGGATTTTTCTGCGTTGGTATTTGCTGGTATTTTTGTAATGGTTTCGGCTGCTGTGAGCTAACGTTTGTCTGAAATACAAGATTACGAAAGTTTTGGAATAATCGAGATTCCACCAAAAAGCACACTGGTCTCTCAAAATAATGTACTCACATTCAAAATCTCCATATGAACCAGATTCGCAACTTCACCAATACCTCGTTCTATTTTCCGATTACAATTCGAGTCCCCGCGACCACTCATATTCGCTGCCACGTTCGATTTAGCTGCCAATGTTTGTCGACGCAGATTTGGACCATCGCCAACACTAGCCACCAAACTATTACTAAGCATGTTTGGATTGGAGGAAGATACTTTTTTCGTATTTGTCAGATTTAAGTTGTTCGTATCATCGTTCACGACTTTTATAACGAATATGCTTTGAAGATAAAACTCGAACCGTTCGAGGAATCCTTCACGGTCACGTCTATCGAATGATTTTAGTCGCCGATAAAGCTCTTTAGGTGTGATTCCAAGCCGATTGATTTGAGAAGCTGAACTACTTCCGGAATTTGATGACATGTGATTCAGAGCGGATATCGTTAGTTTTGTGATTTTCAGAATGACCTCATCGTCGATTTCGTGTGATTGAATTGCATTTTCAACAATATTTATGATGTAATTGACAAGATCGTAGTCAGGCCCATAGGTTTCCGCTGGAGGCTGCAAACATAAATTGTTCTTTGAAGAAATATATAGAGGATATGCGGCTGCGTTACCTTCGGCGATGAGCTGGTCGATGATGACGACAAATTTGGTTTTGTCCCCACTTTCTCGATAGGAGTCGATGATTGTTGCGAATCGAACATTATTTTATATGCAAGCTTTCGTAGTTCGACCGAATTCATCAAAATGTTCATTATTTCGTTTTCTTGGTTGCGCTGATTTGCTGGCGATGTAGCTCTGCCGTTTTCGGAGAAAATATCAAAGTTTTCGGTCATTAGTCCGGTCGAAGAATGCTTATAAATGTCATGCATGGCTTGCATGACAATACTTCGGACGGGATCCGTTGTTGGCGCCAATCGGAAGTCTCGATAAAGTTGTTCCATGTTGTCGGGCTGCGATTCTGCAGCTATGAGGATATTGTAGACTTCACGGTAAACATCTTTCTTCAGTCTTTTATAGAATTTCGATGGAAATCTAAAGCAAGCATTGAGCCATATAACGGTGATTGAAAGTCCAATTAACAAAATATCAAAACTTACTTTCCATTCCTAAATGCATTCGCCAGGAGATTCTTTTTGTTTTCCTCGGAGCTTTCTTCGCTGTAGCCCGATGCATTTGAATTTTCTGCGTTCGCGTTGTCGTCATCGTTGAACTCGTTTTGTAGTTGTTGCTGATCATCGTTAAAATCCATACAGATATTAAGTATTCCATTTGCTGCTGATGAAATGCCAGTGTCCTCATTGGGCCCATCAATGAAGTTTGCATCGAAACATGATGAGGACAATTGACTCAAATTCAACCCCTGTTTCGACGAGACCATTTCACCAGTCATTGATTGTGAATGTTGAATTCGTTTTGTCGAACAAGCACCTTTTACCGAAACCTTCTTCCTTGATTCATTGCCGCCGAAATTGAAGTTCATCATGTTCCGGAAATCGGAGCTACCAAAAATCGCTGCAACATTAGAGTTTGCACTGTTGCTGTTTGCGTTATTGTTACTGATACAGCTCATCATTTCATTGTTGCTGGTTGTATTGATATTTGGATTGTCGGATTGTGTGCCCTGATTAACAAAACTACAAGCTGAACCACGATTCTGGGATATATGATGTTGCGAAGGACTCATGGAATAGTTAATTGGAGCATCCTGAATGGCTTGTATCAAAGAATCGGCTGGTTGAGCGGAGCCTTGATTGAGGGCGTTCTGCGAATCGTGTTCATTGCAGATGTTACTGTTGAACTGATTGCGATGTGTATGAACGTATTTGCTGTCGAAACTTGGTGGAGTTAAGTTATTCGAATACGAAGCCAAATTTCCCATTGCATTCAGAGCGTTTGTAGCATTTTGTCGGTTCCGAAAACCATTTAAATTAGTATTTGATGTTGGATTAGCAGGAAATGGTGAAGAACTCAGTTGTTGCTGTTGTTGCTGTTGTTGTTGTTGTTGTTGTTGCTGTTGTTGTTGCTGTTCTTCGTTGCTTTTGCATGAATTTGTTGATAGAAGATTCTGCCGTGAGTAGCTAAAAATATTTCCCGATTTAAATTTATTGTATTTGGAAACGTGATAAAATTGATGTGAAAAAATTGCGAGCAGCAAAATGTTAAACTCTGGTTTAGGAAAATTCAAAAGAAAACCCAAATATTTTAAAAACATTAATATTTTAAAAAAATAAGAGGATGATATTTTAATTTAAAAAAAAAATTATTTTGCAGTGATATAGAAGAGCAGGGAAAATTAAAGCGGAAACATCTGATTTGATTTGGTGAAGGGAGGAATATAATTTGAGCGGAAGTTTACGTAGGAAAAATAATTTTAACATATTTTCTGCATAAAATTATACCCTGACATCGATCTCTACCATTGTAAAAACAAACAACGTTTTCAAAGTTAATATTTCATTAGGGTGCCTCAAATGTATATATTAGAATAGTGACCAAAGGATAACATATTAGTTTTAAAGAAATCGTAACAGTCTGCAAAGTTAGTAGCATAATGATTAATTATTTTTTTTCTTATTTATAACAGCTATTTACATTCAATAGTAATCGGGATACTTAGATGCAGTAGACACTATAGTGATAAAATTTTTGTTTAGCTTTAAGTTCAAAGGAGGATCATACAGTACATGGCTAAATTATTCGGGACAGTAATCATATTTTAGTATTTTCTACTTTGAATCTTTTTTGAGGAAACGAATTTAGTTTTGTTAAGTTTTTAATATAAATTACTGCTGGTAAAAATATTATTGGTTTTGATACATGCGAATGTCGGAAGTCTGTGCAATTTGTAAAAATTAAAGTTTAACTATCGTTTGTTGGTTTTTTGTTGAAATGGTATTCTAAATAAAAAAGTTATAATCATTTTCCGTGTGTTATTCCTATCTGCAATAATCAAAATGTGAGTAAAATTGTTTAAATTAAATTGGTTGGTTAATTGGTAAACTTCATAGTTGTTTTTGTTTTGTGTGAGGAAGTATTCAGACATTTCTTTGGGAGAATGAATACTGAGATGTTATTAGTTCAAAGTAAATATTTCCAAAGATACACAGCAAAACTTACAGGAGCTTCGAGATCTGTCGTTAACAGATTTAAATTAAAAACAGAACTATACAAATCTCTGAATGCGGGACCAATAGAAAAAGGTGGCAGAAAAGTATCACCACTTCTCCTCGAAAGGATAACAAAATCCGGGATATCTGCCTTGAGACTAGTAGAAGAGTGTTGGTCGTCTGACTGCGACGGTAAAAGAGCAGATAATCGACCTATCTGAAAGGACAGCCCGATAGTGGTTAGCAAAGAAAAAACTGATCGATTGTCGGCCTGTACCATGCCTAAGGCCATATAAATTACGCAACTGTAATAAACTAAACAGCACCGGAAAATGACTGGTACGGAATATAGTCGAGAAAGCATTACTTACTAAAAGAATGGTGATTATTGTAATAATTCACAGGTATGCATGCCCTTAAAATTCCAGATTTTTTTTTCGATGAAAGTTCATTAGCTCGATGACGCCTTGGGGATCAGTTCCTCCAAGATTGCCTTGAGGGGAGGATTAAACACCCCGTTAACATCATGATTTGGTCTGTGTTCATTTATGTATGCATTTTAGACAGTGCTATGAAGCAGGATAATTCCAAGCGGGAGCTCAATCGTCGGCTTCTGCCACAGCTTGAATAATGGTTCCCTGGCGGTAAATAATACGTACCACAACGCAAGGCGCATTACTGAATTCTTGGCTGGAAAAAAACATGAGCGTTTTATTCTGGTCCGAAAGCTCTATGGGAGCTCACCAAATAGGTGACCACTAACAAGCGCCAGTTGCCTGCAACATTCATCAGATAATGGTGTCCTAATACCGTCACAATTAAAACTTCTATGCGTCACGCCCTGACACATAGAAATTTTAATTGCAACACAGGGTAATATTACTAAACACTAAGCTTATTTTTGCCGTTCACATTCCAAATTGATTCAGCATATTTGGGATCAAGAGTAAATACCACAGGAGTAGTGCGAATCTATCATATGTCCTATCTTTAAAAGAAATACTAAAACACAATGGGCCGAAAATTACTGAGGCATGTCGCTACTTTGTACGCTCTATAAAATATTGACGAAAATATTAGAAAATAAAATTAAAGTATACACTGGTTTGAGCAATCGAAGCCAAACAAGCCCCAGAGGATGCGGCGGGTTTGACATCGGCGTCCGCCATATTTAGGTTAGGTTAGTAAAGAGGGTTGCCGGGTACGCGGCTAGCATTAGGCCGCCAGGTTGGACCCATTTGCCACCCTCCGCTGCCTTGTTAGAACTGCCAAGTGACCGCTTCGCCAAACTAAATCAGCTGACTTAACGTGATGGTACTAACCACCTCTGCTAACTCTTGAAAGTGGTAAGAACCAAAAATTTTGAGGCGTTTATTATTTAGGGCCGGACAATCGCAGAGATTGTGCTCGACGGTATCCTCTTCCATCTCGCACTTATTGCATAAATTGCTGGATGTCAGTCTCATTTGGTTCGCATGAGATGCGGTAAGGCAGTGCCCTATGAGCAAGCCAACCGTCGCTCTCAAGCAGTTTCTGCTGAGCTTGAGGAGTTTCCTGCTTTTCCTTGGATCAGGTGAAGACTATAATGTACTGCCCACTCTGCAGTCCATCCTGTTTTCCCATTCGGACTTTGGTTTGGCCCATACGGGGGCATCTAGTTTGCTTGTGGTGTCAGCGATTGACCGTGGGACAGTGATGCAGGAGCTATTACTAGCTCCTGAACCTTTCCTCGCCAATTCATTGGTTTTTTCGTTGCTTTTGACTCCGCTATGTTTTGGCAGCAACATTATCCGGAGAGAAATATGCCTTGCCTTTTTATTTAGAGCCACTCTGCAAGCGTTAACAGATTTTGAAGAACATCTGTAAGACGCAAGAGCGAGAATGGCGTGAATGGTCGTTGGTTTGGTTAATATTCCGCTAATGTACTCAACTGTCATGCGTATAGCATATACTTTAGACTGAAAGACAGTAGTATGGTCCGACAGTCTACACCACAGGTTAAGGCTCAAATCCGTAGAAAACACGCCCGAGCCAACTACTGTGTCCTTCTTTGACCCGTCCGTGTAAGCAAATCGGCACGCGAAAAGTGCTGCGCGAGTCTTACTTATTCTGTCCTTCACGTTAGCCGCCCAGTTGTTTCCTGTCTATTATAAGGCCCAAATATTTAACACTATTAACAAGTTCGAATGTTATTCTGTTGAGGCTAGGCGTGGCAATAGCTGGCACCCTGAGTGAAAGTTAAATGCTCGGTTTTTGTCGGGTTTGCCCTAAGACCGACTTTGCTGGCCCAGATGAATGGCCCGATTGCATAAGGTCCGACAAATTTTGTGGGAACGCACCCTTCACAAGTACCACAATGTTATCGGCATACGCCACCACCTCAAACCAACTGGCCCTTAAATTCTCCAGTATTTCGTTGGCTGTTAGGATCCAGAAATGAGGAGATATAATCCCTTCTTATGGTGTCCCGGTTCCGACAATTTTTTCCGCTTTGGCCACTAAAGACGTAGCCTCAATCTACCTATTTTCGAGCAAGTACGATGCCCAGGTCGCCAGAGTTTTGTCCACTCCATATCGAACTAAGGCATCGATGATACTCGCAACAGCGACATTATTGAAGGCCCCCTCAATGTCTAAGAAGGCTGCCAACGTGAATTCCTTTTGCTGTAAAGATTTTTCTATTGTACCGACAACTTTGTGTAATGCCGTTTCTACAGATCTGCCCGCTGGATAAGCGTGTTGATCAACACTTATTCTCGCGACATCTACCGAGCTCTTGATGTGCAGATCAACAAGCCTCTCTAGTGTTTTGAGCAGAAACAATGTTAAGCTTATTGGTCTTAAGTCCTTCACGTAAAGATGATTTAACCTACCATGTTTCGGAAAGAAGGCCACCCTAGCTTTTGTCCATTGTTCGGGTAGAAGGCATGCGGTAAAAATACGAAGGCATGCGGTAAAAATAAGCTGCAGGATGGGGATGTTGGTCCTGTCCGCCATATTTAAGTGAATTTTAATCAAGCTTATGGCAGTATTGGCCGAAATGTATTGTATAAAATAATGCAACCCTTCGGCATCGTAGCAAAACTAGTCCGACTGGTTGACATTGACAACATCAAAAGTCAGGATCAAAAACTGCATCACTGATGGATTACTTCCAGAAGTGGAAGATTCGTATCAATGCGGAAAAAACGCAAGCGATCTTTGTGACAAGACGACGAAGACAAAACCCAAGTCAACTTACAGTAGACAACGAACCCATAGAATGGAAAACGGCAGCCAAATACCTAGGACTAGCTTTTGACAAATGACTTTCGTGGAATACGCACATACAAAACAAACGAATAATTGCTAGCGGAATACTGAACCAGCTGTACCCATCACTTGCATCAAATAAGCTTAATATTAAGAACAGAGCCCTTATCTATAAGCAGATCACATATGGAACCACCATCTTCTACCAAATACACAGGACAAACAAGAGACAGTTACAGACTTGCCAAAACCTGGCCTTGAGGAAATTAACAAGGGCAGCCTGGTACATTAGAAATACTGACATTCACAAGGACTTACGATAAGAAACAATAGAAAAATACATACGAGACAAGGCACTAAAACTGTTCGACACAATCGATTGCTATCTTAAGATTCCAAGAACAGAGAGAAAACGATATCTACTTAAACCTACGAGCATTAGGATCCTAAAGTAGTAGATATACGAGGGAGCGACCAAGAGACTTGAATAAGAAAAAGAAGAAAAGGAGAGCGCATGAACGCTCACTGAGAGGAAGGGAGTCAAAGTGCAACCGGTATTAGCTCCATAAATATAACAGTTCTCAGCAGCACGGATTTCGTTCGTCATCTGACAGAGCGACAAGGTTTCTAGCTAACGACCAGTATTATGCATTGTAAACGTGTTTATCTTAATTTTTTTTTTAATCAAATAAACTTTTTACAAGAGGTATTTTTAAATCATTGGTAGTAACTAACGCGACTTACGAAACAGGTCATAAAAATTTGGGCTTCTTGGGTCGAACCCTACAAACAAAAAGAAATAAATATGGGATGATTATTTAAACATTAACACGATAATAAAGTAGTTTAATTAGAAAAGGAAAGAGCTTGATACCTTGAGGAATAAACACTCAGGTAAGAAGTAACTTATTTAAATTTTTTGGAATACAGTATTGGCCGCAACTAATGCTGGCATCAATGAGAAATAGGAAGAATCTACTGTCAACAAGAAAGGTCACCACAATCAGAAACAGCTTTGAAAGGTAACAACAATCATCGCTAAAATAAATGAGTATATTGTAATAAGAAGAGTTAAATACTAATTTTAAACGGAACAGGAGAAAATATTAATTTGGGTACAATGGGAAAAATTATGTTTTTTAGCGAATGGAACTCTAATGTTGAGCAAAGCCGCTTTCGCAATGACCACATGATAAATTGCTTTGTTCGCAATTGGGACATGACACCTTCCAAAAACAACAACACTTTATTAAATCGCATCTTCAAAATTGATTTTAAATAACTAGCGAAATATCTGATTTATGACGAAAATCAATCATGTAGCTGTTTTTACTTATTAAAATAGATAACTGACAGAACTCGCAACTAAGTTCAATGATATGCGACGCCTACACGAAAAGAAAACCTGCAGAGTAGCTTTTATTTTAAATTATAATGCTCAAACATCAAAACGTAACAAAGACATATTAATAAACATTCGGATAACACATCAAAACTGTCATGATAAACATCAAAACATTTTATTGAAATCGCATCATCGATTTTCCAAAATCATGCAAAGGAAAGCAACAATCAAAAAATAACTCTCTCAAACATCAGTTATCATCAAAACTTGAGACCAGTTACTTACCTATGTGTTGTCTTTCATTTTCTGTTTTCATATGATCTTTTCTTATTGTTGGGGGAACATTTTGCTAAACGATCGATGGTCGTTTTTTAATTCGAGATTCGAGGAGAAAGCAAAGGAAAGGATGAAACAAGGGTCAAGAGTCTAAAATGTGGATGAGACGCTGACAAGCGAAATGATTTTTAAATGTAATCACAGATTATCTCGTTTTAATTTTAACTATAGCGCTGATGGTTGTTTTTTATGTTATTGATGGAGAGTTGCTATTGAGGGCAGTTATAAGTGAAGCTGAGTTGGCATTCAAGTACTAACATTTCGCTTTTGATTCGCGCAAGACACTGCCAGAAGATAAACATTTTGTATCTTAATAGCAATTGATCGGTGTGAAACGAAAATTATTAAGTAGATGTGAAAAGAATACAATTAAACTGCATCCAATGATATATTGCTGAGCATAAAGTCCAGGCAGTCGTATATTGTTCCGATACCGCTCATGCTAAATAGGATTATTTATCAACTCATCAACAAGTACCAAAAGGACACTTTTACACTTTAAGAATAAATATTCAATGTTTTTTTCAATATTACGGTTTTGAAATTTCTTTTAGCTATTTAAAAAAAAAACCTAAGCTAAAATAAATTAGAAGAATGTAATTTACAACAAAGTAATAAGAACCTAAACCCGACAAAATAAATCAAAAATAATCTATCCAGATTTTCAGTAAAAACTTAACGATTTCTGATTTAAAAAACTAAATCGAATTTACCTTCGAAAATTATCCCAATAGTTATTAGCTCGATTTCCGGGCGGAACTTGATTATTAAGAGCAGCAGCAGCTGCGGCTGCATTACTTGAATTATTCGGTCCGTGAGCGACAGAGCTATTACCAATTGCCGATTGAGCATTTACGGTCGACGGGGAACTCAAACAGTTCTGCTGCTGGGATGTTAACAAGTTTGAATGATTGTTAGTGTGATGATGTGACTGGGGAACTGGCTGCGACACTGGCTGTTGTTGTTGCTGTTGTAAACAACTGGCGGCGGCCGGACCAACAACGTCGCTTGACGAAATTGTGTTGTTATGATGATGCATGTAAATCGACTGGTTAGCGGGATGCTGAGGATGAATGTTAGATGAATGGTGTGGAACATCATTATTGAGGAAGCCTGCAGTTTGTGGCGAATGAGGAACGTTGTTGTAATCCATAGGATGACTATGCTGCACCGGTGGAGCTACAGGTGGCAGTTGAGAGCATACTCCGGAACTGTGTTGGTCGGATGTTTGATAGTTGTACGCACCATTATTGGCAGACATCGTAGCCTGACTAACTTGTTGATGGAGTGAATTCATGTTTCGTCGGTGATGATGGAAGCTGCTGGCGTAGTTATAGCCATGATAATGATGGCGTCCAGGAGAAGACAGTGGCTGCTGTATAGATTGATATGCTTGTCCAGGCTGTTCTGATTGAGCGCGGTGTGAAGCGTAAATGTTACTCGGCATGGGGACGCCAACTGGCGGAACAGATTCTGCCCGATTTACTTTATTTCCGGCTACGTCTGCCACATTTAAGTTCATCAGCCGTTCTTGTAACTGCGAAAAATGAAACAATTCAGAATTTAACACACATATCAAACGTTCGTACTCACCAGCATCACGGCATTGTTCAAATTGTTTATTTCTCGCTGCTGATGCCATAGTAATTGATTGCACTGGCAAACCGAGCTAATCAGCATTTGTTGTGTTTGGATAAACTGTTGAAGAAGCGCTGGGTCGTTTGTATTAGGTGCTGGCTGATTTAACTGCTGCTGCGCACCACTCGCTGGAGGAATACTTTGCCCTAATGGGTTTGCAGCATGACAATTGTGGGTGCAGCAATATTCGCTTGCGGGAGCTGCATTATGATGCTGATGCAAACTATTACAGTGCTGGGCATAAGGCGTAGAATAGTAGTAACTAGAATTCCATGTAGGCAACGGTGGCGGCATAGGAGCGTAAAGTTCAAACTGTGACTGAGTGTTGTCTTGAGAATCTTTTCGCCATGTTGTTTCGCGTGTATTTATCGTACGCATCGGCGGAGGCATACTAAAGCTCCTTGAGCTGCCAGATTGAAGGCTACCAGCTTCAAAAGATGCGATGCCGTGTATGTCAGCAGCACCGGAATCGGCACTATCTTTGCCACGACATGGAGTCGGTGGGATGGTCGATTGTTTGCTAAGACCAGCGCCTCCGCGTGTGGATGAATTCGAAGATACTGCATTCTGATTACGCCAATTCTCCTGATAGTAAGCTGCGCTACTATCTCCACGTTGTTTCGCACTCTCTGCTTCTTCTTCATGGTGACTTCCATCGGTCTCATCCCGTGCGATATCTTCACGACTATGAAGGCGCTGACACAATTTCTCAAACTCTTTCTTCTTGGCTTCATATTCGGCTCGCATTTCTCGAGCGGTCACGTCTTTTGCAGGTTGTGAAGAGCATTTCCTTGCTTCAGCTGCTTCTAAGTTTTCGGCTTCTTTGCGACGAATCATTTCATCCCTCAACGACCTGAGCCGATCACGTTCATTTGCCAAGCTTGCCGCTTGATTTCGCAAGTCTTGAGTCATTTCGTTTAGCATACGTACTTTCTCTGACATTTCCTCTTCCTGCCCGGCACTACACTGCTTTTCTTCCTCTGGAGCAGCTCGCGTTCGGGGAGTAGATTCTCTTTGCATCGAGCTTCGATTACTGTGAGGTTTCCCTCCAGTTTCTGATCTAGGCGGGACAGTGGTTCTTAGTAAATTTTCAGCTTCATCGGCGATTTCTTGAATACTCCGCCCATCAGTTTTCTCCTCAATCAATTTCACCGTATCCATCATGTCCTTCAAACGATTCAGTTGGTTTTTCATAGTGGCGATATCAGCCATTTTCTGTTTTATCAATTCCGAAGTTTCCCCAACTATTTCCACTTCTTCGTCCTGATTTATCGATACTGATGCGTTGTCATCGTGCATGTCGTGGTCGACCGATCCGTTGCAGTGACCATTCGACATAGTATCGTCTCCATTTGCAAGGTCGGACATGTCTTGCGGCTGATTCTTCGCTGCGCCAACTAATTCAATAGGGACAATCCTTTGGTATTCGATAGGAACATTTCGAGGATTATCAGCGGCTTCTTCTTCTTGACGTTGCTTCACCGTGCTTTCGGCTGCAGTGTTGATTTCATTCAGTTCGTTTACTAGATTACGCATGTCATCTTTTTGCTGCTGAAGTTCCTGGAAAATGATAATAGTTAATTTGACCTTAATTGCGATTGTTTTGGGTCGATGCTTACCATTAACTTATTCTGAAGTGCTTCTTGTTCGGCTAAAATTTCCGGACCATCTTCTCCGAGTAAGGAGCTGAGCTCATTCTGCCCCTGTATGAAACTGGTCAGATTTCTCATTCGACCTACAAGGTTTGCCATATCACTCTGAACCTGGCCTATCGATTCATAATTTGGTGGTGCCGCGCCGTTTTGATTGAAATGAGCTGGCCGATTACGCTGATTTTGGATATTTTCCATTTCGACAAGATGGTCTTTGGCGGCTTGTTGCAAGCGAAGCAGTTGCTGCTGTTGTTCCTTGATGTTTTGGATATTTCGATTCGATGCTTCTAGTTGTGCTTGTAATTCCTCATAGGTTGGAGTGTTGGGTACACTAGCTGAATGAATGCTTGTGACTGAATGTGCACGAGTGTCGCTTGCCTACAGAACAACATTTTATTACTGTTTGGCGGAAGCATGTACGATTATGTTAGTTTTTTGGGGTCATTTATAAACAGTTTTCCAAACCATCTTAATATCAAGTGTAAATGCACACTCTTTCTTTTTGATAAGGTTAACAAAATGATAAATAAATTATTCAATGCTGAAGCATTTATAGTCATTAGAATATCATAAAACCGAGTTCACTAGAAAACAATATCATGTTATATCAATTCAAATCAATCACATACGAGTATTAGTAATAAGCAAAATCAAACACAATCAACGTTCAGTTGTTCACCTCTGTATGGGCGACATCCTCTAAACTCGCTGAATTTATGTACAGTTCACTGTTATCGTTAGCCATTGGTTTAAATTTCATATCCTTTTTTACTGCCTTTGAGTTTTCGACAACAACGTCTCTATTACAATCCTTTTACAAAAATCAACAGAAAAATACAATCGATGCAGAAATTGTGCGCTTAATATATCAGATTCGATTTCATCAAATCATTCTTACTACAAATTACCTTATTGAGTGATTTCGATGTCAACGAAAGGAAATATTGTATGAAATTCAATCGTTGCTCCCACGTTAGTTCGCTATCGAGACTTACAAGAGTCTGATGTAGATCGGGTTGTTGTGGTGACTGCTGGTGATTGTGGTGGTGGAGGTGCTGATAATGCGGCTGATGATTAACGATCGTATTAAATGCAGATGCGGCGTTTTGCTGGTAATAGTGGTGTGCTGATTGATTTAACGCTGTGGAATAGTTGCTGTCGTTCAAGGTAGAATTCGGTGTGGTGGGGATGACAACACCGATTGCTTGTGAACTTAAACCCGAGCTGCCGATCGAATGTACGCTATTATGGTTCGAGGATATGATTGCTGGTTGCAAGTCGTTTCCGCAATCGCGACTTGGTGAGCTGCGTCGTGGTAAAGGTCGCACTGGCCAGCAGTAACGTTGAGTTTCGTGTAGGTTTAGATTATCTAAAATTAAAAATAGTTTTAGAATAACAGGATGTCAGATTTTCAAATAGTATTTGTCAAGGAAAATATACATTGAACAAGCATGCATTTTAAGATTACAGTAGTTTTCCGATAATTGCAACGCTTGAATAATGTAATTCGCGATAAACGCAACAGACAATTTTTTGTCAAGGATCTCTATAGCCGCAACTAGTAGATGGGTGCACATTTGATAACAGTTACACTTTCATAATGTGGGAAATTGTTGCATTTGGAATTGGAAATTGGGTTTTCATGCTATGGGTTTTGTACATATTTATAATTAATATATTAATTAAGAACGAAAATATCTCATTATAACACCGATAGCGACATGCAACAGAAAGTGGAGCAAAAGTGGAGCCTTTACCAATTTTATTGGTCTGCAAGTCTCCAAAATTTGGGCGGGTCGTATCAGCGTTTGATTGATACGGTGCTAGGACCCGCACTCGAGGCATTCGCATTGTGATTTATGTGATTGTTGTGACCAAAACCTTCAAGCGGAATGTGGAGGTGCTTCGAGAGGAGTTCGTGAGACCAAGGAATAAGGCTAAAGTGTGTCGAGGGAAAAATGCTAGTTCTGCCGGGTACAGCTGAAATATCTAGAGGATTTCTGGTAGAAAATGGGGGCAAACTTTAGATCCTTAGAAAGTGAAGGCCATAAGCCAGTTTCCCCGACCAACTGCAGTCATGTATGTAGAGCAGGTGCTGTGGAGGGTGCCATGATCCCGGTGACTCATTCTAGATCATGTCATCACGGGTGGCGTCAGTAAGTAATCTTTTGAAATAAGGCGTAAATTTATTTGATCTGATGATTGCGAGCGAGTTTTTACCGACTGCAAGAGTAAACTAACCAGCGCCCCAATCTTAGCGTGTCCAGACTCTGACCTCCCTTTTAAAGTACAACCTGACGCTTCGAGCCTGACACAGAATACGGTTTATGAAAATATGCAATGAAAAAGTTTCGAATACTTCAAATAGTGTTAATTTTCCGTTCATGAGCTTTCAGTGAGTCGTTACACAGGGTTTTTGAAAACAGAGTGTTTCGAGCAAAAAATCTTGGTAGATGTAACATTTTCGTAATAGATTTTTTCAGCATCACCATTAAAAAAACAACATCCAACAACAATAGCTACTAAACCATATGTTTGTTAATAGAAGTAGTCGGTTGAAGATAAACTGAAAAACCAGCTAAAGAATTTAGGATTTTGTCCCCTCGAAATTTCGAAAAATTCACTTTGAAGTATGCAAATATGATCAACCAGGTCAGTAGTGTTTATTTATTTATCACCAAGCTAGATATAAAGCATAAAGTAAAGACATTACGAAAATACATATAAATAGATATTGAATAAATTAAAACAAAGCGGAAAATATAAATACATAAAATAGAGTGCAAATAAATAAATAAACCAGTATATAGCAATTATATTTACTAAATGGTGATCAGCTTTTTTCCCTTGCCTACAATCGCATAGATAGCGTATATTCTTTTCAAAACTTGTATTCTAAGCGGAGATTATTGGTACGAGAATGCTTATAAATCATTTTGCAGATAAGCTTCTGAAATAATTATCATATCAAAATGTTTTGTTTGCCATACTATAAAAATTGAATTTTACCAAATGGTTTCGAAGATATGAACCGTTTATCATCAGACATCAGCTCATTGTGCATATCTTGAAACGTGGAGAATCAATGATTTTTATTTCTTTTTCTTTTTTACTTAGTCGCGCACTTTTTATGATCTGCGAATTTTATCCAATGAAAAATATTTCATAGAAAAATCATTGCATTGATAATACATTTGTAATTTAATCGAAGGCTATTTAGACTTTTAAAGAGTTGAGCCCTTGAGTATACCAATATTTATGCATTATATCGCTATTTTCTTCAAACTTTGGGTGAACTGAGCGATTTCGTAAGAAATTTTTCATTATATTATTCGCTGTACTTCTAATATTCTTCATTTTATTTAATATAATACTTCAGATATTTTGATGAAAGCTACAGTGGTATTCATAAATTTTGCTAGCCTATCAATTACGATCTTTTTAAATATTTTATTAAATGTGCTTGCTGATGAGATTGGTTTTTAACTATCGGGCACATCAAAATCACTGCTTTTGTGGATAGGAGTAATAAGAGTACTTTCAAGTACAGCAGTGTTTCAAATGATCATTGAACATTAAATCGAGGTTAGTCGCAGTGAAACATCCTATAATATTTAACTTTCTCAAATTCGTAACTAAATTTTTTGAACTAAAATATTTCCTTTATTTTCGTTAGCTTCAAATAGAATGATTTTCATTAATTTATAATTAATAACATTAAGTAAGATACATTTTTCATTTATTTTCGCCCTAACTGAGGAAAAAACCTTTGGATCACTTAGAGCTTAGAGGACACCTTTCGAAGCTATTGTTTATTGATGTGAGTAGGAAGCCACAAATGGAAGAACCCGACTTGGTAATTCTATTTAGTGATATTATTTCTTCTGCTTTGTAGAGCACTGGCTTTATAAACAGTCTCTGATTTTAACACTGCACAAGACGAACAAATACAACTATGAGCTTACGGAATCAAGTTAGCCACCTCGAAATCAAGGTAGAAACTCGAAAAATCTATTAGAGGCCAAACAACATAAAAGTAGGAAGACACTGTTTCGTATTTTCAATAAGATATTGACAATAAATTTTTAAATTTTGCACCTACAGCTGAATAGATTTTTACCGCTTTTGTTTCTCCAAGCTGGTTCTTACCAACCGCCATCTTGTAAATTTGTTGTTGTAAATTGATCACATATCTAATTTTGGCGGGGCTCATTTAAAATCGCAAGCAAATAATTGTCTCCGAACTGTCCGGTGGCCATTTAGGTTGTATTATTATGACTTCCTATGGCTGTATTATTATGAAATTTACACCAAAACTAGTATATAATGATTCGAAATGAAAGGAGAATAGAAACCGCAATTAATAGAAACCGCATCGTAGATTAAACTATTCGCCACTAAGTACACTGACTTAACCTAGGTACCACACTAAGCACAATTTTGCTAGGGCAACAATCGATAGAAGACATGCTTTATAAACCCTTTCTAAGCGTTCAGTTTCATGAATGTGACATAAATGATTCAATTTAGATGGAGTCAAAAGCAGGAGATACAAGATGCACCTTCTTCGGAGTTCGAAGCAACTACCTCCTATACCACAACGAGCACTTCAAAAACTGGAAAAATATCTACAGATTCTCGAGGTGAAAAAATTCTATTTAACCAACTACTAAAGGCTAAGCGACCAGTTTGAACGTCAGCTTCTCTGAAAAGAGCTAGGACAAGCGAAGTGACAAGTGAATTCAATTCTAATTTGATGCAACATTTGTTTTAGATTTTTTTTTCATGCTGGCTGGCCAAAATGGGAGGAAGTCACTGGAACCTTCCATTTCAAAGTTAGAATAATAAGAATATTTACAGGTCATTGAAAATTGAAGATAAATTTCTTTGCAAACAAGGACAAGTATGAACTTCATGAAGTTTTTTATTTGAAGCGTTAAACAAAGAGATTGGATTATGTTACCAAGTTCACAGGATTTGATTATTGAAGTACAATTGATTGACGAATAAACGATTTTATTTTAGATGAAGCCATTGAAGCTCTTGAGTATATACTTGTCCCCCAAGGAAATTTACTACAAATGCAAAAATTAACAAAAATATCGACGGCAAATTTTGAAGTTAGACACCGATAAATCGATACAGAGCAAATAAATATCGAATCATCGAACTTACCTAATTCAAAACACGACGGATCCAAATGATCTGCTTCCACTTGACGTTCGTTACTTTTCGATCGTTTCGATTTTGTCGCAGCAACGACTGCAGACGATTCTCCACCTGGTAACAAATAGTCCTTGATGTACGAAAAACCAATTAGTAAGAGGCCGAATAATATAAAAAACATATAAAACTCATTCACTTCAATGCTCTATTGCATTTCAAAATTTTATTTAACATAAACTATTTTTTTCGTAATTCGTATTATAGCAAGTAACAGCACAGTGTTATTTTTGAGAAATTTTCAAAATTCCTCCTCGATCGAACTAAACTGTTTCGTAATGCGTCGAAAAGTGTTTCGTATTTTGGACGAATGAAAATATCATTAAATTTCTCGAGCGCATATCGGTTGAGAATAGAGAATGATGTGAACTTGCAGGTATATTTTTAGATACAACGTGGTTGACTCGCACGAGAGAATGATTTTTTCAAATTCAATGAAATGGCTCGCATGATGCGAGATCAATCTGTGAGAAACAGATTGTGAAAAAGCACGAGCAACGAAAATATTTGCGCATGTGAATTTACGTATTTTCAAGAGTTTAAAGGAACCCCTGTCAGGGAATAATTGACGTCACAGAGAAAGTGAGAATTTAGGAATATGATTTATATTTAGGACTTGTTTCCTGTGTTTACAAGAATGACCCAGCATATTCGTGAAATATTTAACCGATTTGGTCCTATTATATTTTGGTTTCATTATATTTTTTTCTTGATGATGACTCTATAAATATCTGCCGAACACCTGTATCACACACGATTTATTTGATACGTTTAGAGGATCGCATCGATATGAAGTTGACTTTGTGATGAATCATGCAGTTTATTCGATTCGAAAATGATTCACAATGCTTTCAACATTTTATGACAAAGTAGATAGATAAAAAGCTCAAAAATAAAAATAAAGATGAAATATTCATCACAGATATTTGTGTTCTACTATTGCTGCTGAATGGATAATAACATCAAAATTTCTTACATGGAAATCGTTTAATTCACGTCTAGTGGGTGCCACAATTTCCGTGTTTTTTTGCGTCGAACCAGACATTGTGGAATGTGTCGAAGCTTTTACAGAATTCGAGGATCTGTTTGCTGTTGCTGTACATGTTGCTGTTGCTGGTTGATCTAACGAGGCGCCAGCAGTTGACGATGATGACGCAGATGGTGTTTTGGGAACTGTTCCTGTTGGCCGTTGTGATGTTTTTCCCGTTCGCGTCCGGGCCATTTTAGGTTTACTGGAGAAATTGAAAATTATTATTCCGTGGGCATCATAGAATTGAGTAAATAAAACTGTATGCATTTGATTTTATATCAAACTGTATTTGGAAGAAGGCAAAATGTTCAATAGAAAATATGAAAAACTGCTATTTTAAAATAGCAATAATAAATTTGAGTCAATAGCTTTAGTGCAGTAGGTTAATTTACAACAACGAAATAGTCGCAACGTAATTTTCAAAGAGTGTTGTTTTGATAAACTAATAAAAGTGGATTGCCTTGCATCTTCTTAGAAGTATGAGACAGGATTTTTAAACATAAGCCTCATCTTAGTCATTCGCAAAACGATCAGTAGCTCAATTTGTGTTAGACTGTGAAGTTAGATTTGAGATCTATAATTATAGTTTCAGAGGAAAACGAATCTGTAAATTTATTTATAAATTTGATTTTTACCATTTTCGAGTTAAATTCATAGATTTTCGGTACAAATTCATAATATAAAAGAGTCTAATTCATATTTTTTCATATCAAATTCGCAAATTTTCAATACCAGTTCCTAATTTTTCGAGTCAGATTGATAATTTTTTTGAGTTAAATTCATACATTCTTAAAGTATGTTTATATTTTGCAAATCAAATTCATAAATTATTATCTCCACGTGCAAAAAATTTTAATTCGTCCTGAAGAAATACGAATTTTCATTTTCATTTTATTTAATTCACATGTTCTTTACAATAAATTTACAGTCATATAGAAGGCCGATTAACGGCAATTAACGTAAAAGATGATGAATTTAAAAAAAATGGATTGAAAAAAAACTCTAGCGCACCTGAACCACTAGAAATAGTAATGTTCGATGAACAATAGAAGAATCGTGCAGATTTTTAGTGCAAGTGCAGAGTGCAAGAGTGAAAATACCACTTTGATCTTAATAATGCATTTAAACTCATAGGGTGGAAATGATTTCAGGACTACCAGTTGCATGAATTTCAAGATTTAGGAAAGCCAAACACCGGAAAACTTTGAAAGCAGCATAGCATAACATAAACAAAGAAAATGCTTAGTGCTTGTAACACTTTACCAGCACTGCAACTAAAAGTATCTCACAGTTGCCTCACGTTAAAATCAAATAACTATATCGATTTCTATTTTATCCGATGATTTCGTCGGAAGTGACCGGGATAGAAAGATGATAGGGATCAAAAAACGAAAGATGTTTGGGACCGAGAAATTTCTAAAACTTAGAAAATTTAAACATTGGTAATTTATTTTCATTGTACATGTTCGCGATATGAATGCTTAATGTAAGCATTTATTGATACGAAAATAGCAAAAACATCTCGCGCTGGCAACCCTTCGCTAGCATCAAAGCCAAAAATTTATCACATTTGCCTCTCATTGAAATCAACCTACCCTGCGAACTTCGTTTTTATCCGACTGCTGCATTGGAAGTTATAGGGGTACAGAGAAATTTAGGGTTGCCAGTCGCAAAAGTTTTCAAATTTTCGAAAACTTAGTATTTGTTGTTTATTGTCACAACAAGATCATTGCCGTTTAAAAATTGTGCGATAAAATCGCTTAATAAAGATATTGCAAATAAATACAAAACCAACAATAGCTGGCAGCCTTATTATGGCTTTTTCTTTCTGAATAGTGCCCACAATAAGTTCCAATTACCATATGAAATTCGTTTTGATGTCATAACTGCAATGGAAGTTATAGGGCAAAAAGCACCAAAATTACTATAGCTGGCAACACGAACCGAATTTTCCAACCAAATTTCTACCAAGCATGGCTTAGAGTAAGATCAGCTACTGTGTCAATTTCATGAAAATCTGGTAACTGAATCAGAATTCATAGGGCAAAAAGTAACTTTTTTTCTTTATAATTTCTCAAGATGGCACCACTGGCACAGAGTTAGCCGCATCAGACCTGGTTCTACTTAATACCAATACGTTTTGTGAATTTCAGATGTATGCAATGATTGGATCGTGAGTTCTCGTGAACAGAAGTTTCTGATGCTTAAAATATAGGTAAATTGGAGGAGGGTTACCGTTCTTGTCCGATATGCAATTTCAAACGTTATGTTTTGGTTGTATAAACAAAGCATACGATTTCTATATGAGTTGGTTTTCACTGTAAAAGACGAAAATTTTCCAGGAGAGTCAATTGTTTGAATGTTTTCACTTTCAATGCCTGCCGTAGCTGCAGGGTTGCCAGAACGTTCATAGAAAACTTCACAAGTGTACAACTTCGTAATATCAATATGTCCTTTAAATTTCATAATAATTTGATAATCTCATCAAAAGTTATCTCAAGTCAAAAATTCTCAAATTTTCCCAATCTCATTTTAGGCGCCTAGCGCACACATAGGGTTCAAAATTTCAAAAATATTATCATATTCACACTTGGAGCACGTTCGAAATCCATCCCATACACTTTATTTTTGCAAAAGTTATTTGTTAACAGAATAATAGGTATATTAAAAGTATCACTAAAGCGCATTGTCAGTGTCCAGCGCAGGGGTGCCCTGCGAATCATATGTAGCTACCGCACGGTCTCAGAAGAGTCTGTGATAGTGGTTTCGGGAGTAATCTTGATCGACCTACTATCGCGAGTCTATAAGGAAGGGTACCTCTTGCGCCCAGAGCTGGGCAGAACTGAGGTGCGCGAGCGCTTACTCTCCAACTTTGGCAGCAATGTTGGAGTGCAAGTGATAAAGGACACTGGACGGCTAAGCTAATTGGTCTTATTGAGCCCTGGCTTAACCGGAGACACGTCTAGGTAAATTTTTACCTTTGTCAATTCTTGACAGGGCACGGTTACTTTAGGAAACACCTGAACAGAATGAGTAAGGTGATCACACCGTACTGCATTTTTTATGTACAGTCGCTTTGTAAGTTTTAGGTGCACCATTGAGTCCACGATCGGCCTGGTAACGCCTGAGACGATCGTGGATGCAATGCTGCGAAACGAGGAGAAATGGCGCGCAGTCTCAACATACGTTGAGAAAGTGCTGCGCATAAGGCGGGAGGAGGGTTGCCTTACTTACATAGCTGTGCTATGTTTCTGAAGTCCGTGGTTAGCGATAGGTAGTCAGCACAACCGGGTTGAAGCAGTGCTTAGGCGGGTTCCGACTCGGAACTTTGTGATTAGAAAGTCACAGTATTATTTTAATAAAATATGTTTCATTGGGACATATAAGGTAATTTAGAAGTAAATTTTCAGCCAGACATTTGTGAGATATCAACGTTCAGAAACGTTGAATTGAGCGATCATACCCGAAATTATGAATCAAAGAAAAACGCTCCATAAAATATGATTCTCGCTGAAATAACGCAGGCTACATAAATATATGAAAAAAATATATAAACTTAATATATAAACTTGAAGGGTACACATACAAAACAAATGGAGCAACAACAATAGACTTCTGCAAGCCCTCTTCTTTATAAAAAACAAATGACACACACAAATAAATACTAAGAGCGGCATTACTATACGGAAGCTCTGCTTTCGCACAAACCACAAAGACAAACAAACAAAACCTACAGATCAACCAAAATCTCACACAGCGGAGACTTTTCGATTTCATGGTCCATTCGAAACATGGATATACATCAAGACTTTAGGATCGAAACTTTAGAAAAATACATATGCGACAAAGCTTTGAACCTCTGCGACAAAATAAACCGACATACCAATAGAACCGTGGATATTCTGAACCAGGGCACTCAAGACATACCCATATCTCAGAAAAATTACAAGCTAGTGCAAACTATTTCCACACTAACTAAATTTAAGTATCCTATGTAGACAATATATCCAGCTGAGTGCAAAACCGCTCACAGCGAAAAGTGTACCCAGTTTCTCGTCCTCGTCGTCTTAAGGATGAATGACGAATTCAAAAGGCAGAAACTTTCAAAACACTAAAATTGACAACAGAAAATAAAAAAGGCATGGAGTAAGAATTAAGAAAAAGTTGGTAAAATAATTTCCAACGGTGTTAAATGTCATAATTATAATCGATATGGACTTTACATAAGGAACTGTAAATTGAACCAGCAATCAACATTTTATTCACCAAGTGTTACTTTCATGGCTGGAAGTGGAGGTGGAAGTGGATAGTGACTGCAAAATTACATTTCCTCTCAATTCTGAAGCAACAGATCATGTCAACAATTACGATAAGCGGGTTAGAAGCTGTTCTTCGCTTCAAATTCACGTGGCAAAGAACATTAAATTCATTTGAGGACTAAAAAAGGTATAACTCATGAGACTAGCAATCGGCAATTTACTGAGTACTTGAGGAGGTTCACTTAATAGAGAGTAAACCAAATATATCTCAACAGTATAATGCAACAAGTAGGATTGACTTTGATAACTCATCGCTGATGGTGATGATGATGATGCTAAAATAATAATGAAAGTGAAACCTGGTAATAGTTTGAATTCTATTGCTTTTGTCACGCAAAAAAACAATGAAGAACTACAAAATTCGTAGTGAAAATAATGATATTTTTTATTTATAATATTCAATATTATTAGGTGCATTTTACCGAAGCATATTTTTTATTAAGTTTGTATATTTTTTATAGTTTCTGCAGCATTCGTGGGCCTAAAAAGCATTTACTACAACTTATCAATGCATTGACAATTTTGGCACTAAATGATACTAATGCCGGTTTGATACTGATATTAACCAATATCAAGAATCTGGCTATTACCTAGTCTTTTTTTTTATGAAAATGCCAAAGCTCAGGGGATTTCTCTTTGAAGCGAATGCTTAGCGATGGCGGTAGGGAGAGACATATGGGAGAAGCCGAAATCAATTATTCCATTATTGTTTTTAAGTGCCACATTTATTTCTTATTTTCTAAAGCGCTAGTGTTATGCCTAGTCGCTACTTAAGCTTTTTTTTAATGTGGCACTTAATTAATGGAGCGCTGGTATTATGCCCAGTCGCCGACTGTTAAGACAACACAAGACGAACAAATACAGTCATGGGCACGGCGGGATTTGAACCCGCGGGCAGTAGATCGCTGCTTCGGACTGACGTGTTAGCGAGCTAATTGCGGCTTCTCAAAAAATAGGTAATTTTGAGAAGTGCTACCGTTTATAGTTTCCGTGTTTTTATAGTTTCTGCAGCATTCGTGGGCCTAAAAAGCATTTACTACAACTTATCAATGCATTGGCAATTTTGGCACTAAATGATACTAATGCCGGTTTGATGCTGATAATAACCAATATCAAGAATCTGGCTATTACCTAGTGTCTTTTTTTTATGAAAATGCCAAAGCTCAGGGGATTTCTCTTTGAAGCGAATGCTTAGCGATGGCGGTAGGGAGAGACATATGGGAGAAGCCGAAATCAATTATTCCATTATTGTTTTTAAGTGCCACATTTATTTCTTATTTTCTAAAGCGCTAGTGTTATGCCTAGTCACTACTTAAGCTTTTTTTTTTAATGTGGCACTTAATGGAGCGCTGGTATTATGCCCAGTCGCCGACTGTTAAGACAACACAAGACGAACAAATACAGTCATGGGCACGGCGGGATTTGAACCCGCGGGCAGTAGATCGCTGCTTCGGACTGACGTGTTAGCGAGCTAATTGCGGCTTCTAAAAAAATAGGTAATTTTGAGAAGTGCTACCGTTTATGCGGGATAAGGAATTTTTAATATTTTAAAATGACAAGGTCTAAATTGTTAAGTACTTTTACTTTTAATCCCTGAAAAGCGAAAAAGTTTCAAGAGAGTCAATGACACAGGCTCACCTCAAAAACTTCAATATGTCTTGTAAATTTCTTAATGATCTGATTACATTGTCAGAAATTACTTTGAATGAATACGATATGAATAATTCCCTGCTTTGTGGAAATTTTTTAAATACCCAAAAACTACAATAGCCAATATTTAAAAAACTTTCTTTTATGATTTCGCATATTTTTTTTGTTTTATATTATCCGCATATATATCACATATATATGAGTACCTAAAAATTCTGTAATATAAAAAAGTTAAAGCGTTTTTACTATATACCTATAAAGAAATACGAATTGGGGGAGTGATTTTAAAATAAAATCAGTAAGCACTAAACTTTAAATAAATTAGTGTAAAAATCTGAAATTACCATACTTTCGGCATCATAAGACAGTTGTTTCAAAACTTGGCACAAGAAGTGATGTGACATGAGGTTTAACATATAGCGAATGATTAGACAGGATTAACATGTTAAATGGGTATGACGAAACATTTCGTCATACCAAGAAGTCAGTTGCAATGGGCATGACAATATTTTTCTTCATGAGAAATTTTCATCGTAAATGGGCATGATGAAATTTTTCTGAGAAGAATTTTTAACTTTATATGTAACCGTGAAGTGAGTTCACGATATAGAATATTTGGAATTGGATCTTATCCTAAAGCCGTCAAGTACAGGATGTTGGTGAATCAGTGCAAAATAGTCCATAGTATGAATTATGGAAAGTAGTGTAAATGCAGCGATTTTTCGTATTTTACTGACTTTCATTGTATTTCTTTAAACCAGCACATGAATAGACATATAAACATTATTGAAATATAAGCAGTTTGCAAAATAATCAGTTAATCAGAATTTAATTATAAAGTACTGTATATGCTGCTAAAAACATTATACCTGTGTACTTAAGTTTAAAAGGGATTTTTGAGTATCCTAGAGAACTGGTTATTTAATGATGGATTGTAGGCGTGATCAGAGGTGGGTGTTGGCATGTGCTTGTCGTGACTTGTGCTTCTTAGTTTATGAATGTTTACGCGTTAATGATTTGAAAAATAAATTCAAGGTTTTATACATTCAGATGAGGAAATATCCATCGATGAGTCTCGTTTGCTACGAAAAAGGAGACTATATTGGAAACAGTGCATTTGGGAAATGTGAGTCTAATACTAATTTTCTTGAAAATCAGGAGACTCTGATTTAACGATTTTTTCACGTGATTCTTCCCCAGATATTATTCTAAAAAACGTTAATATGTTCTGGGAATTACGTAAGGATCTGATGACTCCATCAAAAGTTATCACAAACCAAAATTTGAAAAATATTCTGTGCCTACTTTAAAGCACTCACCACCCACGAAGGATTACAAACTTTCAAAACGGTATCGTAAACAAGCTTGAAACATTATTAGTTATCATTTCGCATACCTAGTTGTTTTTTCTCAATTTATTATTTCTTTCTTACTTATTTCCATAGAAACATATAGGTACCTTATAATTCACTAAAATATCAAAAGAATATCTTAATTTGAACTTGATTCCGACCAACTTCTAGTACTTATACATCAATATGTCCTGAAAATTTCAGCTTGAACGAGTAACGCAACCACAAGTGTACTCATTGAATCTTTATGTTGATATATTGCAATACTTCGCACTGCGAAGAAAAAAGCCTCCATTGTGAGACGAGTTGAGCAAAAGTGTATTCCTCAGTTAACAGGTTAACGAGGTATGCATATGATGCAATGGACATTTATGGAATATGAGACAAGCCTAATATTGGCCAAATAGGAAAAACAATTGAAAATATTTTTACCGCAAATTCACTTAGTTTGCTACTATGCGAGCCCTACAACGAGATTTTGTAAGGGAAGAAACAAAACAGGGTACTTGATTATTGAGTGCACAAGGGCTTTTGCATATGGTAGTTGGGAATATAGAGCCTCCGAAGAGGTATTCTTGTCGGGACTTAAATCTATTGTAGTTTTCACTTTTAGAGTGGATTACTTCACGCCCATTTTCAGTGTTTTAACTTCTATTTTCTCTTTTTATACTAATATAACATTTTTCTTTCTTTAATACTCATCCAAATTATGAATTTACATAAAATTGATTTGACCTACCTCAATTTAAAGTCAATTACACTCAAAATCAATTTGCCCTAAATCCACTAGCGAAACCCATTAAAAATCCAAACAAACACTGACCTCTTGCCGGACTCCAGTTTTAAGCTCAACTCAACTCCAACACATTTTCCTGAACGCTCATTGTCTCTAGTTTGTATTCTTCGTTGCTAGCGGCTACTTCCCAACAAAAATTCTTACTGTTCAACTAAACCACCCATCGAAAAAATCAATTAGGGTCATCATCAATGGCCGGTGTTCGAGTAGTTTTGCATTCAGCAATTAGGTTCTAATTTGACGGGAAACACAATCAGTTCACTTTCAAGCAAGCGAGATAACGTTCTTCACTTCGGATCGCACATTAGAAGAATTCTAGTCGAGAAAATGGAATGCAATATAATAAAATCACAGATAGAAAACTGTTTAAACAACCAACATCCACCAAAACACAAATTTCAGCTGTCGTGAGCTGTCAGTGAGATGACGTTTGTAAATTTGTAAATTTGTGAGGTGTCATTTTGGAACTGGTCGAAAAACCAGTCGAAAAACAGCACCGCCTACAGTTCGGTGCGAAAGTTTAGTTTGAAATTAACGGAAATTCGGAGGGACATGCGCGATAATCATAACTCTACATTTTGAATTCTCACTCGTAAATGTGTTTCTTTTAAAAGTTTGCCGACATACTGTTTTGAAGTCTGATGAAAAAGTCGTCAATGGCAATAAATATGCTACCGCAGACTATCATATGGAGGTCGCTGCAGTTGAATTCTAGTCAAATTACCGTGTTCCATTTTTACAAATTAGTACTCCCAAGTACTTGGCAGTAGATCACAAAAGGAACGCTCATACAGTGGCACACAGCTTACTTGATACAGTGACTATTTAAAAATGCAAATCACTGTAACTTTGAAATTGAGAGCCCTATCCAAAAAATTTAAACGTATTTGGCTAGATGCATGTTCAACGAATACAATGCAAACAAAAAATGTTCTAGCAATATTCCTCGGCGTCCGGTAAAAGAGAAATACCACTGACGCAGAAAAATTGCAGCTCACAGCTTATTTGATACAGACACTTCAATGCGAATAAACTTATATTTGTCGCGCCGTTAATCTGTCTTGTTTTTGTTTCTTGAATTTTCGATAGTGTTAGACATTGGCTTAGGTAATTTTTAGCAAGATCTTGTAAGCTGAAGTGCCAAAATGAGCCAAAATTGTAAAATAGGTCATCGCACCACAATTGAACAGCGCGAATTGGTTTTAAACCACTTTAAAAAAGGACAAAGTGTTGGAAAAATTGCTGAAAGTGTGAATTTGAGTGTCTCTACAGTGCAGCACATAATTGAGCGCTTCGTACACAAAAACCGGGTAGAAAATAAGAGGAGAAATGCGCCAAACAATATTTTCACCGTATCCGACGAACGATACATTTTAAGGAAAGTGAAAGCAAACACAAAGATTTCCGCTCCAAAATTGGTTACTGAGGTTCATCGTGAGTTAAGGAAGTCATGTAGTGCTGAATCCGTCCGACGAGTGCTTCGCGACCATGATTTCAGGGTCCGAGTAGCTCGTAGGAAGCCTTTCATTTCCAAAAAAAATACAATAAGCCGATTTGCCTTTGCCAAAGAGCATGTGGGAAAGCCATCCGCGTTCTGGAATACGGTTGTTTTTGCGGACGAGTCCAAGTTTAACATTTTTGGCTCCGACGGAATGTCATATGTCTGGCGCAAGGCAACCACTGAGCAATACAAGGAGAACCTCAAAGTTACTGTGAAGCATGGTGGTGGTAATGTGATAGTTTGGGCCTGCATGTCAGCAGCCGGAGTCAGAAATTTAAAGTTTATTGAAGAAACAATGAACCAAACAAAATACCTTGATGTACTCAAAAACAATTTGCTGCAAAGTCCTAAAAAACTGGGTGTTCGCGACCAATTTCGGTAGTACCAAGACAACGATCCAAACCACAAGTAGGGAATTGTGCAGTCCTGGCCAATTTGGGATTGCCCTCATTCGATGTCTCCGCTGGCACAGTCACCAGATATGAACGTCATTGAGAATCTGTGGACTTTGTTGGATAACAACATTAGAAAACACAAGATTTCTAATAAACAAGACCTGATGAAAGCACTGCTAGAGGTATGGCAAAAAATTACTCCTGACATCACAAAAAAACTCGTTGATTCAATGCCGAATAGGCTCCAGGCTCTGCTTAAGTCTAAGGACTATCATACAAAGTATTGAAATCAACTGGAAACCTCATAATTCACAACAATTTTAATGTTTAATCAAACTGTATCAAATAAGCTGTGACATGAAATTTGTTATTATTTTTAGTTTTTTTGTTTTTTAAGATGTAAAACAGCAACTTTGTAACAAATATAAACTTGTTTGATAAACAACAAACAATTGCCTTCAAAATGGTGTTCAAATTTTTTTGATATTGTTATTATTTTTTGAGTTATTGCAACTTAATTTTTTTAAAGAAGCACTGTATCAAATAAGCTGTGAGCCACTGTATGCTTGACGTAAGTAGAAAAAAATTAAAAATTTTGTGTGTATATTGCCAGAGAAAATGGTAATTAAAGAATATAACGAAACCTTTTGTTCAATAATAAATTTCACTGTTTTAAGAAGAATAAAGGGGGAAAAACTAGGCTTTCCACGAAGGAAAATGTCTCATTTCGTGTTGCGAGAATAGAAAGAATGAGTATTTCAAATGCAGAAATAAGAAGCAATTTCGGGAGTCATTGTTGTGCGACTTGTAGCATACAATGCATTGGGAAGTTTAATAAGTTTCTTCATTGAAATTTGAATTATATTTTCTAGGTTTCTCCAACTACAACGGAGTAGGTGGAAATAAGAAGAAAAAAAGTCGAAGAATTAAACTGTGGCAGATAGCATAAGAACTACAGGTTAGCAAAAAACGAGTTGGATAAATTTTACATGAACATTTGCACATGGAATAAATATGTGCGCTTTGGGCGAATACTCAATGCTCACATCTCTCGACAAGCAGCGAAAAGTTGTAAAGATTTTTTGGAATTGTGTTCGTGTAATTTGAATGAATTTTATAGCCGCACTGTGATCGTTGATAAAACCTGTATGTACCGGCATGATCCCAAGTTCAAACAAGAGTCGATACAGTGAACATGAAGAGAAAAAGGCCCCCAAAGAAATTCAAAGTGGTATCTTCTTCATTAAGGATTGGTGTTTTTGATGTGAGATTTTAAGTATACCTTGAACTCTATTATGTTTTTTTGCTGATTTGACCGAGTTCGGTAATGAATTGTAAAATGCGATAGCCTGCTGTATTGGATCCATTTGCAATGTATCCGTTCTGGGAACTGCAAAAGATAGATTTCTAGCAGTTCTGGTTTCCCGGTTAGTTATCTCCAACACAGTGCAGGGGGTGTTAGGTCATTTTAAATTGTTGCTCAGGATATTAAAAATCTCTCAAAAGTAATTAGTTGTTGAATATTTAACAATCCTGTTTGAGTGTACACAGCAACTGCTGGTGTTCGAGTCAGCATTCGAAACATAATGTTGTGCTTTTGCCTTAAAACACCTTTTGTGGATTCGATATTCTTCACATTCGCGAAATAAAACAGTTTTCTTTCACACGACTAATTATGCTTTTATTAACACACAAATAATTATAAATACTATTGCAATTTCGCGTCAAACTTTTACACTTTATCGCTCTTAATTAATCACGCCCTAAATTCGCTGTGTCGCTTTTCACAGTAACATACTTTTCGCTGTATTCGCTGTCTACTAACTGACTGCTAGCACCTCTCGCGGTGGTATTCATACTCGTGTCTGATGAGATTAATTATTATTGTCTACACCTAGACCTTTCTAGAACTGTGTTTTGGGTTCTTGATCTGGCTTCGAAATTACTATTGGGAATTTCCGTTATCATGTGAGGTTTGATTCATGGTTTGTGTTCTAGAATGTTCCGTTTTTGCTTTCTGGAGGGCTCTACGGGCTATTTAAAGTCTGTTTTCAGTTATTGGCTATTTATGGATTGTTTTTAGTTATTGGTTATTTATAGATTGTTTGCATTTACCTGATCAGACAGATACTTGTTAACGTTTGTGTTAACGTTTGTTTGTCGTGGTGGTATTCCGAATTTAACATCAGCCGGAAGTTTAATATTTCGTCCAAACACGATACGTGAAGGAGATTCTCCGGTTGTAGTATGCGTCGCTGTTCGGTAAGCCATTAGGAAGAATGGGATATGACGGTCCCAATCATGCTGATGGTCTTCTACCACTTTGGCCAAGTGCTCAATCAGGGTTTTATTGAACTTTTCAACCATTCCATGGGACTGTGGGTGAAGTGGAGTGGTTCTCGTCTTCTTTATGCTCAAGGCATCGCAAAACTCAGTAAACACCTGGGATTCAAAATTTCGACTTTGATCGGAATGTAGTTCGTTTCAGACTCCGTACCTACTAACCCAGTTAATCACGATTTGCTCCGCCACTGTAGATGCTTCCTGATTTGGAATAGCGTAGACTTCTGTCCATTTGGTGAAATGGTCGGATAGTACCAGCACGTAGCGATTTCCTTGTTGCGACACCGGAAACGGTCCTGCTACATCGATGGCGATCCTTTCGAAAGGGGTTCCAACGTTATAGGTCTTCAGTTCACCTCTAGGCTTTCTCCTGGGTCCTTTCACAGATGCATAGGCTGCACATTTCCTACACCAGTCCTTTACATCTTCCCGCGCATGTACCCAATAAAATCGTTCTTTTATTTTATTAAGTGTTTTGTTTATGCCCAGGTGGCCTCCTGACGTTCCTTCGGGTATTTCCTGCAAAATATCCTTAACTTTGCTCCGAGGAAGTAAAACCTGCATGTGAGACCCATCCACAGTTTCCCATTTTCTTTTTAGTAGGCCTCCATCAAGATGTAGCTCTTTAGTGTAGGACTTCGATTTGATATGCTTTGCCATTCAGGACGATGCGCAGACTCCTAGATCTCCATCCGCCAGTTGCTCGTCCAATATTTCCGACTGCGAGCATCCTCTTGCTGGTGAAACGGATATCCACTTTACCTTTCTTCTATTCGATGACAATGCTTGCATTCTGGCTTACATGGACGTCTAGAGAGGGCATCAGCATTTCCGTGCATGCTACCTTTTCGATGGACTATGTTAAACCTATGTTAAACTGCTCAGCTTTAAGAACCCCTTCGGAGTTCTTAAAGCTGAGCAACCATCTCAGAGCGGCGTGGTCGATCCTCAATACAAAGCTTGGGCCGTACAGGTATTTATGGAAATGTTTGGTGGCCTCAACTATTGCCAACAGCTCTATTCTGGTGACACGGTAGTTTCGTTCTGGCTTGGATAGCACCCGGTTAAAGTAAGTAATCACTCGTTCCTGACCGTCAGTTTGCTGTGATAGCACCACATCTATACCTGTATTACTTGCATCAGTGTCCACGGAGAAAGTTTTCTGTGGTTCAGGATATGCCAGCATCGGTGCTTCACATAACTCCTGTTTATGCTTCTCCAATGCTGCTTGGTACTGGTGGCTCCAGTTGAATGGCTGATTTTTCTCTGTCAGCTGGTGTAAGCTTTGGGCAATGGTAGCGAAATCCTTCACGAACCGGCAATTGTACGTTGCCAATCCCAGAAAACTCCGAAGTTGATGTTTATCCTTAGGTATTGGCCAATTTTTAACGGACTCAATTTTTGCAGTGTCGGTTTTTATTCCACCAGTTGAAACCACATGGCCAAGGTATTTCACTGCACGGCAGAAAAGGTTGTACTTTTTGGGACTTAGCTTCAAGTCAGCTGCTCGCAACCTTTCAAATACGTCCTCCAGGTTTTTCAGGTGTTCTTTGAACGTTTTGCCGATAACAATGATGTCATCTAGGTACACCAAACATGTCATCTACCTTTGTCCAAGCAGTACACGCTTCATGAGTTGTTCAAAGGTCGGAAGAGCATTACAGAGTCCGAACGGCATTACAACAAATTGCCAGAGCCCAGTTCCCACGGAAAATGCTGCCTTTTCACTGTCACTTCGCTCGATTTCGACCTGCCAATATCCATTCTTCAAATCCAACGTTGAAAACCACTTTCTACTGGCTAGATTAACCATTATGTCATCCATCCTTGGTAATGGGTATCTATCCTTTTTCGTAACACCATTCAATCGTCGATAGTCAACACAGAACCGTATACTTTTCGAAGGCTTTTGATTCTGTGAACCATAACCTGCTGCTCCTTAAACTTAATGGTTTCGTGTTTTTGGTCTCCTCCTCTACTGGTTTTCCTCTTATGTTCATAGTCGTCCCTGCAGAGTTACTTTTAATGGTGCCATTTCTTTTCCTTTATTTCCCACATCCGGAGCTCCTCAAGATTCTATCCTTGGCTCCCTACTTTTTATCTTGTTTGTCAATGACCTTCCTTCTGTTATCAATTCTACTTGTCTTTTATATGCGGATGACTTAAAATTATACAGAGCAATCAAGTCTGCGAACGATTTCTACCAGTTGTAAGCTGATTTGTTTGCTCCTAATCTCTGGTGTCAAGACAACTTCTTGCCATTGAACATTTGACATCTGGTGGCCATTGAACATTGCCACCAGATGTCTTTCGCATATAAAAATACTCCACATGTGTTCTCTTATTCTTTGTCTGGTATTTCCCTGTGAGCTGTGCAGCATTTTAGAGATCTGGGTGTGGTGTTTGATTCAACATTAAGATTTGATGTTCACGTTATGAATATGACGTCCAGGGCCACTAGGATTGCTGGATTTGTTTTGCGTTCTTCGTATATGTTTACCAACATTTCCTCCTGTATTCATTTATATGTCCCCTTAGTACGCAGTATTCTAGAATACGCGTGCCAAATTTGGTCTCCGCGCTTTCAGTATCTATTTGACGCCATTGAATCTGTTCAGCGCAGGTTCACTCGCTCACTTCTTTTTAAATTTAATATCCCCTATTGTCCCTACTCCTCTTGTCTTTCCCTCCTGCGTATGCCCTCGTTACAATCATGGAGGTTGAGGATGAGTGTCTCCTCTTCAAACTTTGACAGATCTTGGTTCACACTGAGGTTTTCTCTGTTCCTTTTGCACGTACGGAAGTCTATTTCTATTCGCCTTTGCTGCGTCTACCCAGAACGCACAATGCCCTTAAACTTGGTCCTCTTCCGCAATCTTTTTTACAATTCAAGCATGTATTGAAAATGTTACCTTGAATTGCTATTTACCTTAGTCCTAATTTAGTTTTCTAATTATTCAATTATTTTTGTTATTCCTTTCCTTTTTTATGGTTCATTCTTTTTTATTTTTGCTTTCTTGACGCTGTAATTGGAATTATATCTGAAACGCAAGGGATAAATAAATAAATAAATAAATAAATTGACACATTCTCTACTAACTCCCTGACCACTTGCGATTCGTGAAATTCCAAGGTCTTATTTCTAAGAAAGTTGGCGTTAAATCCGGTATACCCCAAGGAAGTCATCTTGGCCCTCTTCTTTTTAATATTTTTATATCTGACATATTGGAGGTTTTATTTGATATTCCTCATTTACTATATGTGGACGACCTCAAAATACACCATGTCATCAGGACACCATCTAACGCTACCTTTTTTGAGTCTAAACTGAACTCTCTAGACCATTGGTGCTCCGCGAATAAGCTCCCTCTTAACATTGCCAAATGCCGCGCAATTAGTTTCACTCGCAAAACTGCACGCGTGCATTATACGTACCACCTTAACAACACGGCACTCAGCAGGGTTGAAAACACATTATATCTCGGTGTTATCCTGGATGAAAAGATCCGCTTCAATCTACATTACGATAGAGTGCTTTCCCGAGCAAGTACACAACTTGGTTTCATTAAGCGAAGAGCCAAAGAGTTTAAGAATCTCTGGGTTACTAAATCCTTATATATTTCACTCGTCGTGCGTCCTCTTCTTGAATTTGCGTGTACTATCTGGAACCCGGCTTTCGAAATTCACAGCCAAAGATTTGAGTTTGTTCAGAAGTAGTTTTTACTATTCGCTCTGAGAGATTTTTTCAACCCTTATGATTTCAGTAATCTACCACCATACGAATATTGCTTTAAATGTATTAACTTTTTACCCCTTGCGTCGAGAAGATAAATGTCATCTACCTGCTTCAGCTTCGATGTCATCAGAGACGTGGTTAATGACGTCTACTTGAAAGAAAAGTTTGTGCTCAATCAGCCCTTGAGAGTCCCTAGATCCCGACGATTGGTTATTAAATACCAACACAAAACAACATATGCAGCAAACGAGCCAATAAATATGTGCTATAGGCTATTCAATAGCATGAGCGAGAACTTTTCCCCTACGATATCTAAAACAACTTTTAAAAATAACATTATCAAGGCTCTCTCCTTATAGTCTCCCCCTTCGCCTACCTTACTAATATATATGTGTTGTATATAATTTAAATTTGGTATTTAACTGTTATTCATTTATTTTGTCATTTATTTATTACTTTATTTGTTATCTATTTGTAACTAATTTATTTATGCGTTATTTATTAGTCTTGTATTCATACACTCAGAAAAATGTCATTTAATAGAATCAAATTTAAATCAAAAGTTGCAATCACTTTGAAATAAAAAGCGAATCTTATTTGAATTCCACTTTATTATAAAAATTTTATTTTCAAATTAAAATTTATCATCTTTTTTTGAATCAAATTTGAATCAAAATTTTTGAATCAAAAATGTTCAAATATGATTTGGCGCCATATACGTTTCTTTTTAATTCAATTGCCGTGTTCCATTTTTACTAATTAGTACTTGCAAGTACTTGGGAGTAGAGCACAAAAGGAACGCCATCTTCGTTCATACGAGCAGATTCTAACCTGTCAAATTATATGCAGTTTTCAAATGTAAAACAGTTGAAAATAAAGGGAGAAGACAACGAGTATAAACTACCACAATCGATAAAGAATATAAAAGGAACTAGCAGAAAACGACATCTTTTAACTTTATACACATTATGAGGGCTATTTCTAATTTCCTAACTACCAAAACATTCAACATAACCATGAAAAAATCAAAACCACCTATTGACAGCTAACACTACCAATGACAACTAACATAGCCACCTCACGGCAAAAAAAGGTGTAACTACTCATGAACTACTCGCGAACGAGAGCGCGAGTAGTTGGAAGTAGCCAGAAGTACTTGCGAGTACTAAATAGTAATAATGGAACACGGGCAATGATGAAAAATTTTGATTTGAAAATAAAATTTTTATAATAAAGTGGAATTCAAATAAGATTCGCTTTTTATTTCAAAGTAATTTCAACTTTTGATTTAAATTGATTCTAAAAAAGTGTTAAGTGGTGAAATTTTTCTGAGTGTATACATTTTTTTTTTGTTATTTTATTTTCTTCTTCTATACATGTACACCTTGCTTATTTCGATGGACTACTAGGTCTTGACACACTATCGGTTTTAGGACCTACCGTTGATTTTGCAACTAAGACTTTTGAAACAAAAACCACTTGTCTACCAATTCATGTTAAACCTAATTTCATGTCCGAAAAGATTACAATTCACGCAAATTGTAAAATCATCGCCAAATCACCAGTCGATGTTAAAAACGGAGATATCCAAATTCAAGCAACGACAATCAAGCCTAAAGTCTACGTTCCAGAAAAAGACTAGTATAGCCTCATAAAAATTGTTAACGCATCAAACATTGATGAAATAGTTTTCTTGGAACAACCATTAAAAGCTAATCCACTTTGGACAAATCATTTAGAAATTAATTATTTCAATTTTGATCTAAACTCCGATAATTATGCGGAAGTTGACGTTACTAAATTACTTCGGGCTTCTCATTTGAACAAAGAAGAGAAAGATCTTCTTTTTAAGATTTACCGGGAGTACGAATATTTATTTTTTCGTGAAGGACAACAACTGAGCTTCACAAACCAAATGAAGTGGGAAACAGAAGTAGAGATTGGTCATTGACTATAAGAAGTTGAACGAAAAGACCATCGTTCCCCACTTCCAAATATCACAGAAGTATAAGACAAATTAGGCAAGAGCATGTACTTGAATGCACTAGACCTTGCCAGCGGGTTTCATCAGATAGAGATGAATCCACGCGACATCAAGGAAACGGCTTTTGCCGTAGAAGGTGGTGAGCATATCAGGATGCCTTTTGGGTTGAAAAATGCCCAGTCCACCTTTCAACGAGTAATGGACAATATCCTTCTGGATCAAAATTTGTCTAGTTTACCTAGACGACATAATTGTATATTCCACTTCATTACAAAAACACGGAGAGAATTTAAGGAAGATACTTCATAAATTACGTGATGTCAACCTTAAAGTCCAATTGGACAAATCTGAATTTATGCTCAAAAAGATTGCATTCCTGGGACACATTGTAACAACAGAAGGTGTGAAACCAGACCCGGATAAGATAAAAGCAATAAAGGAATTCCCGATACCGACTTCTCAAAAGGAGATAAAAAGATTTCTCGTTCTCCTTGGCTATTACCGAAAATTCATTAGAAATTTTTCGCGTATAACAAAGCTATGTTTGAAAAAAGGCAGAAAAGTAATATTAAACGAGAGATTTATATCATCATTCAAGGAGTGTAAAAACTTACTAATGAACGATCCAATTCTGCAATGCCCTGACTTTGAAAAGCCTTTTATCCTGACAGCCGATGCAAGCGATTTTGCAATAGGTGCAGTGTTATCACAAGGCCCAATAGGAAGTGATCGCCCTTTTTGCAATGCCAGCCGAACACTAAAAGACTCCGAATTAATTACTCAACAGTAGAGAAAAAACTCCTGGCCATTGTGTGGACTACGAGTATTTCAGACCTTACTTATTCGGACGGAAATTCCAGATAATAACCAACCACAAACCCCTTACGTGGTTAATGGACCTTAAAGTCCCGAATTCCAAGCTAATTCGATGGCGTCCTAAACTTGAAGAATTTGACTACCAGCTTTCATATAAAAAGGGTGCACTATACATCAATGCTGACGCACTTAGCAGAATAAAAATTAAGGGCACTCAACCTACAAATAACATAGAAGTCAACATTACGGATTCCCAAGTAGCCAATCCCTCTGCTTCAGCCAATAATGATAATGTCTCCACCATTCACTCGACTCAACAGACGAAAACCTCGACGATGGTATACCGATTTCCGAGCAACCAATAAATAATTTCAATTTACAAATAATGTTAGAAAAAACTCACAAAAGACCCCAAATATCGACACAAATACTGTTTAGGAACAAACAACGACGAACGTTTCGACTTCAGTCTTTCAGAGAAGAAAATGACTAAAGTTTTTAAAGAATATTTGGTCCCCAACAAATTAACAACTATTATTACAGACGACGACACATTTAGACTAGTTCAATCTACCTATTCCAAACACTTTTTTAATTACAAACTGATACGGTGTATGGAAATCATTACAGATATGATAGAAGAGTATGAAAAAGATAAAATCATCCAAGACTACCATAAAAAAAAACTAACCATAGGGGAATAAACGAAACACTTATGTATCTTAAACGAACATAACATATTACTTTCTCCACTTGAAAAGCAAAATTACTAGAATTATCAATAATTGCGAAACTTGTCAAACTCTAAGGTATGACAGAAAATTAAATATCAGCTAACAGAAAGTAAACTCAAACCGGTTGATTGCATTCATCTAGACATATACACAATCAACAACCATCCTATTCTTACCCTAGTCAATCGTTTTTCAAAATTTGCTGCTGCTTACACACTCGAATCAAGAAATAGTCTCAACATAATAAAACGACCTACGACACAAGTTGGGACTTCTCCCACTGAAAATAGGGACTGCTAGACTAATGGAAGGACATTTTAACCTGATACACATAATCAGACTTAGCGCATACGAACGAACTATTGATAAAATTCAGGAATCACTAAATCACTTCAACCAGACAAATGAACTGGACAACTCCTTAACCAAAACATACGTAAAACTAAATGAAATGAAAGAAAAGTTGAAAATCCTTTTTCGCCGAGTTAGAACGAAACGAGGACTAGTAAACGGTCTGGGCTGCATAATTAAATTCATCACCGGAAATATGGATGCGAACGATGCATCACAGAAATTATTAATAACGGAATAAGACATTAAGACAATTCAACAAATCCGATTACATAACCATATCAATTACAACATTGATATTCTCCATAATCACTTAAACAATATAGTTGAAGCAAAAACACTAGCCAGGCTTAACATAATATCAAAGCAAATTTTGAATCCCGGAGAACTAGCCGTAGTTCATAGTATCTTTGCAAAGCAAAATGTCAAAATAGTTTCGGAAGAAAATATCTACGAATTATTAGGTTAACAAGCTTATTTAAATGCCACTAATTATATTTTTAACATACAAGTCCCAAACATCCAAATCTATACCTATGAATACTTTCATGTAATACCTATCCCTGTTCAAAATTCCAAGAAAATCAACACTAAACCTTAGATAGCCCTTAACCACCAAGATATCCAACATTTTTATACGAAATGTCCAGAAATTGAAAACATATTCTACTGCAATAAACAAACTAATCAAATTAATAAACAGTCCACATCTTGCATTGAAAAATTAATGAAGAACGAGCCTGCGGATTGCGAATACACTCTCATCGACCAGAACCCAGAAGTTTACGAACCTGAACCAAATTTTCTTCTATTCATCAACGCATCCGAAACAAACATAACTTCAAACTGTCAATTTAGCCCCAAAACAGTTACCGGAAACACGCTACTCCACTTCAAGAATTGCAGCATCCAGGTGAACGGTATCACACACGAAGAATATCCGAAGACATTTTGGAATGACATTATCATCTACCCAATAATGTTCAACGAAGCCAACTTTACCACAAACAAAGGAAATATAGCTCTTAAACAACTGGAAAAGTACCATTTCAAACATAACGAAATAATCATGGCCATCCAAGGTGATAAAAACCAAAAAGACACAATAACCTGCATCCTGTTGATATCCGAATCAATCTTATTGGTCACTATAATTATCTATATAATCTACAATATTAAATCTCAGCAATCAGCTCTAGCATCAGAAATTCCAGAAGTGCCATTTCTACTGCCATCGCTTCTCTCCAAGGGGGGACGAGTTACGGCAACACCTGCCGCACCGCACTAACATACGACACCAATCAACAGGTGCGCCCATCTAGACAATTATCAATCACCAGTCACGTTGCATTTCCTGTTTTTAATCAAATTGCTCGAAGCAGCGATGGAAAAATTGTAACGCTGCCTCAGCACTTAAATTTTCGTAAATACAAGTGTTGAAATGTAAAACGAGCTAGTTGATTATCCGAAATATAGTTGCTGTTTTATCCACTAAATATCTCTTTCGTTTTTTTAGCCGTCGGCTCAACGGACGTAATTCCCGTCCGACTTTCAACCTCTGTGCGTTTGCTCCCCTGCTGAACTGCGTTCTCTTTTCAAAGGCTTAAAAGTAAAGTCATCTGCTGGATCTGATGGATTACCTAACAAAATTTTTAAAACCTCTCAAGAAAAGCAGTTGTCTTATTTTCTTTCGCTTTCAACTGTTGTTTGAAGCTAGGATACTTCCCCAACATGTGGAAAAATGCTACTACTATTCCTATTTTGAAACCAGGTAAGAACCCTCAGCTACCTAGCAGCTACAGAACAATTAGTTTGTTACCAACATTGAGTAAACTCTTCGAAAGAGTGATTCTTTCCCGGGTCCAGTAGCACCTTCAAAATTTCGCAGTCATACCACACTTTCAGTTTGGGCTCAGGTCTGGTATTTTGACAACTCATCTGTTGTTCAGAGTCGTCAAACATATTCAAGGTAACTTTTCCATGAAAAAATCCACTGGACTAATTGCTTTGGACATAGAAAAGGCTTTTACCACGTTTTGGTACGATGGTCTTATTTAAAAGCTAATCAAGTACTCATTTCCTGTCTATCTTTGCAATATTATAAGCTCGTTCTTATCGTCTACATTTTACTCTGTCAAGCTACAGTCTTTCTCAAACAAGTTCGATATTCCTGCTGTAGTCCCTCAGGTATCAGTTTTAAGTCCTACCCTCTTCATGTCCGATTTGAACAAACTTCCCCACTGCAATATCGCTATGTACGCCAATGACACCACCATATTCTTTAGCGGCAGCAATCCAGATTCCGTAGTCAATAACCTGCAGCTTCAGCTTCAACATTTAAGCAACTTCTGCAACAAGTGGAAAAGTCAAATCAATTCTGAAAAAACGCAGGCTATCTTTATCTGAAAAAACGTGCGGCAAGGAATCTTCCAAACCCACAGCTCAATATCTTAGGGTCCAATATCTCGTGGTCAAAAGACATAAAATACCTTGGTTTGCATCTTGATTCCAAATTAACATTCAACAAAATCATGAAAATGGTTCATTCTAAAATATTAAAGAGCATTTTTTCAAACTACCCACTGATAAACAGAAAATCGAAACTTTCAACTGCCAATAAACTACTTATTTACAAGTAAGTCTTCCTATGGCTGCCCAACCTGGTATAAATGTGCTAGCTTAAATTTTAGATCATCCAAAATAAGTGTCTTAAAATAATCCTCAACAAACCTTTTAACTATTCCACATAAATGCTCCACAAGCTGGCTAAACTTAGAACAATTCGTGCAATGATTCAAACTTGTGCCTCTAAATTTTAACTAAGGTGTAACACTTCTTCCAACCCCCTGGTGTCTTCCTTAAGCTCAAATCATTTGGTCAGTTGATCTTAAGGATAGCTATAAGCAATAGTCTTAAGTTTATTTAGGTTAGGCTAAGCACATCATTAGGTTTTAAGCTAATTTTTCTTAAAACTCCCTAGCACACTATTGTAAATTTTCGTACTTTATTTTTATATACATATATAATCCATAGCTTAGCTGTAAAGACTCTGTCTAAACACTAGAATAAGCATATTGTAGCCTCTGTGAAACGCAAACACATTAATAAAGCTTCCATTATTATTATTATTATTATTATTATTATTATTAATTATATGAAAGAGCTTCCTCTTTTGCTTTGCATGCTTTGATTGCTACAACCTGTGCATTTAGAGTAGGATTTCGGATTTTCTTCCATCATCCTATTTCATTTTCGGGGGTGATAATCAAGTAGCTTGTTTCTTGACTAAATTGCTTACAGTTGCTAAGAAAAAGAGGCTCTGCAATGAAACTGACCCCATTATTGTTGTTCAGAAAATTAGCTAGGTACCAAAGATGTAACAAATCTTAACGAATCTTAAGACACAAGAGAAATAAACTACTATATCGGTTATAATGGCATTTGGTCTATTTCGGTAGGTTCATTCGAAAAGACAGGTAGATGATGATTTCAAACCAGCGATATTTACCAATAAATTGGTATCTATTAAACTAAAGAATTGATGATACAAATCACTAATTCATATTAAAAGCAATACAAATAAATATTAAAAACTATTATTCCAAACTATTCGTGAAATCTTGTAACTAAAACTGATTCTGTATAGGAACTTTCTCCGATAAATACTCTTCAGTTCTATCCCTGATCCACTTATTATAAATTTTCATTGCTACTGCGATTGTAGATCCCTCTGCTATATTCGAATAAACCTTACGGTCATATGTAAACGGACCTTCAATGTCACGAAATATTTTCGCTTTGAATTGTTTTTCATTGAAGTTTCGTCCAGATTTCACAGCCACTTCCATATCTTTCAAAAACATTCGCCAACGCGGCCAGTAATAGTCCGAAATCATCCCAGCCCATTGTTTATTGGCATAGTCATTGATTTGTGCCTTCGGTCCCCAGGTCGTTATTTGATTTCTGGCGTTATATTCATATATTAACTGTTCTAAATCGGTTTCGGCCATGTTTTTCGCAGCTCGTAGCCATGTACCCAACAGATATCTTGACGAAGTTTTGAGAATTTCATCAAGATCGATGAAAACTTCTTTCATGTCTGCGCTGAGTTGATGTAGGGCTATGAGGTTTTTTGCATTGTATTGATAGATTATATTGACGAAGATTTCGTCAGCTTTGTTTTGAAGAAACTGGCGCGTCAGGTCTATTAGGTCATGCTGAAATAGTGAACTGTTTTTGAATGTATCCGCTACGTGCAAATATAGAGACCAAGCGGATTGGAGAGCTTCTGGATCGTACCATGACCAGGGTTTCCATTTAATGCTAGGCCGAATGACAATTGTGTATTTACCATGGAGCTTTTCTAAACCTTTGTATGCGTAAACTGATCCCTGTAGAAAAATTCAATTGGAATATTACAAATTTGTGGTTTAGGCTTGAAAGAAATGTTGGAAGCTTACTCGAAGATAGTCGTTTGCCATATTAATCGCAGAGTCATTTAAACCATATCTGGTTTTTGAAAACTGGTCCATCCAAACTTTTTCATTCAGATCATATCCCTCCCAGCCTCTGTCCAGTGCGAACGCGTACATAATATCATTTTGATTAATCCCTTCCATTGTTATCCCAACACCTACCATTGTGCTATTCTGCATCTTTCTGGTTAAACCAACTCGAGTATTGACAATTTCCATGGACCCTTGCATCCCCAGAGTTCCGCCAAAATTATGCAGCATGCACCATATAAACGGTTGCCCAAAGTAAGACTTTGTTCGTTCGTACTGTGGATATATCTCCGATTGAAGATCAAGCACTAGCATACGGCCCTTTGGTATGGCAGTCAAAAAGGCTTCGATCAAGTTATGGTTCCAAAATGGATTCTTCACAAACATCCAGCCCTGAAGCAGCCATATTGCATCACCATCAATCTGTTTCATAGCTCCATATATATTTTGTGATGTCTGACCCAAATATTCAGGTTCTGCTTTGCTAGGCTCGATCTCGTTAAAAGGATCGCTGAAGTAAATATGATCTGTACCGTATTCCTGAATGACTTCGCGTAGAAATATCCGACCGACTTGTTGAAAGGTTTCTTCCTCTGGATCGATAAACAGTGGGCAACAATAGTCAGCCGGAAAATGATTCCAACATTCGACAGAAGTCAGTGTTATGTTTGGAAAGAGGCGCCGAAATGCAACCGGAACATGGCCAGCGAAAGCAGGAAGTGCAACAGACATACCTAAATTACGTTCCGCTTGGATTACTTGCTGCTGAAGCGCGAGTTGTTGATTTTTATAATGCTCGGATAGCGGGCCAGCCCAGCCACGGATGTTACCCATTCGTTGCCTGTGAAAAATTGTTAATGTTGTTTAGCGGCATTTTGAATTGTTACTTTAAATTTATGGTTCTATTGTTTTGCAAGCTATTATACGGATTAGTATGGCAGAAGGACAAAAGCTGTGATATGGACACAGTTTGAAAAAAACATGGAGCTCTCTTCTTAAAAAATATGTAGAAATAACAGTGTTTTCTTTCGATAGTTTTTTTTTACACTGAACTATCCTAATCATGCAATACTCAGGCAAAAAGTTTCGCGCCTTTTAAACGATTCAGTCCAGTTATATTGCACTGTCAAAAATTTGGCAAGGAAAACAATATCGCGAGAACATACCATGCTTGAAATCCTACTCCAGCAAAGTGATCATTAATTTCGTTATCCGTCAAACCAAGCTTCCTATAAACACGAGTCCACAACGCTTCTTGGATAGGCGCGATTGTAAGCGATATGCCCATCAGGGCCATCCAATCGATATGCTTTTGCCAATCTTCCCATTTCCACCAAGCATAGCTATATGACCAAGTGCACACATTTTGATGGTAAATAAACAAACTAGCCGACTGACTCGTGTAATCGATTGCTGGTAAATTGCTAGGAATATTCGGTATCTGATATCCTGACCACGAAACATGCCCTCCGAGCTTCTGCTGGAAATAGTAGTAGAATCCCTTGCATGCTGCAACTCCACTGGAAGCGACAATTTGTAGATCTGTTTCGTTTTCCTTCTTCAGTAGCTGAAATCAAACATTTTCGTCATTAGTATCTAACCTGTGATTACAAATTGATAAAATTTATTTTTGCTAGTTAATAGCAGATAGTAGAATTTTAACAGAAAAATTTGCTAATAAAATTAGAAATACCTTAAATGTATTGATTGGAAGTGATGCGTTTATTTTAACATCAAATAGATGCCAATGATTGGGTAGGAGACGAGCAATCACGCAAATCGCAGATTTTTGCTGGACGTCAGATGGAGTTTTTGAGTGTATTTCTTTGAAATTATGCAAAAGAGCTATAATGAAAATTATCCATTGTTTTATTTCACTAAAAAATCAGAAGAATTTAGTCAATATATTTTTTTTTCTTGCTTGCTTTAAAACTATGTTGTGCTATAATTATACGACGGGCATTCAAATAAAAACGAGCCTTTTGCGAAAAGAATTTTTTTACACGTAAGAAAAAAACACACACTATTTTGCGCAGAAACTGTTCAACCTGTTGACCGTTCGCAAAACGCTCTCCTCCAAGTGCTTCCTTGAGAAACCCAAACATATAGAAATCGTAAGGTAGAAGGTCAGGGCTGAAGGGAGGATGATCAAGTCAAGCCCAATGTATAATATTCCACCAAATTTTTGGCTTGCTAGGGCTGTAGTGTGGGGTCTTGTATTGTCGTGCAAAAGCAGGACGTCTCGGATGGGTTGACAATGCCTTTCTGACCAATATGCAGCTCGAAACTGGTCAAAAAGCTCACAGTAGTAAACAGCGTTTATTATGCGACGATTGTGAAAGAAATCCTTGAGAGTCCCTCCTTGAGAGTTCCAAAAAACACTTGCCATTTTCCGGCTGACAAGCAAGTTTTGGTTTTTGATGGTTCTGGCTCTTCCTCTTCTCTCCACTATATGGAGGCCCTTTTTGACTCGGGAGTAAAGTGATGAGCCCAAGTTTCAACGCAAGACACAATGCGTTGCTAAAAAGCCTGCTACTTTTACTTTCCATATGCACCTTTTGTGCATGTTAGCGCGTGAAATAGATTAAACTTAGTTTGCTAATAAAGAAATTTATTTGTTATACTCAATGTAACGAAATATACTCGTTGTTAAATTGAACTTTAAAATGAATGTATCGATATCGATATTTTTTGTACCATTCCTCACAAAGATACATAATTTGTAATTTATTGACCTAGTATTGTATTCACTTGGTAACGTACATTTACCGATTTCAAGCAAAATTTGTCATGTCAACAAAATACATTCCATTCGAATTTATTGCAATAATTGCAAATCAGCAAGTTCGAATCGAATGTACTTTAGACAATTACTTAATGTGGTTTAGTAGATTCAGCAATTTTATAAACGTATAAAATAAGTGGATTTGTACACATTCGCTCTCTTTTAATAAAGAACAAGGTAACAACAGTACATTCGTGCGTGTGTTCCTTCTACTTTTTTACAGGTGCTATAACTTGAGAGTTATCAGCAGTGCTAATTAGCAGTTCAGTAATTTTAAAAATTACTTGACGTTTACATTGGTCCTTCGAACCGGATTATCGGTCGAAATAATTTGATTATTGCTAGGTCGCCGTACGGAAATTGTGCAACAGCAACATGCCTGCAGGCGGAACACAGGTCACTCCAGCAACAGGAATCGACACGCAGAAGTTCAATCTTGAGGAGGTTCATCGCTTCGTCCGGAACTTTAAGAAGGATTCGAAATCGAGGTACTGCAAGGAGTATTTCGAAGCCAAGGTAGAGGCGCTTCAATCCAAATGGAAAGCATGCGAGAAGGTTCATTTTGATGTCGTTCAAAGCAAGAGCCACAACGCAGCATTGCTGAAAGATTATTTGACGGAGTACGATGAAGTAGAGCAGCTGTTCGAGGAGCATCTAGTCCTCTTCCGTCAACAAATCAGGGGGTATACGGTAGATTGTGCGAAGCCAGTCCCTCAAGGGTCGATCGCCGAAGGAATCATTCCTCTGGAACGCATCAAGGTGCCGAGGTTCAACGGCGACTTTACAAATTGGGCGTCTTTTCACGATCTATACAAGGGTATGGTACATGATAACCAAGGTCTGAGTGCTGTACAGAAAATGCAGTATTTAAAGGCATCGGTAACTGGTGAAGCAGAAAAGATTATTAAACACCTAAGCACGACAGAAGCGAATTATCCAATCGCATGGTCATTGCTTGAGAAGAGGTTCAATAATCCGAGAGCGACCGCAAATGCGTTAATGAGACTCTTGTGGAGTATAAAGTCTTCGGGCGCACCAAGTGTGGATGCGATCAAGAACATGCTGAACATAACGAATGAGGTTCTAAGCAGTATGAAGTCGTTGAACGTGGAACCTGTCAACATCATGTTGGTATATTTTCTTCAACAGAAATTAGACGCTGAATCGAACATGGAATGGCAGAAATTCGTCGGTATATCAACAAATGTGCCGACTATAGATCAATTTCTCCAATTTCTATCGCAGCAGCTGACAGTTTTTGAAGCATTGCAGCCGAAAGTGTTTAAGAATAACAGCAAGATTAGTGTGTTAAGTGCTACATCAAAGCCGCAAGTGTTGTGTCAGTTTTGTAAGGGTGAACATAAAATATATAAGTGCGAAAAGTTTCAATCTGCAGACATCGTTGTGAAGCGAAATTTTGTGAAACGAGCACGATTGTGTTTCAACTGCTTAAGCGATCAACATAGCGCATCCAATTGTACGTCGTCATCAAGATGCAAGAGCTGCAAAGGCAAACATTATAGTGCACTTCATTCTGATGTAAAATGGGAAGTTTCGAGGGAATCAGACACGGCGCAGACACAGCATTCAACGTCATTAAGTCTAACCTCGCTGGATGGTAAGGGTTTCACGCTGTTAGCAACAGCTAGAGTGTGGATTAAAAACAGCGTTGGCACTTATGTTCCACTGAGAGCCTTAATCGATCAGGGTTCGCAGGGTTCTTTTATAACAGAATCAGCAGCGCAGTCGCTAGGCATTGCTAGACGACGGGATAAACTGCGAATTTACGGAATCAACAAATCACCTGTAACGACAAAGGGTTCAATAACAGTAACGTGCCGTGAAAAGTGGCCGCAAAGAAGTTTAACGTTACATTTACATGTTTTACCAAACAGAGCATCGAGACTGCCTCAATGTGGCTTTGATGATCTTGTCGTGGGACTAGACAAGGATAGCTTAGCAGACAACAGCTATAACATACCGGACAAGATCGATATGCTATTGGGTGCAGACATATACAGCGTAATCCTTAAGAAGGGTCTAAGGAGATTCCGAAATGGGCAGATGATAGCCCAAAAAACCTCATTGGGTTGGATCGTTTCGGGAACAACACATGTTGTTAAAGGAGGTATTCATGGAGTATGCATGATCAATCTTCAAGAGCTCGATGAAACAATCAAACGCTTCTGGGAACAAGAAGAGGTTGATTCAAGCCAAAACGTATCTGAAGTTGAGGCTGCGTGTGCTCAGCATTATACAATGACAACGAGACGCCAAGAAGAGAGCGGCCGATACATAGTTCGTCTTCCTTTCAAGACTGATGTTAATCCGTCTGTGGAATTGCAATCATCAATGAAGGACGCAATTATTCGACTGCGACAAATGGAGAATCGTTTGGATCGTGATGAGGAATTAAAGGAACAGTATAACGAGTTTTTAAAGGAATATCTCAGACTTGGGCATATGGAAGAAATCCCAAAAGATGAAATCTACTCGAAGGCATCATATTATCTGCCGCACCATGCCGTCACGAAGGCTTCCAGTTCTACTACAAAGGTGCGCGTAGTTTTTGACGCTTCACATAAAACATCTTCAGGAAAGTCTTTAAATGACTTATTGATGATCGGCCCTACAATTCAAGACACGATTTTTGAATTATTATTACGTTGGCGTACTCATAAGTTCGTGATCACTGGCGATATAGAAAAGATGTATCGCCAAGTTCTGGTGGACGAGAGAGACAGGGATTATCAACGTATCGTCTGGAGACCAGTTTCTCCAGGGCCTATCAAACATTATCGTCTGAAGACAATTACTTATGGTACAGCTAGTGCCCCGTACCAAGCAATACGAACTTTAACACAATTAGCAAAGGATGAGCAATTTAAATACCCAGCAGCGGCGCAAATTCTACAGAAAGATTTTTATGTGGACGATGTGCTGAGTGGAGCATCAGACATTGTCTCGGCACGCAAATTATTAAATGATTTAAAGGCTATGTTAGAAGCGGGTGGAATGAAAATTCGAAAATGGGCTTCCAATAACGATCAAGTGTTGGATAATGTTGCCTCTGAAGATAGAGCAGAAGCTGGTCCAATCAACATAGATTTGGAGCAGTCACTGAAAACATTGGGCTTACTTTGGCAACCCAAAGGTGACTTTTTTGTATTCAAGGTAGATCCGCCAGTATTGCGACCGCAAGGCACAACTAAGCGCCTTGTCGCTTCAGCTATCGCTCGTCTTTATGACCCACTAGGATGGTTACAGCCAACAGTAATAATTGGGAAAGTAATTCTACAGAAACTTTGGCTAGAAAAAATTGATTGGGATGATTGCTTACCGAATAGTTTATTGAACGAATGGTCTCAGTTCATCAATGACTGCCCAGCTCTAGAGTACATCAAAATACCTCGCCATCTAGGAACAACACCTTCGGATAAAGTTGAGATCCATGGGTTTTGCGATGCGTCTATGGTCGCTTACGCGGCAGTGGTTTATCTGCGTGTGATCCCAGTAGTCGGAAACGTAAGCGTATCTTTGATAACAGCTAAAGCTAAAGTAGCTCCATTAAAAAGCCAATCCATCCCACGGCTTGAGCTCAATGCAGCTGTACTTTTAAGCAAATTAATAACCAGTATTAAACGTGCCTTAAAGATGGACAAGGATGTACCAATCTATTGCTGGACTGATTCAACAATCGTTCTTGCATGGTTACGAGATATTCCAGCAAGATGGAAAACCTACGTAGCAAATAGAGTCAGTGAGATTCATTCGCATACGAATGCATCATGTTGGCGACATGTTGGAACAGATTACAATCCTGCTGATTGCGCTTCACGTGGTATGTTACCATCGAAATTAATTCAACACTCTTTGTGGTGGAAGGGCCCATCATGGCTTTCTGAAAAAACAGTAGATTACGCTTCAAACGTGACTACAGAAGAAACTGATTTGGAACGGCGACACATGAAAGTATTTGCAGCTATCGCCTATGAGCCAGAAAGTATATTGGAGAGATTTTCCAGTTTTACACGATTAACTCGTGTTGTTGCATACTGCTTGCGCATGAAATCTAGAAAATGCCATACCTCTTACTTAACTACAGAAGAGTTGAAACAAGCTATTGCCACATGTGCGAAATTATCTCAACGTGTCACTTACAAAGATGAAATAGAGAAACTAGAATCAAACAAGCATATTTCAGCGAAATCAAAATTGCTTATTTTAAATCCCTTTTTAGATGCTCAAGGTGTCTTGAGGGTGGGCGGACGCTTACAGAATGCACCAATAGAAGATGCTCAGAAACATCCGATCATAATAAGCCCCGAGTGCAACTTGGCAAAATTAATTGTGAAACATTTTCATGAACGAACCTTACACGGAGGTCAACAGCTCGTAACGGCAACTGTTCGAAGAGAGTTCTGGATTCCACAAGTCCAAAAAATGGTGAAATCATCCATACATAAATGCCTGAAATGCTTTAAAACCAATGCGCAACCTCAACAACAGTTAATGGGAAATCTGCCAGAAGCCAGAGTAACACCAGCAAGAGCATTTTCTAATTGTGGCTTGGATTTTGCCGGACCAATTACAATAAAATGGTCGTCGGGCAGAGGAGCTAAGACGGCGAAATCATACATAGCCCTATTTATCTGTTTAACAACAAAGGCTATACATTTAGAAATTGTCAGCGACTTAACAACATCAGCCTGTATTGCTGCAATAAAACGCTTTGTAGCCAGACGCGGATTGTGTTCCAACATTTATAGTGATTGTGGAACGAATTTCGTTGGTGCGAACAAGGAATTAAAAGATCAATTCAATAAAGCACGACTACAGACTCAGGCATTTTTAGCAAACGAACAGATCAAGTGGCATTTCAATCCACCAAGCAGTCCACACTTTGGCGGTCTTTGGGAGGCCGGCGTAAAATCAGTGAAACTCCATTTAATCAAAACTATTGGGTCAAATTTACTAAACATTGAGGAGCTATACACGGTATTGACACAAATTGAGGCTGTTTTAAACAGCAGACCATTGGTACCCATGAGCAATGATATCAACGATGAAGAAGTTTTGACGCCGGGACATTTTCTGATCGGCCAGCCCTTAGTTGCAGTTCCTCAAGCAAAACCACCTGAAAACTCGAACCTTTTGCGCAAATGGCATCTAACAACGCAGCTTGTAGAACGGTTTTGGGCCAGATGGAGTACTGAATATCTTTCACGTTTACAACAAAGGCCAAAATGGATGAAACCGAAGGAAAATCTGGCACCAGGACAATTAGTGCTCGTTAAAAATGAAAATTACCCCCCGACGAAATGGCCACTTGCAAGAATATTGCAGGTGCATCCAGGAAATGATGGGATTGTTCGAGTTGCAACAATCAAACTCAGAGGACTCATTACAAAACGTCCAGTTGTGAAACTAAGTCCATTGCCTATACCAGCTTGTGAGTCAAACAACGAGCTCTGTTCAGATGTTTCGACTACGGAGCAGACCATTGAGGCTCCAAATGCAGACTTGATATATGAAAGAGTCAAAGATAATGGAGTCAAAGATAATGGAGTCAAAGATAATGTTACCAACGACAATGTCACTAGAAGTGGAGTGCCACAAGGTGGAAGACGGGGCCTTCCGAAGTCATACGCTGGTTTATTAATGTTCATGATAATTGGCTGTATTATCCCGATAACAGAAGCCCTTGTTAAAGAGTCTTCAGCGAACATAGCACACGTGAACAGTGGCCTAATTGTGGAACATCTTGGCCACGCATATTTGAACAAGGGAACACTTCAGCTTAGGGTGAAAATACCATGGGAAGATTTAAGAAAAGATAGTAGAAACATCATTGATGTGATAAAAAACATGACGTTTCTATGTGATTCAGGTTTAAGTATTACCCAAGAAATTCATTGTTCGGACCTACTAAATCATCTAGTTGCGATAGAAAAGGAAATTCAACACAAATTATATACAATACATTTCGTCAAGGACAGACAGAAAAGAGGGATACTAGGAAGCATGTTAACAGCTGTCTTTGGTATAAATGATGAAGTCTACAGAGATATAGACAATCTTGAATACAACCAGCAGTCCATAAGGCGATCACTTAGTGAGCAGACTAAGTTAATGTTGCGGGCAACCCACATGCTGAATCAGACGAACGACAAAATGGAAAACAGACTAGTACAATTCAATGAAAGGCTTAATACGGCAACTAACCTCATAACTCAATACACAAAGTGGTATAAGACGACTGACCATAATAAAATTAATTTACAATTTTTCGGCACATACCAGCGAGCACTCAATTTCTTAAACGAGGTTTTGGCTAAATATACAACAATAGTGACACACATATACACAAAGGAAGGTATCCTTGATTTAATTCAACCTGCTGAGCTAATTGACATCATAAACAAAACAGAACAGGTCTTGCCGCCAACTTTCAAGTTGTCTCATGTGTCTTTTGAGAAGCTAACGATACAATACGAAGAGGAAGCATTGTTAATCGACGGATATTTGCCCATTATCGACCAGAGAAGGTACGATCTAATAAAAGCTACCGCTGTTCCACACAGGCTTTACAATCGAACATATACAGTACAAGACCTGTCGGCAGATATAATTGGAGTAAATTTCGATCAACAAGTATATTTTGAACTAAACGAAGAACAATTTCGCGAGCAAATAAAATTACCAGCCAACGATTTTCTGATACGATTGAATACGTTGTATGATGTGAAGAACAAACCAAATTGCATCATCAGAGAAGTCTTTAATATGTTTCGAGGACAAAACTGCTCACTTGTTACCTTTGAAATTGAGCCATCAACAAACGTAATATGGAAAAGATTATTCTCGAGCGGAAAATGGTTGCTCATTGCTTTAACACAAACCGTAGCACATCAGATATGTGGAGGTAAACGTGAAGAAATAATATTAACTGACACCGGAATTCTATCTCTTCCATTGGGTTGTGAATTGGTAACTGACGAATACATTTTGTCGAACGAAATGCAAGTCCAGAAGATCGCTCACCAAATTATGATTAAATCCATACCAATTGAAGGATTAGCTGCTCCAACCAATATTCCTCAACTTAACATTACTTCGATTATGAAACCTTCTGATACATTTTCCTCGCTGATCGATGACGCACAAGCTCTTAAAAATTCTTTCGACAGTACAATCTACAAGCAAGTTAAGACGCATCATTTCCATTTGGTACTAGTGTGCATTTCATCAGTCATCATTATTTGCATAATCATATTGTTGATTTTCCGATACAAATCATCAAGTCCGCCAACCGCACGATGGTACGATCCTGAACCAAACCAAGCAGACTCCTCCGTATAAGAACTATTAGTTCTTGGTGGGCGGAATGTTAGCGCGTGAAATAGATTAAACTTAGTTTGCTAATAAAGAAATTTATTTGTTATACTCAATGTAACGAAATATACTCGTTGTTAAATTGAACTTTAAAATGAATGTATCGATATCGATATTTTTTGTACCATTCCTCACAAAGATACATAATTTGTAATTTATTGACCTAGTATTGTATTCACTTGGTAACGTACATTTACCGATTTCAAGCAAAATTTGTCATGTCAACAAAATACATTCCATTCGAATTTATTGCAATAATTGCAAATCAGCAAGTTCGAATCGAATGTACTTTAGACAATTACTTAATGTGGTTTAGTAGATTCAGCAATTTTATAAACGTATAAAATAAGTGGATTTGTACACATTCGCTCTCTTTTAATAAAGAACAAGGTAACAACAGTACATTCGTGCGTGTGTTCCTTCTACTTTTTTACAGGTGCTATAACTTGAGAGTTATCAGCAGTGCTAATTAGCAGTTCAGTAATTTTAAAAATTACTTGACGTTTACAGTGCATATTCGACAACACAATAACACTTCAATCAATTAGAACGATATTCGGAATGGGAGCACATAACAGTTGCCCAATATACTTTAAAATAAGGTTAGATGTTTTTCCCCCCCCTAGTGTAGATGGCAAAAAAAATCTGCTTACCAGATCCCCGGGTGACCTATCACCTCGGGGTATGTGAGGTTTGACTCACTAAAAAAAACGACCATCTACAAGCCCACGAATTTCCGAGTCGGGACCCGCCTAAGCACTGCTTCGACCCGGTCGTGCTGACTCACCCATCGGTAACCACGGACTTCAGAAACTACCACAGTTCATGGGTCGGTAAGGCAACCCTCCTCCCGCTTTATGCGCAGCACTTTCTCAACATATGTTGAGACTGCGCGCCAGTTCTTCTCGTTTCGCAGCATTGCTTCCACGATCGTCTCAGGCGTTGCCAGGCTAATCGTGGACTCATTGGTGCGCCTTAAACTTACGAAGCGACTGCACATAAAGAATGTGTGCTGAGCATCATCGAGCTCAGTCACATAGTACCGGCAGTACGGTGTGACCACTTACCCATTCTGTTCAGGTATTTCCTGATGTAACCGTGCCCTGTCAAGAATTGACAATGGTAAAAGTTTACCTCTCCGTGGCTCCGGTTAAGCCAAGGCTCAATGAGACCAATTAGCTTAGCCGTCCAGCGTCCTTTAGCACTTAAACTCCAACGTTGTTGCCAAAGTTGGAGAGTAAGCGTACGCGCGTGCGTCAGAGCCTCAGTTCTACCCAGCTCTGAGCGAGAGAGGTACTCTTCTTTGCGTTCTTGTGCTAGTAGGTCGATCGGGATTACTCCCGATACCACCATCACAGCCTCTTCTGAGACTGTGCGGTAGCTACAGGCGATACGCAGGGCACCCCTGCGCTGGACACTGGCAATGCGCTTCCGGAACTTCTCAGTTCGGAGCGCATCTCCCCAGATTTCGGCTCCATATAGCAAGATGGAATCGGTCGTTACCATCAGCAGCCTCCGTCGCGTCTCACTGGGTCCACCGACGTTCGCCATTAGCCTACTCAGCAAAGTGACGACTACTAGAGCCCTGTCACATGCCCTGCGGATTTGATAGAGCCCTGTCACATGCCCTGCGTCAGCTTGGTGTCCAGGGGCACTCCCAGATACCTCACAGACTTGCTGGTCTGGACCTCGACGGAGCCAACTGTCATGGGTATGATTTCCAAGCGCAGCAGATCATCGTACATGATGTTCCAGAGGTCAGGTCCTAAGATCGACCCCTGTGCCGCACCTGAAGTGACAGGCCTCCTTTTGACTCCTTCGTCGGTGTCGTAGAGCAACTAGCAATCCCTGAGGTAGTCCCGCATCATGGCTAGCAAGTAGTCAGAGATACGGAACGTCTACTCAAGGGCCCGCAGGATATCTGTCCACCTAGTTGCGTAAAAGGCATTTTGTACGTCCAGCGTTACCAGCAGGACGACCGGTCTGGCTTGATGGCATGCCTCTTCTGCTCTTGCTACTGCCCCAACAACCTCTGAGATGGCATCGATTGTTGAATGCTCTTTTCGGAAGCCGCAGCTTTGGCTTCTTTCAGCAGCTTTGGCTTGAGCAACCCCTCGAGAAGCTACCCCGCAGTGTCCAGCATGCACATTGGGCGGTATGCTGATGGATTGCCCAGGTTACCCTTCCCCTTGTCAACAAGTACCATTCGAGCTATTTTCCACCGCGACGGAAAGACCCCCGGGACTAGACATGAATTATACAAGTCCAATAAGAGACGCGGTTGGCTCTCCGCCACGACTTTAAGCGCCTCGACCGGTACCCCATCAGGACCCGGGGCCTTCCGGTTCTTCATCCTGGACACTGCACTGTTCAGCTCCTCGTCCGTAAAGGGAGGAACATCCGCCTGGTTAACGATGATGGGATCGTCAGTCCTTGACGGATGCACCGGGAACAGCGAACCAACGATACGCTCCATGGATATCGCATCCATGAAAGTGCTAGGCCGCATGCAGCCAAACTTACGAGTGACCAATTTGTGGCCATCTCCCCAGGGGTCTGAGTTGACCTCCTCACAAAGAGCCTGCCATTTGGCACGTTTGCTCCTCGTGATGGCCTTGGTCAGCTCGCTCTTTGCCGCAATGTGAGCAGCAGATAGCTCAGCCGCTCTCGGCCTATTCCTGGCTCGCTGTGCCCTGCGCCTGCACGCCAAAGCGATGCGTCTCAGTTCGGCGATTTAATCGTTCCACCAGTATGCATGTTGCCTCCTACGGAAGGGTTTACGTTTGGGCATTGAAGCCTCACACGCCCTGCGAATCCACCCCATTGTTCTGTCAGCAGCAGCCTCTGCTGCTACACGGGTCAGATGCTAGAGGCTTCTCTTCCAAGTTCGAAGCGAGCGATGTGGTCATCGCGTCCCTGTGAAGTTTAGCGGCATCTCGTCCCTGTGAAGTTTAGTGGAAGTGCTCATTTAAATAATGCAAAGAAAAAACGAAATGAAAAGCTAGTAAGATCTATTTTGGAGGATTAAAATAAATCATAATGTAAAAATCTACACTTTTCTTGATAGTTGCTAATTTGATTAATTGTTCATTACTCAATTTGTTGCACTTGAGCCAATAATGAATACAATTATTCAATACTATTCATATTACAATTATATTTACAAGGGCCGTTTCGTGTGTCAGTAACTTTTTGAATTTCCTGCGCAGGAACTTGAAACGCAACAGTGCTCCCGTCAACTCTCATCTATTAATAGGTCTGTTCGCGTACTGCAGCAGCAAGAGATTTTTACAGCTGGCTTCTTTTTGCTGCAAAATTTGGCTTGCAGCAAGAGTGCAAAAACGACTTTCTGCGAATTTATTTTAATATATTATAACAGATTTAGGTACGCAAACAGACCTAATATACTACTGCAAAGGTTAGAGCAAGCTGTGCCATTTAGTTTGTGTTTGGCAGCTATTGAAAGCAGACAACATCAAGAATGTTAGCGAAAATGGAAAAAAGTGAAATTTATGTGCTGATTAAGCATTACTTTTTGCGTAAAAAAACGAAACCGAAACCAAAAAAGGCTTAAAAAGTACTATGGCAACTTTGCACCATCAATTTTAATGGTTAAAAAGTGGTTTACTAAGTTCTGTTGTGGTCGTAAGAGCACAAGTGACGCAGAACGTTCAGGTCACCCAAAAGACATCGTCCCGCCAGAAATTGTCGATAAAATCTTTGTTATGTTTAGAGGTGGGACTAATATATTCATATTAGTTAAGATATTATTAATATTTGAATATATTAGGTAATAGTAATATTTTATTGTGACGTATTATAATATATAAATATTAGTTTCGCGTGAAATTTTTTTATTCTTATTTTTCTATTATCAATCAATTTGTTCGCAATTCCGTGTCTTTTTACTAAATCAAGCATTGAAAAACAAAAATGTGTATATAAATTGCCGCCATTAGTTGCATGCGGCTGTAATCGAAACCTTTGACTATTAAAACGAGGTCATTGTATGAGGATGCATATTAAATGTCCCCATGTATATGTTTTACATTCACATTTTCATGTATGTACATAATTGCATGGAGGTACCTCATTTGCACCCTCATGCCGACTTTAATTATCTTCTTTATTTGTGAGTCAACGGTTCTTAGTACAGCCGAAGCATGTTCCCATTAAATTAACGGTGGCATTTAAGTGATTAATTTTGTAGAAAGGACCGGCAATGGGGACAAATTTTATGACATTGGACTACCACTAATAGGTAACGAACCGACCCAACGCAATGAAAAAAATAAGATAATAGGCAACAGGAATATTTTTATAGCATATTCAAATAGATTCGCAGCATGTCGTTTTTGTACTCTTGCTGCAAGCCAAATTTTGCCACAAAAAGAAGCCAGCTACAAAAATAGGTTGCTGCTGCAGTACGCGAACAGAGCTAATATCTACACATTATTACTAGAGTTGGGTCGTACTCGCATTTTCACATACTAGATATTCCTAGTACGAGTACAAAAAGATACCTGTTCCAAATACCTGTTCCAAAAATACTAGCTAGCATTTTTTGAAGTATGTACTCGTACATATATATGACTACATACAAGTACATACGATTTGCAGTGGTGTAACAAAACGGTGTGATATGCCCTCCCCAACCCACCAGACACAAAGTTCCCAGGCTAGAATGGTGATGGTGCAGATGACCATGAAAGGATACTGAGTTATTAGTTCGTGCAGCTTGTCCGTAACTTTCCAATGGTCGGTCACTTATTTGGCAAGTCTTTCTCCAATCTAGGAGCCATCTAAGGGAAATCAACCGATTTAATTTGATTTTCATTTTCATTTTCATATAGCATAAAAAACCTCCTGTATTCTTTCAAATTACCAATATCGAAACATTTAGTAAGATAGGACCAACTAATCCTGTTGTCATCTATATGACTTTTCATCAATCGATTTCTGACACCAAGCTTTTCCTGGCTAATCTAAAACTGTCGGTTTTCCACTTCGCCACACTAAAGCATGAAGTTTATCGAAAATTTTATGAAGAAATTTTTTAAAAAAAATTTAGTCTATTAAACATACACCCACTAGGGAGCCAACCTCTTCGGTAAGGCTGGATATGAGTCACAACCCCGGTAGGGTTGGAATGCAGTCACGAGGATGACTTCAGCACAGCCGGAGAAACCAACTGTCAAGCCAAAAAGGATCTGAACAGTTACTTTCAGTTTTTGTGGACGGTTTTCCGGCAGATTTCATATTTCCGTATCTTAGAAACTAAGCCACTTTTTCCCGGATTTGTATGAAAATTTCGCCCAAAACAACTCAGGAAGGTCCCTGAATTCAGGCTGAACAAAAAAATTTTTTTTTTGGAAAAAATGGACGTTTTTGCCCAAATGTCTCTATCAAAATTTTTTTCGCCCTTAATATTTAACTATTATATTCCCCGACCACTTCCAATTATCGAAAGCTCCGTCAAGGCAGTTTTTGGCAAACTATGGCCAAAAAACCCCTTACTCCCCTACAAAACCGAAATTTTTGTATCACAGCAACAGGTTTTGGCCCGTTATGTCCAAAACCACTCTAACCCGAAATTGGCCGATTTCAGCTACTTTTGCCCTAAAAACTTTATGAATAATTGAATAAAATACTTGCCCAATTTGTCCCATCAATATTTTTTTCGCCCTTAAAATATCACTAATATACTCCCCGATCACTTTCAATCATAGAAAGCGCTGTAAAGGCAGTTTTTGACAAATGATGGCCAAAAAACCACTTCCTCCCTTACAAAACCTAAATTTTTGTATGACAGCAATAGGTCTTGGCCCGTTATGTCCCAAACAACTCTAACCCAAAGTTGGCCGATTTTGTCCGATTTCAGCTACTTTTGCCCTAAAAACCTAAACCTTAAGTCCCAAAATACTCGCAAACCCGAAAATACTCTATACAAAAATACGCGATACGAAAATACTTGCAAGTTCCAAAATACTCGATACGAGTATATACTCGTATCGAGTATTTTGGAACTTGCAAGTATTTTCGTCTCCATTAATTGCATTACTTCACTCAAAAGAACAAGATCAGTTTATTGATTCACCCAAACATACGTACGAACATACATATATCGACAAAACTTACCTCCAAATCAACTCATTGAATTTGCCTGATTCACATTTGCGCTCATACATACATCATTATATGAGCGATCTTACACTATCCTAGCCATAACATATATCCTGTCAGTAGTTAAATAACTTTACGAAACGCTCATCAGCATCACTAATACGATATATTCACTAACCCCTGGACTAATGCCTTAAAAGCATTCACTAATGCCTTAACTAACGTCAAATATTAGTTAACGCATACACTAATGCCTTAACTAATGTCAAATATTAGTTAAGGTATTCACTAATGCCTTAACTAATATCAAATATTAGTTTAGACATTCACTAATGCCTTAACTAATGCCAAATATTAGTTAGCGCATTCACTAATGCCTTAACTAATATCAAATATTAGTTTAGATATTCACTAATGTCAAATATTAGTTAACGCATTCACTAATGGCTTAACTAATATCAAATATTAGTTTAGACATTCACTAATATCAAATATTAGTTTAGAGTCTAAACTAATATATTAGGATATATTAGTTTAGAGTCTAAACTAATATAATATATTAGTTTAGAGTCTAAACTAATATTTGATATTAGTTAAGGCATTAGTGAATACCTTAACTAATATTTGGTATTAGTTAAGGCATTAGTGAATGCTGTTAAGGCATTAGTCCAGGGGTTAGTGAATATATCGTATTAGTGATGCTGATGAACGTTTCGTAAAGTTATTTAACTATTGACAGGATATATGTTATGGCTAGGATAGTGTACGATCGCTCATATAATGATATATGGTATGTATGAGCGCAAATGCGAATCAGGCAAGTTTAATGAGTTTATTTGGAGGTAAGTTTTGTCGATATATGTATGTTCGTACCTATGTTTGGGTGAATAAAAAAACTGATATTGTTCTTGAGTGAAGTAATACAATCAAGGGAGTAATTTGCAAATTCTATGATTCGAAACGAAGAATAGTTTTCGGATGCAGGCATCTTGCTAAACTGAAGAATGAGAATATTTTCAGCAAAAGTTTGGCGACTATTAATAATTAATGGTAACCGATGGTGATGTAATTATGTGCAGATACTCTTTTCGAGTACTGGAGCAGCAACCTATTTTTGTAGCTGGCTTCTTTTTGTGGCAAAATTTTGCTTGCAGCAAGAGTACAAAAACGACTTGTTGCGAATCTATTTTAGTAGATTCCGGTACGCGAACAGGCCTATTATCTTGTTTTTTTATTGCGGTGGGTCGGTTCGTTACCTATTAGTGGCAATCCAATGTCATAAAATTTATTCCCAGTGCCAGTCCTTTCTACAAAACTAATCACTAAAATGCCGCCGTTAATTTAATGTGAACATGCTTCGGTTGTACTAAGAACCTTTGACTCATAAATAAAGCAGATAATTAGAGTCGGCATGAGGGTGCAAATGAGGTACATCCATGCAATTATGTATGTCGATGCAAATGTAAATGACGGGATTTAAGATGCAACGGATGAAAAAGGCAAATAATGAATTCGGAGTAGGAAAAATATTCAAACTATCGTTTGGTGTTAGGGAATATATCGTTTTAGTGATGTTAACGATTATATTCATTAATTATTTGGCATTAGATTATAACTTGGCGCATAATGATGGAACATTCAATACGATTGCGCATATCTGCTTAATGTCGTGTGGCTAAAATAGTGTATGATAGTTGCTAGAATGGCATATGTATTACACGTAGGACAAGTCAAATGAATTAATTATGAGGCAAGTTTAATGAGTTAATTCAGAGCTAAGTTTTTCCGATATATGTGTGTTAAATGGGTGTATGTTTAAATGGAGTAAAATAAGAAGTAAAATATTCTGTTGATTGATGAATTTTGTGAACGCACCTAGGTTTGAATAAATTGATGCGTGGATGGAAATAGTGTTTATGAATTCATATGGATCGTAAGGGAGAGCCGCGATTTTTCTTGAACTAAAAATTTGAATATGTTTAATAAAATGTTTGTCGAATATTAGTTGATGGAGTTATATAAAGGTGATAATAAATAGGTTTTTCACAGCAGGATGTATTTATTTGGGATTTGAAATGATAATAGAAGAAAATTGATCGTAGTTCTCATATAGTAAAACAATTATGAACGGACAATTTGCAGTATGAAATACACAATAGGTGAAGTGAATGTTCAAATGTGATGAGCATATTGAAGGGTTCATGGGCTACGTTACTAGTGGGAACGAGACGAAAGCTTGGAAGTAGGCGAATAGAAATTGATGTGTTTGAGTAATATAAAATTTTCACTATTCCAATTATTACCATTGCAATATTATGCAGGTGCATAATATCTTTTTGGTACCGATTCTAGTCGAACTCTTTCATTTATGCTCATGAAATCAAAATACACACATAATGCCGCGCTACGAGAAATTATTAAAACCAAATATTAGTAATATATTAATATTAGTTAAGATATTATAATATCGTGTCACTAATATATTCGTATTAGGTAATATCTCGAAATATTAGTATAAGCCCATCTCTAGTTATGTTATTGAATGAATAGATTTAGAATGAAAGTGCGTGAGGCGCTTTAGGCATCTAAATTAAGTGGGCTAATTACATTTCACATGAATAATTGGACATGAAAAAGCTATCCGCGTAATATGTGCTCGACCATAGCGGAACCGTGTGACCACTTCAAAGCAGTGTTTGATAATTTTCAGCAGCAATCAGAACGAGTTTTTGAGCCGTTTCGTTACCATAGACAAAGCATGGATCCATCACATTGCACTAGAAATCAAAGAACAATCAAAACAGTGGGTTTCTTCGGGTGAAAAGAAGACCAAGATGGATCGTTCGGCTAAAATGAGAGCAGGAAACGCTTATAAAGAGCACTTATGAAGCAAATAGTATCTCACCGCAGCCAAGACTTTGTACAGGTCATCGAAATATACCGCAAAGTGTTCCGTGCCTTTCAAAGAAAGTCGTTTTTGGTCGAAAATGTAAACATAAACAATGAAAAGAAGAAACAAGAAGCAATGGAGATCAATATGAATTTCAAAAGATGTGTTGAGGTTGAGTAGGACCTGGCTGCTATCTTAAAAAATCACTAAAAAAACTGCTTTTGCCCTTTAAATTCCATTCTAGTTAACAAACCTTAACAAAATTCACGCAGCAGCTGGACCTAACTTTAAGCCAAGTTTAGCAGAAGGTTAATTAAGCCACCAGTTATATTAATTACTGTTTCTTGAATCTTGGAAATTCGTTCAGCCAAATAAATAGTTTTTACCCAACAACTTGAAATCAAAATATTTGGTAGAAATTCGATTGAAAAACTATAATATGGCTACCAGCTATGGTAATTTTTGCACTTTATTTGTAATTTCTTTACTAAGAGATGCTATCATTTAGTTATCAAATGCTGATTTTTTAGTGACAATAAAATACAAAAATTTGGAAAGTTTTGCGGGTAGTCACCTCAAAATTCTCCTCGCCCCACAGACACCGGATTAAAATGAAATTCACAAAATAAGTTGGCTTCAACGTGAACTGAATTCACTGTTTGCTGTTTTGCCAATAAAAGGTTGGCAGTACGAGGCGTTTCCGTTCTTTTTGTACCACCAGATACTATTTTATTATATATTATTTAAATATTCTTATGGTCAACATGTACAATGAAAATAACCAAGAAATGTTAATTTTGGTAATTTTCGGATGGTAGTCCTAATCATCTTTCTATCACTAAAATTTTAAATGACTTATGAACCTTTCTAACTATGAGTTTCCATGCAGTCATCGGATGAAAGTCGTGCATGAACTTCGATACAGGTTGGTTGTAATAAAGAGACGTAGGGTAGAATATGCATTCGAAATCTACACGATTCTTCCAGTTTAGTTTTTTTCTTCTTCTTAATTTTTAGTAGCGAAATCATCCTGACTCTGTTTTTTTGTATTATTGAGCTAAAATGCTGGCAAATGCTTAGTTTTGCTTCTTTTTAAACGAAATGCATTACAGGTATATTCACATATCTTTTGTGTCCCGATGCGTATAATGAACGCAAAGTTTACTGACTTTAAAGAAAATATTGAATAAATTTGCTTTCAAAGTATTGAATATATTTAATAAAAAGTAATGTCTTTTTGTGAAGCCAATTCTCATACAAACTTGAAACTAAAAAGAACAAAATTGCTAAAAAATTAAGCACAAGAAATAATTAATGCTATGAACACGAAGAATTGAGCATTTTTACACTTGGTGTTATTAACGAATTGTCTCGCCCTAGGTGTCATTTGGCAAGAACTCGTTTAAGTTTCTGGAGATGATTGACTTTGCCTGACAGTCAGTTAGCAAAAATCTACCAACAATCGGAAAATACACATTAAAAAAAACATGCTAGCAAGCAACATTAGCTCTACAAGTCTGACAAAGTTGACTTTCTGTGACAAGCAAACGCGCGATTTATATTTTAAACCCGGTATTTTACATTTGTATATATAAGCCTATCAATAGTCTTACATTCTCTGTTCCATCCATATCCGTCGTACAAGCGAACAGTCACAGCACAAAACACTACTAATTCAATTATTGCTAATTTAACGATCATTTTCACGACTAATTGGTATTAACTGAATTTAAGATGGAAGTATCTTTTATCTATGAACTGCTAAAATATCCATTTCCTGAACTGAAAACATATGTGAAAATTACTTTCGATAACGTTTTTTGATGCAAAGAAGATTTAAGCAAACAAAGCACAAAAATATACTCAACGCTGTTGTGTCTTTTGTGCTGGTGCAAAATTGACTGGCGGCAATGTTCGAGTTCGACAAAAATCAGTAAACATGTACCATGGACACTACTGTGCTTCCATCTTATCGCACTCGAAACACAATGAATTCAATTTGTTGATAAAAATTGTTGTGATGATACGATGTCGAGCTAGCAATTTATGTTTTATCGCCATAAGAATAGATTCTGAGCATGTTTTCTGATTTATTCTTCTTGTGGTGATTGCGAGATCGATGTAGAGATTATATACGAGTACATGTCGAGTTACTTTCCATCAGTGGCGGCTCGTGGTTTTGAGACTTAGGGAAGCACAAGCAAAATATATAAGCATGTAACTTATACAGTGCACTAATAATGTCTTCGTACAGCAGCTATTTGAAACTTAAATGTTGAAAACGAATGAATTGTTGCAAGAAATTTGAAAAAGTTTTGTTGCAGATTTATTCATTAAACATTTTTATTTAATTTGAGAACAACAACTAATCCATTTGAATTATTCATTACAAAGCTATTAACTAAAAACAAAACAAAGTCAACAACTTGCCTCCAATAAAGTCTTCGTACACTTATGAAACCGTTTATGAAAAATCTTAGAAACTATAGATACATTTTTTGTAAATATTCAGTTGGGTAGCCTTTGTTTTTAATCACGGCTTGAAGGTGGTGTGGCATCAATTCTACAAGTTTTTTGCATAGCGTGGCTCTATTTTCATCCATTCCTGCTGAAGAGCCTGTTTCAACTTAGGTTTCGAGCTAATATGGTCCTTTTTTGCAGTATGTTCCATATGTGCTCAATGGGATTGAGATCAGGACTTTGCGGTGGTGTTTTAAGCAAATGGGGAGTTTTGTACACCAATAACATCCTAGTATTATGAACCATGTGCTTAGAATCGTTATCTTGTTGAAAGCAAAAATCCTTTGATACTCCCAATTTTTCAGCACTTGGCTCCAAATTTCTCTTGAAAATTTCAATATATGAACGATGATCTATGATTCCTTCAATTATTTCCAAATTAAATAAAAATGTTTAATAAATAAATCTGCATCAAAAATTGTTCAAATTTCTTGCAACAATTCATTCGTTTTTAACACTTAAGTTTCAAATAGCTGCTGTAAGACATTGTTGGTACACTGTATAAGTATACTTATGAAGCGCGTAGTAAACTTTACAGGCGATTTTTTTGAAATATCGTGTATAAAATCTATTAGGTATTACAATGCTGACCATATTTGTATTAAAAGTTAGTGATTGATTGTGAACAGCTTATTTCTGTAATATTCTTACTCACTAAGATCAACAATCTCAGAAAAGTTCAAATTATGTATAGTATTTGAAAGCAAAACATAACATACTACTTTCTTAAAGTTTTTTTGAATTATAAAAAAAGTTAAGTTGTAAACATATTACAGGCTAAATAAGTGGCAAAAGTTCCTTAATAGCTCAAAGTTGAAGATATAATGCATATTTTAGCAAATTAAATTAGATCGTCAATATCACAACAAAAATAAATTTCTCATATAATTTGTAATATAGTGCCTAATATAGTTACCTTTTGCGAACAGTTAACTGAACGGAAGTAGTGGTCTTGGTTGCCAAGAACCAATAAGATCCTTTTTCCGCTCAATCGATCTAGATGAAAAAGACTACCGCAGTAAATCCTCTATGGAACAATCACAGCAATTTTGGTTTTCCACTTTAAAATCTATATTAAACGGGTAAATATTAACTTTTCGAAACAGAATCTTTTCAATACGCTCTCACTTTAATGAGTTTTAAGTTAGAATTTACTTTAAAAACTAGTCTTTTATTTATCTTTAACCAACCTTATTAATACTGACAATAAAAAAAATTCAAATCCAAAGAATTATAAAAGGTGCGTTTTTTTTGCGAAGAAGACATAAAAAAATTCCCCTAATCTAAACTATAAATGCTAAAGAAAGCACTTCAGAAATTCAACATAGAAATAATATCAACATAGGCAAAAGCAATCAAGCGTTCATATTCATCCAAAGCACTTCATTTGATGGGAAAGCGAAAGTAAGCCCAAAGTAGATACAAAAAATCGATCTGGAGAAAATTGCACACGAAATACTTTAACTCCTACATACTCTCCATATCAACATCACAATAACCTGCACCCCTTGCACCGTACATGCACCATGCGAACATAGCATAAAAGACATCGAATCAGAGGGGGAACAACTCGTAAAAAGAGGAGCAGAAGAGAATCTACAAACTCTGTAACGTAGACTATGACGGGAAACAGAAACAAAACAGAGACGCTGAAGACTTTCCAGCGTTAGCATAGGCGTTCAAAGCAATTAAATGGTAATTTCAACCAAAGCTCCAGAACCGAAAAACTACATTTTTTGGGAAAACAAACCCAAAGCAGACACATAAAACCGATCTGGGGAAAATTCCACACAAAAAAAGGTAACTCCTACTATTCTATTCTCCACATGAACATCACAATCGATTGCACCGTACATGTGTGCATGTGAACAAAGCAGAAAATGCATCAATTCTTAAGGGGAACGGCTCGTAAGAAGAGGAGTAGAAGAGAATCTACAGATAAATAATGAGGGGAAACAGTAACATAACAGAGACGCTGCTAGCTTTTCAGCGTATCAAGTTCATTTATTAACAAAGATTTTTGGGTCGTTCAGCGGGTGGATGGGGCAAGAGTTTTTTGAAGTTCTCTATCCACCAAGACGCTGTGATCTGAACAGCTTCCGTAATGCTACTTGCAAAATTTTTGTGAGCACTATTTAGGCAAAGCGTCTAAGTAGATCTACGCGAAAATCTCGAGTTTGAGCATTGAAGCAAGATCACTTCAGTGTTCTGTGTAGTATACCTCAATGAACTGTATGTTTTGAATTGAATGGTACGCAGTGCCTGTAGTTTGTAGTAAAACGTTTGAGATTTCGTTGCGTCGCTGTAAATTTACCTTGGAAGCTATGTAATTGGACTGTTATAAAATAAAACCATTTGATCCATAGTAGCAATGGAGTTTTGTCTTTTGTAGATAAAAAATGTTATTATTTTGATTGTTAAATATTGATTGTTAATCTTTTGACTGTAACATATTGATTATTGAATAATTTTTTTGTTTATACTAAGTGGTTTAGCAAGGGAAGCACTGTTTCCTCTGCGTGTATTGACGAGCTGCCCCTGCTTTCCATTGATATTTGAAGGCAGATTATTTAACGTGGTCTGTTTTGATGACTAAGCAATATTTTGTGGTTTATTAATAGAATATAACTCTCTATTGGTGTTAATATGTTTTTATTTGACTTGCTTGGTAATTTTCAGGTTTTGAGCCCTTTGATGTATTATATATATATATATATATATATATATATATATATATATATATATATATATATATATATATATATATATATATATATATATATATATTTATATATATATATATATATTTATATATATATATATATATATATATATATATATATATATATATATATATATATATATATATATATATATATCCTTAACTACTCCTCCTTAACTTCAGGGCATCCCATTCTAAAAATTGTACAATAAAATATGATATAACATAACTTGGTCCAAATTATTCAAAAAACGAGATGAAGTGTTTATTTCCGGTTTTACACAGGGGGAAAAATTTGTTTTTTTAAAGTCTAATTTCAAAATTAAAAAAGAACACCGAATTTTCTATACCAATAAGTATGTTTAATGTTTATTAGATTTTTTTTCGAATCTCAGAATCGACCTCCAAAAAACCTTTCATCAATTTTGTCAATTATTCAGTAGCCCATAGCTCAGCAACTAAATCTCATAGACAAAAACAATAACGTATCTACGTTCATATTCTCTAGGAGTACCATTATGCACAATATGAACGATATCCAAAGCCTCGACTTTTTTTCGTTGTCCGCTTCTCGTGAAATGCCGCAAATATAATCTTAATACTGTTTTACCTATCTGTTTACAATTAAGCAAAAATTCGAACTTCCCGCTCACATGTCGAGTTTCCAAACGCATCTATTCATTAAATCAATTTTTTCACGTTTGCGCTTTCCTTCGATGAAAATTCCGTTTTCGGTGCACACAAGTACGAAGGATTGCTTCACTGAAATTATGTTTAAGTGAATTCCTACTGTAATTTTAAAGAAGATATTCTTCGATTTTCTTTGAATAGTGTCAACCAACAACATATCGAATGGAAACATCGACAAAGTGCGAAACTGTGATTAAAATTCGTTGAAATCTGAAAATGTGAATGATTCGAATTGAAACTGGCTGTGTTATCCTCCCGGAAACACATACTGGCTAAATATAGTCCTTGGTCTTTGGTAAAGTGTGATAGTGCTCTGGTTACTATACAAGCGTGTTGAAAATTTGAATAAACAGAAGCAAATGAATAACGAAATTAGATAAGCTAGTCCTCGAAGGTTCTTAGTGACTTATTCAGATGTTACTGAATATTGCGTTGCGGGTTCTTTGAAAATTTTCGCCACCATGGACCCGACCGAAGCTAGCACCTACGAGCCTCTGGGCGAACGTCATCGGTCAGGATGCGCCACAGACAGTCCGGAACATGGTCCGCCCAAGGATCGAAAACATATTGTCTACATAGCGCTACTGACAGCCGGCATAGGATTCGTTTTACCGTACAACAGGTAAGTGGGTTTCGGCAACCAAGTTCGTGTTTAATTTTAATTGAATAAAATTGCTAACAAGTGATGGCTTTTGATGATGCACTTCGACCTTCTTGTTCGGATCGGGGGTATTAATAGAATGTTAAATAGTCGAATGATAAGTTTTGTACGCTATTTGCTACAGAAATCAATTTCTAGTTTCTCCATGCAAAATTAGTGTGAGGTGTGTATTAAAGCTGGATAAATCGATATGGGGATTACCTCACTTTTAATCAAACAGCTTAGAGAATACTTTAAGAATTTTCATGTCAACATGTGTATAGAACACTTGGTCTGAAAAAACTGATGAGGCACTGCATTTGCGAAATGAATTTATGATTTTATGTTGTCTGAAATAGTTTTCATAGTTTTATTCTCATAATTTCTAAATGCACCAGAATTATGTTGGTCAATTTATTAAAGATGTTTTTTTCTTTATTTTAGTTTTATCATCGCCGCTGACTACTGGCAAGCACGATTTCCTGGCCGATCGGTAGCACTCGATATGTCTATGACCTATATCATAGTTGCATTTGCCACAGTTCTACTTAATAATTTATTTCTATCACTTGCTCCTTTTCGGATGCGAATTTTCTTCGGATATGCAATATCCTTTACAACTTTGACGTTTGTGGCGCTGTGTGAGGTTGCCTGGCATATGTTTTCAAAAGGAACGGCTTATTCGGCAAGTTTGGCGGCAGTTTCTTTGGTCGCAATTGGATGTACAGGTAAGATAATTTGTTAACTGTTAAACTGTTTTATTAACACTGAGTAAACTTAAAAATTCTCTATAAATAAATTTACAGTGAAGGTTTGATTTTTTGGGAAAATTAACACACATAAGCACATATCAATCCATATACAATATATACCCTTCCGTTCGTATTCACAATAATTTATATGAATAATCGAAATAATATATACTTTTTTATCTAACAACCTAAGAAAAACTACAGAGGTAATTTCCTGATAGTTTAAATTTAATGATTGAAGAGGTGTCAAAATTATTTTCACTCAATATTTTCGTGCCACAATTATTTGTTCACGTGAAAAATATCGCTCCAGGAGAACAATCGATGATTACATTAGACATTTTGTGCATTGTACGTGTAAAGTAATGGATTCAATTGTTTTAGAGTAGTTTTCATCACATAAAGGTGCTTTTAAATTGTTTGAAAATACCTTGATAATGTGAACTTAGCATTAACCGAAGGTTAGCTATTATTGCTGAATAAAAAATGATCTTCTTAGGTCAGAAATTTGGAAAAAGTGTCGACTTCGTCCTTTATTTGAACGGATTAAGGACCGAAAAGATTTCGGTTAGTTTTAATTGATGCTTCAGAGCCGGGAATAAAAATGCGCGTCGCGTATCTGTAGTTCTTTTATATAAACTTCGAGAGCGACTGAAACGCCATTGTCAAACCAAATCATCAGGAATTACACATTTTTTAAAGATTTTTTTAAGAGTTGGCGTGAATTGAGAAAGGAGGCTTGAGAGGAAGATGTATAATATGAGCAGAGCGTATAGTCCAGTGAAATCAAACATGAAAAAGGCCTAACTTCGGAAAAATTAGGGGAAAGCTGAATTTTGGAATGAACCCTGGTACTGGCGTGTTGAACAAAATGTCAAAAGTACCCATCGTTCCGAGTGCTTCGTTACTTTTTACACGGGGTCAAAGGTAACCAAAAGTGTCCTTTCCTAAATATCTCAGTAACGGTCACGTCTTCAGACGAATGACGAATTTGTAGCTTAGAAAATTTCCAACAAAAAAGATTTATAACCTTTTCTTGTAACCATAACCGTTTTTGAGATATATTGATCTAAACATTTGTTACTAACAGCATCCTCTTTCCCAACGGCATGTTTATAGTATCCGATTTTGATTACGACTTGGAATGTTTGTGAGTTGGTTTTTCTATGACATTTTTTCTATGAATATTTTCTATTTTCTATGTTTTTTTTCATGCACCTCTTAAACATAGAAAAACAAACTCACAACCATTCCAAGTCGTAGTCACAATCGGATAATATCAATATACCGTTGAGAAAGAGGATGCTTATAGTAGCAAATGTTTAGATCAATATATCTCAAAAACAGTTATGGTTACAAGAAAAAGTTATAAGATCTTTTTTGTTGTCATACATTGTTTTTCTGAAGACGTACCTTTACTGAGATTTTTAGCAAAGATCACTTTTGGTGACCTTTGACCCCGTATAAAAAAGTAACGCAGCACTCGGATCTATGAGGACTTTTGACACTTTGTTCAACATGCCAGTACCAAGGTTCACACCAAAATTCAGCTTTCCCCTAGTTTCCGCATTGAAAATTTCCCCGGACTAAATCAATATCTATACCTCGATCAGTCAATTCTATTTATTTCAATTGCTTTTGCGGAAATTTAGCTGAAGAAAGTATTTTATTCTTCAAAGTATCATTGATGCGACCTTTAACGATAAGAAGATGGTGATGAGGATTAAGAGGCACAAGAAAAGGGATGTATTCGAAAGATTAGACAAAGCAAAGTCCAGGATTATATTGCTTTTTAAGTTGCCAGAGGGAACAAAATGAGAGAAACGTTGACGTTATCAATGAGATACTGCGGTGTCAGCTGAAAAGGCAGCATCCTAGTCAAATGATGGCGCGGCTAATATTACCTTATAATCTAACTTCAAATAAAGTAATCCCACGGCAACCCTTGTCGGGTTCAGTGGCTGAAGCTGATAGAGAGCTTCATACACAAATTTTCAATCAATGTGGAAAGGAGTGTGTAATGATTAGTTCCACGACTCATTTTATCTGTGATACAATGGTTCTATTCAGAGTTAGACTAACTCAAAACTCGATGTGCAGTCTTTAGTCTAAAGCTGGATTCCAGCCAGGCAATTAAACCTCAATTAGACTCAATCAATTAAACCTCAATTTGAGCTTCAACATTCAATTTATTAGCAATGACGGTGAATTTGTTTTGGCTTATCATTTACAGCAACTCCTAAACAAAGCCGAATTTTGTCAATAAGTCAAAATGCTATATGGTAAAATTGAATATTGCATATATCGAATACAAAATGATTTCAGCACATATTATTCCCTTATTATTTCCGCTGTTGTTTCCTTTCACAGATCTGGTGATTTATCTCTTAAAACATTAAAACTAAATAGTTTGAATGTTTTTTTTTGTGTATTTATATGTCAATCGGGTCTATTCTAAACTCTTTGCATATGTCTGTATTCCTGACGTACACTCAGAAAAATATGTTTCCGAAAATCAAAGAAAATATTTATTTATTTATTTATTGCAAACCAAACAAGGTGTATACATAAAAAAAAACAATTTACATTTTTACATTTTACTCAAGCTAAACTAAAATAAAATCATATAAATGAACAAAATAACATTTCTCAGACTTTTGTCTGGTTGTCAATTTGAGGCGGAAATTCCAAGGAAAGGAAATAAGGTTTTCATTAGGAATTCAGCGCTATAATTAAAGCGCTTTTGAACCTGACTTTAGAGATAGACGGGGAATAGTAGTGAGAAATTTTGTTTAATATTTTACAACATCTATTTATTGGTTCTCTGTCACCATAAACTGTGTGGTGCTGGTGTTCATTGAGGGGACGTGTGTGCCTAGTCCGTCTTACAGAATTATTGACAGTTATTTTATTGGAAATGCATTCAACGTTAATCAAGCCCCTAATCACATCAAAAATAAAACATGAGCACAATAACGTTCTCCTTGCAGAAAGTATTTGCAAATTTAAAAGACTTAACCTGTAACTATAAGACGGAAGACTTTCAAAATCATGTGGACGGTATAGATCTCTCAGAGCAAAAAGAACAAACTGCTTTTGGATAGATTCCAGTCTATCACTATGAATATTGAAAGTAGGATTCCAGACGATGCACCCATATTCGAGTAAAGGACGAACTAAAGATATGTACAGAGTTTTTGTGACCCATATGTTCTTAAATTCTTTTGTGCGCCTCTTAATAAATCCCAGCTGCTTGCTAGCTCTTGCAAGTATTTGGTCGTATTGAAGATTAAAGCGAAGCTTCTTATCCAGAACGACACCAAGATCTATAGTACTATCTACATACTTCAGCAGCTGATTATTCAAGTGGTAATCAAAATTTACTGTACAGGTTTTACGGGAAAAGTTTATGGAATGGCATTTGTCAATATTAAGATAAGAGATAAGCGATAAGAGTTTAAACTGAAGAAATTTTGAATCAGATTCCGATTGAATAGTATGGTACATCTTAAGATCGTTCGCATAAAAAAGATGTGGAATGTCTGATAGCACCTGCGATAGATCCGAAATAAAAATATTAAACAGGAGCGGCCCTAGGTGGCTGCCTTGCGGTACCCCAGAAGAAACGGTAATTTTTTTGGATATGAAACCTTGGAATTTTACATGCTGTCTTCGATTTCTTAAGTAACAATCCAACCAATTTAGCAAATTTCCTGAGATGCCAAATTTTTGCAGATTAAATTTCAAAATATCATGGCCGACACGGTCAAAAGCCTTGCTGAAGTCAGTGTATAAATAATCAACCTGACGTCCTTTTTCCATATCGCAAAGCACATTTGATATCATTATGATAAGATTGGTAGTAGTGTATCTACCTTTTCTGAAGCCATGTTGTTGCTCGTTTAGAAGAGGATCAACAACAAGTGTAAGTTTTTCACAAACTAATTTTTCAAACATCTTTGGCAAAGCAGACAAAATGGTGATGCCTCCATAATTCTCAACCGATCGTTTGTCGCCACTTTCAAGAATCGGTGTTAGATGGGAAGACTTTCAGAAATGAGGAAATTTACCGCAATGCAGCGATTTGTTGAAAATTATCTGCAGGGGTGCACACTTAATTATGAAGCTTGGAGGAAGTAGGTCTAGTACAGGCCCTTTTTTCATGTCAAGCTCTCTTATAGCTTTCTTATACACTCAAAAAAATTTTGGTTGAATTTTACCCTTATACTACTACTATTAAAGATGTAAATTTGCAAAATCGTGTAAAAAGAATATTTTTTTTACGATCAAATGGTGTAATTTTACCCTAAATAATGATGCAATTTTATGGCGTTGGCGTTGGCGCAAAGATGAATAGCAAACTAGTAAATTTACACTCTTTTTGCTTCAATTTACAAAAAGCTGTGTATTATTCAGCTGATATGACGTAAAAGCGAAAAATGCACATCGAATGTGTAAAAAAATTTGTGATTCGTTATTTTAAACGAAAAAATGAATATATTTCCTATTATCAAAGTATTAATTATAGACCCACTTTTTAGAGTGTAGCTTGTTACTTGTTTACGAGATGTGAATAAATTAAATGAACTTTTATTTGATGTCAGTAATTTGTATAAATATTGCGTAAAAATTTCTTGCATTCAACGGAATTATAATTTTTACTTTACCTTATTTCAAGGAAGTAATTTTCCTCAAATCTAGTAAATCATGTCTACGAATTAAGTAAATTATATATACAATGCGAACATGTATTTACATGTTTCAACATCAACCACGCTTCAATATTTGACGAAAAAATTGATAGTTTTTATGATTTCTGTTAACTTTTGCTTGACACAAATGAGAGGTAACGCGCTAGTCTGAAGCAGCGATCTTCCGCTCGCGAGTTCAAATTCCGCCGGATTCATGGTTGTGTTTGCTCGTTTTGAGCTGTCTTAACAGCTGATTGCATTAATTTAGTGTCACATTATAGCTATAAGTGGCGACTAAGGGCATAAATAACACTAGCGCTTCAGCAAATAGGAAAAAATGTGGCACTTAAAATAACGAATATTGGAATAATTGATATCAGCTTCTCCCATATGTGTCTCCTAACCGCTATAGCTAAGCATTTGTTTCAAAAGGAGTCAAACCATATTGCTTTGGCACGTGAAAATATTTTCTTTTACTTGTTTTTATTTTTTCACTCCCTTCAAAGTAACTCGCGCTTTTGATATGAAAGTAGACAGAGTTTTTGCATGCCAACGGCATGCAATGTTCTCAAGCAGTACCCCATCTAAGTAGTAACCGCGCACAGCAGTGCTTAACTTCACTGATCGTAGAAGAACCGATTGATGCGAGATTTATAGCAACATTTCCTTGAAACTATACCAATTTTACTCAGGGGAAGTTCAATATCATTTCTTTGAAATGAATAAACTCATTTCTTTGGATTGAGTAAATATTTCTTTGGCGCAGAATCATTACAATTTTTTTTGATAATGTGTTCATTTTTCCTCAAAAAATAGAAGTATTTTTCTGAGTGTACTAATGGATTCTTAAAATTTTTCTAAGTGCTAGGTTTTGACAGATCTGAAGTTGGTTTTTATTTGTCTTGTTAGTCCTGTAATGCAGGTTTGTAGTTTTGAGGATTTTCCTTTTGCTTGCCTTGAAGTATATATAGTATAAGCGTGTGTCATCGGCGTACAGGGCTACTTTTGGTGAGCCTTGTGGGACTCCAGCTTTTATTGTCTGCGTTATGGTGAGGTGTTTGCCAATTCAGAAAGATATACTGTGAAGAAATGATGTAATAAGTACTATGATTGGTAGTAGAATTTGTAGTGCACGCTGTTTAGAAATTAGTGCCTATGTCAGACTTTACCAAACGCCTTGACCACATGGAACGTAATCAAACCCATTAATTTTCTTTGATTGAACCCTGTACGCAATCATTGAAGGGAGAGAGATAAGTCCAGCCTCTATTATGGCGAATCCAGCTGATCAGCACACAAATAAAATCTTTAACTTTGGCACTTATTGGACAGAAGACGAATGGCGGCACCGCATTGAAAAAATCAAACAGTCTAATACACTGCAACTCCGAAAAACTAAAATAATAACAGAACGAACTGGACCAACGTACGAAGCTTTTTTTGTGAAGGGAGCTCCGCGCTCTGGTGATATTACATGGATGTATGAGTTCCTTGAAAAAGAGGCATTAATAAAAGATTGCAACGTACTAAGGCCACGCAGTCGAATAAATCGGAAATCCGGCAGTTTTTTCAAAATCACCATTCCCACACGATATGCTTGACTTCTGATTTCAACCCAAACAACAATGACTGTACTTGGAGAGGATTAAAGTTCCGCCGTTGGAGAAACCAGACTCAGACAGTTGGTCGTCGGAAAAATAAAGCTAGTAATAGTCATAAAATTGGCAAAGGTAAAGCTAGTAACAGTCATAAAATTATCAAAAATAAAAATTGTAATTTAACCACAACTCCCATCAGTTCCGTTTCCAATCCTGACAGTGGTGACACCAAGAATATTGATTCCATAAATCTGGATCCCAAACCGAATAAATCTCGAGTAATTAATCCTACTCACATTGACTGCAATGCTGACGATGTTAATCTCCAAGCACACACTGAACCATTCACAGCCCCTAAAATCAGTTCCAAAGCAGTCTCATCCCCGTACAAGAATTTTATTCAGAGAATTAAAAGACAATATTCCTCAAAGCAAAAAGTCCCTCTTAAACTACGAAACACTAGAAATCTCGATTGCTCTCCGAATACTCTTGCCAAAAAATCATCTGATCTCGTTAACACCGTCTCTAAACCCGTGCAATACCCTAATTTTTTTCGTGGCGAAGTTCAATCCTCCTCCATTACTCCTGGTATAATAGTTACTGCCAATCCTTCCTGTGAACCAGTGACAACTGCGCCTAAGTCCCTTGACCCACTAGTGCCTCTTATAGTTAAAGCCCCAATCAACTCCACTGCTGATCTCGAAAGTAGGTATCTGCTTTCTCGGCTAAGAGATAAGAAAATCTATGAAAACGTTACCCTCTATCTTGCATACATGCACAAAGCCACTAACTCTGCTTGTTTCGAGGGTAAAACGAAGACTCATCTGAAAGTCATGATTCAACAGGAAGGTCTTCCCATAGATTTTTAGGCTCTTCATACTGTTTTTGTTCGGTATCATGACCAACTTGGCATAACAGCTGACCAAGTGAAAAAAGAGCTAAGCATCTTTGCCTTACATGTCTCAGCTAAGTATATTTCCTCCCTTCAAAAATCAAGGAATGATTTTAAAAGCTATCATTCCTAACAAGAAGTTTTCGTCAAACAGCCTCAAACTTTTTACCACAACTGTGGTGGTATGAGAGGCAAACTGAATAGACTCTTTTTTGACTCAAAATTTTGCCAATTTAATGTACTGACGTTCACGGAAACCTAGTTAAACATTTCGCACACAAACGCAGAAATATTAGATGGTAACTGGACTATTTACAGGAAAGACCGAAACTATGTTTCTACTGGCCAAACTCGAGGTGGTGGTGTTTTAGTAGCAGTTTGTAACTCGCTATCAAGCGAACTAGTCGAAAGCAGCTCACATAATCTCTTCGATAATAAGATTATTCGCATTTCCTGGTCCAAAGGTTTCATTTACATCGGAATATTCTACATACCACCCGGTTCAGATAAAGCCGTTTATAATGATGTATGCGTAGTGAATTCTACCCTAGTTTCACCTCTTAATGAGGAGGATAAAATTATAATTCTCGGTGATTTCAATTGGCCAAATTTAAAATTTACGGCTAATGAAACTGATAATAATCTCATTCCTTTTAATCTTCTTGACTCCAGCGATTTCAATCTAGTTAGTACTTTTTATGGCAATGATTTGCAGCAAATAGCACCGACACCTAGCCAAAATGGAAATTGGTTAGACCTCATATTTACTAATAGCTACGACGATGTAGTGGCTAACTCAACTGTTGATGCAGAAAACTTTTTTGGCAACACCCTTCACCACTCTGCGTTCACAGTTGAGTTGTTATCTACATCTGATGTGCTCACTTCCCTATCTTACAATAACTCTATTGTATATGACTTTTGCAATGCTGATTATAACAGCATTACAGATTGTCTTCTTAGAGTCGACTGGGCTAGTAATTTAAGACAAAATATCTGAACCATGGCTTGATAGCAATCTAAGGTATTTGCGGAATCAAATAAATAAACTTTACAAAATAATTACAACCAGCACTGATGTCAGAGATGATATCAAGGATAAACATAATGAATTAGCTCAAGAATTCCTGTCGAAATCCCGTGAAGCGTATGAGCGCTATGTTAATATCATGGGCGAAAATTTAATTCATGATCCTAAAAAGTTTATTGATTTCGTGAACACCAAACGGAAAACTTCGGGCTACTCTACTTTGTTGTACAAAAACAACTTTTGTTCATCATGCCCTCACGAAGTTTGTGACCTGTTCGCTGAGCATTCCCAGGAAGTATTTTGTTCATGTATAAGCATGTCTAACATTCTTCTCCCTCAAACAAACCCACCAAATATCATCTGTGAAATGTATTTAACTAGAGAGGAGATTGCAAAGGTCATCAAAGATCTAAATGTCAACAAGGGTCCTGGTCTTGACCTGCTACCTCCTAGTTTCATACTCGAATGCATGGAGTCACTTATCTTACCCGTGTATTTAATTTTCAACAAATCACTTTCTTGCGGGGTTTTCCCCTCCTTCTGAAAATCATCCCATCTGACCCCGATTTTTAAATGTGGTTGATAGGTGGTCAATTGATAATTACAGAGGTATTGCAATACTATCAGCATTGCCTAAACTATTTGAAAAAATTGTCTGTGATAAGCTCACTGCTCTAATAGAACCACTTCTAAATGAACAACAACATGGTTTTAGAAGAGGCAGGTCAACTTCTACGAACCTCGTGATGCTCGTCTCAGATGGTCTCTGTGGCATGGAAAAAGGCATCAAATTGATACCATCTACACAGACTTCAGCAAGGCATTTGATCATGTTGATCATGATATTCTTCGAATCAAACTACAGAAATTTGGTATCTTGGGTCTCTTATTAAACTGGTTAGACTCTTATCTTCGAAATAGGACGCAGTACGTTAAGTTTCAGGGTAGTTTCAGGGTTTCCTACCAAAAAAAATTGGTGTACCACAAGTCACTTGGGGCCTCTTTTATTCAATATTTTCGTATCGGATCTTTTTGAAGTTTTAGCAGACATCCCTCACCTTTTTTATGCAGATGATCTGAAAATGTACCACAAAATTAAATCGAAATCTGACTCAGTTTTCCTTCAATCGAAACTGTTTTCTCTTGAGCAGTGGTGCAAACAAAATACTCTCGACATTAATGTCAGTAAATGTCAAGTCATTAGTTTTTCCCGCAAAACCAGTAATATAAATTTTGATTACCGCCTCAATAATGTTGACAATGTCATCGACCTCGGGGTTACTTTGGATAAAAAGCTGCGTTTTAATTTACAGTATGACAAAGTCTTAAGCTATTAGCCTTGCTTAAGCTTGGATTCATCAAAAGACGTGCGAAGGAATTCAAAAACCTATGGGTCACGAAGTTTTTATACATAGCTCTAGTTCGGCCATTGCTCGAATATGCATGTATTGTCTGGAACCCTACCTTTGATGTCCATAGCGGTAAGCTCGAATCGGTGCAGAAGCAGTTCTTGCTATTTGCGTTGAGAGATCTGTATAATCCTTACGAATTTGATAATCTACCTTCATACAGATACAGGCTAAATCTCTTAAATCTATCAAGTCTGTCTTCGCGGAGGATAGTCATATACTCCTGCTTTACTTTTGATGTTATTAGGAGCTTGATCAATGTTGTGTCCCTGTCCAATAAAATCACCTTCAACGAATCAGTAAGGCAGACGAGGTACACTCGTTTACTCAATGAATACCGACACCACACAGTTTACGCCCACAATGAGCCAATCAATAGATGTTGCAAAATATTCAATAGCTTCTCAAAACACTATTCCCCAACCATTTTCCGACCTAGGTTTAAAACTGCTCTGATTAAGGTGCTCACGTCATGAATGCCCTATCCAATTCCCTACCAAAGATGGTTATATTTTAAAAATTCGTTCATTATTGTTTATTGTACAAATTTATATAAATTGTTAAATATTAATTGCAAGTGTTTTTTTGTACGCCTTGTTTGGTTGAAATAAATGAATGTACTGCATCACTCTTGCGAGGTGGAGAAGAAGACGCTCAGCGATTTTCCCTAGGGGGGAAAGGAGACTTAAAGGTTTCCAGCTTTGTGGTGATCTTTACTAGCTTGGACATAATTGGTATAACAGCAGTCTTCTAGACATCAAGGATACTCTGTATTCACAAAATAGTATTGGATATGTTCCTCAGATTCTGCACTGTATTGTCAAAGAGTTGTTTTTGCCATTTGTTACCAATTGAGCCAGGTCCAGGTGCTTTCCTTTTATCTAGTCCACTGAATAGCTGTTTGATTTCTCCGAAATCAGTTGGTCGATTTTGAAAGCCTCTTGTTGACGCAGAGGCAAAGATTTTATCAACATACTTAGCAATTTGTTCTTCTTCACAAATGTCATCGTCCGCAGAGTGATTTTCTTGGAATTGAAGCTTCAGTACCTCAGTGGAGATCTCTGTCTAGCCAGAATTATCAAATGTCAGCCTATAAGCTCCATGTATGGGGACAACTTTGTTGTTATGGTGAAATTATTTGGTCATGAGCCAATAATTAATAAAATATAATATTTCCAGGAGCATGAAACTTATTGCGGAACTTTGCGCTCCGATAGCTAACTGTTTTGCCAGGTGTATGCCGGTTAGTTTTCATCTGGCAAACCCATTGTTACACCTGGTAAACCCATTTCTCATACTAGGGTCATCCGTCCTCCTAACTTTCCTCCAAATTCTATTCCTCCTCTGCTCTTCTATTCTTCCTCGTTTATAACATTCTGATTAACTTTAACGACTGAACCTTCAATCCCTATCCACTCTTGGTATTTTCCTAGATCAGTGTTTTCTGTACAAGCTCTGCCAAGAATTATCTAATAATCCAATCAGCCATGACATCTTTCTTCATAATTTTAAAATATTAAGCCAAACACTTGAATGTACTCTTGATTTTCTACTTGGTTATTTTGCCGACTATTGATTGGTATAACCATATTGACTAATAAACTCTTATTCTCATCTTGGTCAAAAGGGCTCTCTACTAGAATATCCTAAACTATTTACTAGACGATTCACTTGAATACAAACCTGTTTTATAGTTTGACTATCCACTTGTTTAGTCTTTTGGATAATTTTTATAGTAAAAGGTCTAATTATTAGGTAAATCTTAATTCCTAATTTATATATTCGAGCTTTTATGTAAGCTTAATTAATCTGTTTGGAATCACAAACTTATTTTTTTTAATTTTTAATCTCTTTCAGTACAACAATCAAGTTTCTATGGTTTTGCTAGTATGTTGCCAAAACAATACACTCAAGCCGTTATGGCTGGCGAAAGTTTGGCTGGATTTCTGGTGTCTTCCAATCGTGTTGTAACTAAATTAATTATAAAAAGCGACCGTGTCTCAACCGTTATATTTTTCCTGGCATCAACTGTCTATATTGCATTCAGTTATGTATTGAATTCGATTACAATACATTCACCGTTTGTCCGGTATCATATGAAAAGTTGTGCGAAAATTGTACTGAGACCGGATGAAAATCGACTGGTGAGTTTTCAATACGTACATAGAATTTTTAATAAATTTATCTGAATGGATGCGGCTGTTTTTTTGTTTTAGAACGAAAATTTAGATAATGATACGACACAGAATAAATATGGAGTACTGAATGTGGATTCCAGTCCACCGCCTCAGGCACCGACTGCAACGACGGCGTTGAGTTTCAGGTAAGAAGATCATTTTGCATGCAAAGGGTACCGATAAGAATCTTTTATGTGAATCAAATTTTAAGTTTTAACTATTTTATATTGAATATATTTGGAAATTATAGCAAACTTTTTCGCTTTTAAAAATAGATCATAAAATGAATGAATTACATGACCAGAACAGTAACATAAAGAAAATAACTTTTATTTATCAATAAATAAAATAAAATTTCAAAAGAAAAAGTCAACTAAAAAATTCCATATCACTTCGTATTTGGGGCGGTTTGGCATATCATTTAGTTTTTTAATTTCTCTTGTCATCAGGTATTCACGAACGATGTAAAAGTATCGTGTAACCACCGTCAGCAAATCGTATCTTTTTTTTCTCTTTATAGGTTTCTTTAGTAGTTTAAATACTCACTTATGCATTCTTGCAAGATTGTTTTTTAATTTTTTTTATTATGGAGGTAGATGGTGTCAGCGATATTATTTTAAGCGTTTCATTAACGGTTTTTTCTCGTTTCTGGTTAAACTATTCACACGCTTTCAATATTTGGATGTTAAGGCAAGGCATTACACATAAGCCCATAAAGATAATTCTTCAATCAGTTCCACACTATCAACGGGGCTAGTAGGCTTAAATATGCATTTTTGTACTTAAAAGACACGCTGGTAAAATGAAATCTTCTCTGGCATTACAAAATGCATATACGGGATTTCTTTCTCATCTTTTTTGTCTTTTTCATTCGAAGTCAAGGTAGGAAGCATTTTCAGTCTCCTTTATAGTCAATTCACACGCCACGAAATCACATGCTTTTAAGACGATTTCTGGTTTTGGCTATAATCAGGCTCATAATCACATGTTTTTCCATATAAATCAAAATCGGGTATGAAAAGTGCTTTTGGCAAAAGCTTGTAAGCAATCGGTTTGTGTCTGTACTATCATAGAGCTGATAAAATATTGACAATTCAGCACTCGATTTACCTAGTTGCTAGAGAAACTTATCAAAGTAAATGCATTTTCTTCCCGAAAACAATTTGTACGTTCCGAACAAAATTCAAAAAATTGTATTCACTGAAGAATATATGGTTCAAAAATGACTTTTGGTGTAGGCAACGTTCATTGTCCTATGCAATTTCATTTCATATTTCAATCCACAAGTAACCAACATAAGATACAACCAGTATTTGTCAAACAAAAGCAGCTCAGTACGATGTAAATACATTTTCAAGCTTTTAAAAGCGGATATCACAATCACATAGCTATGTGTGTGATGTAAACAGCCAATTAAGCCATTTATAAAGTCGAAGGCTGGCTTCGTTCATATTGAAAATATGTCGAATTTCGTCCATGAAATAATTTTTACCGAGAGTATATTTCCAGACGCTAAAACAGTTTGCTAGGAAAAAATATAGTAAGAAGTTTCATATTAGGAATATAATATCCAATCCCTATCCATAAGTGCGACTCATTTCATCACATTTTTCAATTTTAACAGCACTAACTCAATTTTTCCTTTCTCGGCATTATTAACAATCAATTCACAATTACAACAATGCACAGCTTTGGAATCCTTCGTAAAGGAAATTAATATTCAATCTTATAATAATAAAAATTAAATAATTTTATCATCATCATCATCATCGGCGCTACAACCAGGGTCTGATCCTGGCTTCCGTCACCAAATTTTTCCATCGGTTCTGATCACGAACTGATATCATCCAATTGGGCACCCCTAAACTCCAAGCGTCCTGGACAACTCCATTGCTCCAGCGCAGGTAAGATCTCTAACGCTGTCATCTGCCGTAAAATCTGCAGAAAAGGGTTTCCGAGCAAGATACTCTTCACTCATTCGAGCTAAGTGTCCTGCTCACCGGAGTCAACCGAGCTTTATCTTAGTAATTATGTTTGCTTTTATAGATAGCGTACAACTCATGGTTGTGGCGTCTCCGAAACTCTTTCATGTATGGGGCCAACGATTCTCCGTAAGACTTGCCTCACGAATGCGGCTAAAAAGTCAGAGTGCCTTCTGCTGAGCACCCAAGTCTTGGATCCATACTTGATTACTGGCATTACCATGGTCTTGTGCAGCAGGGGCTTTGATGTTCGGGTGAGATTTCGGGATTTGAAGAACCTTGACAGACTATACTAGGCTTTGTTGGATTTGAGCAGCCACTCGCTTATTACGCCTGGCCTAAAATAGTTGCAAAATGGCACTATTTCAAATTCATACTCAATTACACTGAAGATTTACCAGCTATAAGTGTTCTTTCTGCAGATGCTGCCATCATGTACTCTGTCTTTCCTTCATTTATGTACAGCCGCAGTTTTCATGTCGCTCGCTCGATCTAGATGAAAGATTTTCCTACAGCTAGTTCCGATCTAGCAATGATATCTATCTCATCTGTATAAGCCAGTATCTGGCTGAACTTGGTGGCGATACTCCCTTTCGTTGGCATGCCAGAGTCAAATTGATTTCTCCAACCCCAGGTTGAAGAGCAGGCAGGCCAGAACCCCCCCCCCCCCCCCCCCCCCCCCCCGTTTCGGAGCGCATTGATGATTTTGAACGGTCTGGATAGTAATTTTGCTATTTTTACATGACTTGTAACATTAGTCCTGGTCAACTTACACAATCGTGCCAATTTGCTTGAGATTCTGCTATGAATTTGTACAGTTTTACCCTAGCTATTCTATCATAGGTGACCTTAAAGTATATAAACAGATGGTACAGTGGAATATTGAATTCCAGACATTTTTCTATCGCCTGCCTTTGAGTAAAGATCTGATCAATCGCTTGTGATGAAGCCACATTGATATTATCCGATGATGGTTTTAGCATATGGGGCAATCCGCTCTTATAGGATAGAGGAGAGTGTCTTATAGGAAGTGTTCAACAATGTTATATCCCTATAGTAGGGTCATACTATACCTTTGTATGGGGGGCATTATACCTTTGCGCCAGTCTTCTGGCATTTGTTCATGCTCCTATACGTGCAATTTAATATCACGAATTGCTTAGTGTAGCGTGGGTCCTCCATCTTCTTCAGCGGCTTTGTAAAATTTCTGCTGACTTATGTCTTTTCATACCTCTTTTATGTATGGTGGCAGAATTATAAGGCCTACTGCTTGCATTAGTGGAGCCTTTTAGATGACCGTTTGAAAAAAATACTGTGGCCTCACAATGGGCCTCTTTTGTGCCTAGGTGCGTCTGTTGACAGGCCTCTGTCGGTCCGCAGCCACATCAACCTATCTGCCTATCTGACCGTTAAACAATTCACTAAAGTGCACTTCCCATCGTTCCGGAATTACTTCAGGATCAGTGATCAGATTACCCTCTTTATCATTACAGTACGTGCAGCGTGATGTGTTTAGTAGGACTACCACGCCTGGTGCAGACTTCGCTCTCTAGCTCTTTCTATTTCACAGATCAGATTTTTTCACAGGCTGCTTTTTTCTGTCTGTGAAGTCTCTTCTCTATTCTTCTAAGCTCTTTATATTCCTCCTTGCGTGCCAGCGTTCTTGCTGCTGCAACGACCAAGTTCTTTGATGCTGATAGTCCTATGACTCGAAGTCCATTAGTGTTCTCGTGCAAACTATGGGTGCCTGAGTAATGTGTGAATACTGGTTCTTGACCTACTTTGGCGTCGAAATTTCTATGGATGATTTATATCATACCTTGGCCAGGTATTGAGAATCCGCTCGACCTGTTCATAATAAGAATCTTTTTCGTTGTCAGCAGATTCTTCTATAGGCGCGTGAACGTTTGTGAGACTTATTTTCGCGAATTTGCTCGCATCAAAGGGTGCGTAGCCTTTCATTAATAGCGTTAAAGCTAATAATGCTAGACTTCATTTTTTGGCTGACGAAGAAGCCTATACCGAGCACACGGTGATGTGAATTGATGCGATTTAACGCCTCTGGATTCCTTTTTATGGGTCATATTTCTTTTTATGGATCATATTTATGCAAACAATCGTCAAACTCTGGACGAACTGAAAGCTAATATTCGTAAAGTCATGGCTAAGTAATTGCCCAAAATTGCGCCGGAAAGTCATTGAAAAGTACCTCAAAAGGATTGAGTCCTGTAAGAAATACCGTGGAAGATATTTGAATAATATTGTATTCACATATAATGGCAAAGATCATTCTTTACAATGAAATAAAAATCACATCACTTTCCGAATATTTGGTCTTTTTTTAAAGGTTTTTTTTTAAAAAAATTTTATATATTTTCACTTTCCACTAATTTACAGTTATTTGGCATTGAATTTGTGAAGCTGGCTTGTGTTTCAAAGCTTTTGATAGTTTTGTTTCTAGCCCTTTGCAAATTGCTTTTAAAACATATACCTCCATATAGTTTACAAAACATTGTAGGATATAATTATCTAAGAATATTTCGATTATCCAAAGTTTGGAAATAAATTTTTAGTATTTATATGTTGTTTTTGTTCCGTGTTTTTTTATTGACATATTTATATGTTCACACTTACTACCAATTCCAAACTTGGAGGACTGGACGTATTAATACAACGACTTTTTCTTTAATTTAACATAAATTGACACATGAACCCAATTTTTACGATGTAAAAAATAATTTTAATTAATATAAATTAGAAAAACTGTATTCTATAATCAGAGTTCTATTTTTTATACTTTTCAGCAACCCAGTCTATGAACTGTCTAATCCAACAGCTGGTGAAAGTGTCATTGAAGGTCTCAATAATTTACCGGACGTACCGCAAACACCACAGGAAACACCAAGTGTAGCGTTTAAAGTCGAACACATTCTCACGCCGGGACATCGCATCCCAAGCCGTTTGAGCGATCTGAAGACAGGATTCGAGGCTAGATGGAGAGTTGCGCACGCCATCTATCCATACATGGTTAGTATAGCGCTCGCTTATTGTGTAACACTCTCTTTGTATCCAGGAATGGAATCGGAAATCATATCATGCACACTCGGATCATGGATGCCAGTCCTTCTTATGTTCACATTCAACACAGCCGATGTGATCGGGAAAATTCTTGCTGCAATTCCGTACAGCTGGTCAAGAAGGCAACTGATTCTTATGTCGGGGCTTCGAGTTGTTTTAGTTCCGCTCCTGCTTCTGTGCTGCTCGCCTAGGCATCAGCCAGTCATTTCTGGAGAAACAGCTCCGTTCGTGTTCACAATTGCACTTGGACTGTCCAACGGTTTAGCTGGAAGTTTGCCAATGATTTTGGCACCCGCCAAAGTTCCAGCCACCCTGAAAGAAGTAACTGGAAACATGATGACTCTATCCTACAATATTGGTCTGACAGCTGGCTCCCTCATCGGTTACGTATTTGAATCTCTCTTAGGACTTCAACTGCCTAATCCGTGTGCTGCACACACTTTTCTCACCCAAACATTCTTCAATCAGTCCTACCACAACTTCGTTCAAAGTGCCGCCAATCATTCTCTTCACTCCAAAATCACAAGTACATTGTCCGCTGTCACAACAACAGCAACAACTCTCATATCATCCTCAACGTCTTTACGTACTTCATCAACCGTTTCGACCAGTACTCTTGCCACGACTGCATCCACCATTCTGTCCACCTTTTTCGCTACAGTTTCGCAAAACGAGGATTTATCCGCAAAATTGCTGACATCGGCGGCATCATCACTTTACAACACAACTGTTCACTCACCCAATGTCACATTCATCGATTCGAACGAGCAAAACTAAGGAGTAGGCGGAAATCGAAGGAGAAAATGAAAAGGACTGAATACGATACAAATTACTGGATAGATCTCTTTTACGTTCTAAACGTATGTTGATACTAACTTTTAAGGTAAATAAGACGTATACACGTATAGTGTGGTGAGACTGTGGGTAATTATTATTATCTAATCCGGCCCTCAATGTGAGGGCGTTTTGAAATTATAAAGGTGATTGTGAAATACTCTGGAACTTGCATGCATCTTTATAGTAGGCACGATTTCAAACAGATGAGGAGACCTAAATATAGAATCTGTTTCCATTGTTGTTTATCTAAATGGATTACAAGTGTACATATGTCTAATAATATGAAAAATTGCAATGAATGATGTCATGGCGATTGGACTAATAAACTAAACGATAAATTCAACATCTACAACATCATCAACATTATACTATTTGTATTGATCGAATTAATATCGATGTACAGGAGAGCTAGTCGCAAATAAGGAGTACCAAGAAACTATATGAAGCAACTTAGTTGTTTCGCAATGATTAAAAATTGAAAAAATCATGCCAATTAATTAATACAATGACACTATAAAAATCAAGTAGTTTCAAAAAAAGTTGAGATAATATGATATTGAAATAATAAGAATATTACGGAAAAACAACGTCGGTATGAAGCAAAACACCCGCCAAATAAAAAAGTACGACGGAAAACAAACATATAAAATAGTAGCTTGCAAAATATGCGAAATATTCTTCAATCAGAATCTATTTTATCCAGATTTTGATTGAAAGTCCACTTGGAGAAAATAAGCAAAATCAATGTATTTTTTTTCGTGGGATTTTTTTCTTAAGTCGTTTATCAGAGTGCTGTGATTTAGTTATGATATGAAACAGTAATTTCAACCCTGATGTCAAAATAAATGGTCTCATCTTTTATTTACATGTCAGTGCCGTTATCTTCAATACTAAATCACGGTTCTTGTGATCTTTTTCTGCAACTGGAATATCATATTAGAGAAACCTGATGAAAATTGGAATACTGTAATTGGTATAGTTCATTCTTGTTGTTCTTTATGCAAAATCTATTTAATTTAATCAAATATTCTATTACTTATTTCCACAACAAAATATTTTACTCCTTCAGATAAGAGTAGTTTGCTATTTATATTAATTTACATGATTGTGAAAAAAAAAAATGAAAAAAAAACAGATATTCTTTCACAATCAGCCTCATCTCATAGTCTACTTGCAAAGCATAAAAACTTTTTCTAAACTAAGTAAGTAATCCCATCTGACCTATTGTTAACAAATGTTAGTAATTATGTTATGTTTATATGATGTTCTTAAGTGTTGTGTAGAAATAACGTTCTTATGATTTTGTTAGCTTTTGAAAATTTGGTTCCTAGCTGGAAAATCGTTAAGCAAAAAAGAAATGTCTTAAGTTGATGAAATACGATAATGGCGGTCGTGAGGCAAAATATGATTATGACTAATATTATATGATGCATTACATGTGTAAGGAAACTCAGATGTAAAAAAAAATTGTAAAAGCATGTAATAAATTATTTTCATTAATTAAGAAAATGGTTTGAATTTAAAAGTGTAGTACTGAAAAGAGGTGGAGATGTTTCCATCGTACTAAAAATTATAGTTTATTTATAAATGCCAAGAGCTTGGCTATGATTGAAATCATCTCATGAAAAAAAGTTAGTCTGGGTATTAAAAGACAGTCTATAGCAGGTTATATGACATGTAAGATATTATGACACAAATTGAACTACCATAGCCTAGTCATATATTTACAACAACTGATTTTCAAAATTTCTGAATTGTTTGAGATAACTATCTACTGTTCGAATCATCTTGAAAACACACAGTTATCACTTGAAGTAGAAAATACTGTAAAATCCTTCCTGAAAGCCAAGAGCATTTCACATCAGACTCCATTCACAATGGAAAATTTCTCAATCTGCCTCTCTGTCAGCTTTCATAAATCCTGTATTATTTGCCGCAATAATCAAATTATGGATGAAAATGTCTTCTGGCTGAGACAACATATCTATTTGTGTTTTTGAACACCTTTTCATTAATGCTTATTGCGTCCTTGGAGTAATTTTCAACAACTGCATCAACTATTTAAAAAAAAACCGATTTTTCCTTTCGAAGCTAGATATATTTAATTTTTGCAACAAATATCGATATTTCAAGGATAATCTGCCCTCTTCTTCAGTGTTAATCTAACTTATGTATGTTATTTATAGAGCTTACTTTTAAAGTACTGACTTATACTTTTTTATTGACTTATAAAATACATTTAACTATCTATATTAATTAAATTTTCTTCCTCATAATCAAATGAAGGTTCAAATTAACCTGAACAATGGTGATGCACAGTTTCCTTAGTCTGTGTTTAGTCTTCTATTCATTGGGGTTTTCCATATGTTAAGGCTTTCGTACGCATCCAGTTTTCGTACCTGCTGTACCTCCTTATGTCGTATGTTGTATTCCTTTTCCTCGCTGAAGCTGCTTCCCGTTTATGTTCCGTTAGTCTTACACCAACTAACCGTTTCGTTTCACCGATGTATATTTTGTCGCATTTTGGGCAGGTAATCTTATAAACTCCACATTTTTCCTTTTTATCCTTTTTGTCTTTCACGTGACATAGTATAATACCTAATTTTTTAGCTCTACTGGTTGGCACTGCTTTAATATCAAAGCGTTCAAGAATTTCCCGAACTTTTTTGAATACTGACGAATAAATAATTGGAACTCTTATAGCTATTTTTTGTCTGTCCTGTGTAAAGAGCGTCGTTAAAAGATCGCGTTGTATTCTATACTTTTTCTTTTTGACAAGATTTCCAATTATCCTGTCGTGAAATCCATTTTTCCTTGCCGTATCTTTAATATATTTAACTTCTGAGTTAAAACTTTCCTGATCCATGGGCACTGGTAACAGCCGGTGCATCATCGAATTAAAAGGCGCCATTTTTTGGGAATGCCAATGATCAGACCCATCCACGTCTGATCATGTCCTCTGGGTGTGTGTGGGCTTCCGGTAGATATTAAATCTAAGAAGACCTTCTTTCCGTATGACCATTAAATCCAAGAAGGGTAGTCTCTCATTTTTTCCGACTTCCATTGAAAACTGGATGTCTTTATGTGCTTGGTTCAACTTCTCCAAAGTTTCTCCCAAAGCATCTTTTTTAACGATAGCTAGAAAATCATCATCATATCTCAACCCAACCCGAGGAAGTGAACCTTCTTCATATAGTTTCTTCTCCAGTCTATCCATAAAAATCTCACTCATAAGTGGGGATAAAGGATTTCCCATTGCGACACCTTTCATCGCTTTAAAGTATTTCCCCTGAAAGTAAAATAGCTTTCATTCATGCAAACCGAAGCAAGTTTCAAAAAGTCTTTAGCCCTCTTCCTCCCCTCCGGTGAGCTATTCCTCTCTAATAGCCAGTCCTCAAAGAACGTGAGAGCTTGTTTTACTGGCACGCTTGGGAACATCAAATGATACAACTAGCTCATCTTCCCCTATTGTTGCCACTCTTCCAAGCCGCTCCATTACCTCATCTCGATTTTTTACCGTTCTATCGCTAATCTTCCCTAAGGTCCTACACTCGTCTACAATCCACTTTGCGATTCTCCTTGTTAGAGAGTTTGTAGCGGTGACAATTTCTCTAAGTTCACTTCCTTCCTTATGTATCTTTGGAAGGCACCTAATTCTTGGCAACGACGGGTTTGAGACCCGCAGCTTGTTCACCTCTCCAATCGTCCCTTTGCACTATTTTAAGACTCTTTCAACTCGTTTGATAGAGTCTGGTAAGGGATCTTTCCTAAGTTCATGGTAGTCCCAGTTGTTGAGTTTTTCTATAACTAATCGGTCATATTCGTCTTTGTCCATTACGACCACGGCATTTCCTTTATCGGCTTTGTTATAAAAGACTGGCTTAGCAACCAACTCTGTGAGCACTCTTTGTGCCTTCCCAGTGTTCCCCCTCTTACGATTTTCCTTCCTGATGAGTTTAGCCACATTGCCTCTAATCTGTGCTTTCTCCTCTTCGGGAAGGGTTTTAACCGCTGCTTCAATGTCAAATATCAAGTCTTCTGTTGGGAATGTTGTTGACAGCAAAATTCAGACCTTGTTTAAGCAGCTTCATTTGCTCTCCTGTGAATTGAACCGTGGACTTGTTCACTACATAGTTGGGGATAATCTCTACGGCATTCTTTTTTTTCCGTGATATCCTTTCCTCTCGTCAGCTCATTCAGCTTCAGCATGTTATATGGCATGTAAGATATTATGATACAAATTGAACTACCGTACACTGAGAAAAATACTTCTATTTTTCGAAGAAAAATGAACACATTATCAAAAAAAATTGGTAATGATTCTGCGCCAAAGAAATATTTACTCAATCCAAAGAAAGAAATTTCTTCATTTCAAGGAACAAATATTGTAATTGCCCTGAATAAAACTTGGTATAGTTTCAAAGAAATATTTACTCAGAAATATTTACTGGGCGCGGTTACTACTTAGATGGGGGACCGCTTTGAAAGCATCGCATGTTGTTGGGACGCAAAAACTCGGAAAAAATTTTTTTTCCCCTGCTTCCTTTTTTTAAAGTGCCACATTATTTTCTTATTTTCTGAAGTGCTAGTATTATTTATGCCTAGTCGCCAATTTAAGTTATAAAGTGACACTTAATCAATGGAGTTAGGACAGCTGGAGACGAACAAAACCATATTCGAATCCACGAGCGGTAGATCGCTGCTTTGGATTGATACGTTAGCGAGCTAAGCTATCGACCCTTTATTTGTGTAGAGGAAATGTTGATAGAAGTCATAAAAACTATCAATTTTTTCGTCGAATATTGAAGAATGGTTGTTGTTGAAACATAGAAAAAAATATTCGCGGTGTAGATATAATTTACTAAATTCATAGACATAATTTACAAGATTTGAGGAAAATTACTTATTTGAAATAAGGTAAAGCAAAAATTGTATTCCGTTGAATGTAAGAAATTTTTCAATGATATTTATACAAATAACTGATATCAAATAAAAGTTTTGTTTGATTTGTGGAAGATTTCACATCTCGTAAACGAGTAAATATTTTCTTTGATTTTCGGAAACATATTTTTCTGAGTGTAGCCTAGTCATATATTTACAACAACTGATTTTCAGCCATATTTTTTGAAGTCAAGTTTAGTATACAAATAATAAAACCAGTGAATGATATTTGATATAATTTTATTATTTGAGTAATAAGCTTTCATAAAACTAAAGATTTTGTAAAAAAAAATAAACACTCGGTGAAACTAAAATAAACTTTTTAAAAAACGAAGTAAAAGTGCATCTCTCTCTCTCTATGATGTCAGGGTAGATGCAACTCAATGTCGAAGAGATGCAGTTTTGTCTTTTCAAGTTCCCGGCATTGCAATTTCTTCTCGTTGCTTTTTTCTGTCACATGTATTGCATAAAAGAGTGTACATTGTACATGATTCATGAAACCACTGCAAACACTCTGAACAGGAAATCCGCTCAGCTTTGGATGCAATCACATAATAATTTTCCAAACATTCAGCGCAGTAGTTATCGAAGCTTTCTTTAGTATCACTTTGATTTTCTTTAGCTTTAATTTGAAATTTACATTTGTGGATTTTCTTAGTTTTCATTTTTCTCTGTTTTATTTATCTTTTTCAACTTCATTTGCATAACTGCTTGCAATATTTTTCTTTCAGTAATGTTTTTATTGCTAGTTAATAACTGAGCAGTATTTAACTATATGGCACTAGAGCGATTTCATTGAGTGATTTCGAAGATGAATCAGAAATGGTTGCATTATTTTTAAAAAAATCATCTTTAATTTTTACTGGAGAATGCGATGACTTAGCCACAGCACGATATCGGTTTGACAAAATTAATTTTGATCTTCTTGTAATTAAGCTAGGTAATATCGGTTTTCATGGTTCGATGCTACGCTGGCTAAACAGTTACATAAGAGATAGATCCTTAATAGTAAATGCTAATAATCATTATTCTCGTCAAATTTTTCCGACATCAGGCGTTCCGCAGGGCTCTCACCTAGGCCCACTTTTATTTCTGCTATTCATTCATGATATACATACGATCTTTCAAGATGTTGAGTTCCTACTATTTGCAGAAGACTGCAAAATATTTAAAACGGTATCTTCTATAGATGAAGTAATGACTCTTCAATCAAATTTGAACAAATTTTACACGTATAGTGTACAAAATTGTTTGCAGCTCAATTTAGCCAAATGACAATACATTGTTTTCAATAGATCAAGAGTCATGTTTCAGCAAACATATATCATCAATAGTGAGCCTCTTTTGCAAGTTAATATTGTTAGAGACCTAGGCGTCATGTTTGATGCATCCTTAAATTTTACTTATCACATAAATGATATTTCACAGCAAGCGCGTCGAATGTTGGGTTTTACTGTTAGAAATACACGTAATTTTTATAATATTCATCCGCTCAAATCGTTGTATTTTGCTTTTGTTCGGAGTAAACTTGAGTATTGCTCAGTTGTTTGGAATCCTCATTCGCATGCAGTTGAGAAAATTTAACAAAAATTTCTACGTTTTACAGCTTACAAGCTTCGCATTCCTTGTGAGAATATTGACTACTCAAGCATATTGACTCTGCTAAATATGAATACACTAGCAGTAAGCAGGTATTATTTTGATGCTGTGCTCTTATTTAAAATAGTTAGTGGTATCACTGATGCACCAGCTATTTTACAGGAGCTTTCATTTAGAGTCCCAAACAGACAAACCAGATCTAATGACCTTTTCCACCTTCCACCAAATTATATGCAGCATTCACCTATAGAACGATTGAAGGCATTAGGAAATGTAATGTCTTCGCTTGTAGATTTATTTAACTTGGATTAAATCAATTTAAGAATATTTATACTTGGTATGCATGACTAACAATTCATGCTTATTTTCAGATATCCCTTCTGATATTTCTTTTCTTCATATAAATATGTATTCAGAACGCATTTAAAATATCATTTCAGCGATCACAAGTTACGTTTATTTAAGCTATTTTAAGTTTTGTTGCTACTTGTCAGCTACCATGCAAAGGTAAAGGAAAAAAATAAATAAATCAACTCAGTTGACTTTTAGTAAAATTCAATTCTTCCACATTTTGCATTGCAGATTCCGAGACACTAAAAAGGTGATCCGGAATAGCGTTTAGATAAGTACCGCATGCTTTGAGATTGGGACTAAATATGTATTTAGAGTCCTTTTGGATCTTCTTAAATTGCTCTGCGTACGATTTTTTTAGACAAGGCTATTGCTGCAAAGTCGAGAGTTTTACACTCAGAAAAATATGTTTCCGAAAATCAAAGAAAATATTTACTTGTTTACGAGATATGAAATTTTCCACAAATCAAATAAACTTTTATTTGATACCAGTAATTTGTATAAATGTCATTGAAAAATTTCTTACATTCAACGGAATACAATTTTTACTTTACCTTGTTTCAAGTAAGTAATTTTCCTCAAATCTTATAAATTATGTCTATGAATTTAGTAAATTATATCTACAACGCGAACATTTTTTTCTATGTTTCAAAAACAGCCACGCTTCAATATTCGACGAAAAAATTCATAGTTTTTCTGACTTCTATCAACTTTTCCTTTACACAAATAAAGGGTCGATAGCTTAGCTCGCTAACGTGTCAGTCCAAAGCAGCGATCTACCGCTCGTGGGTTCGAATTCCGCCGGGTTCATGGTTGACTTTGTTCGTCTTCAGTTGTCCTAACTCCATTGATTAAGTGTCACATTATAGCTGAAAGTGACGACTAGGCATAAACAATACTAGCGCTTCAGAAAAATAGAAAAAAAATGTGGCACTTAAAAAAAGGAAAAATTGAAAAATTGATATTGACTCTATTTTTTTACTTATTTTTTTAAGGGAGGGAGAGTTTTTGCTTACCAACAACATGCGATGTTTTCAAAGCGGTCCCCCATCTAAGTAGTAACCGCGCCAGGCACTGCTTAACTTCGGTGATCGTACTTGAACCAATTTATGCCAGATGCCAGATGTTCTTGAAATTTTATCAAATTTTACTCAGGGCATATGCAATATCAGTGCTTTGAAATGAATAAATTCCTTTCTTTCGATTGAATAAATATTTCTTTGAAACTATACCAAATTTTACTCAGGGCAAGTTCAAAATCAGTTACATGAAATGAAGAAATTTCTTTCTTTGGATTGAGTAAATATTTCTTTGGCGCAGAATCATTACCGATTTTCTTCGATAATGTGTTCATTTTTCTTCAAAAATTAGAAGTATTTTTCTGAGTGTGGGAAGTATGATAACTTCAAGACGAGAGAGTGTGTCAGCAACAAAGTCGTTGCAATCAGAGACATTTCCAATAGTAAACGGTTTTTGCCAGGCTTTAGCTACAAGCTTTCCCGTCTGGTATCTTATGATATTCAGTTCATGATTAGCCTTCATCCAGTTATTAGTCTCTTGATTATAGTATGATTTTAAAACATGGATGACAAATCTATTTCTAAAATCTTCCTTAAATCTATCTTCTCTTAAAAATTTCTTAAATCTATAAGCATTTTTTATGTGTCCTGGTAGGTAAAGAATAATAATATCATTAGCATCAGCATGGTCGTCATTGCAGTGAGATACGTTTCCATGGAGAAGTAGTATGCATTTTTTTTTAGCAGATTTCCGAGGAGCAAAAGGATCTTTTCCCAACATGAAAATTTCACTGTTTATATACGATGATTTTCCATTCATAAAAACCTTTGAGCCCGGAGGTAAATCGTCTTCAAATTTTTTCTTCTTATTTTTACATTTCATGATGAGTACTGGAGGTAAAAATTGTCTTTCTGCTTTATTGCATAGGACCACTGTAACAGAATCTCCTCTTTCTTTTAGTGTGTAGCGTATATGAAGATGAGAGTGGCCTTAGCACAACTTAGAACCAGACCGAAGTCCAGAACCAAGAGTGCTAAGGTCAAACAGTGGAATGGCTAATGCCATTCAACAGGCAAAACAAAAAAAAAAGAATTGCCCCGAGAGCAGGGTGCCCTAGAAATGGCCGTGAAGGCCCCTCGTCCGCATTAGCGGAGCACCCTTTAACCAACCCCGACGGATGCTGGGGTGCCGCTTTGCTAGCTCGCTGCGGCTGGGGTGGGTTCTTTAAACAATAGGGATGTTTTGCTCTCAAAGAAAACGGAATGCTACGTATATTCATCCGTCATGAATTGTAGCCGCAAACTGATATGTAAACATATCCAGGGACCAAAAGGGGGCATAGTTCCGTAAAGGAAACCACCCAGGCTCTGCAACATGGGCTGACTAAGCAGACCCAGTGCTCGTGACAAAACACAAAGCCAAAACTTGAAAAATCTACAAAAGGGAAAACAGGAAAAACACTACCTCTCCTTTACAAGGTACCCGGGTGAGGCAGACAGCCCCGGGCCCCCGATGTTGGTGGAGCCCTGACCCCGATGGTCTGGGGTCCTCCACCCTCTGATACTGGCCATATTAATCAAGCAAAATCCAAAAATCTAATCAAAACAGAAGCTATGTGTGGCCAGTATCCCTCCCTTGAAAGAAAATGCTGAAAAAATGCTAAAAAAAAAACACGAAAACACTACATTATTGGCCAGCCAGGCCAGACGCGGACCCTGAAAAGAAAAAGAACTTCTTGGGCTCTCGCCCAATAAGAAGGCCGAGTATTAAATTTAATATAAATTCATTTTATTGTTCATCTCTAAGTGTTAACATCCAAAGAAAAGAAACAGACCCTCAAAAAAATTGTGAATGGAGAATGAAGAACAAAACCACAGCACGAAGAAAAAAAAAGGAAAAAATCAAAGAAAATGGACTAAAGTTATGCATAACCTTGTGTTTCCATTAGGTGAACTGATGGTATATTACTCAACAAAGAATCCAAGTCGTACCTGGTTGTATTCTTGGTTCCCAGAAAGTCTATTTGTAACATGCAAAAATAGGTCAAGGTGTTTATATTTATGTGACGTTCGTGATTGATGTTATTCGTCAAACAACAAATTTCATTAAGAACAATGTCCCTGTTCCAGTGACTAACATTCTCCGATTGGAAGGTACCATACTAACTATTACACATTGTAGTCTTCTGCTCATTATGTCTATACATTACTACTACATTCGACAAAGAAAGAAATTCCAATTAAATATTTTTTTTGTTTTTTTTTTTGTTACTTAATTCGATATTATTATTAGCAACTAAAAATAGGTATATTACTGTGTATTTCAATTTCATACTCTTTCTTCGGGAAAATCGTAAGCTATTATACGCGCACACATTTCTTCATTAATTATATCTGCAGTTATGTTATATTGTGTATCGCAAAAACTAGATATTTCTCGTCAATTTTTCCCGTTTTAGATTTTCATCCATTCATTCATCCGTCAGCTCAAACTGTATCTTAAAACCGACGTTAAATAAAATATGAGTGTGGTTTTCGAAATTTGAAACGACAAACAAAACTATTTTTCCAAATCTATTGCATATATCTTATGTATGCAGAAGTTTTGTAGCCCGAGATACTGTAATGTACTATACTATAGTATTTCAAAGAAATCTTTACTTGCTACTGTTTTTTTTTTGATATAAACATCCAGCTTTACGCGTTTGTATAGACTTTAAGAGTATATGCAACATTTTATTATCTAAACAATTAGTTTTCATTCATTGCTATGCATAATCAGGCTGTATTCAAAAAAAAATATAAGCCAATCCGACTCCATATTGAGCTTATTTACTGAAATGTAAAAATTAGATTATGTGATCCAACGTGAATAATTAACTGATAAAAATTATTGTTTTTTTGTTTTGTTTTACTGTTTGGATTCTTGGTCAGATTGACTGATTATGTCTAGGGTTATAAGACCGTTACTTATTTACAACATTTTATTTCTATTTCTTCAGGCTTGATTTCGTTGCATATTAAACACTATCCATTTCGATTAGTCTGACTTTAGACTAGATTTAGTCTGATTACTATGGCATCAAGAAATGCTTCATAAGAATTAACGAATAAGTTACAGAATGCCAGGAAATCGACTAGATGGTACAATTCATTATGGGGGAAACTAATTAAAATTGTATAAATATTGATGTTCACTTTGATCGGTTAGTCTACTTCTTACTCATTGTTTGATCCTTTCGAATTGTTTAGGCTCTCGAGTCCGGTGTGATCACATCACTAAGAGTCTTGTGATTTCGTTTTCCTGAAAAAAGGTCATTGCTAGACAGCTCGCTCATCGCATAGTCGAAGTTGCACAGATCCATCAAGAACGCGAACATAACGGATTATCCATTCGTTTTAAACGTTCCATAAGTGAAAGTTGAAGATAGTTTGACGCACCCCCTCCCCCAGCATCTTCATTACGTGCGTTAGTGTAGCCAGCATCTTTATCTATAGGGCTTGTTGTATCCGTAAATCTTGTTTAGGGCAGATATTTTTTTTCCCCCATCATTTGTCTGAACCTGCGCAATACGCCCCAAATTCATGTTTCACTCGTTTTCACGCATTGCACTACTGCACAAAAAAAACTAGCCAGAATACATTGAATTTATGTTTTCGCTTTACCCCAAATTGCTCCGGCAAATCATTCACACAACTGTCACCCGAAAGCGCACTACCGCACAGAAAAGCTAGTTTTCGCGCCTTTTCTCCAATACTGTCACAGAAACGAATCCATCAGCAAATGGAATTCTGAGCAACAGGTGTCTCCGGAGAAGGCTCCGACCATTTCAAAAACCAACCGGCGTTTTCCTTTTTCGTAAGAACCGTCATATCGATTTCCCAAACTTCGAATTTCCGTGCACTTTAGAATATATATTTCCTGAGAGTTACAGAGCAGGAAGTCAATTTTCCACGCACGAAACATGAAACACGAAACACGAAACATTGGCGACTCGTCGCCACGCCGAACTCACAAAAAAAACTGTCACTCAGCATAAGATACACCTTTACAGGCTCGCTTGTTCTGGCCTCTTTATGGGTGTAGTGTGATTTTGCGCCTTGATATTGCACACGTGCGATCACTGCCAATTATTGCGTCACAACGCGGAACTATATCATTCTGGTACGGTTTATTACGATATATTTTCACAACCGCCAGCTTATCAGTGCGGATTTTTGACAGAATAATAAGAAACAAATAAGCGCTCTGTAACTTTATTGCACACTACACAAATTTACCACCGATCGGTCTACATGTCGGAAAATGCGACCTCTCGTTGCTACCACTTCCCGAAGCGATCGCCCGATCCTTCGACTTCACCCAGACTGCCTCGAATTTTCGCTTCTCCGCTCGTAAGCCGCTTGCACAGCCACGAAATTCCTAACGGGATTTCTTTTGGCTGTGCGAAAACAACAATAAGGTCACCCGGGGGACTTGCGGGATTTTATTCTGATTTGGGAATAATTGTAGCGATTTCGAGCACGGGACAGTGTGCGTCGAAATAAAGGTTCCAGTAATTTCACTTGAAATTACTGGATGCTACAAGTGTAATCACATGTACATCTTTGCAGCCTTTATTAGCAAGTACTTTAAGTGTGGGTATTTAATGAAGCAGCAAAATTTAAACACTATTCTGACTTTGAATACAACTGAACTTTACCTGGCTTGTTGATAAGTTGAAGGCCGGTTTCATCCTTATTATAAATACTTTCCGGCATTCTCATGAGGCCATTCTTTTCAAGCTCTGTTTTCAAAACTTCACGAAATTCACGCTCTCCTTATTGAGACCTTGCCCTCTCGCAACGGATAATCTTTCGTCGTTTGCTTGCCGTATGCTGAAGCCTTTATTTCTTTCTAAAACTGATTTCAGCCAGTCGTAGCCTGCCATTTCCTCTTCCTTAGAATATGTATGAGGTATTTTCATCTTCTTGGCAAATTTAAAGGCCCTAGATCCTAACAATGTGCGAATCCGGCTGCTCCCAGGCGTTTGATGTGAGCAAAAAAATGTTCACACTCTACAGCAAGCAGTGGCGGAGATACCAGTCCATGGTTTGTGTAATCACCTGCATGCTGCCGCCTAAGCAAGTCTTTTTTGGTATCCCAAAGACGCTGGATGATGTATTCAAGCTCATTTCTTTCTTGTTCAGCTTCGAAATAGCATCTCTGAGCACTTCTTCCGTCCATAGCGCTCTTGGAAGAATATTTCCCTTTCGTTTATAGTCTCCAGTTATATTCTCAAATAATAAATGGAATTAATTTCATAAAATATAAGGGCTATGATCAATCGATGGTCAATTAACCATAGCATGATTTCTTAGCATTGAGAAAGCAATTTATTCTATACGGATAGGTGAACTCGTTTATAAACTCAAGCAGTGTAACTTTTCAGCTAGCATTATCAAAATGATTCAAAGCTTTCTCAGAAATAGACGCTTCTTCGTCCAAATAGTTGCGTCAAGTAAAATGATATATACTGGCGTTCTTCAAAGTTCAGCCCTCTGTCCCATTGTCTTTGAATGTTCACTGAGGATTGGCCTTGCAGACCTACAGATTAAGTTAAAAGACTTCTCTACGCTGCCCCTTACTTCATGTGAAAATTGTTTCAATGAAAATTTAGATTTAGCAACAGTAGTGGCGATATCATGCGGACAGCAGAGCAGTCTAGCGGTGAGTTTTTTGTCAGGAGAATTTATCAGTCAATCGAACGACAACTTTTAAAGGACTCGAGGACTACGCGATCAAGCCTCTTGAAGGACGTTCAAGCTCGTCAGCAGCAAAAAATGTCGCGAATATAAGATTTATTGTGTGAAATTTTTATATGATTTATCGTTTGTTTGAATATATGTGAACAGCCAGTGCTGCCTGTTTACTAAGCTAAAGTCAAGCAACCCGTTATTGGAGCGGATTTTCTTCGGCAACATAATCTTTGCGTCGATCTTAGAAGAAAACAACTGATTGATGCGATTAGGTACTTAACACGGACTCAAAACTGGTGAATGCAAAAGATGCATTGCTTCACACGATGAACCGCAGTTGCAAATACTATTCTCTTTTGGTGAAATATGGTGACATTACAAGATTTGCCGAGGTTAAGCAACCACAGCATAACGTCAAACATCATATTTGCACTACTGGACCACCAACATGTGAAAAAGTCAGGCGATTGTCAGGATACAAATTGAAAGCTGCTCGCAAGGAAATAGAATATATGCTGGAGCAGGGCATATGTCCACCGTCAAACAGTGAGTGGGTATCACCACTGCATTTAGTTTTTAAAAAAACCATCTGACTGCTTATGCTGTGGTGATTATCGCCACCTAAATTCAATCACCGTGCCTGATTGTTGTCCGATATCACATTTTAATGACTTCGTGCATCAACTATCGGAGCGCAAAGTATTTTCCACACTCGATTGGAGTCGAACATATTACCAAGTTCCCATCACGCCAGAAGATCGGGCAAAAACTGCCATCATCACACCATTTAGCCTATACAAATTTAAAGCTATGACGCTTGGTCTCTGCGATGCGACGCAGTCATTCCAACGTTGTTTGGACACGGTGCTACGAAGATTAGATATTTTCATTGATATATCGACGAAATTCTGGTTGCACCGATGGGCTCAGTAGAGCACCAAAAACATATTTAAATAATTTTGGTGCTCTACAAAGTCTAAGTTCTGCAGCGATATGGTCTTCTTCAAAATGCGTTTTTGATCAGTAAGAAAGTGCGCTACTTGGACTATATTGTCAATGAAAAAGTTATTCGGCCTCCAGAAGATAGATTTGAAGCGCTAAAAGCATACAAGAAGCCTGAAACGATACAAGAGTTACGAAAATTCGTAGGAACTATAAATTTTTATCGCAGTTGCATACCGAATACACCAAAAATCTAGGCGCCTCTTCTTGAACTCATCGTTCGAACGAAAAAACATAACAAACGAGTAATTGTTTGTACATCCACGGCAGAGATGAATGCAAACAGGCAATCGAAAACGCAGTCATTTTAAAACCAGAATACCATGACATTAATAAGAACATGAAAAAATGGTGCAACGCCTAAGAAGGAAACGTGGACGGTGTGAAAAGAAGTGGTCAATCGCTGGTACCTTCCACAGAACCAAAAAGAAAGATTCGATCATTGGCTGAAAATAAACCAGGAGTAGCTAAGAACTCCCCAGAGGCCGCTAAAAATGTGTCGAGGTGAACCGTTCCGCGATAATTTCGATCCATTAACTGTATGCGAAAAGCCTACAGTCATGGCATCAAACCTTTACTTTCCAATGAGAACAAGCTGAAACACATTGAACGCGAAATTGCGAATGGGGCGGTAAAATTCAATGCAGGATTTCGCCTTCGAATATGGCGAACCACATTGGCAGCGAAAATTTCGCTGTCATTGCACTGACGAATGACAGTTACTTTCATGGCGTCAACCTGATTCAGTGAAACTGACATCACTGCGGTTGGCATCACAGCGAGCGAAACGAAAAAATTTGGCAAATTCTGACGCAGTGAAATATTCGCGCGAATTTCGGTTGCCGGCAATGTGGGCATTGTCATACAAACCAGTACATTGGAATTTTTGACAGTGAATTCCTCCACCCAATGGGAAATCTCGGTCTCAATGTGTTTCATGGTAACATTTGAAACCGGTTGAACTTCTGCCAAAAGATAACAAGCTTTGGAATTACTGATGACAATGCCCGTGGTCGAGTCCGGCGGTAAAACATCCTTTATACGGTCGTATAATCAGCTGCATGCTATATCGATTCGGCAAAAAAGGCCAGTGAGAACCAGTGATTTCGCAAATAGTCTCATAATACAGACTCCGAGATTCAGAGTTTAGTGAGTAGTCGCGGAAAAAGCTAGCTTCATTTCAATGGAGAATATCACTGGAAAAATATTCTCCTTGTTTTTTGCACTATACCTTAATAATTATCATCAGTTCATAGATAGAAAGGAAGTGATTTTGATGCAAGATGGAGGAAACTTATGAAGCAATTTATGAGCACTTTTCTTAATGTTTAGATTGATTCGCCTGGTGATTCCCTTGATTTAAACCCACTTCAAAATGTGTGGTCCTGATTAAAGCAGTGTCTTTAGAGATCTCAGACCAAAAAATAACGCAGGAGCTGATTCGACGTACACAAGTTGTGTGGGACGCAATTTTGTGAAATTTACAGAAAGCGGATTTTTAGCTGTATGGTACTTTATAATAAAATTATAACACTATCTCTTTCCATTAGCATTTTATATAAAAAAATACTAAGGGCTGAAACTTTTGCGCCACCCTGTAGTTCAGCCTATAGGCTTAATGAATGTTGCCGTGTGATTACTTAACCGTACTCAAGCAATTTAATGTATCTAGAGTACAACTTGTTAAATTTAATACTGAAATAAGTGAATAGTAAATAGTGGAAAGGCGCTGAGTAAAATTATTTCATTCCATACCTTTGTGTAGTACTTCAAAATGAATTAAAGAAGAGAAGGCCATATTTTTCCAAAATATCACATCTTTTTCAAAATGCTCTTTCACAAAACTGCGGAGTTTATTTCGATTCACATTTTATATGGTTAGTTTTTCCCAGGAGATTGTCCATTGAAACCGACGTTGTTGGTTAATTATTATTTGAAATTTAACATTTGTTGTGATATACAAGGGGAAGCATTTTTGGATCTCTCCTTACGGTAATTAATCACGTCAATCACTCTTGTAATAAAAAATATGTAGTTGGAGACAATTTTTTGGCAGCATCTGTATCGTGCCACTATCATCCTAGCATTTTATTATGGTTTGCACAGTGGTATGATTTCTTACCACAATATCACCTACTTCCCGTAGCGGTTTTTTTAAACATAATTTTGAAATTCGCAATTTAACTGGTATTCCTCCATCTTTTCCCATTTTACCTAAACAATCAAGATCTTCAATTCAAAATAATTAATAAAATGCTCTTCAATATTATTCCATTTAACTATTTCCAGCAACGTAATTTGAAATCCTATAGAAAAGTGTTATCAAAAGTAGTAGTTTCCGTCTTCAAAATTGACACGTTACTCAAGTTGTGAAGGCGTTTTAAAATGGGTCTTGCAGCACATTTCAACACAATAAATATTTTAACACATATATTTCCATATTACATGTCTGCTACTTCTCTCAAATTGGATCACCTGGCATGCGAGTTCATTTTCGTCTTTGAATAGCGAGCACTTGTTTCCTGTTAAACGACACTTTCATTAAAAATTATTTGACCTAAACTGCCCACACACAATATGACGGTTGACACTTTTTGCCATAAATTATATCATGGTTCATGGCTAGTCGAGACGAGGGGTAACGAGTCAAATATAGCTTACAACTATTTCACCTCTCATCCGTTCCCCAGCTTTCTATTGTTCAATTCAACAGCCAGATGACTAAAAAATATCCCTTTTTATTATTCCTTCGTGGCAGATGCAAGAAGATTCATTTATCCTTCCCAACAACCAGCAGCTTTATAGTCGAGAAAAATATAGCAGTGCAGACGTAAACCAATGGTCCTTCTTCCTGCCTGCTTATGTGACATCTGTTGAAAAATACCTAGTTGAGATAAAATAAGGCCTAAAATATCTAACAAGGATAAAACAGTGAAACACTTTTATTAATTTGATGGCTAAAAAGGATTTACAAGGATTTTTACAAATAATGTAGAAACATTCTGTAATGCTTTTTTGATGTTTCTAATTATCGAATTACAATGGCATTAAAATGGTTTTGCTGAGATTCCAGGCTTCTTAATATATATATATATATATATATATATATATATATATATATATATATATATATATATATATATATATATATATATATATATATATATATATATATATATCACTGGCGAGGGGTGAAGTGATTATGAAGGGAAGCCGAATAAACATCTATAATTTCTAGAAAGTAGCATAGGCCAGATTTAAAAATTTTGTACCCTATTACATCAATCTAATTAATATGAAAAACCTATGTTTTGCGCAAGTATGTGTAAATTCATAGTGAAAAATGCCCTATCTACAAAACACGCCTCCATTACTTAGCATAAACGCCCTATCTGCATGCCGGCAAAATAAAGCTCTAATCATTTCATTACATTTTGTACTTTTAACGTGAAAACTTTTATTTTAGATGTAACCTCAAATCAACTTATTTGTTTCCGGGTTTAAATTTTCATATCTGCAGCATTTAGAAAAACACAAAGCTTCAATTAACTCAACAATTACTAAAATAATACTGGAACCGATCGGAACTTCTTCGATTCTCGATCCATTCGTAAGTCGATCCATCCCGGCTTATTTTTCACATATTAAAGCGAGACGCTGCTAACATTTCAGCAAGGAATGAAAAGAGACAGAGCACAGTCACCGCACATTTGGTGAAAGGCTCTAGTAACTTGCAAATAAGAATTTGCAAGCCGTAAAATTTCGGCTTATGAATGGGAATTTTCACGTTATTGTAGCCATGCAGGGGCATGTTCTTTTGTTAATTAAAGTGTTACCTGCATAGTAAAATACATGCTTTAATAAATTCTATGTGGGTCGATATTTTCGAATGGGAAGCCGGAAGGAATCGGGTTGTATGAACGCTTCGCCACTGATATATATAAATATATATTTACCTATATACATATGCATATGTCTATATATATATATATATATATATATATATATATATATATATATATATATATATATATATATATATATATATATATATATATATATATATATATGTATATATATATATATATATTAATTGATACGACTAAGCTGACATTTTTGGCGGACATGGATGTGTATAATGCCGGGTTTCCACCAAAGAGACAAAACAAAAAACACGGACAAAACATGTTTTTCTGAACAAAAACACGAATGTTTTGTAAAAACTGAACAGTTTCGCGATCATTTTTGTCTCTGAAAACTGTTTTAGTAAACAAAACACCTTTTTTGTCCGTGTTTCTTATTTTGTCTCTTTGGTGGAAACCCGGCATAAGGAGTAGGCGCATGCATGCTTGAAATTAAGATATCTTTAACTCTTTGGTGGCGGCTACGGGCATTTTAGTGTCTTTTGATGTACTCGCGTATTTCAATGCAAAGAAGTTTTTTTTTTGCAAATATTAAATATGAAAATTGATAATCTTGTGTGCTTGTTTATGATAAAGAAATTGTAAATTTGAACCCTCTGTGGGCGCTCAGTACCCGAAAGTAGGAAATATTTTTTTTTCCAATTTCGATTTTTCATAACTTCTGACTGAAACATTCTATATTTCCATCACGAAATTTGCAGAGCACACAAATGTTGACTAAAACGATACATAACAAGTTGGATCATGATTTACGTAAATGTGCAGACAACTTTGTAGCAACGGCAGGTATTTGAATAGAAATTCTTCAAAATATCAAATCTCCTAAAAAAAACTTTGGTTTTTTGAGCAAAAATGCATATTATTGATAAATTTAATCCCTTATCCACCCAGTCAAATAAAAATTTTCGAAGTTCCGTGTTGCACAAGAACGGCAATCCATCACCAAATTATCTCTATTTTGAGCACTCGAAAGTTCCGTTCACGTACAAATTTAATCCGAAGACTGCATCGAAACTCATACAAATTGCATGGATTTCAGAATCCTATAATAATATTAAACTTAAAAAAACTTTTGAAGTAACATCTCCTATAACATGACGGGTCCAAATGCTTAATGCTTGTAACAATTTATTACAACCGCTTCACAATAAAATTAACTTACTTTGTGAATTTTGTTTTCAACAGAGAACTTGATCGAAAGTAACAGTGATAAAAATATATTTAGGGTCGCCATCCGAAAAATTTCCAAAACATGGTGTTGCAGCAGCTTCCTAAAATCTAAACAGGAAAATTACATTTAGTTTAGCTCAATAGAGTTTTAGAAAAAAAGTTTTTTAAACATTGGCTGCTTATTTTCATTGTACATATATGTTTGCCATATAAATATTTAATGGCAAAATAACTTAAATACCTGGAGCGGGTAATCTTTTGTTAGCACAATAGCCAAAAGTATATCAAATCTGCTTCACGTTGAGACCAATCCACCTGGTGAATTTCGGTACGATCTGGTGGCTGTAGTGAAAGTTCAAGGAGTAAAAATAAATTTAAAACTACCACCAGCAAAACTTTTCAAATATTTGAAATTCAAATTTTTGTTTTTAATCGTAATATTTGTTGTTTATTGTCGCTACAAGATTACACCAATTACCATAGCTAGCAGCACTATCATAATTTTGCAACCAAATTCCTACCGAACATGATTTAAATTAAGATTTATCCACCAAATGAAGTTCGATTTGATATAATGACTGTACTGGAAGTTATAGAACATGCTTTGCTGGGCGAATTTTCAAGATTCAAGGGGTAAAAATTATCATAGCTGGCAGTAATAACCTAATTTTTCAACCAAACTTCTATCAAACTAAGCTTAGAGTAATGGTTCAGCTATTGAGCGAATTTCTTTGAAACCTGGAGGCTGGATAGAAATTGATAGAGGGAAAATAAGTTTCTTTTCTCAGCGTTTTTTTTTCAGATGATTACGACTACCACAAAGTTCCCTACATTTCATAATCAATTCTACTAGACCTGGTCATGTTTCAGACCAATATATCCTGGCAAATTCATATTGATGTGATGATTCGGTCGTCAGGTCTTGTGGACATTAGTTTCGAATGCCGAAAATAGAGGTAATTTGGTGAAAGATTACCGCCCTTGTGCAAGGCGGAATTTTGAAAATTTTAATTTAATGTGCTGAATCAAATTTTGGATTTTTGCTGATGCATTTTTCTCAATAAGCGAATTTTTTCGAAAGGATCGATGATTTGAAAGTTTTTTTTATCTAATGCTTGCCGTAGCTACAAAGTTACTTGCGCATTCATAATATGTATAGTTTCATGAGTTGGCCAGTATATACTATGCAAATTTGGTTATGATCAAATGTTACCGTCAGAAGCTATGGCCAGTGTTCCAACTCCCAAATTTTCCGCCGTATCAAATTTCTTCAAAAAGTATATTAATATTGGTAAAAATGTATCAAAAAGTTCCCAAAAGTGTATTTTTGTCGAGGTACTGAAGCTATAAATAATAATGTAAAAAAACTTCGTTTGTAGCTACTGTATTTATTTAATAATATACAGCCAAAAAAAATGTCATCAATTGCTTCCGCTCTTTGTTTTCAACTGTATATTGCCATTAATATTGAAGCCACACAAAATAAAACTATTACAAATTGTGGGTTTTTTTGCGAATGCGCTCAAAATTTTCACGAAATTAACACGGAGCGCAGGTTTTTTTCAGGGAAGTCGCTGTTTTAAATTTATAAAAAAAAATTCTTCGGCTTAAAAAGGGAAAAAGCTATCGGAATACTGATGATTTGATGAATATCGTGAATAAAAATATATGTTTTGGGCAAGTATGTCATACAGTGGCACTCAAACATTGTTTAGTTTCTTGCTTCCCAAAATTCCTCTCATCTATTTTCAACTCTAATCAGTTGTTTTTTACATTGCCATCTAAGTTTAATACTGAAAAACCTCGTTCTCAGTTAAACTATAAGGTACAGCTACTAAAGTCAACATGAAGAAAGGCGGCAGATGACATTGATTCACCTAAATTGTTTTCAACAAAACTCGGTTTATCTTAAAACGCTTCAACATTCATTTTCTCGTTATTATTTGAATAGCTTGAACGCTTCAAATCTTCAGAGTCATCAAATATTAGATATATTTCGCAGTTCAGAGTGTAAAGTAGGTTGAAGCTGGCAGTTATTACTGCTAGAGAGAGGAGAATTGGTTGGTACATGGCAGCCAAATTAAAAAAATTGAATTTATTCACTGAATGACAAAATGCATTTTGCCATAATTCTGTGAGTTGCTGCATCAAAAATATAAGTTTCAAATGAAAATGTCTCAAAATGGTACAAAAGCATAGATATGAAAGAATATGGATACGAAATGGCTACCCGTGTACCCATACGTGAGGCACTGTGGTCAGATTGGGCTATTTCCCGCCAATTGGGCTATCTAAAATTTGAATTCGCGGGACGTTTTTTCATTTCGCGGGTTGGCGGTTTTTGGGCTATCTATTTTTATGAAAAACTATATTTGGGCTATAGAGTGAAACCTACTAATCGGGACACTGTATGATCGAACCAACTGAACAATTGAACTATAACATCACCGCACATACAATTTCATGAAGAAAATTCACTCTGGAATCGGCCAATCTCTAGAACTGAACCGTGAACCAGATTAGCTGGACAAAAATTTGTTCAGGAGTACTTGCTAATCCGACCAAAAACGGTTTTAAGACCTGCATGAAAGAGTGTACAAGACTGAATTTTCCAGAATTTTTCAACTGTTCAAGATCAATAATTTCTGCATGACATTCTGCTGAAAATTCATTTAATTTGTAGAATTTGGTACGTTACAGATGGCTTCAATTTCATTGGTATTCTGATAATAATAAAATGATAATAATATATTGTATATTTGCCCTTTGTTGGCAGCTGTGAATGCAATTTATTTGAATATTTTTGATGTAAATAAATCAATGTTTGTTCAGGCTACGTAAAAAAAACTGAAAAAATCTAATACGCAAAATACAACGAACTCGCAAAAAGTTAGAAGTAATACAAGCATCCGAAAAACAATTGCTCAGCAAAAAAAAATTCTGATAGCTTTAAAATTATCAAAAGTTAGGTTCAACGTATTTAAAAAATAAAAACCAACTCAAAAGGGACATTATAAAATTTGGACATTGTAAAATTTCGAAGACACTAGCAGAAAGCGGTTGAAAATAAATTAGCCATACTGCCAAATAGATAAATTTTTGTACATATGGCTCTATAAGGCACGTTCCAAAAATTTGCCAATATCCGGCCAGCTACTTTCCAGTAAAACCCGTCAGATCGCTACAAAATTAGAGTTTTGTGATTTAATAAGGGTTACAATATTCACTCGGTACACTTTGTGGCGAAGGAGCTAGTGTTTATTTAGACACAGTTCAGGAATTTCAGTTGCAGCTAAGAATACTATGTGATGGCTCTGATGCTTCAAATATGTATAATCTTGATGAGACAGAATTGTTTTTTTAGAGCAACACCACAAAAATCACTATGCTTTAAATAATAAACATGTACAGATAGAAAGCCTTCAAAGCAACGTGCGACAATTACAGTGCTGTGTAAGTGGAGCAAAGAAAGATTTGGATGTGATAAGAAAAGCCAAAAGACCAAGATCGTTCGGAATAATTGACATTAAGCGAAGTTTGGGCATAACTTGGCGAGCTAACACAAAATCTTGGATGACGGGTGCGATTTTTGAAAAATGGATGCACACACTTGATATTGAAATGCAAACACAAAATCGAAACATCACCATCTTTTTGATGAAACTAGATGCGATAGCTGTGATAATGTGGAAGACATCAAGCTGCGATTTTTCCGCCTATTTGCACTTCTCATTTACAGCCCTTAGATCAAGGGATTATACCAAACATAAAACTAAATTACCGCACATATATGATGCACCTTATATTGTTTGCTCTGGAAAATACTGAGCGTACTTCAAACCCAACAGAATTAGCTTCTATATTTGAAGCTCTCTGCTAATTACGATCTGTTGGGAATAAAGTGTCTCCCTTTACAATTACAAAAGTGTTTTTGGAAATGTGGGTTGGCTCGAAATCTGAGGGTCAAAAGCGGAATCGTGATGAGAGTTCAAATTCAAAGTTATTAAAACTCAAATACTATACATTCAAAATTTGGCAGAAGTCGATCAATTTACGACCACAAACGAGTATCTCCCGAAAGATTGGGAAGATGTCTTTTTTGAAGGGGTTTAATAGATAGTGAATTCAAATCGTAGTATTCTGAAACAGAAAATAAAATTCGTCAGCAGAATACCAATTCCATAATCACCATAATCAAGCAAATACGGAGCATCAAAGCTTAGGATCTCTAAAGGAATATATCTAAAGTTTTGCAAACATTAAATGATTGCGAAGTTCTAATGGAGCAGGTACATCTTTCGAGCGCAAATAGGCAGATTTCTATATCTAATTATTTTAAATCTTTAAACTGAACATGCGTTTCTGTGGAAAATTGAACATTTATAAAACATTCACGTGGAAAGCCTATATTTTGTATTTTATTTTCTTGTAATGAATACTCAAGATGATTAGGACAAATTTCTTCAACTTTCTTTTTTAAACCTTTAAAATCGGGCAACGTGTGAAATGGGACCATTTAATTTGCGACGCTGAGGTGGTCCGATTCCAAGGTTTTACTGTGTTTATAAAATATATATAAAAATGATACATCGTATCCATTTCATTGTCAACAATTTAATTCATTTTATTTCAAAGCACGCTTCTAATTTTTCGCGAAACGTCGCTTGGAGGCCCGCAAGTGGAATTGTTTAACGTATGTTTTCTTTCGAATATATTTATACGTCTAAACGCAAAGTGGAATTGTTTTTGCGGGATGATTAAAATTGAAAAATTTTATTGATCTTTTTTTTGACAACATCAGACACCAGCTCCCAGTGCACAGTGCATCAGTCAAGTATGCACTGTGGGCTGGTGTCTGATGAGAATCAGTAAATACTTTCGAAACCACTTTGTCAAAAAAAAATTCAATTTATTTTTTCAATATTAATCATGCCGCATAAACAATTCCACTTTGATTCTGCTTTCGGATGTTTATTCAGCAAAACGATCGAGTTTTCCGTATCAATTGTTTTCTGCTTTGATAAGCTTTAGAGACGATATACGTTCTCCATGCTGATTTATAGACAAGAAGGGAGCCATGATCACAACAACAATTTTAACAGCTGATTGTCTAATAGGAATAATAATATCTTATTTCAAAACTTGCGTTCATAGTTTTGAATGTATGAAATCGTATAAAATATTAATATTTGACTCATTTTAAATAAACCATTCAGCCATTTTAGCCACTAAGACTGTTTCATATACTAATTAAATGTTTGTGCCACCCAAATTTGCATGTTATTTCAGCAGGCTTTTATTTTTTGTGTGGAAAATTTTAAAAAATCCTTGAAAAAATAAGTGCATACCTACACTTACTTTTTCACGGAGTTTTCTAAAATGTTCACACAGTTCCTGTAATTTATTCACATTTTTCCTGCTTTCCGTTGTCAAATACGTTGAATAAAATTTTATCTGTATAAAGTATCGAAAATTTTAACTGTTTCAAACGACTTCTGTGATACTTGGTATAAATTTTATGGATATAAATATTATAATATAATCAGCTTAAATGAATTGATTTAGTTATAAAAACAGTTATTTAGTGTGGTGATTTTTGGGCTACAAATAAAAAATCTTCGCTATTTTGGGCTATGAAAATTCGAAATTGGGCTATATTTTCTCCCAAATATCTGGCCACACTGCGTGAGTGTGCCTTTTTTAATACACGCACAACTTTGCTCTCTCACAAAAATTCCGCTCAGTGCGCCTTTTTCTACTGCACTCACACCCGAAAAGCCTTAATGCTGGGAACACCAGATCGGCATAAAAGCGTGCAATGGGCAACACGGAAAGAAACGTCAACGTCAGTTTGATTTGTGTCGGGGACTGAGGGTATTGGCTTTCTGTCAAAATTTTTCAAATAAAATTTGGAAATTTTTCGGCGAATTCGGTGGAAACGTACATCTACGTTTGTGCGCAATCTTTTGTGTCAGTTTTGCGAGTAAATTAGCGGTAAAAAGTTATAAAATAGTGCGATAATGAAGTGCCGCGTTCCAGGCTGCAAAAGTAGCTACCGAAGCGCTTCGCAGGGGATATCGTATTTCGGGTGAGTAAAATAAACCTTTGGCAACAATTTCGTATAGTTTTTGTGTGAAATCATAATGAATTTCATTAACAAAAAACATTTTAATCTCGACTCGCTGGTTCGTAGAAAGAAATGTCAAACGACATTCAAAATGGCGATCGCTCGTGCTTGTGTTACCATATGAACTGTGTAGGGCACACACCAGTACCTCATTCTCACACCAGTAAACAAATAAATCGAAAATTAGCACATTTCTCTCGGTTGATTTCTAATCCATTCTCTCTTATATCTGTGCACAAAAGTATCAACCCCAGCTATGGCAAAATGAAATTTGAAAAAAAAACTTGCTTGCTTTTAGGCACTCAGCGCCCACACAGAATTCAAAATTTCCAGTTCTTTATAATTGGAAAAAATTAAATATCATCAGTTTTTGTTTCGCATATACAAATATAAATAGGGGAAAACAGCAAATTTCATAAAATGTTATGCAAGGAATAGGTCCGGGACTAGTTGAAATTAAATCTTAGCCCTTCGAAATTAAATCTTTAACCTTTTGGGGAGGGCGGTTATTTAAGGATGTATGCCTATATTGCTATGCAAAGAAATTTGTTGCAAAAAGCATGCATTGGAAACGAAAACTAATGATAGATACAGCACCCAGAGTAGTGCAGGATAGTGGTAATGCACGCGAAACAACATTTTGAGTACGAATTCCAGTAAAATCAGTGAATTTCGTACTCTTGCTATTTGTCGAACTATTTCAAACAAAAAACAGTTGCTTTTAGTGATGAATTCCCGAAAATTTTCCTGTCAGCCTAGGAACCAGGAAAAGTTAGATAGGATGAGTCTGGTTAAAAAATCAATGCTGTCAACAAATTTCCCATCCCGTGAAACGAAATAAGTATTGCTGTAGTTTTGGCCTCTGCAATCATTGATTCTCTGAAAATTGCAGGATGGTTTCCGCTAAACATTTTGATTTATGTTCATTTCTAAAAACCTGTCAATTGGAATACGGTCTTTGACGTATTGAATTATAAAAGTTAACTGGTCAATATGAGATAGATCGGGCGTGCTCCTAAGGCTTATCAAAAATTCAGTTAATATTACTTCTTTTATAATTTTTTTAGGGCCTATTTTCCCATTACGTCAAAAAAGTCATTACAAACGTTCATCGATAAATAAGAAATGTGTCCCTTTCCAGGATTCCCAAATTTATTTTAGGTGATCTGCAAGAAATTCATCAAATTTACTTAATAACTCCACACATCCTAAATAATTTCTATTGTTCGGAGATCCAACGATTTTATTGTCACTTCGAAATGGAAATCCTCTCGATGCGACAAGTTTTACAACTGCAACAACCCGTTTATGTACACTTTTCCGGTAATCCCATTCTTTTTGATATTTACATAGCAAGTCTGTATCTACTAACTAACTGCTTTACTTAGTCCCAGATAAGTCATCATAGATTGCCTATGTGCAGGGCTATTTCCATGATGTAAAATTATGTGGTTGTTGTTTTTCCAATCATCACATCCACCTGGAGAGCATAGGTTTACATCAGAAGGGTTAATGCTGGCAACACAGAAACTTTGGATCATCGTGAAGTTAACATTAGGCGCGTTTTTTTTTGCTCCTCTGTCCAGCACAGAACAGATCAAACGCATTGGAAAAAACAGCACTCCTGTCCCAGTGCATTCACCAGTAAAGAAATTCTGTTCTGCAGAGGTAGTTCACGTGCTGAACTACAGAATGTGCTGATAGGAAAAAGAAAAGTAGTTGCCTTATTTTGCTATGAGGTGGCTTTGAATTTTCCAAGGCTATGTTGACTGTTTTGGTTGTTAGGAAATCAGAACAAGCCCTCATAATGTGTAGAAAGTTAAAAGAGGTAATTTTCTGTTAGTTATTTTTCTATTTTCTATTGATTGTGGTAGTTTGTACTCGTTATTTTCAACAGTTATGTGCTACCACAGCGAATTCAGCAGCCTATAGCAAGCTTTGCGAAAGCTCTAGCTGTTCTTTACTAGATCGTTGTTTTTTGTGCCATTGTTCTATTCTGTTCTGTACTGGAGCAAAAAAAACCACCTATTAAATCAAACTATTCATGATTAAAACTATACATGAGTACGGGCAACCGTGTAGCTTCGGCAAGCGCGTGAAAATATATTCTTCAAATCAATACCCTACTGAAAAATTTTCGCTCTTTTAAAAAAAGTGCAAATGACCGATAAATTATATCTATTGTCTAAAAATTTTTAAAAATTTCGTGTTGCACATTACCATTAAATTTCTGTTCACGAGAACTCACGATCGGATAGTCAGATTAATATAAAATTCACAGGTTCTATTAGTCTTAAATAGGAGAGGATCTGATAGAAGTGATTTGGAAATACGGAGACAAAAGTAAGAAAAAAATTACTTCTTCCCCTGTAAATTCCGATCCGGTTACCAGATTTTAACAAAGTTTAGACATTAGCTGGATCTTATTAAGGGCCATGCTTGAAAGAATTTTGTTAGAAAAATTGGGATATAACTGTAAGCTTTGGTGATATTTCTCTCTTGAATCTTGAAAATTTGCTCAACGAAACATACCTTTTCGTCCTATAAATTCCGTTGCAAAATTCATACAGTAAATTGACCTTATTGCAGGACAACTTTGGTAGGAGTTTTGTTGATAAATCATGATTGGGTTGCCAGCTATGGTAGTTCTTATAACTTTTCATTGTTTCTTTACCAAGCGATGTTTCTTTACCAAGCGATATTTCTTTAAATGTTCGAACGATAATGATCTTGTAGTGATAATAAACAAAAAATATTAAGATTTCAAAAACTTGAAAACTTTTACGAGCTGTAGCCCTAAATTTCTTTTCATACCCATAGCTTCCAACGCAGCCATCGGATCAAAACGAAATTCACAAGTTGGATTGACCTGAACATGAAGCAGATTTTGTATACTTTGCGCAGAGGTTTGCCAGTACCAGGCGTTATTGTTATTTCCATACAAACAGATGCTAGCATTAGAAATTCATATGGTAAACATCTACAATGGATATAAATAACCTGTGATTAAATTTTCCAAGTTTTGGAAATCATTCAGACGGGAATCCCAAACTATGTTCTTTCCCTCTAATTTTCAATGAAGTCATTGGATGTAAACGGGATTCATAGGGTATGTTGATTTTGACGAGAAACAGTTGTGGTAGGCTTTTAGTTGCAGTGCTGATAAAGTGTTGAAGCACTGAGCAATTTCATCATTTTTATTATAGGAGATGCACTTTCAAAGTTTTACAAGATAAACATTCGATAGTGAATATGTCTAAAAATTATTTGACTCTCCCAAAATTTGAAGCGCTAACTTTGAACACATTTCTACCCATTGGGTTTCAATGCATCCTTGAGATCAAAGTAGTAAATGGCCGTCGAAACAAGCTAGTTGTAATATGGAGCACGTATGGTAGAATCTTTTCAAAATCTGCTTGATTCCTCTACTTGTCTTCGAAAATTGGTCTTCCTAGTTGGCCTCTGCGCTTGAGTTTTTTGGTTTAAAAGTTGCTTAACGCTTTTTCCAGTTTTGTAAGTAAAAATATTGAAAAGTTACTAGAAATAAGTAAGCACATTTACTTTAAACTTACTAAAAATAAGTAAGTACTACTTTAATTTAGTAATGGAATGCCACGAAAAAAAACAGTCGAAGTTTTGCTGGTTATATAGATATGCGTCGAATATATCAATTTAGACAAAACACATTACCCAAAGACAGGTAAAATGGCAGCTGGTGGAAGAAACCCATAGCTTACGTCATCAGGCACATTTTTTGCGCCTTTATTGAGAGCTGGTTAGAATAGCACCCAATCTGCTATCAGCTTTTATTTGCAAAAGTGCCAAAAATCATTAGTTTTGGCTCACTTGTACGTTAAATAAAGGAAAACATTTGAAATAATTTAAGGAATCGGCTATTTGCCAAAATTTAAATGATACAACATTTTCAGATTTTGACCGTTTATTTTACATTGATATGTTGTAAACATTTCGCATAGTTACATTCCGTATAGTTAATATGGGTAAAAGTGTGAAGAAATGAATTTGAATAAAAGAGGCAAATTAAATTTAATTAGCTCCTGCCTCTGCCACCTCTTCCAACTTTCTTTTTCCTTACCTCTTGTACTAGGAGTATTCTTTGACGCATTCTTTGAATGAAAATGTCTTTTAGATAACAGTATTGGGTTTAAAATGACAAACCCTAAAAAATGGCATCGAAAAACATTTCCAGCTTTGATGGTGTTTCCTGAAAAATTATATTTTTTGCACTAATGTTACTTTTTTCTCAGGAATGGTTCGAAAAATGTTGATGATTTTTTTTGTGTTTTGAAGTAAATAGATTTTTAAAAACTGAACAGTAGCATTTTTAAGTTGGTTCAAAGTTAAAAAAATTTGCAAATATTAAAAACTTCATATATGATTCAAAAAAAATTGTTTTTATTTTGGAACGGTTAGATTGCTGCTGACTATATTTCAATCCCATATAGTGATGGGCAAAATGGCTCTTTGAAGTGAGCCAGCTCCGTAAAACTCACTCACTTTAAAGAGTCGCTCTTTAAGAGCCACTCAAAAGAGCCACTTCAAGCAACTTTTTTATGGTTGCAAAAGTATAAAGTAAATTGCTATTTTTTGTTGTTTTATTAATAATAATAAGCTTAAATCTAATATAATATAACATTACTTTCAAAATATAATATAGCATATAATATAAATTTAAAAATAAACCATAAAATCATATCTGAAAATCTTTCCATATAAGTGGCCACTCTACTCAATCGTTGATTCACTATCTCCAGATTCTGGGATGTAAATCATTCTTTTCCTTCCACCAATTGAGAGGGTCAGCAGTTCTGGGTATATTTACATGTTGTAAATACTTATCCATTTCGTTAATGCCTGCAGCTACATAGCTTTGCTGGGTTCTTACACTGTTGACTTTGTCATCAAATTTTCGCCATAGCGAATTTTGCGTTCCTTGTGCTGTGGGTACCGAAACTAGATGTATACAAGCAAGTTTGTATGTGGATTCATTTTGAAATTTTAAATCGTGGATCTAAAAGAACGCTCTCTAGGCAAAACATATTTTCTTTATATAATTTAAATCTGTTTGAAAGTTCTCTTTGGATCACATTTAAAAAACTGCGTACATCAGCAGTTTTATACTCGTTCAGACAGAGTTTTGAAATGTAGCTTATAATCGTTGATATTAATAATATATATTTTTGAAATCGATACTGTTTTCTCACTGCTTATTTCTAGAGTAGCCTCATTGAAGATGCTCAATATATCAGGGGCTGTTTTCATAATATTCCATTCATCAGAAGAAGGAGTTGGTAGATTTTAGTTCAGGACACCTAAGGTGGCTAATAGTGGCTCTTTTACTTCTTGAATGCGCACAAGCATAGATTACGTAGAGTTCCACCTGGTAATAGCATCAAACTTTAATTTAAGCTCTACGTGTTCCATTTGCCTCTGTTTTTGTTGTAATTTTACCGTTATTTTGCTACCAAAATTTTTTCGGACGGTTTTCCGTCAGATTTCATTTTGCCGTATCTTCGAAACTAGTCCGCTTTTTCCCAAACTTGTATGGAAATTTCGCCCGAAACAACTCAAAAAGGTCCCCAAATTCATGCTAGTCAAAAAAAAAAAATATTTTGGAAAAATGAAGGTTTTTGCCCAATTTCCCCTATCAAAATTTTTTTTGCCCTTGAAATATCACTATTGTACTCCCCGATCACTTCCAATCATCGAAAACGTCCTAAAGGCAGCTTTTGCCAAACTGTGGCCAAAAAACCCCTTACTCCCCTACAAAACCGAAATTTTTATATCGCAGCAATAGGTCTTGGCCCGTTATGTCCCAAACCACCTTAACCCCAAATTGGCCGATTTTGTCCGATTTCAACTACTTTTGCCCTAAAAACTTTTTGAAGAACGAAAATATTCGATACGAACCTCTTCCATATACCTGTTCTAGTGTATACGCTTAAAAAATGAACGTTTTTGCCCATTTTCCTCTATCAAAAATTTTTTTGCCCTTAAAATATCACTATTGTACTCCCCGACCACTTCCAATCATCGAAAGCATCGTAAAGGCAGTTTTTGCCATACTATGGCGAAAAAAACCCTTACTCCCCTACAAAACCGAAATTTTTCTATCGCAGCAATAGGTCTTGGCCCGTTTTGTCCCAAACCACCTTAACCTCAAATTGGCCGATTTTGCCCGATTTCAGCTACTTTTGCCCTAAAAGGATCTCAACCTTTTCCTACTTAGCACTTTTAGTGGTACTTTCAGTTTTTCCGGACGGTTTTTCGGCAGATTTCATATTGCCGTATTTTCAAAACCAGGCCGCTTTTTCCCAGACTTGTATGGAAATTTCGCCCGAAACAATTCAAAAAGGTCCCCAAATTCATGCTAGTAAAAAAAAAAATATTTTGGAGAAATGAACGTTTTTGCCCAATTTCCCCTATCAAAAAATTTTTTTGCCCTTGAAATATCACTCTTGTACTCCCCGACCACTTCCAATCATCGAAAGCGTCCTAAAGGCAGTATTTGACAAACTATGGCCAAAAAACCCCTTACTCCCCTACAAAACCGAAATTTTTGTATCGTAGCAATAGGTCTTGGCCCGTTATGTCCCAAACCACCTTAACCCCAAATTGGCCGATTTTGTCCGATTTCAACTACTTTTGCCCTAAAAACTTTTTGAAGAACGAAAATATTCGATACGAACCTATTCCATATACCTGTTCTAGTGTATACGCTTCATCTCTAAAATCGATCTATGAAATGCACCGCCTAATAGCCAACATTTGGCTACTAAACTACTCGTGAACCAGAGCAAAATATACGCACGTAAACGCATACTGTGTGTTCACAAAATGTCGCCATCAATAACCGCACACGATCAGTATCCATCATTCGCACAGTTCTTCATTCAACGGAGTCGACTCTTTTATTCCTCACTCGCACAGTGTTCATTCAACGGAGTCGACTCTTTTATTCCTCACTCGCCCAGTGTTCATTCAACGGAGTCGACTCTTTTATTCCTCACTCGCACAGTGTTCATTCAAAAGAGTCGACTCTTTTATTCCTCACTCGCACAGTGTTCATTCAAAAGAGTCGACTCTTTTATTCCTCACTCGCACAGTTTCATTCATTCTTCATTCAACGGAGCGACTCTTTTCACTGTGCAATACGATAGTCGTATACATATGTTCGTGTTCCGACGTTAGAATAGCATAGATTTCGCTTCAAGTACACACGGTAGTCTAATGAAGTATTGCCGTGTGTATATGCATAAGCTTTATTTGGTCGGGTGGTTGTTTGAGTGGCTCCGCAATATCGCTATTGCCACTAAAGTGAAGGTATGAAGTGTGCGGAGCTATTCTAAATGATGGCTCACATAGCTCTTTCAAAAGAGTCGAAGAGCTGAGTCGCTCAGAGTTGAAGAGTTGACTCACACAGCTCCTTCAAAAGAGTCGCTCTTTTTGAGCGACTCGCTCATGAGCGACCCATCACTAATCCCATATGAAAAACGAGAAAAAAAGTATAGAGCTGAAGCTGAGAAAAAGGTTCATGCACCTAGACAGTTTAATGTGGGATTTTGGGTGACCAGCTGCCTCCTTAAAACCATAGGTCTGTGCGCGTATCTGAATCTATTATAATATATTAAAATAGATTCGCAGCAAGTCGTTTTTATACTTTTGCTGCAAACAAAATATTGCTGACGTCATCGTTTCCCCTCTTGCAACAAATTGTAGAAAATTACAGCCGATCTGAGCTCAGGCATTTTACTGCAGTTTATCGAATCGCGTACGATGGGCTTGGCGCGAGGTTTTCAAATGAGCGCTCGAAGGAAAATATTTGTTGTTCAATATTGGAATGAAAATGAAATATATTCCTCCCAAAACTTTTCCCTGATAACAAAAAATATCCAATGGTAGATATTCTGTGCAAAGCAGTCGAAAAGCACCAATTACTATTATTTGAATATATATTGATGGGCTTGGGTGAAGGTTTGGTTTTACTGAGTACAAAGCTGACTTGTTCTTTGACCTTCATATTTATTGTAACTAAAAAGGAATTGCATTGTCAGGAGAATATGTGGCTGTTTTATTTTATAACAAATATTATATTGATGGATTTAATCGGATTAAATATGTTTTTTTTTCTTTGCAAGTGGGTCAATTTTGAGTTCCAGTAATAGGTCCTGTTGTATAAGAAGGTAATTATACATATATGTGCATGTATATGTATATAAATATGTGCTTTGTGTACAATTAATTATCTTCTTGTGCGATAGCATCTGTTAATAGAACTCATATGAAAATTGCCCAGACTGCGAAAAAAGGATTTATATGTGTATCGAAAATGGGCTAAACTCAACTACGTGCCCCCATAGCTGTTAGATAATTTTACCGATAGATGTTCGGCTGATAAGTTTGTGTTTTGAGGTGCTGTGTTTGTTTATGAGGTTGTCTTTTGTTTATTTGGCTGTTTATCATCATCGTGTTGTCTTTTCGGTAGTTTCTGTATGTTTCTGAGTATTCTTCCTTAAGGTTTTGCCCCTGCTACCACCAAAGGACGATCAGATTTATACGAAGTGCGAGTTGCAAATGCACTAAAGACTAATCCGTGAGATTTTTCAATGTCTCAAAACGTGGTTTGAAGGAAATCAAGTGTAATTGAGCTGTTCGGTCAATATATATAATGTGTATATTATTGAAATTAGAATAAAACTGATTATTTATACTAAAATCCATCTTATCTGTAGCTACTTTGTCTAGTGTGCTAAATAAAAATGAAATGCGGGAAACTCTGCTAACATGAACAGAGCCCAATTTGATAAAGCTGGACTACGTGTTTCCCATAGACGTTTGGCAATTTTACCGGTTGATGTCTGGCTGGCATTTTTGTGTTTTTGTGGTTGTGTGTTTGTTTATTTATCTTCATCACCATCAGAAAATTAAAAAAAAAAAACAAAACAAGATAACAAATTATATAAAACGCGATTTTCCTAAAGAATTCTATATCTCATCTACAAACTGTCCATTAGAGTATTTTTCAAAATTTGACCACCGATAATGGATACTTCTAAAGTTTTCTTGCAGCAAACTGCAGCAGTGCGTTTTTGTACTTATCTCTAATCTTCCCCCACTACCAAAAAAATGCAGCTGCAAAATCCTGTTACTGCTGCAGTACACAAACAGACCTAATATCAACACTTGTGCTTGCGATGGCTTGCCATTTCCACTTTTTTCTCGAAAGATTAAGCATCTTTCTTGCGATTAAACGTTACTTTTTGCATTTTTACCTTTGTCGAGCAAACCTATGACAAATTTCGAGCCTTGTTACTAAATAACTATTGATAATAACACTTACATAGCTATATTTGGCTCCAGCGAATTCTTTGAGGGTTAAATCCACATAATAAGCACTACGCAGCTATAATGTACTTAGTAAGATTCTAATGCTCCATGCGAATGAAACTCGCATATTGAAGAGAAATATTCTGGTACTTTCTCTTCTTGACTACTAACCATGACCTAGTCAGATCCAGACGTTTATCCCATATACCATATCCCTTATATTCTCTTCTATTTCTATTTAAGAGCATGTTCTCTCTCACTCTCGCATAAAATTCACCACACAATCCACAAAGTCCCCAGTCCATCTCGTTTACTTCAATCTACCTTTGAAAAAAACTCTCTCCCCTGAAACACCAGCCTATTTCCGAATTCCACCAGAGCACATTTCAAAAGATTGCTGGTACTGCTGCTGCTGTTTGCTTTTCCTACTTATTACTACGACACGAGACTCGGGTAAAGTCCTGCATCTCGTTCGTTATGCTGACCTTTATTTTGCAGTTCCGCTGGGCAAGCGAGCAACGTCTGTCACATGGATATCGGTCGACCTTGCAGGCATTCGGATTATTGATGCATTGAGAATCGAAACACATCTGGAATGTCCTGCTAAAGTATCTTCTGGGCTTTGCTTTTTAAGTTCACTCTCGTTCCATTTGGATGCGTTGCATGCTACTCACAAAACTTGCGCAAACTTTTAATTACACTTGTTTCACAGGTACACGTAGTACTGTTGGAAATTGCTGTTGCTTTTATGTCATTTGTATTTTAGAGGTTAGGAGCAGTCTTTTAATGATGGGATGCGTACGAGTAAGTAATAGGGGAATGTATTGCCGCACATGCAGATGAAGGGTGAGACTGGCTTTGTAATGTGGAATAATAACATTAGTTATGTGAAAGTGTAAAAGGATTTTGCGCGTTACGAGTGGAAAGTTGTTTTCATTAGAAGGGTATTATTTGGAATGGTTTCATTGACAAGAAGCAGTAAGAATATCGGAGAATATAATTGACTGGCACTTTAATTGATTGAATGCTTGTAGTTTGGGATTATTGTGGTCAGGTTATATTACAGGGATTATAGTATGGTTTTATCATTCAAGTTCAGCAGCTGATAATACGTGCACTTTGTTCGAATGAGTAGCATTATTTTTCATCGGGTAGACTGATGAATAATATTAGTACACAGTAAAAAATTTAGTGTCAACTTCATTCCTAAACGGTGTCGAATAGGGTCCCTCGTTTTAGATAATTTCGTATTGCATCCAATCGGATGAACCGAAATATGGCTTTCAGAAGTACTAAAAAATATGTTTTAGGAAACCTTATTCTGAGCTAATGTAATTACGAGAAAGGTGTGTAAAATAAATCTGAAGAAAGTAAATATTTTTATTCAAACCTAGAGTCTCTTCACTCAAAACAGAGCTTGTGGAATTACTTTCATGGAGTTTTCTTTAAGCACGAATTTGAAACGGATTTTGTCTAATAATAGTTAATCTGTTGCCCCACATAAATTTAATAAACTTTGTTTGTGTCCTGAAAATAAAGTACTCCATTATAAGGCATCAAAGGCGATCTGTTAAATAAATTAGAAATGTTATTGCCTTGATAGTTGTCATTTCGAATCACCTGCATGCACAGCATCGTGCAGACAGCTATGAGTGCCCGGAATTTCCAAGAATGATTGAAGTTAATCAAAAGCGAATCAACTATGGATATTAGAACAACAGCAAAGGAAAAACATAGTCTTTTAAACATCTTCTACGCAAACAGTAGAAGCATTCGCAATAAAATTGACGACATCAATATTTATTTATATTCCAAAAAAAACATCGATGTTGTAGTTCTTAATGAAATATGGATATATGGCAACGAACAGGAACTCTACACGCCGAGAGGATATACAGGCTATTTTTGCACAAGACAATCGGGCCGTGGAGGTCATACATTCGCGCAAAGCTTGTCAGCATTTTTGATAAATATAACACCATAGTAGTTGAGCTTGCACTTAATTCAGGAAAAATTAGCATTGGCACCTGTTATAAAACACCAAGTCAAGAAGACCATCTCTTTTTCAATCATATCGACGAATTCTACTCAACTATCGAGAAATTAATCACTGTAGCCGATACAAATACTGATATTTTAACATCTTCTGCCATATCCAGCGAATATCTCGATACAATTGCGTCAAATAATGGAGTTGTATTTAACAAGACAAAGCCAACACGCATCACTTTGACGTCCAAAACACTTTATTTATTTATTTATTTATTTATTGTCTATATCCACAGAACAAATCCAATTATTGATTAGACAAGAAGAAAATATAAAAATAAATACAAGTATATAAAATATGTAAGAAAAAGAAAATAATATGAAAACAAAGAAAATTAATATGAAAATATCATGAAACCAAGAAAATTAATAAATTCAGAATGAAGTAATAATACAAAAAAGAATAATAAGCAAATCGATCGGAAAAGAAACAAACAAACTGAGTAAAATTAGGACATATTACGATTATAAGAGATAACGTTATTTTTTAAATTATTTTTAAACACAGATAACGTTTGTGGCAGAGGACCAAGGTTAAGGCTATTGTGTTGACGAGGCAAACGCAAGAGGGGGGAAAAGAAATAGGTGTCGGTCCGGGCAAATGCAACATTAAAGGCAAATAATGTTCTATTAAGACGGCCCGGTTCCCTAACTGAAAGTTGAATGCTGGGGTCAACCAATATACTGCCTTTAAAAAGTTTAAAAAGGAGGCACTCGTCGAGGAACACTCTGCGTGACTCAAGGGAAGGAATTTGAAGGATGGAGAGGCGCATACTGTAATCACAATATGGGATACTGTCATAGGCGCGCCGTAGGGGGGGCCAGGGGGGGCCGGGACCCCCCCAGACCCTAGGTTGGCCCCTCCCAGAAAAATAAATATTTCCAACAGCAGACACTTAAATTTTCGCCTCTTAGGTTTTTGTGTGTACAGAAAGAGTTGTGTAGTGCAGTAGTGTAAGCCTATAACAAAGCATACACACTACTTATAACATAGAGAATGTGTTAATTGCGGTATTAATTACGATGTTATGGGACTTATCTCGAGAAATGGACGGCAATATTTAATTTCGACAAGTTACACGTTAAAATTAAGATTATCTGTTCATTCCTACTAGACAATATACAGGTATTTAGATAAAAACACTTTTATAAACTGGCGTTTTATGCAATTATGTTTTTCACAAAACCTAGTCTGAGTATTAAAATGTTAGGCAGTAACGTAATAACGTAGAATACAATTTTCGAAGTCATTTGGAGAATACAAATGGCATCCCTGCCACTTTTATGCTATCTATGACCTACATGGTTTACACTCAGGTTAAATGTGTGTGAATTTCATTATAATTTGATAACTGCATCGGAAGTTAAAAGGCATAGCACTTCAATTTCACCGAGCGTTTTTTCATAGTGACACAGCCGCCACATGGTATTCATCATATTCATTAAACTTTTGTGTGACCTGTATCTACTCAAGACCAATATATCCTATGAATTTTATCCGGTCGCGAGATACCGTAAAAGCAAAGTTTCAGGTGCTAAAAATATAAACAATTCAGTGCGATTTTTGTGCGATTGCGAATTTCACAGGTTTAGATTTGACTGTATAACTATAGGATCAAATTCATCAATCATTTGCATTTTATTCTAAAAGCCGAAAAAAATACTAGAGAGTCAATGGTGTGAAAGATTTGTGTTTATGTACTTATCGTAGCTACATGGTAGCTAAAACGGCAGAAACTTTTTTTTATGCCCATTGATGAGTCTTGTAAATTTTGTGATGGTCTGATGACTCGGTGTGAAGTTATCACAATGCGAAATTTTCCATAGAATCTCCATTGTCGCCAAAAATACACCAAAATGTCAGCTCGACCAAACTTAACGATCCGGGTAAATTATCCGGATAGTAAAATTCATGCACATGATGAAATTGGTGCCAGTGATAACCGTGAATTTTGTTTGAAATTTCGTGCATTATTCGCGAAGCATGATTCAACTTTTGAAAATAGTTTTAAAAACAAGTTTGCGAGGTAGTGTGGTTCATAACACAAAATGAATTAATGAAAATAATTTTTGAAATCCTTCGCGAGGACAATACAGCTGAAACAAAAGAGTGCAGACTGATACCCATTATGGCAGACCAAGCAAGGGCCCACAAAAAGGAACAACTCCCCGTGGGTGTCAGATTTGCTAAGGAGCCAGCAGTTGAAGAAAGATTCGTAAGCTTTGTAGATTGTTCAGGAGCTAGAAATGCCTCGTCTTAGCAGATATAATTTTGAGCCTGTTAGACAGCTACGGACTCAGCGAATTGCCTGTTGTTGGACAGTCTTATGATAGTGCTAGTGTCATGTCAGGACAAAAAAGTGGTGTACAAATATAAATTAAGATGAAACACCCTGCAGCCACATTTGTAAACTGTCTGGCTCATAAAATTATCCTGGTTGTGATGGACACATTTTTCACAATCGAAACGTGTACATCCTTCTTCAATGCCATCGAATCCCTTTACCTACATTTTTTGAAGCCATCACAACACGAATTGTTGAAGCAGCTTGAAGAGGCAGTTAGTCTAAATACAAGGCGTAGAATGCGAAGTTTAAGCTCGACTCGTTAGTCAAAGAGATTTCACAATTGCAAATATATGATCGATAGCTATGGGACTATGAAAGAGGCTTCAGAGAAAGAAATGAATGATGGAAAATACAACGGCTCAGTTTGTGAATTGGGGGATCTTTCATTCAATCAGTAATCCTAAGTTTGTAGTAAATCTTTTCATCTTTCATTGCGTTTTTTTTTGTGTTTTCATTAGAGGAACAACGAACATGTTAAGCACATATTTCCAAACTAAAAATGCAACTCTTCGGGATGGGATAGATCTTGTGAATGGAACAGTTAAAACACTACTAAGTGAGCGAGAAAACTTGTATGTAGTTTGGGGAAAAAATTAAATCATTCGCAAAGAAGCACTGTCTGGATCTCACATTTCCCAGAGAATCACAAAAACGAAAAACAGCAAAAAACACTAGTTTCAAAGGTTTTGCTGTTTTATTTAGCCTCGGACACGCAGTTAGGGCTACAAAGGTATCCCTGCAAACGAAATGGCTCGAAAATAATAAGTTATAGCACTCTCCATCTTGGCAAATTATTTTTGCTTTTTCTAGGTTTTCTAGGTAACAAAAGTTTAAAGCAAGATATCAATTTCTTCCTTCTAAGCTTAATATATTCCAATTTCTTCGAAGATATTTTGAAACTAAGCTGTCCTCTTCTTCAAGTATAAATTGAAATATATTTAGCTAACGAATAAAATAGTTTTATATATTTAGTTATTTTCATTTTATTCCCGTATAATTCATACAAGCGTTCTTTCTTAGCGGTCATAGAAAATTCATGTGTAGTTCATACCTACCATTCACATTATATGCATGGGGTAGTAGCTCATACGTATTCACAGAGAAGAAATAACAAAGAATCAATTAAAAAACATACAGTGTGTTAGTAAATTATATAAGTTGTAAGAACAGTACGTGTACGTTACGGAAGACAAAATCATCGCATGTTTTGAACCTTTCGGTCCCTGGCCCCTGCCAGATTTTAGGCCACGGCACGCCTATGGATACTGTACTTATAGAACAACGAGCGGGTGAATCGGCGTTGCACGGATTCAACCGCATCGATCAAGTATCTATAATGTGGACACCAAATTTGGCAACAGTATTCAAGAACACTACGGACAAAGGAAAAAAACAGATAAAGAGAAGTGGAAAGATTAACAAAACGTTTAGAGGATCTGATGATGAAGCCGGAAAAACGAGAAGCCTTGGCAGTGACGTGAAGAATATGCAAGTCGAACTTTAATTTGGAGTCAAAAATCACGCCAAGGTCTTTGATATTAGAAACAGCATTGAGAGGAGAGCCAAGGACACAATAGGAGAAGAGCAAAGGAGATATTTTGTGGGTGAAAGACATTTGATGACACTTCGCAACATTCAAAGTGAGGGAATTAGCAGCGCACCAGTTAGCCAAAGTATCCAAATCGCACTGCAATATGGCACAGTCACTAGCGGATTCTATCACTCTGAAAATTTTAAGATCATCAGCGTACAAAAGGCAGGGTGAATTAAAGAGGGAAGGAAGGTCATTAATAAACAAAAGGAACAATAAAGGGCCAAGAATGGATCCTTGCGGAACTCCTGAGGTAGGAAAAAAAGGTGTAGAAGAACAAGAGTTAACAGTAACGACACAAGAGCGATCACAAACATAGGAAGAGAACCAACAAAAAAGGGCACCAGAGATACCAAACCCAACTAGCTTTGATAGAAGAACAGCATGGTTCACCGAATCGAAGGCCTTGGCAAAGTCGGTGTAGATGACATCTACCTGCTTTTGCTGGTCGATTGCGGAAGCAACGGTGTTTGACAAAGTTAATAAGTTTGTAACCGTTGACTTACCTTTGATGAATCCATGCTGTTCCCTGGCCAGCAAGGGCTGGACGAAAGGGTACACTCTATTGTAAACGACTCTTTCGAGAAGCTGACTAAAACAAGGTAAAAGGGATATGGGACGGTAATTAGAGATGGAAGAAATATCACCAGCTTTAAGGATGGGAAATATGTTGGTGGATTTCCAAAGGGAAGGGAAGGTTCCGGTTGAAATGCTGAGGTTAAAAATTATTGACAGAGGAACACACAAGGAAGATGAAAGGGATTTGGTGAAGAAATTTGGAATGCCGTCAGCACCGAAGCTAGTGCTTGCATCAAGAGATAACATTAACAATTCTACTTCTAATGGATTAGTAAGAAAAGCAGAAAGGGTACAATCAGGAACTGGAAAAAAGGTTGAAGGCGAAGAGCTACTATGGCGGGAGGTGAAGGAAGAGAAAAATTGAGCAAAAAGCTCACAAGAATCTTGAGGTGAGGACGCAGACTTATCATGAAGATACAAAGCAGAAGGAATGCCAGAGGAAGTTTTAAGGGATTTAATATAGGACCAAAAAGGTTTAGGACTATCAGAAGTAATAGAAGTTTCGACATGCTCTAAATAAGCACGCATAGCATCGTTGGCTGCCCTTTTAGCAGCAGCCCGTAATCTTTTAAAATTCAAAAGGTCATCAAGTGAGCCAGACCTTTTGTATTTACTACGCGCTGCATCTTTGGCTCTAAGAGCAATCGCGATATCAACGGTGAACCACGGAGGGTCGGAACTTCTTTTACAGCGAAAGGAAGGAGTGTAACAGGAAATTAAGTTGGACATGAAGGAATAAAATTTGGAGATAGCATCATCCACACTTAGCCCTCTGAAAAAATTATACCAGTTAGTACAATTTATTTCATTGGACAAAGCAGAATAGTTAGCTTTTTTAAAATTGAAACGAAGTCTAGAGGCATGCTTGTCTTTAGACGAACGGTTTATTGTTAATTCTATACAAAGAGGAGGGTGATGAGGATCAGGGCGCACATACGGAGACAGAGAAGGACTCAGGCAGAGTGAAGAAGGGTGAAGGTTAGTCAGAACAAGATCGAGAATCCTGTTGTTAGTATTGGGTAAGTTGTTGAATTGTGAAAGTGAACAAAGGGACAAGAAGGAAGAAGTAGCGATAGAAATATTGTTTGAAGACAAAATACAAGAAAAAGTATTATCCCATTCAAGCGACGGCATATTAAAATCACCTAATAACAGTAAGGAAGCAGAAGGGAAGCGGCGATTAAGGTAGGACGAGAGTTCCGCAAAGAAACGTTCATATACCAGGACAGGGCTACTACAAGGGATGTAGATTGAGGAAACAAGCAACACTGAGGCTGGTGAAGGAGAAATACGAACAATCACACATTCAACCGGGGCGGAAGGGATGAAGTCACTGCAGAGCGTACCGTTCAAAGTTTTAAGTATACCAATTAAAACACCACCTCCTAATGAAAGATTACTCACAGAGTGATCACGGTCCCTGCGAAAAACAGTGTGAAGAGGCAAAATTTCATTGTTAAATATATCCCCAGACAACCAGGTTTCAGTTAGGCAGACGATATCATCAGACGCAATTACAGATGAAATATTAATATAATTAACCTTGGTCCTCAGACCACGAACGTTCTGATAATATATTTTCAGAGGACGGTTCATATTCTGTTTTTGTTCGATGGTCTGGAACGAAAATTTCTGGCGGGAGTCCTGACGAATTCCTTAACAAATACTCCAGTTGGCCAGAAGTTCTTCTTCAGAAGATCGGTAACGCCAGGAGTGATAGTGATGCAAAAGGAAGATATTTGCTGATCATCTAGGTTGTCCCGTGTAAGCTTTCGACACAGCAACAAACGAGGATTATAACCGAGTTTAGCTCGTACATACTCAGCAACTTGTTCGGCTGTGGTTCTATAAGCGAACCGAGAAATGAAAATTTTAAGTGGTGGTACAATAACTTCCAGTTGGGGGATACCACGCACAGTATCCCTGGTAGACGGAGGATTAATAGAGTTAACAGGTCTTCCGTAAGTTAGCTGCTCCGAATTTGATGCAAAAGACCGTTGAGGCGAGCTAATCGAGGTAAGCTTTGGGTCACCGGGATTAATGTACGTTTTACCAGATGGTCCAGGTAGGCTTTCAGTAAACGAAATATGAGAATGCACAGTTTCCATTGACGGCGTAGTAGTACCGGCTTGTAAAGAATTCGGAGATACCATTCCTTGAGTTGGTTGAGATGTATCGATTGCAATAGTACCAGCATGTAAAGAATTCGGAGATAACATCCCTTGAGTTGGTTGAGGTGTATCGATTGCAACAACTAAAGGGGTGGTTGAAATACCTGGAGCTCGTAATTTGCCACAATTACGAGTAACTACGCCAATCGGCGATTTGCCAACATCCGTAGCATCGGTCGTCGCTCGAAAAGTAGTATCCTGTATGTTGTTGCAGAACGGTTCCAGACACTTCTCTATTATGTGATCATAAAATATCCAAACATGAGTGAACGTATGTCTTACAATGATGATGACTGGCCTGGCTTAGACCATAAAGTAATCAATTTATCCATCAAAAATTTCGTCAAAGCCAAAATACGGCCTCAAAAAATTAAGCAACGTTAGATGCAGTACATTTTATCAACAGTGGATTGGATGTAGCGACAATTTTCGTGGATCTGAAAAAAGCCTTTGACACCATTAACCATGACACCCTGCTTCAGGGGCTCGAATTATACGGAATCCATCACAACTTCAAGCTGCTGATAAAGGATTATCTCTTCAACAGGCGTATTATTACAACCAACAATATGCATAAAAGTCAGGAATGCACTATAAACATCGGCGTTCCTCAAGGATCAATCCTTGGGCCATTACTGTTTTTACTGTACATTAACAGCGTACATGACATTTATCTGATAGGAAAAATAGTTTTGTTTGCTGATGACACACTACTTCTGTATTCCGGTAAAAATGAATCAATTCTTCAGCAAAATATAAATGATGGCCTATGAAAATATTGGAATTGGCTCGAGCAAAGTAAATTAATTATAAACATCCAAAAAAAAATTAAATATTTAATATTCCAACAAAAAAACAAGCAGCAAATTAATCCGTCGGTGTAAATAAATGGAATACAATTGGAAAAGGCCAACTCAATTAGATACTTAGGATTAACTTTAGACGAGAAAATGTCTTGGCTGCAACATATCAATAAAATCAGATATAAAGTAGCGCCTATGATAGAAATCCTAAAAAAATATGATATTTAATCTCTCAACATCAAACTTTACATATTCAATGCTTTCATTTTGTCGAACATCTCTTATGGAGCAGTTTTGTGGAAGCAAACATCGAAAAAAAATATTGATCTGATTGGAAGACTAATCACTAAGGCCATCAAGACTATATACAAAATGTCAACTTTGACTCCAATCTTACATGTGTATCGTGTAACAGGACTACTAAGCATACAACAAATAATGTGTCTCGAACAAGGAAAGCTAATATTCAAGATACTTAACAAAAAACTCAAATGGCCATAGGTTGTAAGAAATGTTGGAGAAATAACTCAGCAGTCACAAGATCGGCGAATAACATTGCGATTAAAAAAGCTAGGACAGATCGTTTGAAAATGGATCCAGTGCAACAGTCTTTGGCTTATTATAATACCTTACCAGAGGATATAAGAAAATCAGCAAATTTGGTAAAATTTAAGGAAAATCTAAGATCATTCTTTACACAAAGACAACGAAGACGCCAACCAGAGTTTTTTCTAAACTTTTCTCTGGGCATAAGTCTTGACGACAGGAATAAGGCGATATCATCTGAAGACGATAGTGTATAATGAAGTGCTTTCCCTACCACCAATATTTTACTGTCTGGGAAGTACGAAAGTAATAATATTGAGGAGATTTGATGCACACGGACCGTGCATTTTGATTGAGTGATGGAGGAAAAAAAAGGAAGGAGGAAAAAAAAGTCGATAAATCACTTTATCACCTTTTAAAACGCACCTTATTATCGAGTGTTAGGTCAAATACGAAGCAACAACAACGAAATAGTAATACTTTACCCGGCTTGGCAGTTAAGGAACACTTTGTAGACTAAATAAAACACATTATTTGTGAAGAAAACAAACTATGTTTTAAGTATGTGCACAAAATAGCATATAAAGAAACTAAAACTTTTGTTTTATACAAATTTCCTTAAAGTATTAATTTTGAGTTTGAGCTGATATTAGATTTCGGTACAATAAACAACGAAATCTTATAATTTTTTTGCTAATTTAAAGCAGTTCAAATGCAACACAAATTCAACTACAGGCGGGTCTCGATTTACGTCGCCTCGATTTACGTCGTTTCGATTTACGTTGTCTTACTTTGTAATTCCCAGCTTCGATTTACGTCGTAAAAATTTCAATTTACGTCGGCAAAATTTCTTTATCTTTTTTTTCGTGCATAAGAACATCTGCGAATTTCGTTCCGCTCTTTCTAATTCTCATAATTTGAAAGGTACTACTACTGTCAATCTTTCGGATTCGCATGAGCGGTAGTTTATTGGTGTTAAATTTCTTTATTATTACTGTTTAGTATACTATCGCAGATGCTTACATTACGATTAAAATGACTCCAACAAAGCGAGGAAGCAGTTCCAAGAATCGCAATAATTCAACAAAACCTCGAAAAGCAATCTCTTTTCAGAAGAAGATGGAGATTATAAAACGTTGGATATACCAGCTAAAACCATTCGAACCATTAAACAAAACGAAGTAAAAATTTGGTCTAGTGTAGCGGAATCAAGTGCGAGAAGTTTAGAGGTAACCACAAAGACTCGCCCCCACACTTTAGAAAAATGGAAAGATTGTTGTTGTTATGGATCGAGGATCTAAATAAAAAAACTCTAGCGCACCTGAACCGCTAGAAACACTAATGTTCGAAGAACAGTAGAAGAATCGTGCAGGTTTTGAGTGCATATTCCACCACATGTGCTGCTTATTACGGCCAAACTGTTTCAAATGCCACGTTTTACTTTCGTCTTAAGAATGCATTATAACTCATATGGTGGAAGGTTTCAGATATTACCACTGGCATGAATTTCAACGTTTATGAGAGCAAAACACGGGTTAATTATATTCGTTATCAGTTGCTTATTTCACATAATTTTGAAAGCAGCATCTCATATAACATCAATGAAGAAAATGCTCAGTGCCTGCAGCACTGTAACTGAAGTTGGTGTTTGGGGCTGCGATCCGAAAAATTTGCAGAACTTTGCGAATTGTAACATCGGTTATTTATTTTCATTGTAAATGTTTCCGGTATGTATACTAACTGTAAGCATTTATTGATACAAAAGTAGCACAACCGACTCGTGCTGGCAACCTTTCGCCAGTATCAAATCCAAGAATATATGAAATCTGCTTCACGGTGTTTAATTACATTCGAAGTTATAGGAGTATAAAGAAATTTAGGGTTACCTGCAGCGAGTTTTTTCAAATGATCGAAAGCTTAATATTTGCTGTTTATTGTCACTACAATATCATTACCATTTGAAAATTCTACGATAAAACCGCTTAAGGCGGTATTCCGGTTTTTCACGCGATAATCATTCATTATTTCAATATGAATTTTAATACATAAAAATAAATACTCAATGGATATGGTTTTATTTTGCGTTTATTGCAGGATCTAAACTTTAGAAAAATCTGGGATTTCAAAAAAAAAGTTGAAAATTGTTGTTGCTATGAGGGCTTGAAGTTGACCTTTGAAAATCAATCTTGGCAGGATTGCGTCCGTTTGAATTATCTGAAATTAGCAAATGAGGTGTCATTTTACTCAGAAAAATACCCGTTACAAGATGAACTACGCTTATCAATATCCAATTATTCGTTAAAAAATGGCAGCTGATAACAAATTTTTTTTCTAATTTTTCCTTTTTTTTTTAGTTTTTTTATTAAAAATTATAGTTAATTGTTTTGTATCATCACAATCGTAGTTCA
>OX376373.1:84934710-84987210 GCA_947369275.1 Nemotelus nigrinus
TCTTTATCTTTTTTTTCGTGCATAAGAACATCTGCGAATTTCGTTCCGCTCTTTCTAATTCTCATAATTTGAAAGGTACTACTACTGTCAATCTTTCGGATTCGCATGAGCGGTAGTTTATTGGTGTTAAATTTCTTTATTATTACTGTTTAGTATACTATCGCAGATGCTTACATTACGATTAAAATGACTCCAACAAAGCGAGGAAGCAGTTCCAAGAATCGCAATAATTCAAAAAACCTCGAAAAGCAATCTCTTTTCAGAAGAAGATGGAGATTTTAAAACGTTGGATATACCAGCTAAAACCATTCGAACCATTAAACAAAACGAAGTAAAAATTTGGTCTAGTGTAGCGGAATCAAGTGCGAGAAGTTTAGAGGTAACCACAAAGACTCGCCCCCACACTTTAGAAAAATGGAAAGATTGTTGTTGTTATGGATCGAGGATCTAAATAAAAAAAACGTTCCCTTGAGCAAAGCTATAATACAAAATAAAGCTTAATGTATTTATGAAGATATTAAGCAGAACGAAGAAAATATGAATTTTTGACGCCAGTAGCGGTTGGCTCGAAAAGTTTAAGAAGCGAACAAAACTACATAATATAAAGATAACGGGAGAAGCTGCAAGTGCTGATAAGGAGGTGGCGGAAAATTTTCCAAACATTTTGAAAAATATCATTACCGAAGGCGGATATTCACCAAAGCAAATATTTAATGTAGACGAAACGGGATTCATCTGGAAACGGATGGTTTCTAGAACATATTTATTAGCAGAAAAGACTACAGTTCAAGGATTGAAAGTGGCTAAAGAACTCTTAGGAGGAAATGCCGCCTGTGATTTTAAACTGAAGCCCTTACTGATATATCTATATATATATAAGTCCCAAAGTCCCAGAGCTTTGCAAAACATCCCAAAAGGGGAACCTGCCAGTTATCTGGAAGTCTAATGCAAAAGCGTGGGTTACCGCTAACATATTTTCAGAATGGTTCAACTTATATTTTTGCTCTGAAGTCAAGGAATATTGCCGAAAAAACAATTTAGCTGAAAAAGCGCTGCTCATAATTGACAATGCTCCCGGCCATCCTGTAAACTTCGATGAAACTAGTGGCAATATAAAAGTTATTTTTCTTCCACCCAATACCACTGCATTATTGCAACCGATGGACCAAGGAGCTATTGCAACATTCAAAGCGTACTATTTATGGCTTACTCTCAAACAGTTAATTGAACGAATTCATAAGGGAGACGATAGTACAATCCAACGGTTTTGGAAGGAATTTACATTTTTGGATGCTCTAAACAACCTGGGATGAAGTAAAAGAATCGAATACGAAGGGAGTTTGGAAAAAATTGTTGCCATAGGTAGAAACAGATTTCGAAAATGTCGAGTGTGAGCAAATTCGGAGAGAAATTATGGGAATGGATGTCGAGAGTTATTTTTCCGAAAATGATGTGGAAGAATTTTTAACTTGTAATGAACCACCCCTATCTACCGAAGAGCTTTTGGAATATTTGAACGATCAGCAGAATCCAAAGAACGAATGTTCTTCCTACCTAGCAAAAATGTCGAAAGCCTTTAATTTCCTCGATCAAGCGGAAAAAAATATTTTAGTCTTGTGACCCGGATAAAGAGAGATTTACTGTATTTTGCGAGGGTGTAAAAAATAGTCTTAGTTTACAATGAACTTTATAAAGAAAAACTAAGAACATCACATGCTCAGCCGCAAATGTGGAAGTATTTTCAACCGTGCTCTTCAAGACAACAGCAAAATTCTGTGGCATCGGAAATGGATGAAATAGTTCTTACTGGAAATGAGGACATAAAACGGAAGAAATAAATGAATTAAAATATTTTAAAGAGCCATATTGCAACATTTCAAGTATGTGCGCATACATGCTACATACACATGTACTTACTAAAAATAATTTCTTTTTATTTTACATGTTACTTTACCATTTTATGTTGAACAACTGTTTTTTGTTAGGCGTTTCTGAAATAATGTTATTTTATACAATATTGTTTTTCAAAATAAATGTTATTGCTTTTCGTTAATAAACAATCGTTCTGCGAGACAAGTTTTCCACTTCCATGGATTATATTTCTGTTGGATTTGATTTACGTCGTTTCGATTTACGTCGCGTTTTCTCGGTCCCGAAAACGACGTAAATCGAGGCTCGCCTGTATTTTCATTTCTTGATACAATGAAATAATATTTGCATTATTTTCTAACATATACCTTATCTCTCCGAACAATGGTAAATTATTTTTTGAAATATTTGAAATTAGAATTACAAAACCAGTTTCATACAAGAATCCACCTCACCGAACTTCTTGTCTTCTTGTCTTAAAAAGCTGTTCGTGTGATTTGCTGGAACAAATCGATTGTAATAGTACGTTATAATTTTCAACTTTGAATACAGAATTTAAATTAAAAGTTTTTTCCAAAATATGATATAAAATCAGCTTTCTGATGTTCTGTTGCAAGCGTCTTACAAATGTTTTAAAGTTTTTTTTTGTTATTTTGGCAAAGTCTTTTTATTGTTTATGTTTCGCTTCGTATCTCATGGTCCAAAAGTTGTTTAATGATTCCATGACGGCAAATATCCTACGATAATATAATATTATATGATGTTTGGGCAGTAGATTATGATTAGGGTACTGCAGCTTAAAAGAACAATGATACTATATGGAATGTACCTTAAATTTTCAATTGTCTAAAATTGACTTTTTTATTTCAAAAATTCATAATCTTAATTGATTTTGAATTTTACTAAGTCTTGGGCGTAAGCAGCTCAAATTTAGTTTAAAGAAAACTTCCTGCACAAATAGGAAGACAAAATAGAAATTTTTGTATGCAATGCATGGAATACAATAAAGCTCTTACATGATAATTTAAATGCCTGAATACCGGTTTTACGTCAGTTGGAATTTCTTTCCCATCGATCGCTATTCAGTAAGATACAGAATTTTTTTTTGAAAATCCTCTCAAAATAAAACAAGTCTGTTTGAATATTTCTTTGCTAGGATTAAATGCACCAATCTGAAAAGTTTAATTCGAAGAGTTGGTTTATTGTCGGAAACATTATCAAATAGTTCAGCGTTTACCTGGCGAAAATCCTATACTTTTCTTGCTTGAAGCCACGTTTTCCTATTTTTAGTAATCAATTTTGCCAGTAACGAAATTGTTGTAGCGTCTTCATCGGATTCTTATTAATAATAAGTCAGATTTTATGGAAACGATTATGTGAGGTCAATTACTTTCTCCCTTCAAGGTAAACTCGTCATATACTTCTAGGTTTCGGTCTGCTGCGAGCTGTACAATTTTTGGTTTCATGCTATATCAATTTTCAGTCAGATAGTTTTTATTTCCGTGTCTCAACTCAAAATCAAATTCAATCAGAAACGGAAAATTAAATAATAAAAATCTATCGATGCGATGTAGCTCGTACCAGAAACATTAAAAATCATCTGGTTGCTCGTTACTATTTCACTAGATTTTATTAATGTTAATGAAAGAATATTAATGTTGAACGTGTAATGTTGATTCATGAAGTTTTATGGTATGTTCTAAGAATTTCAGCAAATATGACTCTTGCGTTTAGTCAACAATTTTAATAGCTTTCATCCATGTAACTAAAAATGTCACTTTGGGCGAAAATCTCTTCTGTTCCCATGCAAAAATATATGTAATATTTTATTAAGTCTCTATAATTTATACATTATATCCTATTTTCAATTCAGGGAAGAAAATAAAAACATAAATTATAGTATCATATTACAAAATATTTCCAACATTTGCAAACAACAAGCCCATCGAAATGCATATTCCATTCTTTCTTTTGCCACCCGAGTACTGGTGTGCACTCATCACGTTGTCAATGTTTTTGTTCTTGTTGCTTCTGCTGCAGAGCCAGAAAAAAATGATACTTTGATGGAACTCAACATGCATTTTTCCTGCTGTTACCGCTTCTGCCGTTCTGGGTAAAATACGAGTATTTTTCATACTATCATATGACTTCACTATGTCAAACTGTCAAGTGTTTTAAGATACAATAAAAAACGTTTTTACTGCCATCTGTCGACGAGGTACACACATAAGTATGTGCATACAAAGCTTAACTAACGTACACATGCTAAACCATAATATTTGAGAGAGCTACAGTTACGTTTATACATGAATAACGTGCACTAGATTGGTAGTGTATCTACTGGAGCGAAAGATACTTACATCGGGTCTGAGTGAAATGCTGAGTAGATCATAAATTTTAAATACATTTTGTACACACCTGGCATGATATGAGAATATATGAATTCCAGGACTATATGCATGTGAGTATTTTGATAGGTGAGACTTTTGGATCGAGCAAAGCTTCGTTATAATGGATAGGATGACGTTATGAAATGAACGTTCTTTGAAATATTTGTTTATGAAGTTTCGCCTTGGTTTACTAAGTAATTGGCGATAGATTATGACTTACTAGTGTTTTCTTTCTTTTTGAAGAAGTTTTTATTCTTTTCTTTAATATATAATGGAAAATAAATAATGAAACTAGCAAATATCCTGCCATAAATGATGTCAGATGCTAATGTTGTCAGAATTTCTATGAAGGTTTTGTTTTAAGCGAAAATATTGTTGGTGATATTTATATTGCAGTGAAAATGACCGTTATTGTTAACTTCAAGGTAAATGAAATGTTCCAATGGGTAAAAATATGTTTTGAATTGCAACAAATTTGGCTGAAAATATCAGCGCCCAGTGTGGGTGAAAACACTGATATAACATTTTCAATTGTTCAATGCAAATTTTTTTAGTAAAAAAAAAAAAATTTTATAAAATAACAAGTAAAATATGATTCTTCTACAAAAGCACTTAAGATGAAACTTTTTGAGTTTAGGAAAATGGGGTGATTTTTTTTATTACATAAAAATAAAAACAAAAAATAATTACTTAAGTTACCAGTATAGTTTCGTATGAAAAACAAATATCAGCTATGATTTTTGGAAATCATGATTATCAAAATTGTTTTTATTTAACTGACGCAACACAAAACTAAAAAAAATTATACATATGAAATCACTAATATCGTGTGCATCCCTGGAATCATTTTACCCTAGAGCACCCAACTCTGGCAAACATCAAATTATAGCTTTATGGTTGTAGATACAGCAATGGAATATAGACGGTTATATAGCTGAGTTATACTGACAAATAGCACAAGCACCAATATTACATCGAAAGCACGTACATTAAATTAAAAATATTTTGAATTTTGATTACCTTACATCAAACAAGAATATTTTTACTTTATTGTTATGTTAATTTCTGTAGCACTCACAACGCCATGAAATTTTGACAGAATTTTAAACATGTGACGACGAAGACGGTTTTCACCCAAACTATTAGATGGCGCTGTTTAAAACGTCAAAACACAGGGTAATCATTTTACCTCGAGGGATCATTTTGAACCACTTTTCCCTACGTTCTATTGGTTTAAGTTCAGAAGACTGTGGTGGATTAACTTCCTTGGGGACAAAAGTGACGTGGTTGCTTTCATCCTACTCCATATTGACTTGATGCTAGGTCTGGCCAAAAAGAACATGGACTCTTCATTAATATTAATGAAAGCCACCAATCGCTTCTGCAGACATTCTTCGATGAAAATCTGGAGACCACATTGACAAATTGCTTGCCATACCATGTACTGTTTAGGAAATTTACTTGTTTTGTTCGACTCAAATTCTTCATTTAAAGCAGCCTTGGCTTTAGCAGTGTAAAATTCATGGCCAGAAATTTGCCTGAAGTCCGCTTTGACATAAGTCTTCCGACCTCACCTTATTTATTGTAACGTTATTGGCTGTAACGTTTCTTCATTTGATCGCCCGTTGACTTCGATTTATCAGCAACTACTGCTATATCTCGAACGGAAATGTTCGCTAAATCCTTTTGTATGTTTCCAGATTATTTATCTGAATCTTTTTTGCTTGCAACAGCTATCCCCTCCTTATAATTCACTATTAGGCCTGTTTCACACGACCGAGGTTCCATTCGGTTCGGTTCGTTTTCGGTTGCTGCCGACAAGTGTGGAACGGTGTATCGGTTTCTATTCGGTACCTTATTGAAACCGTATAGCACCGAACACTCCCTCGACACGAATAGGTTTCATCAGGTTTCTATAAGGTGTGAATTCGTGTCCAGGGAACAAAAAGCAACCAAAGCGTTGACACATGCACGGTTTAGTTTCGGTTTTAGGCTGATTGGATCATTTGTATTTTTTAAAAATTAATAAATTATCAGTTTGGACCTCTTTGTTTGAAATATTTAGATGTTTTACCTAGTTAGTTTAGCCAGTTTTAGTGTATTTTATTATTACCTCAATTTTTTTTAAATTATCAGTCCCAGTTTTTCTGATAAAATTACCAATTTATAAGGTGTTGATGTGGATCGGCTGATTTGTGCAGTGCAGTTATTTGGTTTGGTTTGTTTTCAAGCGAAAACGAGCCGAACCGAACTGAACCTCGTATGTGTAAAACAGGCCGTACTCGTTTAACCAGAGAAAGTGACGTTTTACCGTCGTTAGTAATCTTTGAAAACTGCATTGGAAAATAATTTGCTGTCGTTTTTATCTTGTTTCAATCCCATGTTGTCAGTTAAAAAGCTCCTAGATGAATATCGTTTTCTTTCCATATTTAAAGGATTAAAGATCTGGAGGAGGTATATGGAAATATTCACAAAGATAAAAGGGTGAAATTACAACTGCCTTTAGTGCAATATTCTCCCTTGTAAAGTAGAGCGTTGTATTGGGCGAGAGGGCCTAATTGTTTCAAATGTACTTAAAGAGATCAAAATCAAACAAAGAACAATTTAAAATCCAAGGTTACATATACGATAACGACGGAAAGCAGAATTTCAGATGGAAAGCAAAATAATAGCGAAATCAAACAATCATTGAGAAATGTATTATCAACTCTGATTTGAAAGGTGTGAAAACGATTAATAAGATAAATCAAAAACTTCAATAGTACATGTTTCAACCTGTTTTTACTGACTTTTGAAAAAAATTATCATCACGTTTTTTCAACACTACGATACTCGATTAAGCTACAATTTTTGGGAGCTATTTGGGTGAATAAACTGTAAAATTTACAAGAAATTATCAAAACCTCTTTGGTATTAGTAGGCATTTTAGAGAATTTTTAGGAACATTTTTGTGCAAACAAGATAATTGGAAAAATAAATATAGAAAATAATTTGTATGATTATAAAGTTTTTGAGATCTAAAATCCTTAAATCCTAGAAGAAAGCTAAGAAAATTAGTAAAATAAACCCTTTAAATTTTAAAGGATAACATTGGCGGGCATAAACTTGTGGGCAATCCTTTAGCTGCAGCAGGCACATAAACAGAAAATCTTTAAGTCAACAACCCTTTTGATAATTTCTTACTTATTACTTAATTTCTTACTTTTGCTAACGATTGATATATTTTAAGTGCTGTCTATTCAGTCGACTTGAAATTTTGAAAATCTCTTTATCGCACAAGCACTCAAAATTTGTATTCACGGGAACTCATGGCCCGATAATCAGATCAAATTGAAAATCCACAGAATGTTTTTGCCTTTTGGTAGGACCAGGCTTGACAGGAGTTTGATGAATATGCCACTAATTTCCTTGCACTGGTACCATGTTTTAAATTCGCCCAGCAAAAAAAAAATGTTTGCCTCATAGCTTTCAATTCAAATGAATCAAAATTAAAAGTAAAGATTCAAACTATATAATTTAAACAAGAAGCGGTAAATAAAATAGAATTATAGTTTGACACAGAGGTGAAAGTGGATATTCAGCATTTTAATTAGTTGAGGAGAGTAGAGATTTCAAGAAGGGGAAGTCGCATACTATACTCACTGTTGGGAATGCGGGGCTGCAGGAATAGCGAGCGAGTAAATCTGCGTTGTACAGACTCAACAGCATCAATTAGGAAACGATAATGAGGGCACCAAATTTGACAACAATATTCGAGGATACTGCGCATCTCGACTAATATCAGCAAAAGGTCTGCACGCTCTAAGAGTGAAGCCGCACAAACGCGAGGCCTTGGATGTAGCACGCAAGATGTAGTCATCAAACACTATACCAAGGTCCATGAAATTATAAATAGAACTGAAGAAAGAACCAAGGATGGAATTAGAAAACGTGATGCAAGATAATTTACATGTAAAGGACATTTGTGAGCATTTAGCAACATTAAGGTTAATACAAATCACAGAGCTTCAGTCACCCAGAGGGAAAAAGTCATCTTGCAGCTGGGAGCAATGATCCACTGACTCAATCAATCTCAGTATATTTCAGATCGTCAGCATACAAGACACACGGGGAATTCAGGAGGGAAGAAATATCATTTATAAACAAGAGGGACAATTGGGTACTAGGAATCGAGCCTGCGGAACGCCAGAAGTAGGATAGAAGGGGGAAGAAAAACAAGAGTGAGCCGTTCCGAAACAAGCATGATCACGAAGGTATGAGAGTAGGTATTGGGACGGTTTAGCCTGGGAAAATTCTGATGACCGTGGGAACTTTTTCTGATGACCTTGAGATGACCTTTGAAACAGCTTAGTTGCAGTTCAAAAGCAGTTCAGTAACAGTTAAAAGCAGTTCAAAAGTAGTTAAAAGCAGTTCCAAAGTAGTTAAAAGCAGTTCAAAAGCAGTTCAAAAGCAGTTAAAAGCAGTTCAAAAGCAGTTCAAAAGCAGTTAAAAGGTAATCTCAAGGTCATCAGAAAAAGTTCCTACGGTCATCAGAATTTTCCCAGGCTAAACCGTCCCAATACCTACTTATGAGACAAACCAGAAAGGAGTTGACCCGAAATATTGAAACCATCGAGCTTTGATAGAAGGATGTCATGGCCCACAGAGTCAAAAACACTTGGCAAAGTCGGTATATAATACACCCACTTGCTTTTGCTGATCTATCGTGAACACAACAGTATTACTGAATGAAAGTAAGTTGGAAATTGTTAACTTACCTTTGACGAAACCATGTTGCTCAGAAGCGAGAATAAATTCAATTATTGGGTATACTCTATTGTGAACATCTCTTTCGAGAAACTTACAAATCTCCGGCTTTAAGGATGAGGAAAATATTTTTGGATTGCCAGGAGGAATGAAACGTATAGGAAGAAATACTAAGATTTAAGAGCACAGACAAAAGAACACACAAGGATGATGACAGTGGCTTTGCAAAACTATTAAGTAAGCCATCGGGTACGCAGCTGGCTCTACTGTCTAGGTTGGCAAGCAAACCTTCGACCTCGAACGGGTTCGTCAAAAACTAACAAAAACTATTAACATCTGAAGAGGAAATATTGGCATAGAAGGATGAACTAGGTTGAGAGGTAGGACAAGAAAAGAAATGAGCAAACAGTTCACATATTTCAGGAGGTGAGGAAGCAGACAAATCATTTAGGTACGTCACAGAAGGGATAGAGAGAGATTTTTTAAGGCAACGGATATAGGACTAGAAAGGTTTCTGTTGACAGGATGATATGGAGGCTTCAATATGACCATGACAAGCACTCATCGCATCTTTATCCATCGTTTTAGATCACGAGCGTAGATTTTCGTACCTTAGAAGATCAATCTCTAAGCGGAAGCTTCGAAATCTACGATGCGCCACGTCTTCTGTTTTAAGAGCACGTATCACGTCAACAGTTAGCCAAGGAGTATCAATACCTCTTCTAACATGAAAAGTGGGAGTGTGACAGGAAACAAGATTAAAGAAAAAAGCATAGAACGCATGAAGGTCATCATCAACATTGAGACCTCTGAAAAAAGCAAACCAGTTAAAAGCATTAATTTCATTGGACATGGAAGTGAGGTCCGCTTTCACGAAGCTATAACGCAGCACATATATATTTATATTCTTATGAAATGAGGTAAAGGAAAGTTCTATAGCAAGATGCGGATGATGATGAGCAAGACTGACAGAAGGTGACAGAGCAGCACATAAACATAAACTAAAACATCGCCGCCGTCAGATAGACCACTGGCCGAGCGATCACGATCTTTGTGGCAGACGGTAAAGAGAAGTCAAATTTCGCTATTGGATAAATCTCCGGTCAGTTAGGTTTTAGTTAGGTATTTTATGTCATCAAACGACATAAAATACCTAACTTAAATTAGGTATTTTATGTCATCAAACGACAAAATTAGGTATTTTATGTCATCAAAATACTTCAAGACATTTTAAGTTCGTGGATTTTGGTCCTCAACATCCGAAACAATTTGATGAAAAAATTTAACAGAGTTCTTACTTTTTAAGTGCGATTTCTTTTCACCGGTCTTCGTTAAAAATTTCTAGAGGTTGTTTTTACCAACTCTTTGACAAAAACACCCGTGAGCCAGAAATCCTTCTTCAGCAAATCATAGGTTTCAGATGTGACAGTGATGAAGAATGAGGAGATCTGCTGATGATTGAGGCTGTCACGAGTGAGTTTCTTGCACATCAGCAACGAAGGATTGTGTCCGAGCTCAGCTTTAATGTAAGGCAAGACTTCATTGCCAGTGAGAGCCGTGACACAACTATTTTCAGTGGAAGAACCATCACTTCCAAGCAACAGAGTGTGGTTTGGGACTCAGATGGTCCTTTAGACAGCCCAGGTTAGCTCAAAAGGGATGATACAGCAGGATTCGAAAGGATCGTTCTGTCAATAACCAAATTCGACATAGGTTCACTCACGGTCTTAAAAGCATGCCGTTTTAGCTGAATTTGCTATTGTTGTTGATGTAGTTGCTGCTGCACAATTGCACGCTGGACGCATTGATGCCTACTCGTAGGCTTTGCAATTCCGTCAATTATTCTAACTTGTTTAATTGTAGTTACCCTCTCTTTAGATTCAATTATTTTTTTGATAAGGCCCCTAGAAATTCACGTGGGTGAGTTTTCCCATTTTTTATATTGAATATATTAATGGTTGCATGATCAAAAGCATAGTAATGGTTTCGCTATTAAATAGCACGTGGTTTAACCGGCGCAATCTCGATATATCTATTATTAAATGTATTCTATTTTTATCAATTTCTTCATGGGGCTCGAAAATAATTTGTCCTTTTTTTTCGTCTGACATGAAGTTTCTTTGTGACCGAATCCTACAACATCGCATTACGTATTGATTTTCAACAATGAAGTGTATAGTGAATTTGATATTTATCCAGCTGTTCATCATTCTTTTGAACAGTTTTTCACCAAACTCAAAGAAGGGATCCACTTATTCGTATTCCTTGTCTGACTTTTATGCAGCTTGAAATTGCTTAGACTGGCAATTTCTTCGTTGAAGTCTTGAATCTCGTATTTATGACTCACAATTTTTGTCGATTTCATCTAAGCAATTGACAATTGATGTTTCAACTATCATTTTGGTTGTTTGCTTTTTTCTCCTTTTTCTGACATCATGCAAATTTAGAGCTAACAATTATCTTCAAGTAAATATTCCAACAAATACGCAATATTATCAACAATGCTATGTAAGGTTGTCCAATTACGAGAACATAAGCTAAGCAAGCACAAAAGACTTTACTAAATATTAGTATGAACGTCTGCATACATTTACAAATAATTTCCTATTAATTTTTGCTGAAAACAGATTACAAAAGAAGGGGCTGTGACAGTGACAATCTGACAGCATTAATATGTAAAAAAATTTACGTGAGCACAGAAAAGCCAATCATATCACCAGTTTCTAGCGTAAGTCTTTTTTTTAACTGATGGCAGAGATTGGAAAATGGCCATGCACTTTCACCAAAAAACAGATCCTCTGTTCACTTCAACTGCAAAAATCTAACACTGTAAAATTCACGCTAAATAAATCTTTTTAAGCAGATCAAGTTGATGAAATATTGTAAAACGGAAACCGTGTTATAAGAGCTCCGCGTCATGGAAGGGCTGTGACAAATTTAGCTCCCCCATAACTGAAAATCGTATTAAAGGGTCTAGCATTGCAATAGTGTTGACTATAGTTGATTGAATAATCACGTTTTTATTCAACAAAACTAAAGTCAACAATTTTGCAATGCCGTACTCTATAACACGAGTTCAATGTATTGGAGAGTCCTTCAATAACACTGTACTCTTATAACACGATGTCCGTTCTACAACATTTCGTCTACTGATTCGTTTTAATCATTCGCTTCAAAATACAAGCAGGATAGGATTTTTTTTTGGTTGATCTTAGTCTTCAGTTTGTCATGCTGCGAATTGCATTGAATTGAAAATAGTTTTATTATGAATCAATTGTACATTCTTAACCTAACTTAAAGTTTAATTAATAAAGGAAACTTAAAATCTAGCGGCTATACTATTTTGGCCTGCTGGCTCTTATTGGTTTCTTTTTCAAAGCTAGTTTTCGGCATACATTTTGTTCCTTATACACTTATGGTATTTATTACCCAGCTTGTACATCAGCTGGGGTTACCCTAGCAATAATATTCTTAAACTCTACCTTAAATTAAAAATTACGATCTAACCTATGCCTAATTATAATTGGCTTAGCCTAATTACATCTAATCCTTAACCTAGGTCTTAAATCTAACCCCTTATATTTGTCGGGAGGCCTCTATAGTCGAAAAGCGCATCCATAAGCTGCCGTTGCAATGCTACCATCGCGGGGCGCATAAATGGCTCATTAGAGCCACTTGTACACCCTAGTGATCGAATTAGTCCATTCTAATGCCCATCTGCCCATCCGTAGAATCGTGTCGTTTATTCCACAACTCGGTCCCTAAGTGGCTTGAGTCCCGACTCCTGATACAGGAGAAGGTTCTTCGGCCACTTTTTAGTTACAAGGTTGTAGAACCTGCCAGTGTAGAAGCGGAGGATTCTTCTTTCGAACATCTCCGCCTCGGCCATGACAGTCTTTGAGCAGGTAATCCAGGATGGGGATGCGTAAGTCAGGATAGGCTGGATCAGGGTCTTATAGCAAGTGGATTTAGCTTTGGTGGTCATACCCATATTTTTGGTGAAAAGAGGTCTGATGCGTTGAAATGCAGATTTGGCAGCTTTGATTTTCCGCCGCACAGGGGGTTAAATTTTAGAAATTCCTGAAAATCGATTCCGAGATACTTTAGGGATGGGCCAGGAGTAATCTTAGATGTTCCGAACGAGACAGCGAGTTTTTTGGTCTTGTTGCGAATAGTTTGAGATCACCGATACTTGGAAGGATTGCAAAATACACATAGCTGAGTCTTACTACTGTTTGGTTTGATGCCCCATTCGTCAAAGTAAAGACTAAGTTCTTCCAAGTAGTATTCCAGGCTCTTCGCTGCTTTGAGCAGGTCTTGGCTCGACGCGAATAAGAGCGTGTCATCGGCATATTGGAGGATTTGAACTTGGGGTTGGCCCACTGGAATAAGAAGGTCAGCGGTGAATATGGTATAAAGAATTGGTCCAGTAACAGAACCTTGTGGCACTCCTGATGTCACAGGCTCTCTGAGAGAATCTGCTCCATTAACGCTGACATAGTAATATCTGTTGATAAGAAAGCTTGCGGCGAGTCTTATTACCTCTTGCGGAAATCCAAACTTGATTAACTTAAATATAAGGCCTTCATGCCAGACGGAATCGAAAGCCTTCTCAATATCTAAAGCACACACTACTGTCGGAATGTTTTTGTCATGCTGCGAAAATATTCATAAAACAGAGACAATATTCAAAACTAAGCAATCTATCCGCTTAACCAGACAAGATGGATGTCCTTTCTTTTCAGCTACCTCAAAATAAAACCAATTCTAGATAATCATTTTGAGCATCACATTCCAAAGAAAAAGAAGAACAAAACCCTAGCGCATCAGAACCGCTAGAAACACTAATGTTCGAAGAACAGTAGAGGAGTTGTGCAGATTTGGAGTATGTATTCTACCACTACTTACTTTTCCTACTTAAAACTAATACACCCTAAGTAATAATACAATCTAAGCTTATTTTAATTTCAGTGACTTCATCGAAATTTACTGCAGTAGAAAGGTGTTTGTGGTTGCCATCCGAAAAATGTCCAGAGTTTGGAAAATTTAAACAATGTTTACTTATTTTCATTGCAAATTTTTACGATGGAAATACTTAATGCAAGCATTTATTGGAACGAAAATAAAAAAAAAGGCCTAGTGCTAGCACCGAAGCCAAAAATATGTCGCATCTACCTTACGTTGAATTTAAACTCCTCTGCGAATTTCGCATTGATCCGATGACTGCATTGGAAGTTATAGGGGTGCAAAGAAATTAAAGGTTACCATACGCAAAAGTTTTCAAATTTTCTAGATCTTAATATTTGGTGTTTATTTTCACTATAAGATCACTACGATTTGAAAATTCTATGCTAAAATCGCTTACTAAAGGTATGAAAAAAAATACAAAAACAACCATAGCTGCCAATTCTATCATTGTATTGAACTTAAATTTCTACTGAATATTGCCTTTAATAAGTTTAATTTGCCATTTGAATTTCTTTATGATTCAAAGACTGTACTGGAAGCTATAGGGCAAAGAGCTTTATTTTCTTCAGGAATTTTCAAAATTTGAGGCACCAAAAATACCAGAGCTAGCAGTTCCAACCGAATTTTTCAACCAAATTTCTATCAAACGTGGTTTGAAGTAAGGTTCAGCTACTGTGTGAATTTCGTCAAAATCGAATGACTGAATCAGAATTTATAGGGCCAAAAGTAGTTAATTTTCTTAGTAATTTTTCAAGATGGTACCACTGGCACAAAATTACCCGCATTTCAAAATTGCTTCTATCAGACCAGGTCCTACTTAAAACCAATACATTCTGTAAATTTCAACCAATTCTGATTATCGGATCGTGAGTTTCATTGAACAGAAGTTTTTGATGCTAAAAATATAGGCAAATTGGGAAAAGGTTACCAGGCGTGCCCGTTATAAAAAGTCAAATTTTTTACTATGGTTATGGAGACAAAGCATAAGACTTATTTATGAGTGGCTTTTTGTTCAAAAAGCGATAATTTTTCAGGAGATTCGATGATTTAAAGGTTTTCACTTTCAGCAACTGCCCTAGCTACAGGGTTGCCAACACGCTCATTGAAAGCTACATAAATTTACAACTAAATAACACCAATATGTTCTGAAAGTTTCATAATAATTGATAGCTCTATCAAAAGTTATCGTAATTTAAAAACTTTCAAATTTTTCCGTTCTCTTTTTAGGCACCTAGTACACACATGGGGTTAAAAGATTCTAAAACATTATCTGATTCACATGTAAAACACGTTCAAAATTTATTTTGTTAACTTCATTTTTGCAAAAATTATTTTTGGACGGAATAATAGGTATATTAAAAATATCACTAAAATGGCTGCCTGCGCCAAAGGGTTAAAGATAATTGTCATTTAGTGAAACCTGGACCTATTCTGCATATACACCAATGTATCCTGAAAGTTTCAGTTGAATCGGATGGCGCGTCCCCGAGAAATAGTCACTGAAGTTTTTTGATGATATATATATATATATATATATATATATATATATATATATATATATATATATATATATATATATATATATATATATATATATATATATATATATATTTATATATATATATGGAAATATGAATTTTTGGCCAAATCGATTTTCTAATGTTTTTCGAACATTAGTAAAAACGGTTATTTCATATTTCTTCCAATGTTTTATCAAATTTAAAAAATATATCTGCAATTTGTATATGAACTCTGTTTTTTTTTTCACTTAGAGATATTCTCTTCAGCCTAATTTTGTCAGCAACTTTATTTTGCAATTCAGAGCAGAAAAAAGGTGAGCAGAAAAAAGGTGAATTTATGTTTCTCATTCGTAGACTCGCTCGTAAACACCTGTTCGGTGAAGGCCCATTTCACATTTCCATTCTCCAATCCATATTCAGCATGCTACACAAAATGATCGACTTAATGTACTCGTATGTAGAACATTATCGAGTCACGGACGACAGCGGACACACGAAATTCGTTCAGAAATCACACGCATCTATTTTCCATGTGGAATACAAATTTTCCTTTTTCAGATTTTTTTGCCATTGTATTCTTCACAGGTTACACAAAAAACTCAATCCGTACGCCATAAAAGCCTGCATTAATATGATAATGGTGATTGGAGGAGTGCGATTTCATACATTAGGGTGATATGTGTGTATTACAAAGCTGAAATAGAATTCGTGTTCATCCTATTTTGGCCAGTAGAGCATATGTCTGAGATGAATGAATATTTCATACGAAAAAGTACAGCATTATGCAAAGTAGCGTAATGGATGTCGTTCGAAAATAAATTTTGAATGCAAAGTTTCGTTCGACTTGCCTAATAGCGTTTGAGAAGGTGTTGTGATGTTATTGGTAGTTAATAGAAGAATGGATGTTAAAAAATTTAAAAACAATCTTAGAACGATAAGAAAAGGCTTAAATCTTGTGCTCAAGACAGTTATTTTAAGTCCTTCAGTCGGTCTCCTTCCCGTTGTAATTTGCTCGTCTTTTATCCCATTTACAAACGCCAATTCATATTCATCACATTAACATGTTAAACAGTCTCATAAATATATATTGGCGATGAGTCTGGTAAAGTCGCGGGTTACTACAAGGACAATATCGTCGATCGCGTCGTCCCATTTGCAGCTTCTTCTAGGCCACAATTCACATTACAGCTCCTATCATGTCTTTGCCAACGTTATTCGTCTTTCTAGACGACTGACTATTTTACTTGCGGTGTCGCATGTATTGGTCTCATACCTTGGCATTGTATATGTGTCATAAATAATGAACTATCAAAGTATCTTTTTTGCTCAAATGAGATAAAATCGACTAAATTTACTTTTCGATTAAGCAAAGTGCCGCAGTTGAATGCATGGCGCTCATTTAGTCTGACAGTCAGATGAAAAGACAGACATGAAACAACTAGCAACAATCAAGCAGCGATGACAACCGAGTTTGCGAAGGAGGAGGACGACGACGAATGAAATCTAATAAAAATGCTGAGATTGCATAATTTGACACGTTAATATTTGATACGAAGCATGAACTTAATGGGGTTTAAGTCAAGTAATTTGCTTGCAAATGAGGTGTGGGGAATCAACTTGGTGGATCATAGGTACGATAGAAGTTTGATTCGACGATATAGCAATTAGTACTTTACAATTTCAAGATAAAGTTTAATGCGAAGGAAAATTAAGTTGACTATCACGATTCAATTAGAAAGTGTAATTGGATGAAAAATCAATGATAAAGAGATTTTTCAAAGCTATAGAATATATTTGCAATCAATATTGTGAAGGATAATTAACGTGCGAAATTTTAACGCAGATGGCTTAATATAATTTCAATGTAAACATTCGCTAGAAAAAGTATAATAGTCATCAGGTTTTTTAGTCCATTTTTGAATAATTTTGCTGACAAATTATCAATAATTAATTCATATTATTCGTATAGTGTGATACTCGTGATAATACCAGGGCTGTGGAGTCGGGGTCCTGGCTCTGTACATTTAAAGCGGAGTCGGAGTCGCGTTCGACTCCGACTCCGCTTTAAACATACAGGGGCACGACTCCGACTCCACAGCCCTGGATAATACGAGGGTAGACAAAAAATGAACGATAGTTTGTTCGCTGGACACTAGGGTAAAAGAGTAAGGCGGAATTAGTTGAAAGGTGGTAAGATGAGCGAGAAAGAGGTCCCCTTGCCCGTTGCTTAAAAAATAATCATCAGATCCCTTGCAAAATAAGGCAGGCTCCAGATTGAAATTCTTCAAAGTTTTCGCAACCGATTTGGTGAGTCTACCCTTCCACTGGCACAAAACTTTCTTCAAAGAACGAGAACAGGTCGAAAATGAGAGCCATGGTCACCGTCCTCGCACGAGCATCAGGGATAAAAACATGTGTGCAGTCCGCAACGTTATTGAAAATAATCGGTGTCTCAATCTCTCTGAATTTGTTTCTGAATTGGAGACTCGGGCTCAACAAAGTTTCCGCTCGTTGAGTCCTACGCTTTCTGACGGATGAACGAAAAATTTCCGTCCCGACATCTGCCGCCGGCTTCTCGAACAATTCTTTGTCAAAAGGGAAGTTTTTTACACCGTATTGCGACCTGTGGCAAAACGTGGGTCTATCATTATACCGCTGAGAGCAAGCAGGCCAGCATGGAATGGCGAGGAAAAGGGGAGAAACCACCCAGTAAAGCCAAGGCGCGTTTACCAGTAGGTAAAGTTTTGGCAACTGTTATTTTCGATTCGCAAGGCGTTATTTTGATTGGTTTTTTCCATGGCCAATCTATACGAAGTACTACTGTCAGCACTTTGTTCAACTTAAGGCCGCTTTCCGATTAGAAAGGGACGACAGCCCATGAGATGTATAATTTCGCTCCACAAAAATGTCAGACCACACACAGCTTCACAATTGAGAGAAAAATGAGAGGATTTCTTTTAGGAGACTTTTATAGTCCAAAACTTTCTCTATGCGCCTTTCACATGTGTGGGCCACCCGAAGAAGCATAGGGAGGACATTATCTTGACAATCAGGATGCAGTAGAGACGTTTGTGCGCCACTGGTTTTATACCCGCTCCCCTCTTTCTAAGATAACAGGATTAAAAAGCTCCCAATTTGATGGAAAAATGTGTTATGAAGCTGGGTGAAAATGTTGACAATTAAGAATTTATCAAGCATTCTATGTCTTAAGTATTAGAAAAGTAAATTCTCGTTTATACAAATGGTAGCAATTGTGACTGCAATAGCTTCGTTTCTACGATAAAATCATACATTCTTCAGCAAAAAGTCCGATTTAATATAAACGAATCAAAGCTGAATTCAATTTGATCGAAATATTCAACTGAAAAAAAATTCAGATGCTAGTGTCCGCGTTAAAAAGCGTATCAGATTTTTCTAAAATTTGGCACTAGCTATGCTCCGTGTCTTTATTTTTTCAATGGAAAACAACCGTGACCACTGAAAAATTGCGTTATGTAGTAGTCAACCGCATTTTTGTACTAATGTTCGGAGAAGAACATTAGTGTTAAAATCAAGTTGGCCAAAAATGCATATTTTTATAAATATAAATATATATATAAATATATATATATATATATATATGTATATATATATATATATATATATATATATATATATATATATATATATAAATATATATATATATACAAATATATATATATATATATATATATATATATACAAATATATATATATATATATATATATATATATATATATGTATATGTATATATATATATATATACATATATATGTGTATATATATATATATATATATATATATATATATATATATATATATATATATATATATATATATATATATATATATATATATATATATATATATGTATATATATATATAAATATATATATATATATATATATATATATATATATATATATATATATATATACATATATATATATATATATATATATATATATATATATATATATATATATATATATATATATATATATATATATATATATATATATATATATATATATAAGAACACGCCATCCGATTGAACTGCAATTTTCTCGATACATTGGTGTACATGCAGAATAGTGCCAGGTCTTACAAAAAGTTAACAGTCCTTAACCCTTTGAAGCCGGAGGCCATTTTAGTGATATTTTAAATATACCTATTTTTCTGTCAACAAATAACTTTCGCAAAAATAAAGTTTATGGAATGAATTTCGAACGTGTTCCAAAGATGAATATGATATTTTTTTGAAATTTTTAGCCTTAAGTTTGCACTAGGATGAGATTAGGAAATGAGATTAGGAAAGTTGGAAAATCTTTGAATTGCAAGAACCTTTGATCGGATTATCAGATCAAAATGAAATTTACAGGACATATTGCTGTTACCAAGTTGTAGACTCGTGGCAACCCTGCAGCTACACTGAGAAAAATGAACTAGTAGCAATGAACGAAAAAGTGCATCGAAACAAAGAAATTCGCGTTCAAAACGGCGCCAATGGCGAATATGTTTGTTTCAACAGCAACGATGTTTTTAAACTGAACGTGCAATAGTTAAACGCGAAAGTATTTACCATGAACAATTTGTTAGTGGTTTTGACTGTGTAAGAGCCACTTTTTTCGTTTCGATTCAATTTTATTTGCATTCAGAATGAATATTTATAATTTTTACATTAAGCTAATTAAGCGTTCGGCTTAACTATTCTCAACGTTCACTATACAAAATTAAACACTCATGTTGAATAGGCAACTCTGCTCATTCCGAAATCACAATTGTTTATTATGATCGGGGAGACCTGTTGATTTGAACATAATTCAAATATTTGCATTTAAAATGTAGGACATTTATTTGAACATTTTGTTGTTTATTTTGTAATTCGAATGGTTGGAATTGCAATAAAGGCATGTTATATTAGTATATACTAATTATGTGTTCGCCCTCACGCATTGTACTAGATACTAGTTACAAAAGAAACACATCATTTCTTTGCAGATACATTTATAATTTGATTTTTATCATAGGTAAACAAATGAAAAAGAGTTTTTTTTTTTATTATTTTGACTTCAATGCAATTTATTTCAGAAATAGCTTTTGTGATTAACATAAAGTTACATCTATCTAAATAAGAACTAAGCCAAACTTAAATCTATAAGAGCAATACATCGCCGAGGGTTGTTTTACTTTCTCCTTTACTTCAAAGGGGTTAACAAAATTTTCTGAACATAATCTCACATAAGTATACATACGTTTAATTAGTTTCTTAAGTTTAATGAACTTGTCATTCTTTTTAATTGCAAACACATGAATAAAATACGAGTAAATCATAATGACTTATTGCTTAAAAAACATTTTTGGTTAGTCAAAGTATAAATATGCATAGGAAAACTTGAGAAAAAGTTAATATTGTGAATTTCGAAGGTATTCGTCATATATGTTTTCACTTATTTACTAATATTTTTCAGGTATGTTATCAAACCTGACACCTGAGAAGATAATTTTTTTATTTGGACATATAAAACCAAAAAACATTCTCTGGATAAATATTCATACTCCTCTACAGAGCTCCGGATGTTCTACGTTAAGGATATGGAACGGTTTAAAATGAGGAACATTTAAATTTAATATTGTCAACGTGCACATAAAACTCTTCTAAAGAGTTGATACTTTTTCCTACAACTATAATTATAGGCTGCAAACTCTTGCTAAATTCTATGAAATCGTTCCTAAATATAATAAATCAATGCTTTTGATGTGAACAAATCAATGCTTTTGATGTGAACAACTAAACAATTTCAAGCAACTTTGATTGTAGCCTTCCTTCTTTTGGAGCAGCTTGTACTTCCTTCGTTTATAATTTTTCTTGCTTTTGGCAGTAATAGTGAATTAAGCAGCAATGAGGTGATACAATCACGAGAACCTGTCAAAACTTTTTTGTATTAGCTGCACAATATTTGCTTACTAAGAAAAAACTAAAAGGACAGCTGAAATTGAAGTGAATAATCAAGTTCACTATCATACTGATTAAAATTTGTCCAGGAAAATATATATTCGCTGCTCAAATGAATTCGCTGTTTTGACAAATTATTTTTTCTTATATATATATTATAGATTCTGATAAAAAAATAAACTTCCGTAATGTTTTTATTTTAATGAGATACCAAACATCCATCTGTTTTTACAAATCCATCTGTTTTTATATTTTTCGCTGAATTTGATAAAGATCACGTACCTTCAGATATTTCAGTGTTCACCAAGGTCTATTTTTGATACTTTCTTTGCAATGTCCCAATATTTTTTCCTAACTCTCCTGGGTAAAGATGCGGCATATGTGGGCTTGATAAATAATGCGGCAATGTGGGCTTGATTGATGTATTCCAATTCTTCAATAACAACTGCTGCTTCTGGTGTCAGACAAATTTATTCCAACTGTTTTCGAAAATAAGAACGAAGTAAATACTTAGCCTTTCAACTGCGGAAATACGAAGTCCATGTCCCATGGTTTTAATAGATCAGGCAAGTTTCGATCCTCTTCGTTCATCACAAATGATTTCACCAAAACTACTCCTATGTTTGCAAATTATTGCAATCCATAGCACTTACACGCACTTCTATTCACTTTTAACTATGAACTACTAATGCAAGCGAAGCAATCTAACAGATGATTTGAAATTCTTGGGTTGATTGAACGCCAAATGTATCATATTCAACGCGAAACGCATTCATATCAAATGAAGAAAAATTTTAAACTTGTACATTTTCGGGTAACTGAAGTTTTTCCGACAACAATTACCGTTCATTAGAACAATAAAAGTGTTTGGATTGATCTGGTGTAAGTTTCATCTTTTTTCAGAAAGTTTGTAAGACGAGACAAATACATCCACCATGCATAATGAACAATAAAGTGTTCGAATCAAATGATTTCCCAGTTTAAAGTAATTGGTTTGATTGAACGTTATTTTCAAACGCGTCAATGTTTACGCGTTTTCTTGAAATTGCTTGAATCAAACAATGATTTGGTTTAACTGAACGAAAATTATTCAAATCAAATGAATTTTAACAACCGCCCTTTTTGAATGCGGTACATGTTTGTTATGAACTCACGATTTTCTCTGAGTGTACGGCAGGCGTTGAAAGTCAAAGCCTTCAAACCTTTGACTCTCCTCAACAATGTTCGTCTTTTACAGTGGAAGCCAACTCACATAAAAATCTTAAGCTTTTCCTATACAACCAGAGCAAAATTTTTGAAATCTCACTTCGGACAAGCACGGTAATCCTCCTCCAATTTACCTATATTTTAAGCATCATAAATTTCTGTTCACGAGAACTCACGACCCAATCATCAGATACAGTTGAAATTCACAGAATGTATTAATATTGAGTAGGATCAGGTCTGATAGAAGCGATTTAAAAATGCGGGCCACTTTGAGCCAGTGGTGCCAGCTTGAAAAATCATAATGAAAAACAAAACTAAAAACTTTTTGCCCTACGAATTCTGATTCAGTTACCAGATTTTCATCAAATTGACACAGTAGCTGAACCTTACTCTAAGCCTTCTTTGATAGAAATTTGGTTGAAAAATTCAGTTGGAGCTGCCAGCTATAGTAATTTTGGTGTCTAGGGTTTTGAAAATTCGCTCAGGAAAATAAAGCTTTTGGCCGTATAACTTCCAGTGCAGTCATGAGATCAAAACGAATTTAATATGATATATGGAACTTATTATAAGCATTGCTCAGGAGGAATCTGGTGAAAAATCAATCATAGAGTTGCCAGCTATTGTTGGTTTGTTTTTTACTTGCAATATTTTTACTAAGCGATTTTATCGTAAAATTTTCAATCGGTAATGATCTTGTAGTGACAGTCAACAACAAATATTAAGTTTTCGAAAATTTGAAAATTTTTGCGACTGGTAACCTAAAATTTTTTGGTACCCCTATAACTTCCAATGCAGTGATCGGATCAAAACGAAATTCGCAGAGTAAGCTGATTTCAATGTGAGGCAGGTGTGATATATTTTTGGCTTTGATGCTAGCAAAGGGTTGCAGCGCGAGACATATTTTGCTATTTTCGTATCAACATTACATATCGTGAACATTTACAATGAAAATAAGTTACCAATTATTTAAATTTTCTAAGTTCTAGAATTTTTTTTGATTTCAAACATCTTTCGTTTTTTGACCCTAAACATCTTTCTATCCCTGTAACTTTTGACGAAATCATCGGATCGATAGAGTTATTTGATTTTGACGTGAGGCAATTGTGGAAGACTTTTAGTTGCAGTGCTAGTAAAGTGTTGGAAGCACTAAGCATTTTCTATCTTTATGTTGTGTTATGCTGCTTTCAAAGTTTTGCAGCGTTTGGCTTTTCTAAATCTTGAAATTCCTGAAATCCCTTTTTCACCCTTTGAGTTTAAATGCATTGTGAAGATCAAAGTGATTTTGCACTCGAAACAGGTTGGGGCACGTGTGGTAGAATATGCACTCAAAACTTGCAGGATTTTTCTACTGTTCGTCGAACATTAGTATTTCTAGCGGTTCAGGTGCGCTGGAGTTTATTTTTGTCTAATCGAGGTTTCAAGTTTCCAACAACCAGTGCTGTCCATCCAGTAGCTGGTAGTTTTAAGAGTTTTTCTAGGTTAATTGTTTCACGGTTGAAACAATGCTATCTCCCGAAAAGAATCGATTTCATTTCCGAAATTAAGTTGATTCTCACGCAGTACCCAGCTCGAGCTCGGGTCAGCCGCATTGTGCCATTGCACATTTGCTGTTTTGTTTGTCGTTTTCGATATTCGTTCGAAAAAACTGAACTCTTTGTCGATCATCACCACTAGGTATCTAAAGACCGCCTTACTTTCAATGGTTTCTTTTCAACCTCGTAGCACGCATCAGCTTGAGCTACGCCTAGTATAGCACAGTAGCATCGTTAGTATATGCAGCCATGCGGATTTTATCAGGCATATCTGTTTGCATTGGACTGTCGTATAAGACGTTCTATAGGTTCAGACCTATGATGGATCCTTAAGCCGCTTCTGTTATAATTATCTTACAAAGGCACTCTTTTTCATTTCGTAGGAAAAGGGATGCTCTTCGGGGCTGTTATTTAGTGTCAAGTGTTACCACAAGCTCCAGCTAGTCTGAGAAGTGGTTGGGATCTTTGTCCCTTTTGACAGCTTTCGTCGCCTTAAGAACTACAACGTTTGTAGAAAAAGCCAAACTGAAACCGTGTTAGCACGGCGAGCGGAATCCAGTGTCTTAAGTAGTTTTTCTTGTAGCATTATGGTAGCTTGGGAATATTTTTATCATTGCATACTAGCACTAATCGTGAAATTTTTGATGGGCATTGGACTCTCCATTTGTTAATTAAGCGGTAAGTTGGCTTCTGGTAAAAAAAATCAGAGACATGCCGACTGTCAGAAATGAACTCACTTATATCACTTAGATGTCTAAGTTGACGAGGTGTGGCCTCTTCTGGCGTTTGCTTGAAAGCAAAAGTCTGTGGTTTGCGTTATAGTGTGAACCTCTGGGCCTCCAAAAAGTATGTAATCCCTTAGTTTGGCCGAGTAAAGAGCCTTTATATTTTTGCTACAGAGCAGGATCGATGGCGGTATCAGATGTGCCTGCGTATAGACCAATCTTGGTGTTTGCGTCCGTTTGTGGCAATAGAGTGTCTTCTATTAGCTTCTGTTGACGAGCCGATTGTTGTAGCACCATCTTTCAAGGAACCGTGCAGAAAGTTGGTTGCTGCATCTCAGCTGTGAAGAAAGTTAAGCTGAAGAAATTGCCTCAACCCGATCTAACGAAGGCTTAATGCTTTTCGACGAAACCTAATGACCTAAGAATTTAACTGAACGTCGAAGGAAATAGCATTTCTCCAAGTTAATTATGAGACCATGGTCCGCAAATCGTTTGAAAATTTGTTCTGTCGGAAGTCGAAGCTACCAAAATGTTCGCGAGGTAAAAGAAACAGAATTTCAGACCGTGTAGAATTTCGTTCATAAACTGTTGGAGCGATTCTGCCGCATTGCATAATCCAAAAGTCATTCGGGTGAGCTCAAATCAAAACACAAACAGCTACTCATTACTCTCCTAGATCAACCGTCTTGTTTGCAGGGACTTCTTAGTATTTGGTTACCATAGTTTTCCTTTTTCTACTCCTTGTACTTTTTAATTGAGTTATATCAGGATTTCTAATTTTTACCTTTTTACTAATGTTCGAAGAACAATAGTATTAAACTCGTTTCGCCGAAAATTCATATTTCTTTATATATATATATATATCAGCAAAATGATTAAGGGAGATAATCTCTGGAGTGGCCGATTTGATTGAGCTGAAATTTTCGGAGAACGTAGATGTATATAGTAGGTAGGTCCACAACTTTCTCAAATTCAGATATTCTAAACCTTTTGGCGGCGGCGAGCGTTTTAGTGAATTTTGAGGTACTCCTATATTTCCAAGCAGTGTAAAGTTTTGTTAAAGAAAAGTATTGGGAATGAAAATTAATTATGTTTTTAGCTCGTTTATGATAAAAAATAGGAAATTGTGAGCCGTGTGTGGGTGCAGGGTGCCTAAAAGTAGGCAAGGATTTTTTTCCAAATTTTGATTTGTCATTACTTCTAAGAAAAACAATGGATCATCGTGAAATTCGCAGAGCGTATTAATGTTGACTAAAATTTAGCACATGTGGATTTTTAAGATAGTGCGGGTAACCCTGTAGCTACGGTAGGCTCCTGAATAAAAAACCTTCAAATCATTGACCTTCCTGAAAAATTTTTGATTTTTGACAAAAAAATCAGATCACTGATAAATTTTAACCTTTGTCCATCATGTCAAGTTAAAATTTTCAAAATTCCGATTTGCACAAGAACGGCAACCCATCACCAAATTACCTCTATTTTCAGCACTCGAAAGTTCTGTTCACGAGAACTGACGACCGGATTATCCGATCATAGTGAAATTTACAGGACATGTTGGTATTGGCTAGGACCAGGTCTGATAGAAGTGATTTTGAAATGCGGGCAACCCTGTGTCAGTGGTACCATCTTGAAAAATCACCCAGAAAAAAAACCGGTTTTTGGCCTATAACTTCCGATTCAGCCATCAGATTTTGACAAGATTCATATAATATTTGGATCTTACTTTATGTAATATTTGGTGAAAATTTGGCTGAAAAATTAGAATAGAGTTGCCAGCTATAATGATTTTTGTCTCCTAAATCTTGCAAATTTGCTCAGCAAAATAAAGCTTTTTTCCCTATAACTTCCGGTCCAGTGTAAAAATTAGAACGAAGTTCACGCAGTTAATGGACTTTATTGTGAACCAAATGTCATAGAAATTTCGTACCAAAATCATGAAAGAACTGCCAGCTATGACCATTTTTGAAATTTGGTTTAATTTCTTTACTGAGCCATTATGTCATTAGATTTCCAAATGGAAATGATCCTGCAATGAAAATTAACAACAAATATTAACACTTTAAAAATTTGATAAGTTTTGAGGATAGTAACCCTAAAATTCTTTTCACCCGTATAACTTCCAGCGCAGTGATTCAATCGAAATGAAATTTACTGGTTGGGTTTAACTTAACGTGAAGCAGAATTGGTATCTAACCAGCATTAGCCATTTCCGTAAATATTGCACCAACAGATGCTTCAAACAACGTTTTCATACGCAAAGCATTTGCAATAAAAATAAGGAATTCTTTTTTAAATTTGTCGAGTTTTGAACATTTTTCGGATGGCAGCCTCAAACAACGTTTAACCGCTGAAACCTTCGCTGAAATCCTGCGAAGAGAACGAAATTCAAAGGATACGTTGATTTGAGTATGAGCTTGTTATGGTAAACTTATTGCTGCTTCGTTCAGAAAGTATTGCCAGCACTGAATTATATGTGTTACAGTTGAGTTTTGTTGCTTTGGATAAGGAATGGTTGATATGATTCTAAAAAACAGTGTATTACGTCTTTCCACACTTTTTTGTCAATCAAAGACAATTTCTTCGAAAATTAGTTTTCTAGCGGTTCAGGTGCGCTAGAGTTTTTTTATATAAGCCCTTTATCACTGATGTTTATTGAAATGTTGAATCAAAAAACAAAATTCAATCTATTTTCCTTTTATTAAAATACGCGCGCTTTGATAGACAAATGTTTGTTCTGCTTTTCCAATGCATACGTAGGAATTTATAAAGTTTCGTTTCATTTATAAAGCTTTCATAGCTATTTGATATTTGATATGGCAAGTATTTTCTCAGATACCTATATTAAATTTTGTGGTATCTGTAGCACGAAAAATACATCCTTGTTAACATTCACAAGTAAACGTTTGAGTTTTGTTTGTGGTTTAATAGCTAGCTCAGAACATTCGAAGAAAAACAACCTAGCCTATTTTTTATGCTCAATTACCACTTTTCATCAATTTACATTTATTTTAACATATTATGATATTCTTCCAAATCGGCATTTCCCAACTGCGTAACGTACTTAACAATAAATCGTATTTGAATTTACATAATAACAGTCAATTTAGTGCTAAGTTCAATTTTTTAGTTTTATCCAAACATATTATCCTTTTATTGCTTTATAAAATTCCACTCTAGAATAATAAGTTTTCCTCTGCAACAAGACTTCTGTCCGTCTATCGACATACCGCACGCCTTCAATTCAACTCTTCCTGTTGCGATTCACATTGAGTGCTCCTTTTGCTGCTTCCACCACTTCCGTCAGCCAGTTAAACCCGCTGTATTCCCGACATTATCATTCACCACGGACTCGGAACTAACGATTGCACATACCACAAAACGCTTACGAGCATATTTCAAATATTTTGCATTGAATTAAGCTGTAACAGTGGTTGGATTTGGAGCAGGGAGGCTAATAGGGTTTCAGACGGTATTGTAATGGGGTAGTTGTGGTAGATACTGTCAGTTTCAAAATCATTGCTACTGAAATGGGCGAAGATAAGTATTGATGCGCTACATTGGCTACTTTGAGGATAACAGTTTTAACATGGCTCAAATGGAGATGACATTTTGTTTTTCGCATGTGCATTTACTTTTGGTGACAGGTGGATATATGGAAAAGTTTACATATTTATTGAAAAAATATTGAAAAAAAATATAATCCAATTTATTGAATCCTGAAATGAACCGAAAATCATCCAGCTGATTTAGATGCATTTATGGAATAATATTTCCAACTGTTGATCTATGTACCTTTAAACGAGTTTAAAGATTTTTCAAACTTCGAACACCAGCGTCACGCATGATAGCCTCAATGATCTTAATGGTTGGCGGTTTTACTTTGACTGCCATATCAGCCAACCATTTTTCACAAACCAATTTTTGACCAATAGTTTCTTTGGAATGCTGCATAGAGCCGTCAGATTGAAAAATACATGATCTACTGTCACAGGTTAATGAGCACGCTCGCATGCAACAGCAACGCTTCTTCTATTTTCTTCACTAATATTTGTTCTTATTTACAAGAAAGACAAGTAAAGAGGCTATCTTCCCGATTTGGAGCAATTTTTTGAGCAAATTATCTGAACACGAATTCCAACTATTGTGAGCTCCTGCAGCACTTGCTTACCAGTTTGGCTTTATTAATTGAAAATACTTTAAGTATTTAAATCACTTTAACGGTGGCATGCTTACAGGATTTTCCGAAGGCTTTTGATTCTGTGCTGATCACATTTAGATTTTAGGACTGATCAAATTTAGGTTTTTAGAAGTGACACGCTGTTTTGCAAGTATTTTTACAAAAAGGCAATTCCAAATCAGCGTCAATGGATGCAATTCATAAAAAATTCTACAGTTTTTACCACTATATTTGTATTTTATGTTATATTTATCGTTTCTATCATCAGCTCAAACAAAATCAAGATAAATCCTGTGTTACTCGGAATTGCTTTGTTGGTTACGAGCATAAGAGGTCAGAAGCCACTCGAAACAAGTTCGAGAATACAGTATCTTTGTCGCAGCTATCTCTAGCATTGGTGGGTTCTAGAAGCTTAGCAGTAAAATTACAGTTACCACATCTGCATTTCAAATAGATCTTTATTAAAAAGAAGGGTCTGACTAACAAAGTTGTATTTCGTTCGGCCCATCCCAACCCATGCAAAACAAAAACACCAAAACTTATAACATTTTGGACAATAATAAGAGGCTATCTCATGGATACCTTGAGATGCAGAATGCAAAAAGCCTTAAATGAGATAAGTCAATAGTGTGAAGAAGAAGCTTTACCCATTAATCGTCAGAATACTAGCATAATACCATTCACCAGAAAAATATTAGGGGCACAGTCGTATGTCTGCAGGAAGAGATAACATATCTAGGAATACATCTACACTCTAAAAAGTGGGTCTATAATTAATACTTTGATAATAGGAAATATATTCATTTTTTCGTTTAAAATAACGAATCACAAATTTTTTTACACATTCGATGTGCATTTTTTGCTTTTACGTCATATCAGCTGAATAATACACAGCTTTGTGTAAATTGAAGCAAAAAGAGTGTAAATTTACTAGTTTGCTACTCACCTTTGCGTCAAACCCATAAAATTGCATCATTTTTTAGGGTAAAATTACACGATTTGGTCGTAAAAAAAAATTCTTATTACGCACTTTTGTAAATTTACATCTTTGATAGTAGGAAACCAGTTTCCTACTATTGTAAGGGTAAAATTCAACCAAAACTTTTTTGAGTGTAGATAGGAAAGTCACCTGGGACAATAATCTAAACAAAACGACAATGAGCGACAAAACAGATGCTTCGACGCTATTGAGGACACTATGGGCATACAAACAAGTATATGAATCTTCTACATGGAGCTGCAGTGTGGTGGAAAAACGCCATACAAAAAACTGCTGTTAGTAGGCTCAACAAGCTTCAAAGCATGACCTGCTTGCTGATTACAGGAATAATGAGCTCCACCCCAACAGCAAGAATAGATGCTCTACTTAACCTAGAGCCGCTACACTTCAAAATTCACGAGGAAGCAGTGAAACAGGCCACTAGCCTACAATAGGCCTAGAGATACAAATCAGGCGAGTTTTAAGGCCAACTCAAAATCCTGGAGGACATCAGGCTCATAATGGAAATGTTGAACCTCAGCGACCAAATAAAAACTGAAGCAGCATTCGGGAAGAGGTTCAAAGTCACAATTCCATCAAAGGACAAATGGGAGGATGGACCACCTCGCTCGTAGAAAGGAGCGCAAATATGGTATATGAATGGTCCAAAGATGAATTGTGGAGTAGGAGTAGGGATCGTAGGTCCTAAGTACAAAATTCATTTCCTTCTCCCAAAAGAGGCCACGATCTATCAAGCAGAACTATCTGCCACACAAAGAGCCTCACAAATAATAAAGATAAGAACACTAAAAGGGTCAGAATTAAGATCGTATCAGATAGTCAAGCGGCTCTCATGGCTATCAATCGTGATCAAATAAATGCTCTTAGAGGTGAGAGAGGCCCTAAATGAAATAGGGCGCAGAATAGTCTCAAGTTAATATGGATCCCCGACCATGAGGGGCACCAAAAAAACCAGAAGAAAAATGCCCTTCAAAGGTCCTGTTCCGGTACTGGGGCTTCACAAAGACAGATACGGACAAGAAAGTTAAAGCATGGAGAAAGAAAAAGATCGAAAACTACTGTTAATATTGAGGGTTTAAAAAATTATAAAAAATACCTTAACTTCAATAACAATAGAGCAAAAGAAGCAGTGGCTCTCTGCAAAAGCGACATAAGAGCCCTATGCGGAGCATTGACAGACCACCTTCCCTGCAAAAAGTATATCCACAGGATAAGTGAGGAGCAGACGACCGCTGCAGATATTGTGGGGAAACGACAGAGTGTATAGATCACTTCGAACTAGGGACAGCTATCGAAATTGCCTTACACCAAAATTTCATGGCATGCTGCCGGGCTTCACTACGAAGACGGAACTGTAGGACGCGGTGGGCAAGACCCAATTCTCGATTAGAATTTCTCAAATCATACCACGATAACTGCTCTGAGAAAACTAGTGCTCCCGAAACAAGTATGCCATGGTGGAATAGTAATGCCAAGTAATCCTACGACAATCCTTGTTGGGTCTACGGGTTGAAGCTGGTAGAGAGCTTCATCACAATTTTATACGGGTGTAGAGTGATATGAATACGAATGTAGACTGATAAACTCCGGTACCTATTCAGAGCTAGGTGAACTCAAAGCTCGGAGCGTGGTCCCTCGCCCAAAGTTGGATTTGAACCAGAGACCCACACAAGAAGCCTGAGCTCTGTCCATTAGGCTACTCAAGCTTTCATGGTTGAACAGGGAGTCTCGCAGAAGGCACTCGAAGCATCTCTTTTGCATTTCCTTAGATCTTTGTTGTATTCTGAGAGATTGTTTTTTCTATAGTTCACCCAGTTTGATGTAGTTTTCGCCCGATATTGCTTTATTCTTACATCTTTTCTGAGTCCTGCTAGTTTCCATAGTAGAACCATAATTTAGAAAAAGTTAGAAGTTCAATCGGGCAAAAACTACACCAAACTGGGAGGCCTGTGAAAAAACTCTCAGAATACAACAAAGATCGAAGGAAATCCAAAAGAAATGCTTGTAATGCCTTCTGCGAAAGTCTCAATAGCATCTCAGAGACTGCCAGGATACAGAAAGCTCTGTCCAAAGGCCACCAATGCCATATTAGACTATTTAGAATTCCAGCTAGTGTTTGGAGACACACTGAAAGTGCTGATTATATTTTTTTAGACAAGTTTGACCAGTGAAGTGGAAAATTTCAGGGTAAGCCTGACCAGTAAAGTGTAAAATGTAAGGGCTTCTTTTGATAAAATCAAAAGAATGGATTATTGATAAAGAAAGATAAGGCACAATACATCTGGTGTAAATATTGTAGGAAATAATAAAATAACTAATTTAAGTTGTAAAATTGTTATTTTACCTTTACGCAAGCTTTAGGAACTTTCATATTTGCATCATAAGTTCCTGGGATGAAGTAGCTTAGAGCTGGAAGGAAATTTCCAAGGATCAAAGAAAATATTTACTTCTTTGTGAGATGTGAAATCTTCCACAATTCAAATAAACTTTTATTTTGTGTCAGTAATTTGTATAAAAATTGTGTAAAATTTTCTTACATTCAAAAGAATACAACATCAGTCACGCATCAATATTCGACGATATGAATAGTTTTTATGACTTCTAACAACTTTTTCGTTCCACAAATGAAAGGTCAGTAGCTTCGCTCGCGAACGCGCCAGTCTAAAGCAGCGATCTACTGTTCAAAGGTTTGAATTCCGATGGGAGCATGGTTGTATTTGTTCGTCTTCAGTTCTTTTAACAGCCAGCGGCTGGGCATAATATCAACGCGTTCCATTGATTAAGTGTTACATTATAGCTTTAAGTGGTGACTAGGCATAAATAACACTAGCGCTGCAGAAAATAATAAAAAATGTGGCACTTAAAAAATAATAATAATGAAATAATTGATGTCAGCTTCTTCCATATGTGTCTCCCTACTGCCATAGCTAAGCATTTGCTTAAAAAATTAATCCCTAAATTATAAATATAAATAAATTAACCCCAAAATTATAGCAACTTCAATATTTATCTGAGGTCAAACCATATTGCTATATATTTTCTTTACTTATTTTTATTTTTTCCACTCCCTTCAAAGTAAGCCACGCTTTTGAAATGAAGGGAGGGAGATTCACCACAAGCGGTCCACCATCTAAGTGGTAACTGCACCCATCACTGCTTAACTACGGTGATCATACGAGAACCGATTGATGCCAGATTTATGGCAACATTTCTTTGAAATTATACCACATTTTACTCAGGGCAAGTTCAATATCAGTTGTTTGAAATGAATAAATTCCTTTCTTTCGACTGAGTAAATACATCTTTGGCACAGAATCATTACCAATTTTCTTTGATAATGTTTTTTCAAAAAATATAAGTATTTCCTGAGTGTAGAAAAAAATATAAGATAGCAGACATACGTTAATAAGGAGATATAGGTTTTCTAAGGAATGCCTTTTCGTAATCAATGACGCAATGTTTGTCCATAAATTGGAGCATGTCACATTATTTATTCATAAGTAATGTTTTCAGTCGTCTGGTTCAGAATGCAATTTGCCCGATTTATTGATGCACGAAAATAGTTTTTGGTTTGATAACAAATCTTTGAAATCTTTAAATAGTTTGTTTTGGTTTTTTGCTCATGGTACCACTGCTAGGAATGTAGCGTTGTCCATTTCGAAATTTTATCACGATCGCCGAAACATCGTTTCACGCTGGCAACACGACGAGAGTAGGCAAGCCAGTCTCAACAAGGATCGCGAGTTGAACGGACGTGTCGTGTTGTACTTTGACTGTGTTTCAAGGAGAAAATAAAGTATTGCTGTGTCAAACTAATTCTCGCCTGTTTCTTTGGTTTTTATACTGACTTAGTGGTTATTCTGACAATCGTAAGGTTTGGGCGGATTCTCAGTTACGAGGATATAATAAACCTCGTACATCGTACGCCGAAACACGTACATCTTCCAAATCATGATCTCAAATCTTTCAATTCAAACACCAATGTCAGTAAACCAACCCTAAACTGGAAATTATCTTTTCTTTCAGCAGCTTAACAAATCTCCTACATGTTCGAATCCTACAAACGTCACACTAACGAGATTGATGAATAGCATGTTACTGACATTTTGTCATAGTGCTGGCGGTGCTGCCAGTATTGCTCGACATATTGCATTTTTGAGAGCAGTAATTCTGAAAGGTTAGTGAAGAGAAATAATTTGAAACCGCATCCATAATTTTCACGTACCTGCTTCCAACGGTAGTTGCCGTCGTCACCACTCAGCTACAAACCGTTACCGGGTATGGAACGAATAAATGTCTTATAAAATGTACATAAGTCTGTATTTCCACCTTGGTATGTTTGCCACAACTGAAAACTTATGAGGAGCTTTCACTGTAAGGTGCCATACAGATTTCAGTACCGGAAACATTTCAGAGTGTGGCCAGTTGTATAGTTCCCGGCACGTATAGAATCCAACTGACGTGCAAAGGAGAAAAATATGCAAATTGCGAATTTACCGTACTTCGAGTATATTTCTAAATATGAATAATATATGTATACCGAGTGCATTTGCTTATAAATATGCAAGTGATGTGATGTGCTGGTTGCGGTCCGGGTGGTTCTACTGCGGTCGCTGGAATAGTGTTACCAATGACATTTAGTTCCATTGTCCTCATGTTTTGTCCGTAACACAGTTTCCATTCGACAAACATCCGCATCAATACTACAAATAGGTGAAAGAGCTGAGGGCTTTGCCGGGTCATTTTTAGTGGAAATTCAATAGAGGAAATCTGGGATATTTTAGTTGAACTCGATTTAATCAAATCAACATGAATGAAAATATTTCAGGTAGAAGGTTATACGGATGGAATACGAATAATGCAGTTTATTCGAGTAAATAATGTTAAAAGCATTTTTGAAATAATGGAACATTGCATGATTGCAATTTGAAAACTTTAGACGTATATTTTGTGGGTAGTATGATAAGATGAGCAAATAGATTTTCGATTGTGAAAAATTAAAAAGTCATGACAGAGGAAGCTTGGTTTGTAGATTTTATTTATTTGTTATTTTCAGATCAATCAGCTCAGATTTATTTGAATTTTCAATGAGTTTGTATGGACTTGCTTGTTGGCACTCAAGAATTTTGTATTCTATGAAAATAAATTCACATGGTACTAAACAAAATAATTGCTGTCAGTTCAACGGATATTTTAACTCTAGTTAAAAAAGAAATTTCAATATGTCATTTTCAGGAGCTGTTGACTTTTGTACTTCAATTAAGATTGAATCCGGCTATTTACAATCTACGTGCATCCACCGAGGTGGTGCTGGTGGTTAGAGTTACCGAAAACAAGAAACTCGAAGCCCGAAATTCAGCCCAAAAACTCAACTTACTTGAGCTGCATGATGGCTGAGTCCAGTTTCCTGACTTAAATATACTGAACAAAACAGTGAGTTGAAGGAAGGTGCCGTGAGCTCAGCACTGATGGCGTCCTACACGGCATTCAAGCGCTCCCTAACCGGTGGCAGTCATATATTGACAAGCAGGATGGTTATATCGAAGGACTGTAACGATGTATTTAATTTAAAATCAATACTTTTTATCTACAGCTAATAGTGCATTACTTTTGGCATCACTCTCGTATCACTGAATTACAACCCAATCAGCTCATCAACTGAAAGTTCTATATTAAACAAAATAGCATAAGGCATAAACATAAGACATACCATAAAACATAAACATCAGGCTAAACTTTGCATTTATTGGACTATATATTCGTGACCGCTCTGAAAAAGATATCAGAAGACAAATTGCCCCTGAAGCATGCTTCCCTAGAATTGTTTACTAGACCATACAAACTGTATGGCTCTGACAATGATCATATATAGATGAAATACGGAGACGTCTCCTTCCAGAGCTGCTATTTCTTTCCGAATAGCCCAATTCTTGAATGTGGAAAAAGAATTAAGCTCTTGAGAAGACATTTGCTGATTGATTACACGGCAAGCCCGACGAGCGCGAAATGAATGGTTTGACGAAGAATGCAGAAACGCACTTGACGCAAAGAACGAGGCCTACAGACAATGGGTCCAACGTGCAACCGGAGCCAAAAAGGAAAAATATCACGAGCTACGGGGAATATCCAATAAAATAATTAGGCGTAAGAAACGGAAATACTTTGACGAGCAGTTGCTGAACATTAACGTAAACCTAGTTAGGTTAGGTTAAAATGGCTGCCCGTCCACAGAGGTCCGCCGACCGACACACATAAGCACAAGAGAGGCCCGTTGTGATGCCAAAATAATTCGTGACTCTCTCCTACTCACTGAACTCGGGAAACCATCAGCTTCCCTTGACAAATCGCGTTATGCCCTTTAGATCAACGAGGGACAATTCGGTTGAGAGAAGGGAGCACCAATTCAACCTTCTCCTTGCCACCACCGGGCACTGACACAAGAGGTGGAGGACAGACTCCTCCTCATTCTCAACTTCTGCTTAGACTTGACACCGCAGCAAAAGAAGTTGGACTACGAATCAACGAGGACAAAACGAAAGTTATGATGCAATCTAGGACGAGGACGCCGGCGCACATGACCATCAACGTAGGGGACCTTTGCATCAAATTCGTGGACAACTTTGTTTACCTGGGTAGCAATCTATCGAGTGACGCCGACGAAACTGACGAAATCAAGCGACGGATACAACTAGCAAATAAGACTTTCTTCTCGGTCCTCCCCATTATGAAATCGAAATATGTGCACAGAAAGACTAAGCTCCGCATTTATAAAACTATCATAAGACCTGTGCTGTGCTATGGCTGCGAAACATGGACCCTGACCCAAGCCTCCGAAAATATGATCGACACCTTCGAACGGAAAGTTCTACGGCAGATTTTCGGGGCTAACCGCGACCAAAATGGATGGCGCATCCGGTACAACAATGAGTTGTACGAACTTAACGATGAGCTGGAAATCTCCAAAATTGTCAAATTACAACGGTTATAGTGGGCTGGGCACGTGCAACGCATGAATGACGATCGCATACCAAAACGTGTCATGAACGCAAGACGAGTCGACGGAGCGAGACCAAGAGGAAGACCAAGAGCTCGTTGGGAGAGCTCAGTGTATGCGGACGCCGAAAAACTATTGGGGTTCCAAGATTGGAGGACGCGATCACGTGACCGAGATAATTGGAGGAGATCGATCCAGGCGGCCAAGGCCCGACGTCGGGCTGTTGTGCCACGTTGATGATGATGATGATGATGAGAAGACATTCTCCGTAGCAATGAAGTCGTTGTCGTCACAGAGTGTGATACAGAGTGTGAGGTACGGAAGAGAAACTAATCGGTGTGGTACCTAGGATGAGAACTTAAGAAGCCCACGGTCCTGATTAAATGTTGGTCAAACACTTAAAGTCGTGACAAAGAGTCAACCGCGACCATTGCTAATTTTGTACAGTTCCTGGTTAGTGACGGTGATTTTTCAACGTAAGAAGATAGTTCCTTGATTGACATTAATTAATAAAGGAAACCGTAATTTGAATAATTGATCCGAACGTGATTCGAATAATGCGAGGCTGCATACTTGTCACCGCAGGGGAGCTTCTCGAGTATTTACTGAAGCCACAGCTGATGTCGTAAATAACATCATCTACAGATTTATCTGACATACGGTACGGCTTTCGAAGGGAGCTTTCAGTAGTGGTAGAGCGGAGAAGGCATGTCACGGTTATAGACCGGTCGTCTTACTAGTGACGCAAGATGTCCAAAATGCCTTTAATTGGTCAAGGTAGACGCCTTTCGAGATCTTCAGTGTGGCTCCCGTATTTCTGGCTAACTGTTAATCACTATCTCAGGGGCAAATGGATGTTTCACGAAACCGACTCCTCACACCGGGACTCGACTAGCCATTTGCCCAGCCATATCCGATGACAACGACTGTCAATTAATTAATTCCATTTGATGTTAATTCCATTTGATGCGTGAGCAATTTGATGGCATGACATATCATTTCGAAAATACTTCTGAACGGTGAGGACGTGTCTTGTCATCCATCAAATGTCATCAGGTGGTTGTTTGTTGACAATTCAATTCACGAGTGTTTATAATTCGGCATGTTCCAGGGCACTTTAAATTTCATATCAGGTAAGTACCTATTTTTCCATTTGTTTTCAAATGCTACGGGAGGGAATAAGTTTTCGATCCTCGCGATAGTGATCCATCCGATCGTCCTCGGATGATGATTCGCTATGGCAGCGGTTTCACTTCGAAGAGTTTACGCTCGATGTTTGTGATTGCCAGTGTTTCATTTGGTGATTTGATATCTTCCGCGTATGTCGATCGTAATTCGTATCTCGAACAAATCCTATTGGTATCTCGTTAGTGGTTTCAGTCGTTCCTAGATCGGTAGTTCGGAGTTCGACAATGAGTAGTTCGATCATCTGCTCAGAATCAGCCGTATATAGGTCAGATATTGACCTAGGTCTTGTGTTATCGGCATGTACGACTCAACCCATACGCTGCTCTGCCGTGTGTGTATGCTCTAGTGATGGGCGTTTCTGTTGTTTTCAGAAAACGAAAACGAACTGTTTTTGAAAACTGTTTTCACTCGAACAGCAGCAGATTGATACTGGGTGTTACCATTAGTGATGGGCGTTTTCGTTGTTTTAAGAAAACGAAAACTATTTGAAAAAAAATAGTTTGAAAAAAAAAACAGTTTTTCTGGGCGTTTCTGTTGTTTTAAGAAAACGAAAACTATTTGAAAAAAAAAACAGTTTGAAAAAAACAGTTTTTTTCAAACTGTTTTTTTCAAATAGTTTTCGTTTTCTGAAAGCAACAGAAACGCCCATCACTAATGGTAACACCCAGTATCAATCTGCTGCTGTTTGAGTGAAAACAGTTTTCAAAAAGTTTTAAAAAACAGTTGTTTTTGGAAAAAAACAGTTCGTTTTCGTTTTCTGAAAACAACAGAAATGCCCATCACTAGATGCTCCGTCACCAATCTAAATGTATACCAAAACAATTCGGTTCGCGCGTTTAATTTACAGGTTATAGATTTTTTTTTTCTTGTCAGTATTGAGATTTCGTCAGTGTTGCTGATGACTGTGGTGTTATTCATGTGTACAATTCGATTGTGTTGTTCAGATGTACATTGTTTTGATATTCGTCTGAGTTGATGTATTGGTTAAATGTTCATGTGAGTTCTTATGTCGTTCATTGTTTACTCTGTCGTGATGACTCGTGTTGTATTGTAGTTGATTTCTCATCTATTATGTCTAACAGCTTACCTAATATAACTTAAAACTAATCAAAACGAAGCATCCGGTGGTTTGTAAATTGTGATTGTGGCTTCAAAAGAGAGAACGATGGAGATTATTTTTTTCTACTAAAATTAAGGAAAAGGTTTGCGATCCGTGACCAGTGGAAAGTGAAAAATTCTGCTGTTGATAAAAACCCGCGTGTAGGATAACTATATTTTTTTTATAAGCGAATAAAATTTCAGATGAAGGTGGAACTATTAGAAGATTTGTTCGGGTACGGTGGGGATGCGGTAGAAGTCATTAAAAAAATCCGCAGCTCATCAATAGGCATTTTCATAAAATCCTAAAAATAGAAAAACTATTTCCTTCAAAAATAACAAGCATTTAATTTTATTGCTCAAAATTTATACATCATCATTCGACTTTTTCACAATTTCCCCCCATTTCCCCACATAACCATTTCATATTCTTTAAACTATTTTAAACAAAATCTCCAAATCCCTGTAAATTTATAATTCTTACATTTTCTTATAAGAAACGGAGCATGACCACGGTTCAACGCCATTTTCAATATCAAGAACTGTCAAAAGATGGCTAGTCTGATGGCCAAGCAAATGGCATACCATATGGCCTGCTATTTAAGGCATGCCTTCAAATATGGCATGTCATAGGCCGCCTCCACCAGCCATTTCCATGGCAAGTCGAATGCCATGGGAAATGGCTAATGAAGGCAGCTTGTCAGAGGCAGCGAAGGCGTCAATCTACAGACCTGACACCTCGTTTATGGTGGGCTAGTGTGGCAGCGTTTATCGCGTCCAGAGCTACCGAATTCGCTCAATTCAGACTCAATCAAATCATGAAGAGAATGAATCATGGCCTACAGATAGTGCTGTCACCATGCGAATGCCATCCTGGTTACAGTGGACTCTACAGAGGTCCAGACCATTAAACCGGTAAGGGAGCTGGGAGTGACGCTGGCTACTAAGATGGCCTTTTGGGACCGCATCCGTAAGCCAAATCTTAGCGCGCTGATAGATGTCGGATTGCTGAATAGGCCTAAGATCAAAATCTGTGGCTTCAGCGAAACGAGACGGAGGCTGCGAAGCGGAAATAGGTAATGAAAGTACTGTTAGTGAGATTATGTGAGTGCAACAAAACCATCTTAACTTGAGCATCTTGAAAAACTGGCAAAGATCAGTAGCTTATTAGACGCATGTTTAGTTAGGAGTTGGTACGATTGACCGCATTAGACCACACAGTTAAAAATAAATCCTGGAAAATTAAATCTCGCATTTTCGATATCTTGCATCGGAAAATTTTGCAAACATTTTGCAAATCTTGCCCCAGCAAAGCTCGTTCTGAAATAAAATTCCGTAGACAGAAAAAATCCTTTGAAAGATAAAGAAAAAAGAAGAAAAAAGACCAAAATTCGAGAAAATTTATTTAATCATCAATCTCAGTTTTTTACTCTTAAAATTTTAGGCAAGAGAGAAATTGTTAGCTATGCAAATCTCAGAAGAGAGAGATATAAGGAAATGAAAATGGCAGTGAGAATTGAAGCGATTTGCCTGAATTTGAGCGTTAGTAGTAGTGAGGGAATTTGGCATTCATCTACTCGGCGAACAGAAAGATAGAGTGAGATAGAGAAAGAGATGGATAGAGAAAGATAGTAGGCCATGTGTACGCGAATTTGACAACTACAACAACTAAACAACTAAAAGCTCGTAGAACAAAGGTATCGCGGAAACCAAGGGGAATATATGAGGTAGCAATTCTCTCGATTTGTTCTGTTTATAGATTTTATCTTTGTAGTAAAATTGCTTCACTGAATTTCGTATATGTATACGATTGTTTCATTTCCTTAAATCTCTCTGTTCTGAGATGCAAATATTATAGTTTTGACATATGGAGTCGTTTGTTAAAAATATATTTTTAAAGTTTTTTTTTTTTTGTAAACAACCATTCTGTTTCTTCTCTTTGTGGCTCTATTGAATCTGGAATGCTTCCCTTTAAATTTTCTCATTCTTTATTGATTGGAAAGATTGTAAATACCAATATGTATCTTATTGACAATCCAGTTTAAGTGCATATGACAGGCTTCAACATTATTCTGTGTTCTCGGAAAATTTGTTGAAAATGTGTCAACAACATTCTAGAAACTTGGATGGTATTGCGGTGGTGTAAATGTATGATTGACTTATTTTCCGTTTGTGTCATTTACATAAAACTAAGTTCGATTTTTTTTCTGCATCACTATCATCTATATTATTTTTCAAAACTGAAAACCAATCAGCCAAGAGCTAAATTTTTTATAATTTTTATTTTGATGCTAACATTTGCATTGTTCTCATATTTTGGTTCATTTATTTTCCTTGTTCCAAATATCTGGCCAAAGCGAAATATGCAAGATGGGAAAAATTATTTTCCTATTATTGGTACACATTTTCAGTCACCTTTGATATGTTTAGCGTACAAATGATGCATGAAAAAATTATAATATATAATACTAGTCTCTCGAGTCATCAAACCAAAATTAATGGAATTATTTCCGATCCAGTTTTTCCGTATATAGTATATAGTAGCCGCAAAATCAAAAGGACAACATCAAAAGTGCCACCCACTATCCAATACTTAACTTCACTTAAAAGCTCAAAACTAGATTCTGCTCCAAGAATTATAATCATTTCATCGTTTACTTCTTTTTGGGATAAAATAAATAATTTACCTTCTGAATGTTTGAGAGACTCTGCGATACTGATTTATTTTGCACATTTTGGTTCTTTTAAATTTGAGCAGCGTAAGCTTGCAGTTTTTCGGTAAATAAGACCTGCAAGACTGATTTCACTGAATCACATCATTAGTAATAATTTGGCTGGTTGTTGCTTCATTTTTTGAGTTATTACTAATATTCGAAGAACATTAGTATTAAACTCGTTTTGCCGAAAATTCATATTTCTTTATATATATATATATATATATATATATATATATATATATATATATATATATATATATATATATATATATATATATATATATATATATATATATATATATATATATATATATATATATATATATATATATAATATATATATATATATATAACTATATATATATATATATATATATATATATATATATATATAATATATATATATATATATATATATATATATATATATATATATATATATATATATATATATATATATACAGCAAAATGATTTTCCGAGATAATCTCTAGAGTGGCCGATTCGATTGAGCTGAAACTTTCAGAGAACGTAGATGTATATAGTAGGTAGGTCCACAACTTTCTCAAATTCAAATATCCTAAATTTTTTGGCGGCGGCGAGCGTTTTAATGAATTTTGAGGTACTCCTATGTTTCCAAGCAGTGTAAATTTTCGTTGAAAAAAAGTATTGGGAATGAAAACTAATTATGTTCTTAGCTTGTCTATGATAAAGAATTGAAATTTTTGAGCCGTGTGTTGATGCTAAATGCCTAAAAGTAGGCAAGGATTTTTTTTCAAATTTTGATTTGTCATTACTTGTGATCAAAACAACGGATCATCGTGAAAAATGCAGAGCGTATTGACGTTGACTAGGACTTAGCATATATGGGTTTTCAAGGTTGTACGGGTAGCTCTGTAGCTACGGCAGGCTCCTGAAAAGAAATCCTTCAAATCATTGACCCTCCTCAAACATTTTTGATTTTTGGCAAAAGTTTCAAATCATTGATAAATTTTGACCTTTGTCCATCATGTCAAATTGAAATTTTGAAAATTCCGATTTGCACAAGAACGGCAACCCATCACCAAATTACCTCTATTTTCAGCATTCGAAAGTTCTGTTCACGAGAACTGACGACTGAATGAAATTCACAGGACATGTTGGTATTAGCTAGGACCAGGTCTGATAGAAGTGATTTTGAAATGTGAGCAACCCTGTGGCAGTGGTACCATCTTGAAAAATCACTGAAAAAAAACAGTTTTTTGGCCTATAACTTCCGATTCAGCTATCAGATTTTAACAAAACTCACACAGTATTTGAATCTTATTCTATGTAACATTTGGTTGAAAAATTAGAATAGGGCTGCCAGCTATGGTGATTTTTGTCTCATAAATCTTGCAAATTTGCTCAGCAAAATAAAGCTTTTTTCCCTATAGCTTCCGGTCCAGTGCAGAAATCAAAACGAAGTTCATGCAGTAAATGGACCTTAATGTGAAGTAAATGTCGTAGGAATTTCGTACAAAAATCATGAGAGGGCTGCCAGCTATGACCATTTTTGTAATTTTGTGGAATTTCTTTACTGAGCGATTATGTCATTAGATTTGCAAATGGGAATAATCCTGCAATGAAAATTAACAACAACATATTAACGCTTTAAAAATTTGAAAAGTTTTGAGGGTGGCAACCCTAAAATTCTTTTCACCCGTAAAGCTTCCAGCGCAGTGATTCAATCGAAACGAAATTTACTGGTTGGGTTTGACTTAACGTGAAGCAGATTTGGTATATAATTTGCTCTGCTGCTGACACAGGGTAACCAGCATTAGCCATTTTCGTAAATATTGCACCAACAGATGCTTGAAATTACATACTCATATGCAAAGCATTTGCGATAAAAATAAGAAACCAATTTCTAAATTTTCCGAGTTTTGAACATTTTTTGGATGGCAGTCTCAAACAACGTTTAACCGCTGAAACTTTCGATGAAATCCTCCGATGAGAACGAAATTCAAAGGATAGGTTGATTAAGCACGATCATTTTATGGTAGATTTATTGCTGCTTCGTTGGGAAAGTGTTGCCAGCACTGAACATTTTCATCATTTGTATTAAAGTTGAGTTTTGTTGCTTGTGATAAGGAATGGTTGATATGATTCTACAAAAAAACGTATTACGTCTTTCCACATTTTTTGCTCACTCAAAAACAATTTCTTCGAAAATTAGTTTTCTAGCGGTTCTGATGCGCTAGAGTTTTTTTTTTTATAGATCTTTTTACATTTTTGGTAGGATCATGAGTACGATAATCAAAAATTTTACATATGTAAGCTTGTTTGGAACTACCTGAAAGGATATAAAATTAGTTTTATTGAACGATAATATTTAGTTACCGGGATATCTCATTGACAGGAGACTGTCAGTATGACTCGTTCAGCCGTTCCAGTGGAATCTACAAAATCCCAGTCAGCTGATATGTATGACATTAATGCTGTATTCTCTTTTGAAATTTCGACTAAGTTTAATAAACAGTTAGGATGTACCGAAATTTTCATCGATATTTAAAAAATATTGCAGTTAATTAAGCACTCTTTGTTCGTTTGAATTTACTTTTGGCCCAGTCATTTTAGCATAAAAAAGGGGTCAACCTCGGAATGGGAGATAATAAGCTGAATTTTTGTATATACCTTCATTTTGGGGGCCCCAAAGTTGCCTCAAAAGTCTCATAAAATCTCGTGTCTGCGTCGAAAGTTATTCAAGGTCAAAGGTGAGAAAAAACAGTTTTTTTGCGATTATCTTGGTTTCTATTGCCCCAATGATGTTAACACATAGGATCGAAATTGTAGAACATGAAATTTGTGACACATTTTATTTGAAGCATTTTTTCATGCTCTTCTCTGTATTTATTTACTCAAATAGAGTAAATAAATACAGAGAAGAGAGGACTCCACCCTAAGGTGAACTCGTGCTGACCTCTCGTCGTACGCGAGCATTCCACAATGAAAAGATTACCACTCTACTTTTGAGAAGCTGCACGATAGAAGCAATAAGCCGCACAGCTCATCCACATGCAGCACCAAAAGTGCCTCAACAGTTGCGTTAGACTTTACGTTGTTGAAGGCCCCTCGATGTCCAAAAAGGCGGTAAGCGTATATTCCTTAAGAGCAAGAGATTTCTCGACTTGTTCAATTAGAGCGTGAAGAGCAGTTTTGGCCTTACCTTTGGTATAAGCGTGCTGTGACAACAAGATCAACATAAGATCGATTGATCTTTCAATAAAGTAATCAATTATGCTGTCTAAAATCTTAAGCAGGACAGAGTTAGCACATATTGGACGAGAGTTCTTTGACTTAACATGCGAGACTTTTCCTGCTTTTGGGATAAACACAACTCTACTTTCCTGCCAGCCAGTGGGAACATGGACGAAGTGCAGGCAAGCGTTATATATCACTGGGAACGATACTTCCAGGTACTGCTGAATATCAGCCGTGAGGACACCATCAAGGCCAGGGGATTTAAACGGCTCAATTGAGTTAAGAGCGAACCTCAGTAGAGAATTAAATATCTTGAACGACGGCGTTGATCTGGCAGCTTGCTATGTTTGGTACGTCACTTGCATAATGCCGGGTTTCCACCAAAGAGACAAAACAAGAAACACGGACAAAAAAGGTGTTTTGTTTACTAAAACAGTTTTCAGAGACAAAAATGCTCGCGAAACTGTTCAGTTTTTACAAAACATTCGTGTTTTTGTTCAGAAAAACATGTTTTGTCCGTGTTTTTTGTTTTGTCTCTTTGGTGGAAACCCGGCATAAGACAATTATTGCCCGTAAAATGTGCATTCATGAGAACATTTAGAGTATCTACGCCCGAACTAGTCCAAACACATTCAAGGTTTATGATGCATCCCATAGCCTTTGGTGTCATGCTTGAAATCTTACGAAGGGATTTGCCTTGCTGAGATTCTTCACGTTTTCACAGAAGGATCTCTATGAGGCCCTCTTTGACTTGTGTACGGCATACTTAAAAGTCCTCAGCTTCATTTTATACAGCGACTAGTCGTTATAGCTTTTCCAGCTTTTGAGCTCCCTGCTACACTCTCTTTACAGGGTGCTGACCTCCATAATCTACCAGGGGGCTGGAGATTCCCCCTGCCTGTGGGTGGATTACATGCTGCTGAGAGCTAGTAAGGATCTCAACCGTCTGATCCAATTCGTGTTTACAGTCAATGCTCTTGGGAGCAATTTCCAGTAAGGATCAGAATAGAGATTGAAATGATTTCCAGTTCATCCTCTTTCTGTTGATAAATGCTACCTGCTCAGCTGAGCTGCAGCCAATTACAATGAACGATATATACCTATGATCAGAGAATGAACACTCCTGAAAAACTCTCCAGTCACGGAGAAAATGCGAGTATCACCCACTGACCAAGGTAACGTCAAGAACCTCCCTACGGTTTGAGGTGAGGAAGGTCGGTTCACTGCCAGCGTTGGCTATGAAAAGGTCATGGGCAACGATGAAATCAAAAAGCTCCTCATCTTGACCATTGGTGTTGGAGCTGTCCCATACTTCATTATGAACATTAGAGTCAGCTCCCAGAATAAGAGGCACACTAATTCTCATGGCTTCAGCAACAACTCACTTGACAATGTCAGAGGGAGGTCTAGTGCCATAATTGTGTATCATGTAGCAAGAAACAAACGAACATGACCTTGGATCGATTTCCACTGCAATATTTATGTTATCTTTGTCATAGAAATTGTGTAGGACAAGGAGCTTCTTGGTTTTCTTGACAATATACAGGCACGTGGCTTGTGTAAGACACCGAGTGCTATCAGTCTGCATCCATTGGTGCCTGGTTGTTGGTAATCTATGGTACTTTACTTTTGAGTTCAAGTGCCTGCCATGTTATTTACTTTGTTTTGTTACTTTTCAGCAATTTTTTTTTCTGATTCTGAGACTGCGAGATTTAGAATGTCCAGATTTGAGTTTGAGAGGTCTCGTAAATGAAAATATTATTTGCGGTCAATCGGACCCAACCTATTTAGTTATCTACGATTAAATAAAATTTTAATTTTGAAAGCTAGTTCAATGGAATATTATGTAGTTTTTGAAAATATAATAATTTACAGTAAAAAAATATATACGCAATGAACTACATCAATTCTATTATCGAAAACTGTTAAATAGTCAATTTAACAAAAAAAACCAAATTTACTTACCAGCACTTGCTATTTGCAATTTTGACTTAAAATCGTCCAGATGTTAGCTAAACTTTATGCATTTCAATATTCACGGTAGAACTTTATAGTTTCAAAACTTTACATTTCCTATTTAACTCCAACACGATCATAAATAGAGAAATCATTTTCAGTTCGAATATGAATCGATAGTTCTACGAATTCGACGACGACGATGGTGACAACAACGAGAACGCTATGATATCAGACTCAATGATACTCCTTCAAAACTCGACTCAGCTAACTTGTCCTTATAAATTCTCGTATACATATTCGAATAAGTGAAACGAGGAAAAACGAACCATATCGTTGTACATATATCAAATCTGATAACAAGTTCCATTTCCTACTGCACCGTTCGAAGTTTTCTCCCTGGGAACGATTGCACTCGTAGAAGCAGCCTAAGAATGATAGAATATAATTGAACCAAGCATAAGACCGAGACCGAAGCAAAAAGATACTTTGTATCGTTCTGGCTCGTACATATTCCGGAGCTGGTAATGCTTGTTCCAAGGCTTTAACGAGTTATACGATACTGTATGGCTGTGAATCAAGTCCGATTCGCTCTGGTCATGTTGATCTCGATATAATGATGAAATACTCCGGACTGTGAGCAATGAACGTTACTGCATTAAGGACGAGATGAGATGAATCTTCTGACATTAAGTTTATGCTCTTGCAATCAATTAACTTCAATGTACTGCGAGGACTTAGGCGTGGACGCATCATAACGAATAGACAATGTTTTGAGTGATTTAGTTATAACAGACAAGCGCTCGAAGTGAGGTGCGGCAGTAGCAGAGATGGAAAAGCTGAGTGTTGATGAAATGCAGGATTTAAATATTCAAATTCCCTTCGGGCATATCAAATGCTTTCTCTTAGAAGTTGAAATCAACACAATTATTTCCAGGCAGTCTCGTTGAAAACCCCAACAGGCATTGTACTTTTCTTGGAATCAATTATGTTCTGTTCGAGGTAAATCTTTGTCGCTCGATTTTTCCTCGGTTTTTTTTCCTGTTTCATCTGGAACCAACACGCTCAAAGAAGTGAATAGCATTGGATAATGCAACATCTCTAAGGTATTGTCTGTCTACAATTGAAAGAATTATGCTCAAGGAAACTTGTGCCCTCTAGCAGATTCCTGTATACGAGCAGTTTTGCCTTGTCCCCAACAATGAGAGTGCAGGTGAGAAATTACTCTGGCTCGATTTCAACGAATAATTCTCGTTTGTCTGCTTCTGAGCATTTCTGGTTTTGAGAACCTGCATTTCGTTTAGTTTTCGTTTGATTAATTAATTTCACCTTTACCGCAAGGGTAGCCATCCCTAAGAGCAAACGCTGTATTCATTGTGCTGCTTACGGAATATACAAACAATTGGCTGTCTGATTATTGCAGGAGCATGTAGATTGAATTTATGGAAACTAGTCGTAATTCTGACCTTATGCTGTTCGTTTGAGGATAACAAGCTATTTCAGTTGATGGTAAGGTATGGAGAGCCGAAGATTTAATTCGTAAAACATAAAATAGATTCCCATAGATAAGTAATTATGCTGACAAACTCCATAAAAGTGATATTGCAGGGGCAGATTGTGAAAAGGTTGAGTGTGGAGTGGCTGATTTCTATAAATTAAAAATTCTAGCGCATCAGAACCGCTAGAAAAATAATTTTCGAATAATTTTCCGGATTGAGTGAAAAAAAAATGTGGAAAGACGTTATACACTTTTTTGTAGAATCATATCAACCAATCCTTATCCAAAGCAACAAAACTCAACTATAACACAAATGCTGCAAATGTTCAGTGCTGGCAGCACTTTCCCAACGAAGCAGCAATAAGTTTACCATAACAAGCTCATACTTAAATCAACTTATCCTTTGAATTTTGTTCTCATCGCAGGATTTCATGGAAAGCTTCAGCGGTTAAACGTTGCTTGAACCGAAACCGAAAAATTGTTGCAATATTTACGAAAATGGCTAATGCTGGGTACCCTGTGCTAGCAGCAAAGTAAAATATATACCAAATCTGCTTCACGTTATGCTAAACCCAACCAGTAAATTTCGTTTCGATTGAATCACTGCGCTGGAAGTTGAAAAGAATTTTATGGTTACCACCCTCAACAATTTTCAAATTTCTAAAGCGTCAATTTTTGTTGTTAATTTTCATTGCAGGATCATTCCCATTTGCAAATCTAATGACATAATTGCATAGTAGAGAAATTCCAAAAAAAATACAAAAATGGTCATAGCTGGCAGCCCTTTCATGATTTTTGTACGAAATTCCTACGAAATTTGGTTCACATTAAGGTCCATTTACTGCAAGAACTTCGTTTTGATTTCTATACTGGACCGGAAGTTATAGGGAAAAAAGCTTCATTTTGCTGAGCAAATTTGTGAGATTTAGGAGACAAAAATCACCATAGCTGGCAATTCTATTCTAATTTTTCAGCGAAATTTTCATCAAATATTATGTGAATTTCGTTTAAATCTGATGGCTGAATCGGAAGTTATAGGCAAAAAAGCTGTTTTTTTCTCAGTGATTTTTAAAGATGGTATCACTGCCACAGGGTTACCGGCATTTCAAAATCACTTCTATCAGACTTGGTCCTAGTTAATATCAATATGACCTGTAAATTTCATTATGATCGGATAATCCGGTCGTCAGTTCTCGTGAACAGAAGTTTCGAGTGCTGAATATAGAGGTAATTTGGTGATGGGTTGCCGTTCTTGTGCAAATCGGAATTTTAAAAATTTCAATTTGACTAGGCTAAAATTTATCAATGATGTGAATTTTTTGTCAAAAATTAAAAGTTTTTCAGGAGGGTCAATGAGTGGAAGGATTTTTTTCAGGAGCCTGCCGTAGCATGCCGTAGCACTATTTGGAAAATCCATGTGTGTTAAATCTTAGTCAACATCAATACGCTCTGCAATTTTTACGATGATCCATTGTTTTTCTTAGAAGTAATGACAAAGCAAAATTTGAAAAAAAAATCCTTGCCTACTTTTAGGCACTCTGCACCCACACACGGCTCAAAATTTCCAATTTTTTATCATAGGCAAGCTTCAAACACAATAAGTTTTCATTTCCAAACATTAATTTTAACAAAAATTTACAATGCTTGGATATATAGGAGTACCTGAAAATTCACTAAAACGCTCGCCGCCGCCAAAAGGTTTAGGATACCTGAATTTATGTTGAAGTTATGGACATACCTACTATATACATCTACGTCCTCTGAAAATTTCAGCTCAATTGGATCGGTCACTCCAGAGATTGTCTCCCTTAATCATTTTGCTGATATACATATATATAAATATATACATATATATATATATATATATATATATATATATATATATATATATATATATATATATATATATATATATATATATATATATATATATATATATATATATATATATATAAATATATATATATATATATATATATATATATATATATATATATATACATATATATATATAAATATATATATATATATATATATATATATATATATATATATATATATAAATATATATATATATATATATATATATATATATATATATATATATATATAAATATATATATATATATATATATATATATATATATGTATATATATTTATACATATATATATATATATATGTATATATATTTATATATATATATATATATATATATATATATATATATATATATATATATATATATATATAAATATATATATATATATATATATATATATATATATATATATATATATATATATATATATATGAAGAAATATGAAGAAATATGAATTTTAGGCGAAATGAGTTTAACACTAATTTTCTTCGAAAATTAGTAAAAAGATGAGGTGAGGCAATTAAACAATCGTCATTCTCTAATGTTTTGTCGCAGTATTTAATATAAATATATAAATACAAATATAAATACAATAGAAGGAATAAGCTAAGGTTCTATTTTCGAGTTCAATGTCTCGTGAGATTTTACCGAGAAAGCGAAGTAGTGAGATATCGCCTCCCGAAATACTCCTCCGTAACATATTGAAAATCCGTTGGAATGATTATTTGACCATCTGTAGCAACGGGTTTGATTTTTCTTCTCATAAGGAAAATGATGACACTCCATCGCATAATAAAGACCATCAAGAATCAAATAGAGAAAATTCCTACTATAGTACTTGATACTAACCGAAAACCACATTGAAAACTTTGACATCAAGAATTCGTTGATGGGAAAAAGTCTTCACTTAAACAGTGCTGGCGACAATAATAATATTAAGCAATATGTTGATCAGAAAAAAAAATCACATTATTACTTGCCGCCCAAATCATCAAAGGTCCGTAACAATTACTTTATTTGGTTGTCATGGTGTCCCAGATTACGCGCTTTTTAAAAAAATCCGCCGTCTGGATTAAACTCAGTTAGCTACATCAAGGAGATAGTTAGTAATAAGTAAACAAATAAGCCGTCACGATTATCAAAAACGACACATAGCATTGAATGTGTTGACATCAAAAAATGCACTCTGGCAAACAGACAATACGCCGCTCCAACGATGAACATATATAATATAATTCTTCAATGGCGGTAGAGCAAAATTGGTAGACTCGCAGAAGATTAAAGCTATCAAACACCAAATTGTTCATTGCAGCTATTAAACCCAAACAAAAAGTGGTCAGACTCAATGAAGCGGAAGATTCCAATCCCAAGTACATGATTTGTGATGGTAGACATAGTCACGCAAGTAACACTGCAGTTCACGAAAATGAAATCGTCTGTGCCAGTTGCCTAAAAGCAAAAATTATCAAATGACAGCTCTTGTGAAAAAGGGCTAAAATATATTGCCATTCGTAACAAATAATGACGATACTACGTTCAAAACAACGGCAATTCTTTTCTGCCCAATGCGCAATTCTTACCGATAGCGCGAGTTAAGGGAGTGGACGTGTTCCGTAAGAAAAAAAAACAATGTTTGGCTGAGATACTAGACTTTATTAACGAACGGTATGAGATACTAATTACGACTGCTCGTGTGCAACAAGATCTGTTGAATTTATTTCATTGAAGCGTGGGATTCTACAATACTGTTTTGCGTACTGTTGAACATTCCTCGGACAGGTGTCTTATTACGTCTAGACAAAGTTATGCATCTATGAACTTTGAAACAATTGTTACAATG
>OX376373.1:84992210-85095011 GCA_947369275.1 Nemotelus nigrinus
CAGTTCATTCAACAATTAATATGCATTATTTTTCAAACTTTAATGCTTATTGTTCTTCCACACTCCAAATTGAACGTATGAACGGATAAATAACAACAAGATATGGGTATCAGTGTCTTCGCCTGGAAAAAAACATATAAGTACGCATATGGATGAGCCTGGCGTAGCGGAAAACATTATCGAACATTCTTAGTTTGAATATTTTGTAAGTGCGGACTAACTGAATCCGAATCGCAACAGAAACATTAAGACTCGAGCATTATGTTAAGTGAATGAAAGCTTTCAGTAAGTATCCTACGTCAGGAGAGAAAGAGTGATTGTTTGGAAAAATGAATGATAATTTTAAAAAGTTTTGGGAACTATAGTGGGTTGATGATTTACAACAGTAGATTGAGGTTTTATGTAACAGAGAAAAACATTGTTATCATATAAATTACGCAGCTAACTTTGGTTTTTATAAATATCAACAGCTTTAACGCGATAAGGTTAAGTGGCAATATAATATGTTTTGATACAAACAATTCACCCACGCTGGGCGCTGATAATTTAGAATGCTTTTGTATTAAAATTGAATGTTTTCATGCAGCTTACATCATCAATTTAGTAAAAACAAAGCTAAAGCAAACACTTTGCTCATAATACAAAGGCCTCAAAAAGTAGCTCACGCTACAAAAATTTCAATGAAATTTTGAAATAGAATTGAATTTTGACGCATATTTTAATATTCTTTTGACTAGAACTCACGAGACACGAAATAATAATCTGTCGCGTATGTGGCATATTTCGTTCATCATTTCGAAAGCACGGTCACGGTAATTACGGGATGATGTGTAAAAAGTGATATATCCGAATTTCACTACGTTAGATTCAGCACAAAATTTGCTTATTTAGGACGGAAAATTGATATGATGATACTTTCTCATTCAAATTCATGATAAAATAAAGTTGAGTTGAAGTCAGCTGATGAATGATGGAAGGTATATTAAAGGGTTTATAGCTAGCATATTAAATTATGGGGACACTAAACAAATAAAATTTCATTCCCCAGCCGAAAGCTTAATATCACACTCGGAAACAGATTACTACTCCTAAATAGCACTTCTAAAATTTAATCAAAGTTAGTTGCGGAAAATCTTCTTTTGCCATTTGACTACATTTCACACGCTATGCATTTGTCAAAAGACTGTTTTAAATGTCAGTGATACGGTCTTATTACTCACTCAAAACCACTCAGTCTTGCTGTGTCGCCATCGGAACCATTGCAACGTTCGCTTCGTGTTCTAATTCTTACGTGAACTGCAATGAATATTTAATTACAATCAAAAGGATAAGTCAACCTAGACAGCGTCTAAAAAACGTGATTGTACAGAAACGATTGATTTTTGATACAACAGTGCACTGAATTGTTTATTTATCGATAACTAATTAATGTTTCGAGTGAAAACAGCTTCTTTAAATCAAGATCTACTTCAACTTGTTTCAAATCGTTTTTCAAAACAACTCTGAAGTTAAAATAATTAGATGTTTTAATATAAAATCAATTACACTTTTAGAAGTTAGATAAGTTTTTGAAAAAAATTGGTCTCTAAAATAAAATATTTGTTTTTGAAAGCTAGAAAAATTGGATCATATTAAACGAATTCAGTACAATTGTTTTATTTACTTTAAATGTACAAAAAACGTTTTACTGCAACTTAAAATATTTTCCACAATGAGCTTGATGAGCTTTCATTCGATTATTTCGGTCATGGCAATTTCAATTTTTTTCGCAATACGTCACCACTGCTTCACTCGCACATATCGTCGCTGTGAAATCAAACCGGCATATCTGCAAAAATTGAGTTTTTGGGATTTTGGTATCAAAAAATTCCTTATTTTCAACTCTATTTTTATGTCGCACTGGCATATCGTAAAGTTGAATAAACACCCGTCTAATGGTGTTTTGCCGCTTTGCATTCACGTGGAAATAGCCCACATGCGAAAACTTTAAAGCGCTCTAGTGAAGAATGTGTATTTTGCAGATATGCCGGTTTGATTTCACAGCGACGATATGTATATTCTCTTAGTTTTAATACAGATTGTAATTTTACCATAAAACATGAATGTGAAGTTAACTGTTGCTATGTTCCATGGCGCATTCGAAGAATGAAAATAGGCAATTGCATAATTTGATACGTGATTTTCACATAAAATACTCATGCATATTTTAAGAATATTTGAGTTAGATTGTGTGAACGTGTGCGTGCAAGCGTGCGGATGAGATATTTAGAACTCAAAGTTCTTATTTCCCACCTGCCTTATTTGGCCCTGAACTTACCTCTACACTGTCCACATCGTTTGCAAATTTCAGTGTGATTTCTCCAGATGACTTAAAATAGGTCCATCAATTACAGCATGTTTTCCGAACATTTGAAAAGCATTTGACTCTATTTGGAAAGGCGGAGTAAATCATTTATAAAATCATGCTGAAAAACTTTCCAGTGATATTGTCAAAATTTGGAAATCAGTCGCTTCAGAAACTCAGTTTCTCAATAAATTGAGCTCTAGTGGTATAGTTTTCTGATGATTTTACTGCGGATGAGCCTTACAAATCAGGCAGCCAAGCCAAAAGACTTTTGTACGCAAAAAACTTGCTAAAGTATCAGCGCGAAGCTCTAAGTACGCAATAGCTCATGTATAAAGGCAATCACTATTATTATCAAGAGGGTTAGACTGAACGTGACGGAACAATAATAAATTGCAATAATAAATTGAGCTGCAATAATAAATTGAGCAAACTTTGAATACAGGGAATTGTAGCTTATGTAAATGAATCTAGGAACCAATGTTGCTAGTAAGGATGTTTAATCTTGACGGGAAAAATACGCGTGCGGATACATATCCGGATACGCATGCAGATACGCATTCATATCAAAAACTTTATTTTCTAATGAGCAAGTCATTAGCATTTTCTTATAGGATAGTTAAGGTAAGGTTAGTAAAGAGGGCTGCCGGGGACGCGGCCTGCATTAGGCCACCAGTTTGGGCCCATTTGCCATCCTCCGCCAGCTTTTTAGAGCTGCCAACTGACCGTTTCGCCAAACTGGATCAGCTGACTCAGCATGACGGTACTGGCCACCTCTGCTAACCCTTGAAAGTGGTAAGAACCAAAAATCTTGAGGCGTTTATTATTTAGAGCCGCACAATCACAGAGAGTATGCTCGATGGTATCCTCTTCCATCTCACACCTCTTGCATAAATTGTTGGATGTCAGTCCCGTTCTGTTCGCATGAGATGCGGTAAGACAGTGCCCTCTGAGCAAGCCGACCGTGGCTCTCAAGCAGTTTCCTGCTGAACTTGATTAGTTTCCTGCTTTTGCTTAGATCAGGTGATGGCCATAATGTCCTGGCCATCCTACAGTCCATCCTGTTTTCCCATTCGGATTTTAGTTTGGCCCATATGGCGGCATCAAGACTGCTTGTGGCGTCAGGACATTATCGACATTATGGAAATATACCGAAATCAGATCAGGCTTATACTAAGCTATGGTATCCCAGCCTGGACGACTGTGCATCAGAGCCATAAAGCAAAGCTGGCAAAATTTAAAAGAAACTGCTGCACACGAAATTATTTCAAATCCGAAAGTAGCCGTTTCTCTCAATAAAAGTTCTATGTTGGTGATTTCAATATGCTGGATTTGAAAAGTTAAACTGAATAATGATAAAATTGAACATGGAAGTAAAACTAAAAATACATGCTCATTGTATTAGTGCTAAAACTTAGCATCATCATCATCATCGTGGCACAACAGCCCGGTGTCGGGTCTTGGCCGCCTGGATCGATCTCCTACAATTATCTCGGTCACGTGACCGCGTCCTCCAACCTTGGAACCCCAATAGTTGCTTGGCGTCCACATATACTGAGCTCTCCTAACGAGCTCCTTGTCTTCCTGTCAGTCTCGCTCCGTCGACTCGTCTTCCGTTCATGACCCGTTTTGGTATGCGATCGTCATCCATGCGTTGTACATGATCTGCCCAATGTATCCGTTGAAGTTTGGCAATTTCGGAGACTTCCAGCTCATCGTACGGTTCGTACAACTCATTGTTGTACCGGATGCGCCATCCAACTCGGTCGCGAACAGCCCCGAAAATCCGCCGTAGAACTTTCCGTTTGAAAGTGTCGATCATATTTTCGGAAGCTTCGGTCAGGGTCCACGTTTTGCAGCCATAGCACAACACAAGCCTAACCATAGTTTTATAAACGCGGAGCTTAGTCTTTCTGTGCACATACTTCGATTTTATAATGAGGAGGACCGAGAAGAACGTCTTATTTGCTAGTTGTATCCGTCGCTTGATTTCGTCAGTTTCATTGAGCATAGAATAACAAAAATTAAGCATAGAATAATAAAAGTTTGTAAGTCTAATGACGCTGAATAAAGTTTTCTATTCTACAGTAAACCAATTGATTTTAATTTTCAATCCATAATTATCATGTGCAAGTATTAACTTATAGTTTACTTCCATATGTGAAGAATATTTTTAGCTAATTTCTGTGAAATGTTTGTGTTATACCAGAATATAGTGACAATGTCCGTTCATATTCCATATTAATTTTGTAACACTTTTTATGAATTTTTAGAATTAGAGAAATGTTACCTCATCTGTCATTTAATATACCTAGCTTAATGCTCACCACATTTTAAACTTACTTTTGAATGTGATTTCGCTTCATTTCACGATCTCAAGATTCATATTTTGTGTGACATGACATTATCAAATCAACATGTTAAGTCAAGTCTGAAAAAATTCATGACAACGATTTCCAGAGGAATAAAATATACGTTTTATGTTTTTCACGCATACGATATGCCTAAAGCTGGGAACACAAACAAAAAGATAAGACAAATATGAACGTTTTCATAAGTTTAAAGCGAATACAGGTTCCTAGAAATCTGTCTTATCCACAAAATAAATTTCATTCAGAAAATGCGAATTCATTTTCCATTAATACACAGTAAAACACAGGGACAAAAAAAATGTCAGAAACCTAAAATTTCTCTTCTTCCTGCAACTCAACTTAGAAAGTTAGTTCGGAGGCTCTTTTATTAGCTTTATACATAAACCAAATTGTATATATTACTTGGCACCAAAACCAATTTCATACTTTATTTGAATAAAATATGCAAAGCATTATGAATTTTGTGTATGTGCTTATATTTGTACAAATACGAATCTTATTGAATGTCAAATCAGTATAACAATTTTTATTCGCGCAGAAGGTAATCCTCAATAATGTACGTGAAGCTTTTTACAAGAGCACATGTTTCCATTATTTTCAACTTGACAATTTACTGATATTTTTTCTACTTATTTTCTAAGTACATTTCGTTTTCATTCCATTGAAAAGAAATTTTGGGTAACCATTTCCGTTATCGTTCTGTACTATGTTTCCTCGCTTTGTTCTCAAAAGTCAAGGAAGTCATCGACTTAGAGGAACTTTTCGTACCACATAACTTTGGAGTTAGATGACGCATGGACCTGTGTGTGCACTTTATGGATAGTTCAAATTATGATTAATGGAAAGTACAGGTGCAATGTATTTAAAGATTGAATTATTGGAAATATATATGGTAAAGGTTTTATGAATGTGAGAAATTTAATGGTAGCATATTTAGAATTTATGGAGGTTTTCACTTCATCGCCATTGCTAAGAGCGCCAAATATGACTAATTTATGAAAAAATGCTTGATCCTAGAGCTGAAAGCAGAATCTTCTTTTCGAAGGACTTGACCAGTCATTCGGCAGAGTATTATTATTAACTGCAAAAACTATAACCGAAATTGCCTAATGTTTCAACTTCACAGAGGACACAATGCACCTTCCAAAGAACACACTAAGATCGGAAGTAGCAGAAGCACCAACCAGTCGTAGGCACGTCGCACGAGTAGGTTATACACATGTTGTCTTTCTCCGCTTGTCTCGGCTGGCCCAGCTGTATCCGCTAGGTCATTCTGTCCAATGTTTATTTATATTATTTTATTAAAGTAATACATGTCCATAAATACCAAGCAAATTAAAACAATGGATAATATGCAAATGAAGACTTTATAAATATATAAGTAAGCTACACATATATAGCTGGTAATTAAGCCAGTTGCAAATAGATAGCAAATAAATAAATAAAAAAATAAACAACAGTTAAACATCATATTTAGAAAAAGCTTAAAAATTATAGGATACATATCGCTTAAATAAGGACTGGTTTGAAGGATGATTCGGAAAGCGTTAGGAAATAAAGTTGCTAAAGCCATTGTAAAGCCTTATTATCTGTAGGCTCAATATCTGGAGCTGTGGTGGAAAGTAGATATACCTTTAGCAAACGATTCAACCTTGTGGTCTTTATAGCCAAATTAGTTATCATCTTATTTTTCAGGAAACAAACTCTAATAATGTTTTTAATGACATTGGCCGTGAAGAGGGCTGAAATCACCAATTTTTTTTGGATGTAAATGGAATCAATTATAAGTAACCCTGTCTAGTCTCGAAGGAGAGTAAGTTATCGATATCGCAAGGGCTCTCAAGAAATTTCACAAATTGGCTTCAATTGTGGAGGTAGAAAGTGAGCCAGATCTACTGAGGCCGAATCTCAGAAACTTTAAAATTACGGTTGTCAAAAAGACTTGCTAAAGACAGTGTAGGCTGCGTGAATGTGGTAGCTTTTCTGCGTTTTACACAGAACGTCTGCAAATAGAATTGTCAAATTTGTGGTAGTTGTCATTCAGACGGGAATCAACTTGTGGAGAAAGTTGATCGAAGCCAGCCTTTCCAAAATGTTTTGTTATAAATGAGAATAAAATGAGAATGCTCTATAATTTCCGATAAAGCATTGTCACCGCTACACGTAAAACACGCTTTCAGACCCTTTGTCTCCGGCTGGGATCAAAGTGGGTAGTTTTGAGAGGCTCTCGCTTACAAAACTTGGCGTGCGTCGGGCGCCACTCGCCACTTTGAAACGAGAAGTAAGCGACGGTTGGCCCGCATACAGTTCTCACTTGCAATCCTTGTTTTGCAGTATTGGAATTGAAAAAAAAATGGAAAAACATCAGGGATTGCTATCGAAGGGAGAATTGCATAAGCATTCCGCGTTTTAAGGTAAGTATCCACATGCTGCATTTCCTGCGTATAGTATCCCTGATGCGTATCATTCACTAAACGGATACGGTGTCTACACTACTTAGTTTTTCATTTAGCATCATGATGGTACGTTGCGAACAATTCGAAACGCAGCTGCAACGGTTTTATTCACTAATCTATAGTGTACAACGCAACGTGTCCACACATGACTCCACTTCGTATCGTGTCATCTCTTTGATGCGACGGAAAGAAACCGCCAAATGGCCGATCGTGTTCGTCGCGTTTGCAACATATGGATACCGGCCTTTACAATCAGCTGAATTTTCTTGCTGCTACCATCTGCATGGCTGAATTGCATAAAGATGCTACAAATTCTTAAGATTCTAGTGAAAGTGAGGAGGAAAACCTGCAGCAAAATAAAAAAAAACTCTAGCGCACCTGAACCGCTAGAAACACTAATGTTCGAAGAACAGTAGAAGATTTGTGCAGGTTTTGAGTGCATATTCCACCACATGAACTGCTTATTACGGCCAAACTGTTTCAAATGCAACGTTTTACTTTGGTCTCCAGAATGCATTATAACTAATATGGTAGAAGGTTTCAGATATTACCACTGGCATGGGTTTCAAAGTTTATGAAAGAAAAACACTTTTTAAATATATTCGTTATCAGTTGCTTATTTCACCAAACTTTGAAAGTAGCATCTCATATATTGTAACATCAATGAAGAAAATGCTATATGCCTGCAGCACTGTAACTGAAGTTGGTGTTTGGGGCTGCGATCCGAAAAATTTGCAGAACTTAAGGAATTGAAACATCGGTTATTTATTTTCATTGTAAATGTTTCCGGTATGAATACTAACTGTAAGCATTTATTGATACAAAAGTAGCACAACCGACTCGTGCTGGCAACCTATCGACAGTATCAAAGCCAAGAATTTATCACATCTGCTTCACGTTGTTATATTACATTCGAAGTTATAGGAGTATAAAGAAATTTAAGGTTACCTGCAGCGAGTTTTTTCAAATAATCGAAAGCTTAATATTTGCTGTTTATTGTCACTACAATATCATTACCAATTGAAAATTCTACTATAAAACCGCTTAATAAAGATATTGCAAACAAACACAAAACCAACAATAGCTGGCAACCCTATCGAGGCTTTTCAACCAAATTCGGCCTGAATAATGTTTATAATAAGTTCCATTAATTGTATCGTATTGATTTCATGACTGCACTGGAAGTTATAGGGCAAAAAGTTTTACTTTTCTGAGAAAATTTTCAAAACCAAAGGCACAAAAACTACCATAGCTGGCAGCACCAACCGAATTTTGCAACCAAATTTTCATCAAACAGAGTTTAGAGTAAGGCGCAGCTACTGTGTTTCATGAAAATCTGGTTACTAATTCACATTTCATAGGGCAAAAAGCAGTTTTTTTTTCTTTGTAATTTTTCAAGATGGCACCACTGGCATAGAGTTGCCTACAATTCAAAATCGCTTCTATCAGACCTGGTTCCACTTAAGTCCAATGCATTATGTAAATTTCAATGGTATCTGATTATTGGTTCGTGAATTCCCGTGAACAGAAGTTTTTGATGCTAAAAATATAGGTTAACTGGGAAAGGGTTACCGTTCTTGTCCGACATGAAATTTCCAAAGTTTTACTTTGAACGTGTAGATAAAGCATAAGATTTGTATACAGATTGGTTTTATTGTAAGAAACGGACATTTTTAGGATATTCGATGATTTGAATATTCTCACTTCCAAATTTTTATTTTTTCAAATTTAAGACACCAAAATTATCATAGCTGGCAGCTCCAACCGAATTTTTCAACCAAATTTCTATCAAACGTGCTTTAAGACAAGGTCCAGCTACTGTGTGAATTTCGTTAAAATCGAACGATTCAATCAGAATTTATAGGGCTAAAAGCAGTTATCTTTTTTAGTGATTTTTCAAGATGGCACCACTGGCACAGAACCGCCCGCATTTCAAAATCACTTCTATCAGATCTGGTCCTATTTAAGACCAATACAGTCTGCAAATTTCAATTAATTCTGCTCATTGGATCGTGAGTTTCCGTGAACAGAAGTTTTTGATGCTCAAAATATAGGTAAATTGGGCAAGGGTTACCAGGCGTGCCCGCTATACCATATCAAATTTTTTTTCGGTCTATGTAAAAAAAGCACGATATTTACATATGAGTGGCCTTTTTTTGAAGAAGCGGCATTTTTTCAAGAGAGACGATAATTTGAAGGTTTTCACTTTCAGTGCCTGCCCTAGCTTTAGGGTTGCCAGCACGCTCATCAAAAGCTACACGAATTTACAACTAAATAATATCAATACGTCCTGAAAATTTAATAATGATTTAAAAGCTCTGTCAAAAGTTATCGCAATTTAAAAATTTTCAATTTTTTCCGTTCTCTTTTTAGGCACCCAGCGCACACATGGGGTTAAAAAATTCCAAAACATTATTCGATTCACATGTAAAACACAATCGAAATTTATTTCGTTAACTTAATTTTTGCAAAACTTATTTGTGTACGGAATAATAGGTATATTAAAAATATCACTAAAATGGCCGCCGACGCCAAAGGGTTAAAGATTTTTAACTTTTTCTGAGACCTGGCACTATTCTGCATATACAACAATGTGTTCTAAAAATTTCAGTTCAATCGGATGGCGCGTTCCTGAGATTTTTTCACTGAAATTTTTTGATGATATATATATATATATATATATATATATATATATATATATATATATATATATATATATATATATATATATATATATATATATATATATACAGGTATATATATATATATATATATATATATATATATATATATATATATATATATATATATATATATATATACAGGTATATATATATATATATATATATATATATATATATATATATATATATATACAGGTATATATATATATATATATATATATATATATATATATATATATATATATATATATATATATATATATATATATATATATATATATATATATATATATATATATATATATATATATATGAATTTTTGGCCAAAGTGATTTTAATACTAATGTTCTTCTTCGAACATTAGTAAAAACGGCGCAAAATAGCATCTGCTTCAAGAACATCTTTCAAAAACAAGAAAGTAGCAGATATTAGGAAAAAACTTTTGCAAACTTTGCTAGAGAGTTTGGAAAGTAGAAAAAAAACGCAGGTAGCTAAAGACGTTTATCTTGATGAAAACAAAATGTTTCTTCTTTCAACACAAGTGATATGAAATCGATACCGAGTCATTTGGAGTTACGATTTAATTTCAAGAGCTTGTGACTGATTATCAAAACATTCCGAGTAGTTCAACTAGCTTACTGTCTACGTCAGAGCTAATGCCAGTATATTACGAAATGGCACCAGCTCATCAGAATAAACAAGCTACGGACGCACTCCTAAATTATAGCCAAAACTTATTTGAAAAAAATATTTTTTGTGTTATTAAAATATAAGTAAATTAACGCAATTGACTGATTTGCCTACCATTTATCATGAAGTCTAATTGATGTAGTTTTGTATTAATTTTATATGTATTTTTTTTAATGATTAAGCTTAAAATGAATTCAAATTTGTTTCACTTCACAAACCTTAAAATTCATGCTAATCGTTCGCATGGTCGAATGCACGGTCGCACTGAATTTATATTTCCTTTGATGTCATCCTCAAGTAAACTTAAAGGCTCATCAAACGAATTTACACTCATTCGGAAATACTTGAAGAAATGCTTTCCATCATTACGAAGGGATTCGTAGGATGTATAAAAAAACCTTGACAAAAATATTAAATTTCCATTACAAAAGAATGAGTTCGCTGACAATCATACTATATTTTTCACTCACCTGAGTTTAATCTATCTGACAAATATGGATCTATCTAGCACTTTCGCTTAGTTTAGCAACACTATTTTAGCAACACACAAATTTCTGCAAATTGCTCTTGTACAACGAGGAAATTTCGGAAAGCGGCTGAATCGCAGTCGTCGTGAAACCGCTAGTGTAAAAATACAATTCCGTAGTCGCCAATCGCAATGAAACAGCTCATGTACAACGGGCCTTATTGCTCATCATTGATGTGTCGTGGCATTGTCACCAGCAGGGCAGCGATGCAAGATATAGTGTACCTACAAATACACAAACTGGTGCATTCTTCATGGACAGAGATCTTGACTAATGATTTGGAACTGATGCATTTGGGCTGGTAGCTATGGTATTTTGGACCTAGTAACACCGGAGTGGCATCCGAATGACAACGGCTCCAGATTAATAGTATATGGCCTCCGTTCTGGAAAAACTTTGCCAGGCCTCAGAGTACGTTTGAAATTCGCGCCATTGAGCTGACGAGACAGGTTAAGTTGAGTTGCGCTCCGGATTAGCGCTGATCTGGCTCTGAGCAGATGACCTCATAAGGGCGTTTGCCACCCTTTTACTGGTCTTTCAGCTTGCGTAAATAAACACAGGAGCATTAGGGCGAGTATCCATCCGGACCTAGATAGCAACTCAGAGGGGGGGACCTATAAAACGTGGTTAATAGTAAACTAAACTATAAAGAGGACAAAACAGAAGCAATAATTGACGGAAGGGCACCAGTTACGAAGAAAGTAAATCCTTTTATTGATGTACCAAAGGTGCAAAGAGCATAACCCTTAAGTAAACTGCCGGAAGGATTAAACAAGGGTTGCCTGAAACAGGTAGCGTCCCGAATTCCGCTGTGGCAGGTAGTGAGACCACCACAAGTAAATTGGTGTTCGGCCCAGTAAAACATACGCAGTCAGCTCATTGTAGTGGGTTCCGCTATAGCGACGACAGCACGCATTTCTTCACTTGGAAGCTATATTGCTGAAGAAAGGGCGCAAGAAGAAAATATGCTGTGAAAGTGCCGGGGTATAATTTAAAAATAGCAGCGGCGTTCCAACTGCAGAAAAATATATTCCGGTAGGTGGAAGACACCATTTTTGAGCTCGAAAGCCGTCTGGAAATTGTAGAATCTTGTTAAAGAAAAAATAGAAAAAGGCTGAGCTAGAGCTGGGGAAAATTGAAGGAGCCCAGAATAGAGAGTACAGAGCAAAGGATACTTCTGAAGCTTCATGCACTGTGCAAGCTCAAGGATCAAAACGGGCAAAGACGCCTGAATTTCAGCTCTAACAAAGAAAACCTTATTTGGGCACGAAATGAATTAGACACCACAAAACGCATACATCGATGACTGTGCTTAGCAAATCACTAAAAAGCGATAGCGAGCAAGATAGGTCGATGAATTCCGGTTCATTTAAGACCTTGGTATCGGAGCCGAAGCGAGCCGCAAAAAAAAACCTAGGCGAAAGAAAATGCAATTAACAAGAGTGAAAAAACTGTGGCAATAAAATCAACCCAAAGAAGAGTTATGAGGAAGTCCTTCAGCAAATCCACGCAGGATTAAAAACAAACCGGCGGCATAAGTTGGTCAACTCAGTAAAATGGCAGACAATGGGATACTTGTAATACTGGCAAAGTGTGAACATATCGGGAAATTCGGCGATGCAATCCAGTCAGACGTGGAGGATTTCAGAGAGGTCAAAAGGCCAAAGCCAAAATTGGGACCTGACAGTGTTACGACAGAGGAAGAAGTAACTGCAACGATTCAGGGGGAGAAGGTTAAGAACGTAAATATTACCTTATTTCCCCCAAAATGAAGAGGACAGAAAAAAACGGTCGTAGAACTGGATAAAGCAAAAGCTTTGAAGCTTGTTGACATCCAGTGTAATGTTATAGTTACTTCCTCATGGGTCACTGTATTTTTAAATCTTGCTTGGCGAATTTAGTCGCCACGTAGCAAGATTAAAAACAATAGTGCCATGAAACGAATAAAATATAAAATTATCAAATTATAGTCTCCACTATGTCACATCTACTACTAATTTTAGGGCTCACTACTTCGTTGGAATGGTGCTTCAATTGCATAGCGTATATTTTTTTATATGTTTTGACATTTTGTGTTTTTGCGTTTCAGTATTCACAACACCAGGCTGAGTATGGTCGTGACGAACAAAGGCTTGATACTAAGCTACAGCAGGCCAGACTTTAGTGAGTCTATTTCCGATATAACTCCTATTTCAGATGCATAGTCCATGATGGCAGGGACTGAAGAGTGATGAAGGAGTGCACTGGAAGTGAAGAAAACGAGAAAGCCCGGCCCCTCTGAACTCTAAGCAGAAAATACTCGGGTGGAATATTTCGAACCTAGACAAGAGGAAGTTGGTGGTGTCAATGGACATCAGTTTTGCTGACGAGGTCTCCGCAGGCCATGTAGGGGTAGCAATGGGCCCCGGAGGAAATGGTACGAAGGTAAACTTCACCATAACGAGATTCGTCGAGTTAAAGTCACTACCGGTCAACAAAATGCTTATTGATGAACTGATGAGATAGTGGATCTGCAGCGAAGAGCTTAAAGCCTGAATTACATTGCCATGCAGTGAAGTGCAGTAAACTGCAGTCCAGCGGGTGCCGAAGCAGTGCACGCATTGCAAAGCACATTGAAAGCAGTGCAGTGTTCTGACAATTAACGTCAAATTAATTTGTGGAGGTTTGATATTTAGATTTTCTGTATCTGTTTTTCGTCCATTTATAATTTAATGCCTGGAACGGAATTTCCGCCTCAATTTAAATGGTTTTTGCCCGGTCAACTACTCTCAAACGAATGTCAGCTGATGCAGTCTGCAGCGTTTTTAGAAATTAGCCTAAACGATGCAGTGCAGTCCGCTGCACTGCACTGCAGCTAATGTGAATTGCCACATGCAATTATATGAGTTCTAAATTTCAGTGCACTGCACTGCATGGCAATGTAATTTAGGCTTAAGCGTGCATGCGCAGAGTACAGAAGTCTATTGGACGGCCAAAAGCGTTATGGCTTACCAGACCTACAGAAAGGAAAAGAGCTGAAAATAGCTATATAGCGGAGGAAAAAGCAAATCTTGAAACTCTATGCAAAGAAGTTTAAAGAGACCCGTAGCGTCAAGGCAACAAAAAGTATCGACTAGGCCTGGCCGCATTGCCTCAGACCGACCCATAGAGGCGGATGTCCTGAGGCATATTGTTGATTCGCAGTCCATCAGGAAGATATCCCATTGTTTACTAAATAACTTTGCAGCGCGGGCGCTAGAATGAAGAACCAAAAAGGCGCAGTTCCGGACAACATATCAGCAGAAGTTTTAAAGGCAGTCGAAGAGATACAACCGTCAACAATACTGCGCACGTATTATGAATGTTTACCGACAGGAGTCTTTCCGTCACGCTTGAAAGTGGCGCGACTTGCTCTAACTGCAAAGCAAAAAGGATATCCTAACATACCATCTGCGTACAGATCTCACTCCATGCTTTCGGGGAAATTTGTAGAAGGGCTGCTGAAATCACGTTTACGAAGGCTATACGAAGACCTGGTAACCTTTCAAAAACCTAACGCGGGTTCCGCAGTGGCCATCAACTAATCAATGATATCTGCGAAGTTATTAGCGCAGTAGAGACCGCAGAGGCCACTTGTCATAGGGCTAGACCTTTATTGTTTTGGTAACGCTGGACGTTCGTAACGCTTTTAATGCGGCGAGAAAGATAAACATATTGGATTTTCTAGCGACATTTTCAGGTAAAGGAATACTTGTTAGCCATGATACAAGACTACTTGAAAGATCGACATTTCATTTATGAAGCAAATCAAAGAACTGTATGCACAAAGACTATAACTGGAGTAACACAAGGGTTCATTCTTGGGCCAGACCTATGCATTATTGCTTATGATGGTCTCTTGCGCCTCGTAAATCCGGAAGACGTGCTCTTGGTGAATTATGTCGATGAAGCTGTTATCACATTTAGAAATCCTCATCTTGCCCAACTCAAAACCAATCAAGTAATGATAGGAGAAAATTGCAGTTTACTGCACTTCACTGTATGGATAGGAGACTGGATGTAAAGCTTTGGTCACCAGCTAGCAATCACAAAAACTGAGATTAGCCGACTTATTTGCGCCTTAAAACTTTGGACGCTTTCAGGATTGTTTGCGTCTTAAAACCTGGGTTTAATAAAGACCATGATGAAAAAAATTTCTGCGTGAGCCAGTTCCTATCGGGCCACGGCTACTTCAGGAAATACGTTCACAGCATGGGGAAAGTCAGGACGGAGCTCTGTAAGTATTTTTCAGGATACCTATTGCAGGTTTTTCGACACCCGATAAAACCCCTGCTTATACAATTTCTGAAAACCCCGGATATTTTAAATTTTTTGTTGCATAATTAAACTCATGCTGCACTTAAAAACAAGTTAAACCATTTTTTCACAAAACTATTTCTTTATTCATTTCTTTAGATTTCCATCAGTCGCTAGTTGAATAAATTGTAGATCGAGTTAGCAATATTCACGCCAGCGGTTCCCTAAAATAAATAGAAAACGGTTGTTGACACATATGGCATTTTTGTGCACTTTTTCAATCACTTACAACAGCCTTGACGATGCTACTGAAAATAGCTTCACCCGGGGTGACAATAGCCACAATAAGAACGATGAGAACAAAGAAGAAGAACAAGAAATTCATGGTGCCGCTTGAAGTGTGAAAACCAACTGACACCCTCAAACTCAAACGGGCTACTTTTTATATGAGTAAGAGAAGAAATGAGTGAAATGGGAAAAAAGTGTGTGAAATTGAATTTTCAATCAAATTAAATTTTCGTGATAATCAAATAAGTGTCTTTATTTAGATTATAATCACTCTTAGATAAGCACAAATCATCAATAAATACATCGAGAGAGAAAAAAAACAGATTTTATCGAATGCAACTAAACAAGTCAGTTAGTGCTTATCGTGTCACTCGAGGTTGTTGTGTTGAACACAGTTCAATGATTTGATAGGATTTTTTTTTCTGGTGAGTAGGTATTAATTCAAGCTAAAGATGATTATAATGACAAAGATGATGGATTTGGAAAAAATTTCGAGTATAAATAAGTAAAAAATTTGCGTGGGTTCGGTAGCGCTGCTCGCTAAGGCGTCAGCCCGAAAAACGGCGTGCTAATGCCCACTTCCTTGAAAAAGGAATTAACCTAGCATAAAAAAAATAAAATTTGCATGGATACATATTGTTGATATCTATAAATTTGTACCGCGGACGACAAATGTGTGAATTATGTGTTTTTTAAGAAACAATTCCAACAACAATCTTAATTCTACTCGACTCTTTGATATTAGATAAAATGAAGCAAATAAATAAAATTTATATATTTTGGCACAAAAACTATATTTTCATTGGTATGATGAAATTGTCTTAAGTAAACAAATTGTAGATTGAGTTGACCACGCTCACACCAGAGGTGCCCTGAAAATTTACAGAAGTTTTTTATTTGAAACAATTTAAGCATGAAATAAAAAATATGAGATCTTACAATTGCCTTCATGATGCTACTCAAAATAGCTTCGCTGGGGCTGACGAGAGCCACAATGAGAACAATAAGGACCAAGAAAAAGAACAGAAAGTTCATAGTGCCAGATGAAAAATCAACTAATACCTTGGAACGAAAATGTTCAGGTTTTTATATCATCAACGAAATGAGCTAAAGAATTTCGAATATCAGTTGTAATGTGTAGATATTACAAAACAGAAGGTTCGAACAAAGCCTAAATTAGCGATAAGCTCAAGTGATAGTAAAACGTGTTGGTGTTTAATTGATCCTGATGGATTTGATTGGATTTGTATGATTGAAACGTGTCTGCAAATCACTGAATTTTGTACATAGTTTAATGACGTACAGCCATGACGAAAATAAATTGAGCCGAAAACAACATGGGTCTGAAAATAGATACCCAAACAGAAATGAACATGATTGATCTTAATAGTAGATAAAAGTAAGTAGTTCGATTGAAAATTGAGAAAATAAACTGTAGTGTCTGATTGTTCTGATAGCATATTTATGGCTGAAATATACATTTTTGTCAAAGCTGAATCGTAGCTGACCCTAGGTTAAGTATTCGCGCAATTGTCGAAACTGTAGGAATTGGTAATGAATTCGTACGCTAAATTTTTTATGACAAATTTAGCATCCAAAACATGTGTGCCAAAATGTTGCCTAAAATTCTTTCGTTTGAGCGACAAGAAGCAGACACTTTGAATGACATTTAAAATGACCCAAACTTATTGGAAATAATACTAACATGTGACGAATTGTAGTTTTTACTTATAATCCTAAAACGAAACGTGAATTCATGCACTAGAAGACCCCAACTTTACTGAAAGCCAAAAAACCTCGAATGAGCAAATAAAAATTCAAAGCAATGATGGATTGAAATTATGGAGCTCGAACCGAGTCAAACACCTCTCGAAAACACATTGCAATTATTTATTTATTTATTTAGAACCCGTTTAACAGATGTACATCCAATTTTAAAATGGAAACAAAAAATATACATATACACAAAAAAAGATTGACTTAAAACCAGAAAAGGCATATATATGAAAATTCAGTAAACCAAATACGGTAAGCAACGAAAATGTTACAATATAAGGTGCGTTTTTTTTGCGTCTCGATCAACAGCAGATTAGGGTAGGCAGCATTGAAAACAACAACAATCCTGCCTCAGTTGCTGTTGTTTTCAATGCTGCCCTCCCGAATCTGCTATTGATCGAGACGCAAAAAAAGCACCTAAATCAGATTAAGAAAAAGAAACAGAAAAATAATAGAAATAATAGCATATGAAAATGAAAAAATAGTAAATAGTCCTGAAATATTGAAAATGTAAAATAGTAATAACAAATAGGGAAAGAAAATTGAAACATAAGCAAATAATAAACGAACAGGTTCCGGCAAATTTTTAAAGAATATGTCTCTTGAAACTCAGAAAAGGTACAGAAAAAGAACCACACTGATGATCATTATGATTCTTTAGCATTCTCAGTAATGGTGAATGAAAAAATACTTCAGTACGCGGGATGGTGAAAAAAAGACTCGGATCTGATAGGTCGGTCAGAGACCTCCACAGATTTGAAAACAGGAAAATTTATGGAACAAAGGCCAACACAAACTTTGTATCAGAAACATTTATCAAGGAAGAACCTGCGGAAGTGCAATGGGGAAAGGTTTAAAAATTTTAGGCGTTCATCCTAAGGACAGTAGGAGAAATTAAACTTATACAGAAGACAACGAAAAAGTTACGTTGGATAGACTCGACTGCATCTGACAAGTTCATAAAACGAGAAAACCTAATTTGCGAACAGTATTTAAGTAAGCTACGTACATATTAACGACGTGAGATATTAAGGGAGCAACGAGAACAACAAAGAACGGATCTTGCCACTCTTGACACTTTCGATGAAATGAATTGAACATGCAGATCAAACTTCAGACGAGGATCAAATATAACGCCAAGGTTCTAATGTTGGTCTACATGCAGCAACACGATACCGAAGAGGGTATAATCAAAGTGAGTAGGAAGTGGTTTGTTAGTAAAGGACATAATAACACATTTAGGAGTATTGAGGGAAAAGAGAGTTAACAGCACATCAATCACTCAAAACAGTAAAGTCTGATTGAAGAAGCAGGCAGTCTTCAAAAGAAGTAATAGTATGTCGAAGCTTAAGGTTATCCGCGTAGAGGAGGGAAACGGAATTGAAATAGCTGGGAGGGTAATTGATAATTAATACGCACAGAAGCGGCCCGAGCATGGAGCTTTGGGGAACACCAGATGTAGGATGAAACTCATTGAATATGCAACATTGCAGATAATATAATGACAAAATAGGAGGAGAACCACAAATGAAGCATTCCAGGTATGCCGAAAGTGCGCATTTTATCCAACAGCACAGTACGGTCTACTTTGTCAAATGCGTTAGCAAAAACCGTGAATATGACGTCAACTTGTTGTCCTGCATCCAACGAACCAGCAAGAAAATCGGTAAATGCGACCAAGTTTATTGACGTGGAACGACCTTTAATAAAGCCATGCTGCTCCCTGGAGAGCAAACGGTTAATGACACCATGTACGAGTATGAGTCGCTCGAACGATTTCGGAAAACAGGAAAGAATGAAAATAGGTCGGTAATTGGAAACCATTTCAATACTCCCCGATTTGAAGATCGGAAAAATATTTGCGGCTTTCCATACAGATGGAAAAATACCAGCGAACAAGCTTAGATTAAATAAACTAGAAAGAGGAACACTTAAAGATGAAGAAAAGGACTTCACAAATACTCCCGGAATACCAACAGGTCCCTTGCTAGCTGTAGAGTTCAAAGGAATATTAAACTTTTTATTTCAGAGAGGACGGTCATTATGAAATCAAACCGAATAGCTGAGGATGAATAGGTGTTGCTGTTGGGAAAATTGGCTGGGTAAAGGTAGAGGAAAAGAAAGAAGCAAATAAGTCGGAAATTTCTTAGAGACATGAAGTGATATCACCGTTAAACGAAAAGCTATTCGGTATGTCTTTTGAGGTTTTCAGGGGACTGATGCACGACCAAAAAGGTTTTGAATTATTAGAAAGGATGTATTTATTTAAAGCAACCAGTTCTTTACAAAACGTGCAGTATGTTTAGGATCGCTGTCCTGTTGGAATATCCAATGCCGGCCAAGACCCTAATTGTCTGCGGAAGGTTGCAAGTGTTCTTCTAACAGTCTTTTATAATAGTATTGGTCCATAATACCGTCTATAAAGACCAATCTGCCAACTCCACCAGCTGCATTTCTACCCCACATCATCACATTGCCACCCCCATGTTTTACTGTTGGTATCAAATTCTTCAGTTGCAATGCTGTTCCCTTTTATCGCCAGATTCTTTCTTTGCCATCATTACCGAACAAGTTGAACTTGCTTTCATCAGTAAATAATACAGTTTTCCAGAACTGTAAATCCTTTCCTAAATATCGCTTTGCAAATTCAAGTCGAAGCTGCCTATTTTTTTCAGATATTAGCGATTTTTTACGAGGATCTCTACTAGCATATCCATAGGAACGTAAGATTCTTCGGATGGTTTTAGGGTGAACACACTTATTCGAAGTATTAGCGACATGTTCCACCAGTTGCCGACCAGTGATCCTTGGGTTTTTGTCGACCTCTTTTAAGATTACGCTGATATCCCGCCTGGAAAGTTTCTTTGGTCGTCCATTTCTTGGCTTATTTTCCACTGATCCTGTGTTTTTATGCTTTTAACAATGTATTGGACAGTGGCATGGGATAAATCAAACAAAACTCCAATTGCGCGGTATGATTTTCCATTTCTGTGCTCAGCAATAATAAACTTTTTTATTTCAACACTTACTTCCTTGCGCTTGCTCATTTTTCACTCGCTTTGCTCACAGATTACTAAAACAAACTAATCACTAGATCGCATTCACGCATTTCATAGGAAATACAACGGTTCTTTGATCTTACGGTTCTTTGGTCTTTCATAGGAAATACAACAGTAAAGCAATGCAATGAAGAACAGAGTACACTATCTGATCAATGTATGAACACTTTTGTCCCTGCTGAATTTCGTTTTTTCTGGTGTTTTTACGGTTATAAGTTAATAATGTAATTTTTTTTAAATTTATGCTAATAAAAATACATTTGCAGTAAAGTTGCATATAAAATTCTCATAAATATATGCATTTTCTACTAAATTTATGAAATTTTGAGGTTATATGGAGAGTTTTGTCCCCAACTGTATATATATATATATATATATATATATATATATATATATATATATATATATATATATATATATATATATATATATATATATATATATATATATATATATATATATATATATATATATATAAAAAGAAATACGAATTTTGGGCGAAACGATTCTAATACTAATTTTCTTCGAAAATCAGTAAAAACTGGTAGAAGGTAGCCAAACACAGGTATTTCAAAAAACTGCTGCAGATCTGAAGAAAAACGACAAAATATCACTAAACGCCCATCACACCTTCCGAAATTTTCTCCTCGCAGAAAGGTTCCGAAGGCTGTGCCTCAAGAAAAAAACGTTGTGTTTCAAGCTTGAAGAGCGCCAGAGGATTCACGACAAAACCTTCTAGCCCACCACTGGAGTTAAAAAAGCTGCACTCCGGGGGGACGCAATTGCTTCTCAAAAAATGACACGGAGGCTCGGCTATGGTTTTAGGTGGTATATATGCTATTGGAGTTGCGAATCTGCTATATGTGGAAAACACCATGAACAAACGCAAATTCTTGAGAATATTAAAGTAATTAAATAAACTCAGCAATGAATTTTCATTGTTACAAGACAATGACTCAAGACTTTCTATAAGTGGTTGCTCTAAAATGTGAAATCTGTGCTCATTTATCCTCTCCAATCACCAGACCTGAACCTAATTAAGCATTTTGATTTAATTATATTCTGGACAGAGAGTCTGGAGACATCACATGTCATAAAAATTTAACGTACAGTTTTTTTTTCAATATTATACAACAAAAAAAAACCAAAAGAGAAAAATAATATTTTATTTTGAATAGTTTGGAAAGTTGATAAACAGCTAAAAAAATTTCGAAGTTTGCATCTATGCTTCAGAGGTTCAAGTCAAGTCATTAATCTTCAGTGCCGTGGTTGCATCGTGAAGAGAGCTATAAGTTTTTGGAAAAGTTATTGGCAGCGCTAGCAAGACGAAAAAGGGTTGCGATGTTCGCCAGACAAGGTAGCAGCTGCAATCAATGTTCGTGCTCTTTTGCATAACATCTACCTGCACTTTAATGTGGAACTGAATGCAGCTGATATTTATTTGCACACGGAAGACATTGATATCAATCTGGAACCAGAAAAAACAATGAACAGAAATTTCACGAGATGAGGGCAAATCATACGTGATATAATTCAAAATTCTTTATTAAATATTAATGTAAAAGCATAGAAGTAAATGTAATGAGCATAAAAGTTTTAATTTCTATAGAAACAATATATAATAACTGCTAAAAACTATCACTATTCCTACGATATCTGAAATGTATGTATACTTTCATTCTAAACAAACAAACTCTTCAAAAAACAATCAAATAATAAATAATCAAATAATAACCTTTTGAATTTACCAACTGCAACATTTAAAAGCACACGACTAACATTTTTTTGTTTCGATTTGTCAAACCAGGTAGTTTTGAGTTTTGTCATTCTAATTTCAACTCGAAACTAGTACGTTTTTCAGCTTTGAGTGCAGTTCAGCTGGAAACCAGTTTGAAAATCAAACTCGAATCGATTTTCATTATTCGACCCATGATTGTTTTTTCTATAATCATGGGATTGTGTACCTTCACTAGGTTTCTGAAGCTCAAACTATTAATCAACATTACTACCTTCACGTTTTTACTGCGCTGGGTGAAAAAATTAGGAAAAAACGACCCGAATTGTCGAAGGCCATGTCATGGGTTCTCCACCAAGACAATGTGCTGGCTCATTCTGCATTGTCTATCAAGAAGTTTACAGCCAAGTACAGCATCCAAGTGCTAGACCGGTCATCTTTTTCGCCAGATCTGGCGCCGTATGACTTCTATCTGTTTCCTAGGGAGAAATCTGCATTAAAAGGAACTAGATTTGAGTCCGCTGAAGCTGTGAAAGAGAAAGCAGGCTGCGTTCTGAAGACTTCCATCCAGCACTGTTTTATGTTATTGAAAGTGATAAAAAATATGGGTGAAATCAAAATAAAATGTTTTACAGCGTCAGTGTCGTTACTGAATAGCCACACCTCGTATCTGCAGGTCGAATTTCAGCTTAAAGCCAAAGAGCATGCCAAGGTGCTTGAAACTATCATACAATTGATCAGACATTTGCATTTATAAACAAATTTTTTTACATAAGACAAAGCTCCATTTCCGATCACTCAGTAGAAAGCTGTCAAAACCCAAAGTTTTAGAAATTTTCTTGGCTGACTTTTAGGCACTCAGTACCAACAACGTTATAACGTTAGAAATTCCCACAACGTTATCCGATCAGTTTTCATTTTTTATATGTACTTATATGTACAAAAATCGTTTTTCCACAGAAGTATGAGGGAACTTGAAAATAAACTAAGCCGCTACAGGGTCAACGACATTTTTAGTACTTTTCCGAAAATCAGTAAAGAAATTCAACTGATCCCGTTGAAATTTACATGCACCTTCGTCAAACTCAGGATTTCCATTCAACTGCAGATCTAGATATTTTGGCATGTTTGTAGGCATGTAGTCATGTATGTAGCCATGTATGTAGTGTCGAAGTGCTATTACAGACACATTTCCTTTTCAGAGCTATAGACTCTGAATAAATATTACTTTAAAAATATCACTTTTGAAAGAGACCATGTATGGGAGCTCGAGACAAGCGCTCGAACAGAACAGACGTGTTTCGAGAGCGAAAAGTAGCATTCGAAATTCCAAGTTTTCGAGATTCCGAGTCGAAGACAAGCAAATCGATTAATTGTGGAGTGGTGCAGTTAGTGATAATGTGCGTAAGTTGAATATTCTTACTGTGGATTGTTTTGTAAATATTTATTATTTATAAAATATTTCGCTATTGGCGGCATCAAAACACGCTTGGCTGAACGCGGGAGGGTTTTGATATGTTTCCATTCATTTTATTCATTAATTTAAAAATAAAAATTAACAAACGAATGGGCAACTGACCGCAATGACGGACGGTGGAAAGAATAATACCGAGTTAGACAAGGAGCTCGATTACTTCGCGAAGAAAACGAAACAGAGGCTGGGGAAACTCTGTAAAAAATTTAATTCGAACGTTCGAGAAGATTTCCTTCTGGAGCTTCTCGAGCAATACAAGCTATCTCTGTGCGCCGGTAAACTAACTGGTGACGAAGAGACAGAGGATTTTACGGTGGACCTCGAAACAAACGTGGGAGAAACAATGATCTAGGAAAGTGAGAATGAGGAAAAAATGGACGCAAACGATGTCCATAATAATAGTGACGTAGGAGCACCGGTTTCCGGTGACTTAGTTGACTGCTCTTTTAAGGCACCAACTTCTATTCCTAGTGGAAGGAAAAGGGTAAATTCCACTTCCCCACCCTTATCGCCATTTGGCACAAAGCCAAGAAGAGACACCGATGACACATTAGTCAGTTTTCCACAACTGTCTGAGGTAGTCAAAAGGGCTAGCTCTGCTGCCCCTTAACCTACTCCTCCAACTCCACGTTGAATGGCCCCAAATCCTGCAGGAAGAAAAGTTTTGACTCCTCCAGGCCAAGCCACCAAGGAGAAAAGCGGGATGATTCCTCCCACAGTGTGCCACTGATAAGAGCTTAAAGGCTTCAGGAAAATTCTTCAAACAATTTGCGCAAGCAACGGAGAAAAAATTGCTGAATTTGAAGCAAGGGTAACTAATCTCAATAAAACGACTCTCTGCCCTAAGTCGCACCAGCGGCTGTTTGAAATTTTAAAGACAAGGTCTGTACCTTGTTTTGCATACACGTCACAAAGCGTTAAAAGGACAACTATCCTCCTTAAGGGGGTTCACACTTCCTACGACGAAGAAGATGTCTCCGCTGAGCTCACAAGGCTGTTAGGAGAGCAAGTTTCTAGTGTGAAACGGTTTTCTACTGTTCACTCACCGAAAGAGGCTTAAAAATTAGGGATATTCTTAGTCAAGCTCGCACCAGGAGTAGATGCAAAGGTTGTCCTAAGTATCAAATTCTTGTTTCACCAGCATATCCAGTGGGACCGCTTAGAAAAAAAGAATGTTATGCAGTGTTTCAACTGCCAACGTTTTGGACACACTACGTGCAATTGCGAACTTGACACACGCTGTGTCAAATGCGATAAAGTACACGCAACTAAGGAGTGCAATGTACCAAAGGGATCGAATGTGGTTTACTGCGTAAATTGCAAAACAACTGGCCACCCAGCAAGCTACATGAGCTGCCCTGAGGCCAAGAAAATTGAAGAGCGTCGCAAAGCTGCTAAAGTAGAGAAAACAAGCAAGCAAGCACGCAAAAATGACTTCGTGGCAGCAGCCATACAAAACACACTCCGGCCTGGTATTTCATACGTCAGTCACTTTACGGCAGGAAATAATAAAGAAATATTCAGAAAACCCCCTGCTCCCACATCTCACGCTCAACCTGCCAATTTGGCCAAAAACAAAACAAAGCCAACTGTCGACTCTGTTGTCTTTGGTGAGTGCCAAAATCTCGTTGGCTGCAATCTATTTGCCTTGGTTAACCAGATCAAGGATTTCATCCCGACCTTTGGGAAACTTTCCACTCAAACAGAGAAACGGGATGCTTTTATTACACTCGCCCTTCGATTAGCCGGTAATGAGTCCTCTTAAATTTGCAGCTTTAAATATTCTTACCTTAGCTCATATCTATAAAAGAAACTTCGTTCAGGAATTCTTGAACCATGAGAATACCGATATTCTTTTCCTTTCTGAAACCAAGCTTAAATCCCGCCACCGAGTAGCCATGGATGGCTACAAAATTATTCGAGAGGATATGCCTGAGGACCTTACTTCCTTTAAACTGGGTACCGCGTTATTAGTAAAAGAACGGTTCAAAACCCAGCGGTATCTGAGCCCAGGACTCACAACCATGGAAGTTATCTGCATCAGCCTTCAACTAGGAAATGAGCGAATAGTGTTCGTAGGCATCTATGTCCATCATCATAACAGTGGATCGATGCTAATTCAGGATCTCGACTGCATTCTTGCAACTGCATCATCACTAGGGCTGGTCATCCTCGGGGGTGATTTTAATGCCAAGTCACAATCATAGGGCAATAGCATCAACAACCCATACGGCGAGGCAATAAGAAAATGGCTTACACAGACTCAAAGCCTTATCAAGCCCATCTTTCCTCAGGAACCCACCTTTCGTCAGTCTTCATCAATAATTGACTTCTTCCTTGTGTCCCCGAGCCTGGTCAGCTCTCTCCCACAATTCGGCACTTACGAATGCCAAGTCCACGATGCTGAATCTGATCATCAGTTAATCCAGCTATGCATCAAAGAAAACGTGGCCTAGACTTTCTAACTACTGATCCCGAGCATTTCATTCCCTTCAATATCAATTGGAACCGATTCGCAACAAACGTTGCAACTCAAATTCAAAACCTTGGTCTTGCCTGCTCCCGAGATCTTTGTGCACAAGAAATTGATGAGGCTCTCGAAAAACTCAACCAAATCACCTCTTGGGTCATTGATAGTTTAGCTATCCCCAAAAAAATTCACAAACTTTGCCTTCCGTGATTTGCCGCAAGATATCATTCATCTCCATAATCGGCGGAAATCTTTAAGACAACGTCTTACCCAGTGGCGGCTCGTCAGGGTGGGCCCGGCTCGCCTGGCCCACCCTGACGTGCCGCTACTGAGTTAAAGTCAAGTAGATATTTCTTGTTGGTATCCGCGTATACCTTATAATAGTGTTTTTGTGTCGAGCGGGCCCAGCGGCGGCTCGTCAGGGCGGGCCAGGCGGGCCGGGCCCACCCTGACGAGCCGCCACTGGTCTTACCAGAATCTAACACAGACATCTTAACACGGAAAATAACCAGTATAAATACACCTCTGCCCTTATTAAAAGCTTAAACATTTTAATCATGGTCAAAACCAAAGCCCATCTCAACGGAAAGTTTGAAGAACGTCTCCAAAAAGTAGTACCTGGTAAAGCTATGTTCCAGGAAATCAATAAAATTACAGGTCGAGAAAGACTAAAATGTAACTTACTTCTAATGGAAACCCACTTCCTGATGATAGAGCTACGCTGACGCTATTTCTGCCCCCTTTTCTCTCATCTACCATGGTGAGAAGCATAGCTCAGATCCCAACTTTGCTTCAGTCGTCAAGACTTCTGTCTCTAACTTTCGGCAAGTAAATCAATCGCTGACCCTTTCTAGATTCAGTCCAACAAATCCTTCCACAAATTCCCTAGGCCATGATACCTTCGTGAATACAGAAACCCTTCTTACCCTGGTGTCAACCCTTTCTTCTAAAAAATTCTTCCGGAGAAGACAAAATTTCCAATTTCATCTTAAAAAGGCTCCCTACCTGCTTCTATGAGCACTTCTCCGTCCTATTCATTTCTTGCATAAATATTGGATATTTTCCAATTGCCTGGAAGCGTGCGAAAATATTTCCAATCCCAAAAGCGTCAGGATCCTGCGATGTCCTCAACACCCGTCTAATCTCCTTCTTCTCAAACTTAGGAAAACTACTCGAAAGAATCATTAAAGTTCATCTAAACCACTCCATAGAAGAGAAACACATCATTCCCTGTAGACAATCCGGCTTTAAGGGGACGTAGCACCTTCAAATTAAAAAAAAAATGTTTTTTTCAAAGGCTTGTTTTTAGTTGAATAAAAAGACATATCTTAATGAAACTTTTTACACAAACTTAACACCTTTTATACTACATTAAAAAAATTGTTAAAAATTTTTTGTGGCCCCCTGTCGTCTGCTACAATTTTTCGGAAAATACACCAAAAAAACCTGGCGTGCATGATAACTGTCCTCAGGAAAGTCTGAAAAAAACAAACAAAAACGTGGTTTTGATCAACATCAAAGCGGCCTTGGAATGAACTAAAAAAAAAAAAAATTTGGTTGAAAAATAACAAAATGGCGGCGTTTTGTCGAAAATCGAGGTTTTTTTTCCCCAGAAATCGGTTATAACTAAAAAAATTTAGTGCCGATTTTTTCATCCGTAGTTCATTTTGAGCATCAACATGTGCAGATTAACGTGTTAAAATTTCAGAACGATTGGATAATATTGTTTTTCTTAATCATGCACGCCAACTTGCAAAACGTTGTTTCGAGAAAATCGCGTTTAAAGTTAAAATTAAATATTTTTTGCAATAAATTTTACCGAAAATTAATCTGCGATGCCTGGATCATACAATGTACCTTCTTCTTGCTCATACTCCTCTTCCAAAGATTTTTGCTCCCTTCGAGCAGTTCTGGCCTCTTTAGATGCCTCAGTCGAGTGTTTTCCGCCTGATCGATTTTTGCAGCATCTCTATGTTCTGCATGTTCCAGCGCACGTTCGCTAATCGTAATTCCCATTACTTGCATTATTTTCAAGATAGCCATAAATCCTTCGTTAAATGTATATGCAGAAATATTTGCAGCCATATTTAGTACGTTTTTCCCACAAAAAGTATGTTCGGGGGCCAAATTCCAAACACAAGAATTATAGCTTTCGTTATTATTCTGCGGAAAATTGCCCAAGCAGCGCTTTAATAAATCTTTTGATGATAAGTGATCATAAATAGGCTTTAAAATTCCTTGTAACTCATCAGCTAAAGGTGAAGGATGCTTGAAATTTTTTAATGCATTATCACCAGCTGCCTCCGCCTTGCGCCAGTTACACCAAGTCGTTGCTCCAACAGGACAATAAGAGTGTTGAGGGTTCTCATCAGTTGAAATTTTGTGGTGATATGCTGCCCAAATTTACTTGCGCATATTTTCAACTGAATCAGGATTTCGTCGTATAGCTAGGCCATAATATTTGGCAAAATTTTTCATTAATTTTAGTGTCAGTAGGACTTTTTCGGGCCTTTTTTTGGAGACTCTACACTTTTTTTACAGTAATTTTTTTTGTTTTTTTTTGCCAAGGTTAACTGTTTTTTGCTTCTCTTAAAGGAGATGACTCACTTATCTTTGTCTACACTTTGGATTAAGTCGATGTAGCGATATAGCGAAGTCAACGAAAATCATAGAAAAAATGACCTTGGAGCGCTTCGCTATATATACTCACACAATTTTTTTTTTTTAGAATTTCAATTTTATATTATTAAAATCATGTTTTTAAAGCTTCATTCTAACATATTCAATCAAAAAACAAAAATCGATTTTTCAAAAATTTGGAGGTGCTATGTTGCCTTAAGGCCAAACACTCCACATTGGACGCACTAATGGTTCTGAAAAGCGCAGTTGAGGAAAGTATCCAAAACAAAAAAGTTTTGGGTGCCTGTCTCATTGATCTGCAGAAGGCCTTCAACTCCGTTTGGATTGAAGGACTCCTGTACAAAATGATCAATTTTGGTTTCCCAACATGGTTAATTAAAATTGTTGATAACTTTCTTTGTGGCAGAAAGGCTTTCGTCACCTTTAATGGGGCTTTTTCGGACGAATTTCCAATCGACTCAGGTGTACTTCAAGGCTCCGTTCTTGGACATATCTTATTCCATATTTTCACAGCAGATACCCCAGGAATTTCAAATAATTCTCCCATAGGTGTTTCTGTCAATCTATACGCAGATGACCTCCTCTTCTGAAATTCGTTGCATAACCCGAACTTTGTAACAGCGGTGCTACAAAGGTACGCTAATCAGCTCGTGGCATATTACTCAAAATGGGGCTTGAACATAAATGCCAACAAAAGCGAACTGATACCGATTTCAAGAGAAGAATAAAAGCAATCAAAAATTCCAAAATTGTTATAAATGGGCAGTCAATCACCCCTTCGAAAACCGTTAAATACCTTGGCATAAAGCTCGACCCTCGCTGGAGCTGTAGTCAACACGTTCAGACAAGCTTCAACAGGGCAGCCGGCGCATACCACCACATAGGCTGTATCTTCAAGCCAAACTCCAATATCTCAACTCGAGCAAAAACAATATTCTATAAACAACTGATTAGACCTATACTTACTTACGGTGCCCCTATCTAGTCCTCTGCTCCTCCTTACGTACTTAAGAAACTGGCGAAATTTGAACGCCACATCCTCCGAAACATCACGTCACTCTACTTTAAGGCGAATGGCCACTACTATAGGAATAGTGACCTATACCACCAATCAAAAATAGCACCTCTTTCCTCTTACTTAGTTCACCTAAAAAACAACTCTATTTGACGCGCCATAGAGCACCCCAATCATCCAATCGCTCCATTCTAGACCTGGATCTTAACGATCAGAACGTCATCTTAGGAATAGCTCATAGGCAATGAAATTTTCACTCACAACAATTGAAGTTCCTACACTGAAAAAAATCCACATAGCGCCCAGAGCCATGTAACATAGCGCATTATTTATGGCCCCATACGCCATGTACATAGTACTCTGAGCCATGCAATATGGCTCCCAGCGCCATAATGTCAGAATCTACATAGCGCGTGGTGCCATATTACATGGCGCAGCATTTATGGTGCCACACGCTATGTACATAGTACCCTGAGCCATGCAGTATAGCTCCCAGCGCCATAATTACATGGCGCAGAAATTATGGCCCCACACGCCATATTACATGGTGCCATGAACCATGTAATATGGCTCATGGCACTACAATTATAACTCGCAGCCATGCTGTGTGAGGAGATGTATAAATGTCAGCAAGCTTCTTGAAGTTATTTATCCCTCGGGAATTTTCAGTTCGGAGCATCGAACTGAGAAGACTCGTGGCGTTTTGTTGGATGTGAACTGGAAAAAACACATAGCGCCAGAAGTAATAATTTATAGACTTCTGGCGCCATGTACATAATCGATTTCACATAGTTCCACACGCCATAGTGCATAGGAGCAGACGCTATGCTTATAGCCCTCCACGCCATGTACTATAGTCCTCCATGCCATGTACTATAGTCCTCCACGCCATGTACTATAGTCCTCCACGCCATGTACTATAGTCCTCCACGCCATGTACTATAGTCCTCCACGCCATGTACTATAGTCCTCCACGCCATGTACTATAGTCCTCCACGCCATGTACTATAGTCCTCCACGCCATGTACTATAGTCCTCCACGCCATGTACTATAGTCCTCCACGCCATACAGTATATTCCTCCACGCCATACAGTATAGTCCTCCACGCCATACAGTATAGTCCTCCACGCCATACAGTATAGCCCTGCACGCCATACAGTATAGTCCTCCACGCCATACAGTATAGTCCTGCACGCCATACAGTATAGTCCTCCACGCCATGTAATATAGTCTGCCACGCCATGTACATGGCGTGGAGGCCTATGTACGTTTCGCCATGTATTATGGCGTGTGGCGCCATATTTTATCACAATCCCTAAAACGACTATGTACATGGCGCCAGAACTCTATAAATTATGGCGTCTGGCGCCATGTGTTTTCTCAGTGTAAGTGAACTTGTTTGTTTTGTTTTACTTGATCAAAATCCAATCATCTCTTGAATTCCATATTTCTCTTCTAAGACACCTTAATTCTGGACACGATCCTCTTTTCCTTAAAACGTCCAAGGTAACTAAGTAGATGAGCTTAGCTATAAGCATATACTGTATTTGAAAAAAATCCAAAAAGGTTAGAATTTCGAGCCACAAGCCACTTAAGGCAAAGCTCAAACGTCCATCTACATATAATGTTAAAGAAATAGTTTTAGGTCATCTATTTCAAATTCCTCACCACTTCACTACCACAAAAACCTAAACTTTCTAATGTCAAATCAATCAATTTCCAATGTCAAATCAATCTTCAATCTTTATTAAGTTGTTACACTTTTCAATCGTACAATAGACGAAATCACTTGGCCTTAACATTTAACGTTGTATTGTTGCAATTAAATCGAAAACGAATTAGATAGGAAAACGAAAACGAAGGGAAAAAAACCTTATTCTTCGAAAGGAAAGCAATAATGTCTCTGCCAGGAATTTTACGACCAACATTATTATGAGTAGTTTACGTTTTTAACGTTTTCCCAATAATGTGCCGTGATTGCAAGAGAAGTGAAGTGTATTTTATATTGTTCAGCATGCTGATACTGTAAGGAAGGTTATCTATTGAGTTGCACTTTGTTTTTATGGTTTTCCTCTTACGTTTTATCACCAGAAGATATTACAAGCAAGACTAATCGTATTAATTTTTGTCTGTTTGCATATTCCATTGAAGATTAAGTTTATTTCCCAAATTGATTAAAGGATAGCATTGTTTGAAAACTTTAATAAAAAGTACTTCTTGCTAAAGTATATAACATTATGTAATATATGTTCGCTTGTTCGCTAGACATGTAAGATATTATGTCTGAACATGAGACCGTATATGTAGTACAACATTCCCGTATTAATTACCAGTTCATATTATATTGAAAACCACACACAAAGTCATCAAAATTAAATAGATAAATCAATGATATGTGATCCCGCTGCAGCCCAGTCATAGTACTAAACCCATTTACATAGTGGAATAAAGTTCAGATTTGTGATTACATTAGTGAGTATATCCTCAATGCATTTGTACACGCTGAGAAATGACCGAAATAAATATGCAGTGCAGTCGCGATAACGTAAACAAGATTAAACCGCGGCAGTTCACGCTTACGGGGTTGTTCACATTCTCGGAGGTCACACATTGGTAATAACGTTAGCCTGATATATAAATAAATAGTGTGTTTATTAATACTGCAGTTCAAAAGCGTCAAATAATTTGAAAATTAAACATTATTCCACATTCAATTTTTATGCATATATCGATATAAAACGGTATGGTAGGTAATAAGGTTACATAAATAAATGTATTAAGTAAAAATGCTCGAACTTTTAGTTTGCCGCTGTCTTTTTCCAAACTTTTAACTACCGTTCTTTCTCTTAATGTTTTTAACACTGATATGTGGTTGGAACAAGTTGAATCACTTTCTGCCTAATCACTAGCTTTGTTGAAAATTTCAATCGCTTCCTTTGCATTAATATTTGGTCTTTTTTCTCCTATTAATATTTGGACTTCCGAATCATTTTCTTCGCAAATTTCTACTAGATTTGCATGCTCTACTGGGACATCAGTGTTTCATTCCTCAATATGGTAAACGGTGAAAGAATCCTTTAAATAAATTATGCATACATATTACAATTCAATTCAAATGCATAATATGTAATATACAATACAACATACCGCTGGGTATAGAACTTCAAGTAACTGAATAGTTTCTCTTATGGGAACCTGTACCTCATTATTAACCGACCAACGATCTCTTAGAACATTTAGGGACAAATCATCATCATCCTCAACAGCTGCATCTTTCACATTTCTGGGTAACGGATTTCAGCATTAAGCAATAGTTTTCGTGTCAACCTGATTCCATGCGTGAGCGAGGCTCAAAATAGCATCCTTAATACTCAAATTTTTCAAAATCTGTTCAATGTTACCACCTTTTGCCAATATATTAGAGAGCCGTTTTTTTCTGTAGAAAAGTTTAGTTAGCCTTATAGCAATCAGATGCATTGGTTGATTAAATGGTGTAACATTTGGTGGCATGAATAATGTTGAAATGCTTCCATCTCCTGTCTTTAACTCATTTTCGGGTGAATCAGCGGGAGCGTTATCCAAGAGGAGAATGGCTTTCATTGGAATACTCCGTTTTTTTAAACCTCTGTACCTATTAATGACGAGATGTGAATCAATCTATCCTAATTTTGATATAAATTCTTACATCTGGAACAAAGTGGTTAAAGAACCAATCTTTAAATATTGCTGTCGTGATCCAGGCTCTTTTAGAGTTTTCATAAATTAAAGGGCAAGCAAAATTTTTTGCCCAATCATATTCACTTACCTCCTAAACTACTGGCCATTCCATTCTAAAACTTTTATCATAAAATAAGTACACTTTAAGCTTTGTTTTGGTATAAAAATAAGCAAAATTAACCTGGTCCAAATTATTCAAATAACGAGTTGAAGTGTCTACTTCCGGTTTTACACAGGAAAAAAAAATGTGTTTTTTCCCAATCTAATTTCTAAATTAGAAAGAACAGCTAATTTCCTATACCAATCATTATAGTTAATGTTTTTCAGATTTTTTTTCGAGTCTCAGAATCGGCTTCCAAAAAAACCTTTCATCAATTTGGTCAATTATTCAAAAGCCCATAGCTCGGCAACTAAACCTCAAACAAAATCCAGAGCCTCGACGTTTTTCGTTGTTCGCTTCACGTGAAATGCCCCAGATACAATACAGGTGTTGTCGATTTGTGAGCCCCCATAAAATTAGGCCACGAGCCGCCACTGATACCAGCACCACACATGCTGACACAGATGACAAGGCATCGTCTGCCAATGACACAGGTAAGCGTGTATCGCCCCACTTCGAAACGAGTGCAAAGAGAAAAGGTATGCAAAACGTCATCACTTAACTAAGCAAAGTACTTGCAGAGCTCCGTTGTGACTTTCACCATTCTATGAATGTATTTCCTGAAGTAGCTGTGTGTGATAGGAACTAGCGCTTTCATTGCGGTCGCGATCATGCCAATGTTTTACGGAGCGGGTAAGCATAATTATCCATGCCCTCTTAAAGCTTGTAGCCCAGCACTTCTCCGAAAATACAACTGTTAACTGCTACTTCTCTTCCCACTACTAGAGCTTCGGATGTATGCTCTGAGTCCCCCAAGCGAATTAACAGTAACTAGTGCCCTACCGCATGGTTTTGGGATATACTCTTTCTTTGAGTCCAGCATCACTTTGGTATACTTCTCTAATATAATTGTCCAATTTCCTGGTCTTAAGCACTTCGATGCCAACCGCCATTGGTATAGGGGTTGATATTCTCTTCTTTGTCAGCATCAGAATCTCGGCATGTATGATCGCCAGCTGGAAACTATGGCTTTCCATCCAGCCTTCAACTCTTCTCATTAATTGAGTGAGCGTGAGATAGGCGAGGTCTTCTAGATGTGGCACCGGCTGCTACATCATCGGCATAGCTTACCAAGAGCACACTTTTCGGCATTCCGAAGAACAAGAAATCATTGCAAGCAATATTCCATACGTCTAGCCCAAGAACCTCCACGGAACCTTCAGCTGTAATATTTTTTTGCACAATTCCCTAATTTATCTCGTTGATCAAACGAGGATCTTTCAAGCAGTCTTATATCATGTCCAACAACAAGTATTCTACCCCAAAATGTCAAAAAGGATCCAATATGTCGTTCTCGTTGAGTGAAGAGCGTAAATAAACACTTTTGGCATAAATAAAAACAAGATAGGTATTGTCCTATGACATGGGGTCTCAGCATGCTTTACTGCGTTAATAACTTGGCGGATGCGCTTTTATTGTTGGGTGTTTATTGCCGAACCCATGTTGGTTTTTCAAAAGTTCACAAGCACTTAATATACCTTACCTATCTTTGGCCGAAGCTGCAGTAGCCCTTCTAGAATTTTTATAAAGTTTCAAAATGAAACAGGATCCCAGCACATCATCATCGTACAGACCCAGGTGATAATGTGCTAGGAACGCTTTCATTTTATAGTCAAGGTGAGCTACATCACTTTCCAGTGTGATGGAAAGACGCGTGCCATCAAATACATATTATGGATGCGAAGCATTGTTGATGAGCATATCTCCACCACAGCTGTCAACACTTCGGCTGGAATATTGTCCGGGCCTGTGGCTATTTGGCTCTTCATTCTTGCGGCCGGATGCTATTTAGTAGGCTTGACTTCATGTGTCCCCGGTCACCTCTTTGCAGAGAGTTGTGCATTTCCTTTTTTATCTGCTTTATAGCTATTTCCAGATTTTTTTGTCTTTTTATGGCCTACGACAAGTTGCAACGCTCCTGGTTCACCAATAGGCCTCTGTACCCTGGAGCTTTTTGCATCAGTTCTGCTAACCCCTCAGATAACTGATAAGTCTTCAGTTTGCTCAGTAGTGGCTTTCGTAGTGGAATCAACGCTCCTCAGCTATGGTGAAATTTACCAGCCTGCACTGACCTCACCGACAAAGTGACTCCAACAGCTTTCTTTTATCCAATTTCGAATTATTTCTAATATATTAATGTTCTAAAAACTTGGTTTGCGTCTCTGCTTCTGTTTAATAATTATAGTGCAAAATCACTCATCGTAAACTTAATAACCACTTGCCGATTTGCATTGTCTTTAGTTTTTTGTAACCACCAGGGGTTTGTTCGGCTTGGTCATCATGATGACCTATTTTTCATCACTAAACCTTTTAAGATAAATTTTTTATGTGATCAATAAATCGTAAGTATTTAAAAATACTCAAAAAATACTATTGAATTTTCAGTTCGTAAAACCTCAGTGGTTCAATTTCCATTCCTACATGACAAACGCTGCATTTGTTATATGCTTTTACCAATACGGAAACTCAGAGCAATATCGTTATAAAAACTCTAGAATTTAAAGTAAATTCAACTTCACGGTAAAATAAAACCTCCACTTTCCATGAGATATCCACGACTTTTCCATTCATATTAAAATCTATTCAATCTTTTTCTTGATTATTTCGTGCATTTGCTGCGTGAAATATTTCACTTTCTATAGGATTTATCGATAATAAAAATATTATTTTTTCCAATCAGAGATTCAATAAAACAAATCAGAGCGCCTTCCTTTTCTGGCAAATAATGTAGTATTTTCAATAACTCCGTATGAAATATTTCCTGCCCTCGATTTCTAAAAGCTCATTCCCCAGCCTTGTCACATTGCCATCCGCAATTTTATTCTACGTGTTGAAATATCACACCTAAAGTGAATCAGATATAAATAGCACGATTTATAGTTGAAATTTTCTTTGTGTGTTTGTTCTTTCGACTCGCCTGTGAATCCTTTTTTAATAGGATTCCATTTCGTTTTCGTCCTTGTGCTGGTCTTTTTTTGTTCGATCCATAAGAAGATGATAAATTTGAATTGAATAAAAGGTTATAATATAAGAGGGAACTAGCGATGTACGGAATTCTTCCACTTACTCGTATGGAACTGTTTGATTCTTTCGGGGATACTCAAACAATGACTTCTTTCAACTGTTTTATTGTTCTAGTTGATTCCCGGTGTGTTTGATGAACAACCTAAAGAGGGATGTATACTCTGAATTTTCCATTGACTAAGACGATTTTTTTCTCGATTCCATGCAATACAAATCACATAAAAAATATATGAAGAAGGTGCTTATAAAGAAAAATGTTCATGATTCGTCCGTGGAGGTTGTGCAAAGAGGAACAGTCATAAATTTTTTGCTGTTATGAGGTGGGCGAATCATGGTCTAGGTGAAAAAGTTAAGCTTAAGAGAAAGATTTACTCATGGTGCCAGAAAGATCGATGTGATATCTTTTGTCGTTACCACATCCGAAGGACCCAAGAAGTTAGTGAGCTTACCATAGCAAATGAGTTCTATCTAGTGTGTATTCATAGAAATTTAATTGACTGAGGAGTGTTAGACAGAAAAATTTAAAAATCAGAAAAATTTAAAAACCAGAAAAATTTAAAGTTTCATTTTGTAATAAAACAAATTAATAGATCGCTTGCGTTTTGTAGATTTATCATATTGTTTTCCATCTGTTGAAATGTATCCGAAGAAAATCGATGGCAAGTGTTTGCTTCGAGGAATATGAAAAACAAACATAGAGATTTTAGCTTCGTTGGGTCAGGAGACATCTGTAATGCACAATCTATAAAAAATAGATGAAGGGAAAGAGCGTTAAGGAGCTTCAGCTTCGATGTGATGCTTGGAAAAAACTTCCGCTGATTTGCTCTAAGTCGGAAGGTAGCACTGTTTCACCGAGTCCTCGACCTTGAAGCGACTTACTCAATGCCTTCTTTTTCAGCAAGGTCATCAACTGGCACACTATTTTCTTGATCAGCTGCTTACAATTCACTGGGACAGGAGTTGTTATTGTTTCCAAGGCATCTGTTCTGAATAGAATTGCTCTGTTATTGATAGGGGGAGCGCAAAACACGTCTATTATTTAAAAGTGGTCCTAAATCAAGTATTTTGCCAGAATATCTTAACGGAAAACTATTCAAAGAGTATTCAAAGCTGAATGGACTAATTTTACGCGTGTACGAAAAAAAGGTACACTTACCAATGTTAATTACTAATTTGTTTGTATCACACCAAGTCGTAAGGTTATCTAGGTCAGATTGAAGTCCCAAGCAATCACGAATATTGGATACTTTTTAAAAAATTTGTTGTCATCTGTATAAAGTAAAATTGAAATATGTTTCAGGACCGACGGGAAATCATTTGTATATAAAATAAAAAGGAGAGGTCCTAATTGACTCCTTTGAAGAATACCAGATATTACATCGAACTCTGATGAAAGAGTGCCACGTAAAGATATACATAGTTTACGGCAGTGGCGGCTCGTGGGAATCAATGTAAGTGGGGCTAGTCTGCAAGGACCAGTACTTACTTATATTGAAAATTTCGGAACAGTTTTATATTTAAAAATGGGGTTAAAATAAATAACTACTATGCACAAATAAGTCAATGCAGTAATTAATTCCTCCGGAAAAACTCTACTAAATATTCGCATCAGCTTATTGCTGCCTATTTTTCCTTGCGCCTATTTTTCTGTTGAATAAATCGATCACCTGCTCACTAAAATGTTCAGCTTCTTTACTAATAGATAATACTGCAAATAAATTGAAACGTTTTTTATATTTATTATAAGTTTTAAAAGTTTCAGTATTATTTAGGTTGCTAAATCATCTTTCAGAATCTGCTGGATTTAATTGGAGTGATAAAACGTATTTAAATTAAATTATTTATTTGTTAAACAGAAGAAATCATATTATTATCTTTAAAAGAAGCTTTATAATTCAGTAGCAGATGACATATTTAGAACACTTCATTATTGTATATTAATTTTGACTGGATTAAACTGGATTATTATCGTATCCCAAACTTATCAATCCTATAACATGAGGATTATATGGTTTTTTTTTCACCATTCATTCCTTATGATTAGACTTCCTTGATTTCAAACTATTTCTAATTGAATTGAATTAATAAACTAGATCCTAGGTTAGGTTAGTGTAAAACATTATGAAGAATATTCGAAAATGTTATTAAAATTTTTCTATCGTATTTATCATATCACATTTTCTATCATATTTATCATGTCACGATAATATCAACAAGCACTGTAAAAGCAAAACCATCGTTTACTCTTCAATTGGAAAACCCAATTAGCTTAATTTAACCCACTGGTACTACACACACTTTATTCAGTTAGCGAACGACGAACAAGCGATATACCAATAGAAGCTTAAGATTAGGGCTTAGTCCGTTGATTACTCTTTTTGCCATTGCGTATTACATGCACACACTCTGCGCTCAGTGATTTTTACTAATGTTCGAAGAACAATAGTATTAAACTCGTTTCGCCGAAAATTCATATTTCTTTATATATATATATATATATATATATATATATATATATATATATATATATATATATATATATATATATATATATATATATATATATATATATATATCTATATATATATATATATATATATATATATATATATATATATATATATATATATATATATATATATATATATATATATATATATATATATATACATCAGCAAAATGATTAAGGAAGATAATCTCTGGAGTGGCCAATCCGATTGAGCTGAAATTTTCGGAGAACGTAGATGTATATAGTAGGTAGGTCCATGATTTAAATTCAAATATCCTAAACCTTTTGGCGGCGGCGAGCGTTTTAGTGAATTTTGAGGAACTCCTATATTTCCAAGCAGTGTAAATTTTTGTTAAAGAAAAGTATTGGGAATGAAAACTAATTATGTTTTTCGCTTGTCTATGATAAAGAATTGGAAATTTTGAGCCGTGTGTGGGTGCAGGGTGCCTAAAAGTAGGCAAGGATTTTTTTTCAAATTTTGATTTGTCATTACTTGTAAGGAAAACAATGGATCATCGTGAAAATTACAGAGAATATTGATGTTGAATAAAATTTGGCAAATATAGATTTTCAGCATAAAGCGGGTAACCCTGTAGCTGTGGCAGGCTGCTGAAAAAAAATCCTTCAAATCATTGACCTTCCTAAAATTTTTTTGATTTTTGACAAAAGTTTCAAATTTTTGATAAACTTTATCTTTTGTCCTTCATCTCAAGATAAAATTTTCAAAATTCCGATTTGCATAAGAATGGCAACCCATCACCAAATTACGTCTATTTTCAGCACTCGAAAGTTCTGTTCACGAGAACTGACGACCGGATAATTCGATCATAATGAAATTTACAGGATATGTTGGTATTAGCTAGGACCAGGTCTGATAGAAGTGATTTTTAAATGCGGACAACCCTGTGGCAGTGGTACCATCTTGAAAAACTACTGAGAAAAAAAACATCTTTTTGGCCTATAACTTTCGATTCAGCCATCAGATTGTAACAAAATTTACACAATACTTGGATGTTACTCTATGTAACATTTGGTGAAAATTTGGGTGAAAAATTAGTATAGGGCTGGCAGCTGTGGTGATTTTGGTCTTATAAATCTGGCAAATTTGCTCAGCAAAATAAAGCTTTTTTCCCTATAACTTCCGGTCCAGTGTAGAAATCGAAACGAAGTTCATGCAGGAAATGGACCTTAATGTGAAGTAAATATCGTAGGAATTTCGTACAAAAATCAAGAAAGGGCTGCCAGCTATGATCATTTTTGTAATTTTGTGGAATTTCTTTACTGAGCGATTATGTCATTAGATTTCCAGTTGAGAATGATCCTGCAATGAAAATTAACAACAAATATTAACGTTTTAAAAATTTCAAAAGTTTTGAGGGCGGTAACCCTAAAGTTCTTTTCACCCGTACACCTTCCAGCGCAGTGATTCAATCGAAACAAAATTTACTGGTTGGGTTTAACTTAACGTGAAGCAGATTTGATATGTATTTTGCTTTGCTGCTGACACAGGCTAACCAGCAATGTGCCATTTCCGTTAATATTGCACCAACAGATGCTTCAAATTACGTTCTCATATGCAAAGCATTTGCAATAAAAATAAGGAATCAATTTTTAAATTTTCCGAGTTTTGAACATTTTTCGGATGGCAGCCTCAGACAACGTTTAACCGCTGAAACTTTCGATGAAATCCTGCGATGAGAACGAAATTCAAAGGATAAGTTGATTTAAATACGAGCTTGTTATGGTAAACTTATTGCTGCTTCGTTCGGAAAGTGTTACCAGCACTGAACATTTTCATCATTTGTGTTACAGTTGAGTTTTGTTGCTTTGGATAAGGAATGGTTGATATGATTCTACAAAACAGTGTATTACGTCTTTCCACACTTTTTTGTCACTCAAAGACAATTTCTTCGAAAATTAGTTTTCTAGCGGTTCAGGTGCGCTAGAGTTTTTTTTCATTCGTTTCCTCTCTTTTCTGGGGCTAGTTCAACTTAGCCCGATGCACATTGCATGTGGAACAGAATATGGAAAGAGAATATGAAAAAAGCATCGCGCGCATATTGCATATGCGAAGTAAGTTCTCTTGTATTGAATTATATGTACATACGAATTTGTGAATGAAAATGAAATACAAATTTCGAAAGAGACGAGACATGAATGGATTTTAAAAACAGCTAGTGAGCGAAGTATTTTGATCCTTTGTGTCGCTAAAATGAAATTTTATAGTTTGTAATAATTGAAATAGAGATTGGTTTCTTTACATTTTGGAATGAAAAAGGTTGGTGGAGCTAAGCCCCACTAGCCCCATACGTAGAGCCGCCACTGGTTTACGGCATTCCCGATAAGAAGCTATCCAGGAAATAAATAGCTGTGGAAAAATAAAATAAGATAATTTACACAATATGGTCCAGCTTGTCAAAAACCTGTGTAGAGTCAGTATAAATGCAATCTACTTGAAATCCTGCTTCAATTGATAGAATAACGGTGCTGGAGAACTCTAGCAGGCTAGTAGTTGTAGATTTACCTTTAATGAAACCATGTTGAAAAGGAAATAATATTGATTTGCTATGAAACACCACAACATTACTGATTATCGCCTCGAATAGTTTAGCAACACATGAAAGTATTGCTATGGGACGATAGTTGCTTGCAACATTTCTATTACCTTTTTTATGAATAGGTGTGACGATTGCATATTTCTGAACACTAGGAAGTATACTGAGAGACGGAGAAAGTTCAAACAAGTGCACAAGAATAGGAGACAAGTAGAGAGCACAGTAGTTTCCATTTTCAACTTGAAGGGGAAGCTCTTTCGTTGGAGGCTACATGTATACTGGTTGTGCAATCATCATCGGGGCACTACAGCCCGAATCGAGCCTTAGCCTCCTTAATGCTCCGCCTCCATTTGTCTCGGTTCAGTGACCGCGTCTTCCAGTTCAGTGCTCCCAAAAGTGACCTGTTGTCAGCATCTATCGAATCGTCCCAGCGCTTGTGTGGGTTACCAACTTGCCTGACTGACTGGCCGCTTGAAAGATCGTTTGGGGATTCGATTGTCGTTCATTCGTGCGACGCGGCCAGCCGATTGTTGTTTTCGGAGTCCTTTTGACGGTAGAGACTTCCGGCTCGTCATATATGGCATACAGCTCGTTGTTGAATCGGATTCGCCATCCATCTTCTTCCCGTATTGGACCGACGATCCTTCGCAATATCATTCTCTCAAACGTACATATTCAAGGCTTTTCACAGGTCTAATAATTATTTTATAGATGCGAAGCTTCATATTCCTGTGTACGCATCGAGATTTCAAAGTGGGAAGCACCGAAAAGAATGTCTTATTGGCTAATTGAATCCGTTGTTTGATTTTGTCAAGCTCGTTTCCATCCTTCGAGAGGTTCATCCCTAGGTACACGAAGTTGTCTTCAAGGTTGAAGTCCCCTATTGTTATGTTTTGTCTTATTGGCGTCCTTTTCCTTACTTGAGTCATCATTTTTGTTATTTGTTTGTTAATTTGGCGGTTTCGTCCAGAGCTACAAATACTTCATTGGCGTCGTTGAACGAACGTGACATAATGTTGATGTCATCAGCGTAAGCTACTAGCTGTGCCGACTAAAATAATAGAGTTCTTCTCGTGCCAACGGAGATTTTTCTGATGACATACTCAAGCGCTAAGTTAAAGAGTACCGGAGCTAATCCATCTCCTTGTTTTGGCCCTGTATTCGTCGAAAACGAGTTGGGCATATTATTCTGAATCAGCACTTGTAACGTGGAGTCGGTCATGGTCATTTGCTGGGATTTCGAACTGCAGCATGTTGTTATAAAATGCAGTTTGGTTGATGCTGTCGTACGCTGGTTTGAAGTCGACGAACATTTCCCATTATTTTTCCCAAAATTTGTTTGACCGTAAATATTTGGTCAGCTGTCGATCTTCCACGTCTGAAACCACCTTGATATTCACCAAGAATTTTCTCAGCGTGATGGAAAATCCTTAACTCTAAAATCTTTGTCAAGAGCTTGTACGACGTACAAAGTAGTATTATGCCCCTGTAGTTTTCGCATAGCAGTTTATCTCTTTTCTTGTGAATGGGACATATAACACTTTTTCGCCACTCATCCGACATTGTTTTTTGTTGCCAAATACCTGTCACCAATCCATGCATTGTCTTTAAAACGGAAATCCCGCCTATCTTCAGGAGCTCCGCGAGGATCCCATCGATGCCCGGTACTTTGTTGGGTTTCAAGCGGTCCATGACCTATCGGACTTCATTTAGTGTAGGAGGGTGAGATGAGGCACTGTCTAGGTATGTGCCAATTAATGATGGCGATTCGTCGGTTGCGGGGACATTTCCGTTCAGTAATTGCTGGAAATAGGACGTCCATCTTCCCTTCACCTGTTCTGAGCCACTTATGATGCTTCCATCGGCAGCCCTACATAGGCTAGTTTGTGGTTTAAAGTTTTGTTTTAAGTGCCTCACTACTTTGTACGCTTGTCGAAAGTTGTTAGCCATAAAGCTGTTATTCATGTTATTCAGCATGGTGTCAAAATGCTTTCGTTTCTTACGTCTAATTATTCTATTAGCTACCCTTCGAAGATTGTCATATTTTTTTTTCTTGGCTCTAGTCGGTCGTTCAATGTGGATTTTGTAGACCGCAATCTTTTCATCCAACGCGGCTTGACATATCTCGTTGAACCATTCATTTCTGCCTTGTCCGGCTGTATATCCCACTACTTTTTCAGCTACTGCGTTCACTGCGCTTTTGATAGTAGTTGAAACATCGTTGATACACGTGGTGTTAGGCGTGGAAGCTAGTTCTATTTCCAGAGCAGATCTATACTTGGCTTCCATCGTCTTGTTTCGAAGCTTGTCGACATCGAAATTGCGTCTTGAACTTGCTCTGGCTTCATACGACAGTGATATTCGACATCGAAATCGAGTCTTGACTAAGTAGTGGTCGGAGTCGCAGTTGGCCGCACGGAAGGCTAGCACATCTAAAATACTGGAAGCCCACCTTTTCTGAATCAGAATATGATCAATCTGATTAAAGGTGCGGCCGTCCGGGGATGCCCATGTCCTTTTATGAATGTCACGATGCAGGAAACATGTGGAGCTTACGATGCGCTGCTTCTCGCAAAGTCGACCAGTCGTTGTCCATTGTCGTTGCATAGGTCGTGAAGCCTACATTGGCCGGTGGTTCCACGGTGTATTTCCTCCTTTCCAACCTTTAGTTTGAAGTCGCCCAGCAGAATTTTCACTTCATTTGTTGGCAGAGAATCATATAGCCTTTCCAAAAGGTTATAAAAATTATCTTTCACTGCCTCCTCCTTATCTTCAGTAGGGGCATGAACGTTAAATGAGCCAAACGTTAAAAAAAACTTTGCACGAATGCGGATCGCACACAATCTTTCGTTGACAGACTTGAAGTCGATTATTTGCGGTTTAAATAAAATCACCAAACTACAACGCATCGCTTTGGGTTGCAGAAAAAGGCCGGTAGCAGCTGAACTCTCTGCTGCTCACATTGCGGCAAAGATAGTGCTTACCAAGCCTATCAAAAGCAGCAAATGCACCAAATAGTAGCCTCTATTTGTGAAAACCATATCACTCTCATAGATGTAATATACATAGAGCCTATCGTTTGCTCACTGTTTCTAGTGCATTCAACTAAAACAGATGACCCTATCATCGTCAGCCAGACAGATGTTCCTCTGGCCAGGGCAGTGCCCAGGATAAGAAACCAAAATGCTCTAGGACCTGACGTAACGCAGAGCAGCAGCTAGATCGGCTGGCATTTTTTTCATAGGGAGCACAGCTTCCGGAGAGAGCATTCAACAATCAATGCTAACTCAGAGATTCTTGGACGCCAGACTAGTTGTCCTGCTGATAACGCTGAACGTACGAAACACTTTCAACTCAACGAGGTGGACAGATATTTTTCGGGCCTTTGAGCAGAAGTTGCTTGCTGCCCATGATGTGCAACTGGGTTACCCATGATATGCATAAAACCCGAATTCACAAACCAAAATCCACATTTCAAAATTTATAAAAACAAAATCCATACATTGAAGTACATTTTAGCGTATGCGTGAAATATTTCAGAGCAGCTCCGAAATATTTCACGCAAACGCTAAAATGTGCTTCAGTTGTGAGAGTAAATACCTAATATCTAAATTCTTCAAATGTGTTTTTTATTTGTTTTCTCATGATGCTAGCACAATGCCATACTGTTATACGCAATACATTTTAAAAAGTCTAATTCCGGAGTTATAGCTCTCTTATTGAGTAACCGCATAATTTTTTTGGAACGAATATGATTTCGTTTTACAATTGGTGCATATTCACTAGCTTCAATTCTGCTGAACGTGGTTCTAGCCATTAATACCTCATTTGAAATTTGTCGAACTACAGAATACACTCTAAGATTATCTTTTCCATCAGCAACGAAATTCTAACTTTTTATTTTTATAATGAAAGTGATAGTTACTTTGTTAGAACTGACAATTGTAAAGTCTATTTCACCCTGATCATAAACTTAACTGTTATTATTTTCGTTACCTTCAAACATAAATTTGATAACAAATAATTGAATGAATCGTGAACGAGAAAATTCTAGCGGAATTTGTTGTAGTGGATTTTTTGCAAGTGTGTTTCGTACTTGTGGATTTTAAGATTATGGATGCCGAAAATATGGATCGTCGAAATTGTGGATTTTTCAAAATTTATAGATTTCGTGTGGTTGGATTTTGTTTTTGTGGATTCCATGGTGCTCCCTTTTGCTTCAGATCATGAACAAACACGAAAATGTAATTCATTGCCTTGCTGCTGCCTACTGGGTAATTTCAATACAACGTACTTCTCAAACCAGCCTTAGCGAAAAACTGTATGCAGCTACTCAAAAACTATTTGAAGATGAGTGTTTCAATAGTTTGAAGATAGTGTCAACAAGAAAAATAGTAATATTAAGTGTAATTGATTAAAAGTAAAGGAGAGATTCTGATTCATCGGTTAATTTTTAGAGCTATGCAGAAAGATTTATCAATGGTGAATAGGCTAGAAACTTCAATGATTGAATCCTTTATTAATCTATCTAAATATTTCTACGAGTGAAAGCCTACGCACTAAGTAGATACATAGTGCAATCCTTGCAGTGAGCTCAAGAGAATTGAAAGATAAAACTAAGGGGAAAAATACGCAGTGGACAAAAAAGTTTGAAAATTGATTGTCCTATTGGATCGATTTTTTTAGAAGTGAAGAATTTTCAATCAAAGTCGTATAATCTTAGATATCTGTAGGCCTTTACAGCTTTACTTAATTTTGAATTTCTGTCCTACTTTTAAGCTAATCAGTCTACAACAGATTTCTTTAATATTCGCTTTCCAATCATTCAAGTGGCTCTTGCAGCTTATTCTCTTGTTTCTTCAAACCAACCAGCATGCTATCCATTCCTTGAACTTTATGACATTAATGACCAAAGTAAATTAACCACTAGCAACTCTCTCATTACCTAATCACTTTCATTATCAACTTAGCTAAATTGCGATGGATATCAATTTCTTTGGCGTTACACAAGCGTGTGCACAATACGTACAGTACCTTTACTTGCAAGCATCGATGTCACAGCTTGTGCGTGACATAAATGACCACTTGTCCCTTGTTCTGATATAACAATTGACAGCCTTTGTGGTTTCAACTCATTCCACTGCACGTATCTGTGACTTTAACAGCATTTATCGTACATTGCGTGCAATATACACTTTTAACGACACAGTTGCCAGCGGTGCATGTACCGAAGTGTTTAATCTGAAAATCACCATATTTTTTCACTGTTATGTTTTAGTGAGCATTGAGATCCTAGATTATGATACCGGCTACCAGCTTATGCCTAGTACTATACTCTTCGCAAAACAAATTCAACAGTCAAATCCCATACAAAAAGAGCTTTTCAATTCGTCAGTAAAGCTCTTTTTTATGGGATTTGACCGTTGAATTCGTTTCGCGAAGAGTATAGTACTAGGCATTAGCACGAAAAAATCTTTGAAGACATGTCACAAGACTTTTTTAGCTATTCAATGTTGAATTCGCTAAAAAAAAAACCTCTACACATATTTCTTAGTAAATTAATGCTATTTGAACGAAATTTTCATAGCTTCGAAACCACTTAGTAAATATTTAATTGTTAATAGTATAACCTCTGCTATATTCTTTCATAATCTGATTTTAATGCCTAGAAAGATAGTCTTCACTACATTCAATACGTATTGGACCGTAGAATCTAATCGCGCCCAATGTGGGCGTCTTATTATTTGACTTCAGAATGAACTTGTTTTTATACACATCAGTAATAAAATATTTTATGTGTTTCCTTAGAAAAATTAAACAAACCAGAATACAGAGGCAACTAGTATTTAATGTAATGATTCAAATTATACTTCATCTCGACTTGTTTCTCTACTATCCCTGAGAGGTACATATAAATTATTACTGAGGTCGAGCATTGTTCAAATAGTTTGTTTCGTCTCGAAAGCACTTAAATCCAATTTACGACCGACATGAATGCGTACAATGCATACTCATATCTTCATCTTAGAATATTTCATCTTTGCTGTCTTAACCGTAGCGATATACGATCGGCTGCGATTAAGGACGCTTTTTCTGTCCTGGTAGCACAAAATGCATCTTAACCTGATATTTGCTCATTTGAATGACGAAGAATTCTAGGCAACCGAGTCGTTCATTACGTTCCATGAAGAATTCGCTGGCTGCATCCTTACAAACAACACACACACATTTATCAGTCTTCATAGATTTGTGCAAGATGGAATTGAAGCTGGAACGACTATAGATCTTAAGTTTCCCGAAAGACTGGTAAACGATTCTTCAATATTTGCATACTTGGGATGATATTTCGCATTCATCATTATCATCACGTATAGACCCTTTGTTTATATTGATTCATCGTTTTCCTCGCCGTTGCTTGGTCTTTTGTTGTATTTGCAACTGCTGATGATGATGCTGTTGTCTGTGCTAGTTCTTCATCATGGTACAACGAAATAGCACCGCATATTGCAATGACATGGGACAGACAGTCAAACGGTACAATGGCAACGATGATGGCAGTAATAACGACTACAGCAACAACAACAGAGGCACAAGTAGCAGTAATGCTTTTCTCAAAAGCAAGAGCTTTAATCTGGACCCGACTTCGAGCAGATATACGTTCGTAAATAACAAAGGCTTCTCTAAGAGGACTCATTGCCGATAACGCCAGGGCCTCGAATCGAGTTGTGTAGATCAGCATATAGATGAGCAACAATGACGACAATGGCAACGCCAAAGGAAATAGTATGTTTCAAGGAAATGGAAATGCATACATGTCAGCTACATAAAGTCTTAGGTACGATGATTCTATCCTTTACGAGTCCTACCTACACTCAGCACTTTCGTATGGGCCTGACTGATGATGATATTGAAACACTGAAGCAGCACAAGCAATTGCAGATGACATAGAGTTTGGAACCGACATGTCCTATTTCTGTCCCTATTGAAATGTTGGTATTTTTTTCCGAGTTTGGATGTATTGAATGCGTTCGATGCGAGGCAGATAATTTCTATAAATTATTAACAGCTTCATTTGCTCGTTCTGCTGTATTGTATTATTGAAGGATAGCAATAACTGCTTGATATTTACTTTATTTACAAGAACATTATTAGAGGTAAGTTTATGCTTAAACTGAATAATAACACAGACACTTTACAATGAATAAATCTTACAAAATCTTTATCAATACTTATTTGATCTAAAAAAAAATGTCGCTGTTGAAAATGGAAGCGCAAGAACAAATATTTGTAAATACTGACATACTCCCTCTATCTTGTTTGAAATAGCTTTAAACATCATTAGAGAAATTTGATGAATGTCATTTATTCCCCATAGTAAATTAAAATGGTAAATCAAACTACAGTAAATAAAAATGTATGACTAAAGGTAGCTACGTTTTAGCAGTCGAAAAACTTAGCAATCACTTTCGTGCTCATATTTGTTGATAGGACTGCTAAATTTGCTGATACCAACTGCTAAAATATACAGTATGTTCCACAAAAACGTCTCTTAAAAAAAGCATTAAAAACCTAATTATTAATTGTTTGCCAATTTATTTCTTAAAATATACATTATTATAATACAAATTTCGCAAGTTATCTCAATACGGAGTCCAATCGCCGTTATTATTTATAATTGCTTCGCATCTTCTGCGACAATTTCGGCTCAATTTTTGAGCATAATTAACACTGAGGTGTCGCCAAATATGTTTTAAGGTGCGTATAAGAATATATTCCCTTTTAGTTTAAGCTTCACCACCGACCACACATTTTTAATGAGATTCGCATCTGGACTCTGTGATGGACAATCCAAAGTTTGTATCCCATTTTCAGGTGACTTGGATGCTTGGGATTATTATCCTCTTGTAGAATCCAGGCATTGTTTTCAGTTCCACATAATTTTTCTGCAGACTTCAGTTGATATTTTTTATACAAAATGAGCATGAATAGAGCATCCAAGTTTCTAGTGAAAGTAATTAACTCTCTGAATCCCTTTTCTGCAAATATTTTTCTCTATTTTTTGTCCAAGCATTCTGCCAGTAGTTGTAGACAAAAAAAGATGATTCGTCGGTAAATATTACTTTGCTCCAATTACATTCCAAATTCTCCTTTGCACAGCTCAGCCTTTTTTGATTTGTGTTGCTGTCAGTAGGGGTTTAGGTTTCGTACTTCTGTTTGTTATGCCAGTTTTTTTTGGAGTCTGCGCCTTATTGTTTTAATTGAGACTCGGACACCTTTTTTAAGAAGTGTTTCTCTAGCCTGCCTCAAACTAAGCGTTGGGTTTTTTCCGAAAACTCTCACAAATCACTATGTCAACCCTTGTCGAAGTGCCTCTAGTACTATCTCTACCTGGCTCATTATCCACATTCCCACATTCTTTATACTTCTTTATCCACTTCTTCACAAACGAAACACTGGTTTTCGTATGCAGTGCTCTCTCTCTTTTATACTCATTTTAGGACCTTTGGGTTGAATAGCTAAAAATACAATTTCAAAACACTTCATGCACGCGGCACTTATGTTTTAAATATGCTTTCTTCACGAATGTTCAAAATATAATGACACAATTAATGAGGTGCAAAATTGGTAGAAGAGTATTAAAAGTAATTTACTGTTACACGTATGTGAAGGAAAAATTAACATGAGTCACGTTTTTATGGAACACACTGTACAAGTAACGTTCAGGTTATGAAAGCGAATAGATCAAAATAATATTCAAGGCCGAGAATGGGAAAACTCAGTAAATGATGGCTAGATTGATTGCTAAAAGTGGGTTTTGGCAGTGCTGTCACCGCTCTAAATTTTCAACGCCACAACACTGACTCGACAGCCCTAATTTTTTTAATTTTGGAAATTCAAGGATAGAGTCAACAGATCTTGATAAGGAATCTAAGGAATTTGAATACAGATGACTCACAAGTCAGAAGTGCCTTTAAACGAACTGATTTGATCAAAATATACTCGCTGATATAGTGGGTACTTAGCATCATCATAACAATAACGTAAAATAAAAGATACCAGAAAAACGAAGCTCACATCATTAATAGATTCGATAAACCATAAGGAGCCTAGATGCCTCCTAATTAGGACACCAGATATATAATCTTGAAAATGATTCATCAAATAAGGATCAATCCATTGCAACAATATACATAATATATATACTGGATGTTTATTTAGAGGTGTAGAGCTTTGGAATGAATTAAAATACGGATAAATAGTTTTGATTACCATGAAATTGGTTTTATTGGGAAGATAAATCTCAACCATTTTTATTTGAATATGATTTCGGGCATGTGAGCGCCACGACTGGCGCGGAGAAAGTCCAAACGAGAGGTCCAATTTTCGACTACTCAAATCAATAATTGGAGCCAAATCCCGCCAATAACACGGCAAAAGTTGGCTTCCAAATAGTCAAGCGTCTCGGGCTTGTCGGCGTAGCAGAGAGATTTGACGTATTCCCACAAGAAATATCCCAGCGATGTTAAATCACAAGACCTTGTAGGCCACTTCACAGGCCCAAAACGAGAAATTATGCGCTCATCAGATGCTTCTTTCAATATGTCGATGGTTGCACGAGATGTATGGCATTTCTCGCCATCCTGTTGAAACCAAAGCTACGGGGAGTCTATTCCGGAATGAAAAAGTCATTGATCATGGCTCTATAGCAGTCACCATTGACTGAAATATTGTTCGCAGCAGCATTTTTGAAGATGTATGGACTAATTAGGTGCGTTTTTTTGCACACCCGAGCAGGTCAAATTTTGATAAGCATATTGAATATAACAACAAAAATCCTGCAATTGTGGCGTCACTGAATCAAAAAATGTTGAGCAGTGGTAGTTTATGGGTTTACATGTAGAGTGTGCTGATAACATTAAGAGTGTTCTAAACGGTTCGTACCACTGCTGTTGTTTATTGTAAAACTGGCAGTTTGAATTGAATGAATTTGCATAGCACTCTACAATTTTCAATTATTTTACATCAAATCTTGTAGTGTGCAGAATGCTTTTGAGTGTTTCGATGCACATTATATTGTAGATTGTTTCATATGCAAGTTTCATGTCTGATTTCGATTAAAATCTAGATAAGATTTTATTCAGGCTTTTTCTATGGATTATTCTCATTTAACAACCAATCTAAGCAAAAGCTCAGCGAATACAACAACATTTTCGAACAACGCAATTTTTCTGCTCGGGATCGTTTTTTTGCAACCGTACGTTAACCTGCTCTGCTAGGTTGCAAAAATACGCACCTATTATTCCACATAAAGCACACCAAACAGTGTAACGGATGTAACGGTGTTTGGACAACCGCCTGTGGTTGCTCATCACTCCAAATGTGGCAGTTTTGTTTATTTATATTTCTCGAACAGAACCGTTTTTTCGAAATAAATCTACACAATTCGTAAATGTTGCTCAGGTGTCACCCTATTCATGATAAAATAGCAAACCAAACTAACCATAAAACGTATGACAACTGTTCCACCATACGTAGCATTAAAAAGTGTTGCCAATTTAAAGTTCTATACCTCTAGCAAAACACCCTGTATAAAATAACTGAAAAGAATGAAGTTGAACAAAAAGTGTAGTGGGGTCAAGTTTTTCATTTGAAAGTTTGTCTGGGTAAAATCGGTTTGAAGAGGTTGATTGAAAACTATTAAAAGGTTATTTGTATACTAATATGGCGCCAAAGTACAACTATAATAAAAGGTGATACTTCTCCGTCCGGGCAACAACTTGTCTTGGTGGAGGGAACTGTGGTACATCGCACATTTGTTCATTAAAACTTCCGGGTTGAGAGCATAAGAATGAATCTAAAGTATTGGCAGCCAAACTGAGTCTGAAACTCCACCCGTAATGCAGGGCACTTCTGGTTTCAACAAGATGGCACGACAAGCCATACAGCTCGTGCAACCATCGACTTATTGAAAGAAGCATTTGATGAGCGTATAATTTCTCGTTTCGGACCTGTGAAGTGGTCTGCAAGATCTTCTGATTTAACACCGCTGTACTATTTCTTGCGGGGATACGTCAAATCACTCGTCTAGCCGTAAAGCCCAAGACAGTCGACCGTTTGGAAGACAACATTCGCCGTGTTATTGGCGGGATACAGCCCCAATTATTGGTTAGAGTAGTCGAAAATTGAACCTCACGTTTGGACTTCCTCCACGGCAGTCGTGCCCGAAACATATTCAACATGCCCGAAATCATATTCAAATAAGAATGGCTGAGATTTATCTTTCCAATAAAGCCAATTTCATGGCAATCAAAACAAAAACTGCGGGGTCCTTAAGGAAAAATGCCTAGCAGAGATAATGTAAAATTTACCATACAATTTTTGAGGAAAATAAATAGCCATTAAATACATATATATGAAATGAAATTTAAAGATTGGCATGATAGAAAAATATATAGAGCTTAGATTCTACGAGGAAAAAAATATGCTTTACATATATTTCAAATCCAAGAAAGAATACTAGAACTCACTTCATTCCATGTATTATCCCGATTTTAATAAGAACTCTCTTTTAAGCTACTTAGTTAATTCTAAAATGTATGAAAGCTTTGAAATAATAATGGAAATAGAAAATTTCAATTGAAAAAATAAAAAATTTCACTGTTTGGCTTAAAATTGGCCTAACTTACGGCCCAACAAGACGTTATTCTGACTTAAGCTGTGTTTGATGAGCTGCTTTAGGTCGAGCTAGGTTGATATATTTGAGTAAAATGTGTTTCATGAGCAATTCGGCTGCTTTAACTTGCCTGCAGTTGCTCTGATTTGTGTTTCATGAGCCTGCTCTTAGTTGAACCAGAGCAATTTAGAGCCCGATTTCCACTTTTTTGGTAGAGCAAGTTCGGGCAAGCAACTAGCTGTTTGTTAACTGTCAAAATTGTGACTGAAGTAGAGTTTTTACTAGTGAATTGACAGGTTGAACTTCTAACAAGCAATCAACTTTGAAAATTGCTGAAAATTTCAGAAAACAGAAATGATATGAACTGTGCATCATTGACGATCTACAAGCTAGCTTTTTCCACACCATGGCAGCTGCATCAACCAGTGATGTAATTTAATTTTATTGATTTAACTATTTGCTATAGTTATACCTGGTACATAAAGGTTGGAGCTAAGAAGGCGACTGAGATAAGCCGAAGTGCGAGTGGTCTAAGTAAATTTGCACCACAATAGAGCGCGCGACGGCCAATCTGCTTCGGCACCCCAGTCGGAGGCACGCTGACATCGCGCTGATACAGGAACCGCTTCTGTATAAGAATGCGGTTTGCGGATTCGGGCGAGTCTCAGTGTGTTCCAGTTAATAGGTAGGGACAAGACAAGGGCTTGTATTGTCGCCAAAAAAGAGGTGTATACAATCTTGATTCCGCAGCGTTGTGATGGGGATACAACCCCTGTGTAGCGGTGTAGCGGGTAGTGGCACGGAGCGGTGCCTGCAGCGGTCTATCAACCATACGACATGGATCCGATCACACCCGGACTGAGAAGATTGGCAGAAGTGACTATGACAACTGATACTGTCATCGGCTGTGACGCAAATGCTCATCAAGAAATATGGGGAAGCACCAACATAAACGACAGAGGTAGGTGTTTGTTGGAATTTCTAAAGTCAACCAGCCTGAATATCCTTAATACAGATAACAAACCTACATATATTACTAGGAACAGGGCTGAGAAAATTAATATTACCTAGTAACTCCAAGTTTAATGGAAAGTGTCCATAGCTGGCAGGTTTCTAACCTGCCGTCGCTCTCGGACCACCAGTGTTTATGCTGAAATATCGGTAGTTCTGATATCTCACCCAAAAAAGTAAGGAACCCGAGAAGAGCATAATGGGAAGTTTACTAAAGGAAAACAAATAGACAACTCAAGGTACTAGGCGATCTGGATCTGACTAGTCCAGGACGACTTAACGAGCAGGTGAACTAATTAACGGGAATCTTAGTGTCAGCTTTCAAAGACGGGTGCCCGAAAAAGCCCGTAAAGAAAAGCGCTACCCTATGGTGCAATGATGAACTTACTGAGGCTAGAGGTCGCAAACGAAGAGCGTTTAACAACGCAAGGCGGTCCGGAAACGTTGAAGACTGGGATCGATACAAGCAAGAGCTGCCGCTCTTCAAAAAGAAGATAAGACAAGCCAAGCGCGACTCATGGCGGGAATTCTGTGAGAACAGTGAAAGAAGTACAAAGGCAGCTATACCTACGTTTTTGCGAAGGGATAACGGGGATTGGGAGTAGAACCCGAAAAAGTGTCTGGACATGCTTACACGACACCGCGTGATGACGTTTCTCGAGTAACTCACCAGCCGTCCGAGCAGCTGATCAAGGAAGTGGTAGATGAGGTCAAGATTGAACAGGCTATAGGAACATTCAAGCCTTACAAAGCTAAAGGGATTGATGAGATATCGCCCATCACGCATCAAGAAGCAGACAGGACCATCATCCCCATCCCGCAGTGTATTTTAAATGCATGCCTCCGCCTCGAGGTAGTACCCGAGCAGTGGGCAAAATCTAGGGCGGTTTTCATTCTGAAACCTGAATTATTGAATCATCATTACGTGAGCCAATTAGCTTAACATTGTTTCTGCTCAAAACACTTGAGAGACTTGTTGATATGCACATCAAGAGCTCGATTAATGTATCGAGAATACGTGTTGATCAACACGCGTATCTAGCGGGCAGATCAGTAGAAACGGCATTACACAAAGTTGTTGGTACAATAGCAAAATCTTTACAGCAAAAGGAATTCAGGTTGGTAACCTTCTTAGACATTGAGGGGACCTTCAATAATGTCACTGTTGCAAGTATCATCGATGCCTTAGTTCAATATGGAGTGAATAGAACTCTGGCGACCTGGGCATTGGACTTGCTCAATAATAGGCAGAATGAGGCTACCTTTTTTGATGCCAAAGCAGAGAGAATAGTCGGAACCGGAACACTACAAGCATCTTCCTTTTTCTAGGTCCTGACAAACAACGAAATACTGGAGAATTCAAGGACTAATGGCTTTGAGGTGGTTGCGTATTGTGGCACTTGTGATGGGTGCGTTCCCACAAACTTAGTCGGACCTTACGCAATCGACGCTAGACCATATCCAAATCTGGACCAGAAAAGCCGGTCTTAGGGCAAACCTGGCAAAACCCGAACTCGTACTTTTCACAGGTAAGCACAGGGTGCCGGCTATTACTGGGCCTATCCTCAACGGAATAACATTAGAACTTGGTGATAGTGTTAAATATTTGAGACTTATACTAGATAGGAAACTGACCTGGGGGGCTAATATGAAGCACAGAATAAGTAAGGCTCGTGCAGCTGTTTTTGCGTGCCGATCTGCCTACTCCAATTCCTGGGGTCTTAAACCTAGGGCGCACTACATATTCACATGTGTAGTGAGCCCGATCTTGCTGTATGGAGCGATCGTGTGGTGGAAGGCAGCGGAGAGTAAAACCAACATCAAAGAGCTAACAAGATTAAAAACTCTAGCGCACCTGAACCGCTAGAAAACTAATTTTCGAAGAAATTGTCTTTGAGTGACCAAAAACTTTGGAAAGACGTAATACACTTTTTTGTAGAATCATATCAACCATTCCTTATTTCAAGCAACAAAACTCAACTATAACACAAATGATGAAAATGTTCAGTGCTGGCAACACTTTCCCAACGAAGCAGCAATAAGTTTACCATAACACGCTCATACTTAAATCAACTTATTCTTTGAATTTCGTTCTCATCGGAGGATTTCATCGAAAGTTTCAGCGGTTAAACGTTGTTTGAGGCTGCCATCCGCAAAATGTTCAAAACTCGGAAAATTTAAAAATTGGTTTCTTATTTTTATCGCAAATGCTTTGCATATGAGTATGTAATTTCAAGCATCTGTTGGTGCAATATTTACGAAAATGGCTAATACTGGTTACCCTGTGTTAGCAGCAGAGCAAAATATATACCAAATTTGCTTCACGTTAAGTTAAACCCAACCAGTAAATTTCGTTTCGATTGAATCACTGTGCTGGAAGCTTTACGGGTGAAAAGAATTTTAGGGTTGCCACCCTCAAAACTTTTGAAATTTTTCAAACGTTAATATTTGTTGTTAATTTGCATTGCAGGATTATTCCCATTTGCAAATCTAATGACATAATCGCTCAGTAAAGAAATTCCACAAAATTACAAAAATGGTCATAGCTGGCAGCCCTTTCATGATTTTTGTACGAAATTCCTAAGACATTTACTTCACATTAAGGTTCATTAACTGCATGAACTTCGTTTTGATTTCTGCACTGGACCGGAAGCTATAGGGAAAAAAGCTTTATTTTGCTGAGCAAATTTGCAAGATTTATGAGACAAAAATCACCATAGCTGGCAGTTCTATTCTAATTTTTCAACCAAATTTTTACCAAATGTTACATAGAGTAAGATTCAAGTACTGTGTGAGTTTTGTTAAAATCTGATGGCTGAATCGGAAGTTATAGGCAAAAAAGCTGTTTTTTTTCTCAGTGATTTTTCAAGATGGTACCACTACCCCAAGGTTACCCGCATTTCAAAATCACTTCTATCAGACCTGATCCTAGCTAATACCAACTTGTCCTGTGAATTTCATCATGATCGCATAATCCGGTCGTCAGTTCTCGTGAACAGAACTTTCGAGTGCTGAAAATAGAGGTAATTTGGTGATGGGTTGCCGTTCTTGTGCAAATCGGAATTTTCAAAATTTCAATTTGACATGATGAACATAGGTCAAAATTTATCAATGATTTGAAACTTTTGCCAAAAATCAAAAATTTTTGAGGAGGGTCAGTGATTTGAAGGATATTTTTTCAGGAGCCTGCCGTAGCTACAGGGTTACCCGTGCAACCTTGAAATATATGCTTAGTCCTAGTCAACATCAATATGCTCTGCAATTTTCACGATGATCCGATCTTTAGATCACAAGTAATGAAAAACCCAAATTTGAAAAAAAGTCCTTGCCCACCCACGCACGGCTCAAAAATTTCAAATCTTTATCATAGAAAGCTTAGAACATAATTAATTTTCATTCCCAATACTTTTTTTCAACGAAAATTTACACTGCTTGGAAATATAGGAGTACCTCAAAATTCACTAAAACGCTCGCCGCCGCCAAAAGGTTTAGGATATCTGAATTTGAGAAAGTCGTGGACCTACCTACTATATACGTCTACGTTCTCCAAAAGTTTCAGCTCAATCGAATCAGCCACTCCAGAGATTATCTCGGAAAATCATTTTGCTGATATATATATATATATATATATATATATATATATATATATACATATATATATATATATATATATATATATATATATATATATATATATATATATATATATATATATATATATATATATATATATATATATATATATATATATATATATATATATATATATATATATATATATATATATATATATATATATATATATATAAAGAAATATGAATTTTCGGCGAAACGAGTTTAATACTAATGTTCTTCGAACATTAGTAAAAAGATTAGTTTGCATATGTATTACGGGCGCTTTATAAACCCCCCCAACGGTGGAGTTGGAAATAATTCTGAAACTTAGGCCCTTGGATCGATTAATCTTCACAAGCGCAAGCTTAGTGGCAATAGGCGCCATAGCGGCATTTTTACAAAATGCCGTAGAAGATTTGAGCTCGTTGCAGAAAACACGGACCACATGTTCAGAATAACACATCTTGGCAGGGATCGTCAGGTTAAGATACCCTCAAGAACAAACTGGAAAAAGAAAGAAGCAACCGCCGATGTAGGCATCTGGATTTATACGGACGGATTAAAGACGGACACAGGAGTTGGCTCGGGCGTGTTTTTATACGGAGTTGAGCCTTAACCTGTGGTGTAGACTGTCGCACCATGCTACTGTCTTTCAATCTGAAATATATGCTATACACATGGCAGTTGAGTCCATTGGTAGAACATTAACCAAACGAACGACGATTTGCGTCGACAAGAGGGCAGCCATTCTGGCTCTTGTGTCTTACAGATGTTCTTCAAAAACTGTTAACAATTGCAGAGACGCTCTAAATGAAAAGGCAAGACATACTTCTATCTGGATTATGATGGTGTAGTATATTATAGTGGGATCAAAAGCCGATGAATTGACGAGGAAAGGCTCAGGAGCTAGTAATAGCCCCTGCCTTCAAGGTCAATTGCTGACACCACAAGCAAACTAGATGCCCCCATATGGGCCAAACTAAAGTTCAAATGGGCAAACAGGATTGATTGCAAGGTGGCCAGGACATTCTCGCCACCAATTGATCCAAGCCAAAGCAGGAAACTGCTCAAGCTCAGCAGAAACTGTTTGAAAGCGATGGTCAGCTTGCTCACAGGGCACTGACTTACCGCATCTCATGCAAACAGAATGGGACTGACATCCACCAATTTGTGAAAGATGTGCGAGATGGAAGAGGACACCATCGAGCACACTTTCTGCTATTGTCTGGCCATAAGCAATAAACGCCTCAAGATTTTTGGTTCTTCAATTTCAAGAGTTGTCAGAAGTGGCTAGTACCGTCACATTGAGTCAGCTGATTCAGTTTGGCGAGGCTGTCTCTTGACAGCTCTCACAAGCCAGCGGAGGTTGGTGAATGGGCCCAAACAGGCGGCCTAATGATCGCCACGTACCCGGCAACCCTCTTTACTACCTAACCTAATTTACATATAGCTAAACGTACATATATCTAAAATTAAAAAATTATGGAAATCTATCTGAAATTGAAAAAAAAACACAGAAAAACTCATAAATCAATAAAATGCTATGCGGAAAAGTGTCTCAAGTTCATTGTTTTTATCTTAATTAAAAAAACTTTTAGAAAGACCTTAAAACTATCTCCATAAAATACCTCAAAACGAATCGAAGCCGACTACTGTTCGCATTGAAAAAAAAACACCAAATCGATTTTAAATTTTTCCCAATCTAAGAGTTCCGCTATTTTTCAGCCAACGTATCGTTTCCTTGAAAAAAAAAATCTACAAAACTTTCCCGAAAACTGCCACACCTGGTCACAAAGAAATTTAATTTAAAAATGCCAGCAGGTGCGGAACGCGTTCTGTACAGGGACGTTTAACGTATAGGTTGAAATTTAATCATAGACTTTGTTCTCGTCCTGTTCAACATGCTCTGATTAAAGACACCATCTACACAACGAAATGGAAGCAAGAGGTACACTACCGATATACTCTCAGACAACAAGTTTTACTATCATTGTCCAGATGACTCGATGTCTGGCGTTCGATTCTCCGAAGATAGTACATATGCAGCCAAATACACCTCTTCTCTGTTTCGCATTCCAAACCGAAAATTTGGTTCACACCATAGGCAATATTCTCAATGCCACCACAGAGTGCAACAGGGGAATGAAAGTTCGGCAACGTGAACTATGATACGTGCCAAACTTTTCCATTCAGAGAAAATGATTGTTAGGAATTTCGATGTGAGACGAAAATGGGTGGCGGAGAAGTTCACTGGGTAGATCGAAGGGAGGAAAATTGTCTTTGGGTATTGTAGATTGTGAATTCACCTGGAAAGCATATTTTTGCCGCACTGGCTAAAACAGTTCGGAGCAAAAATTGTATTTGGCCACAGAGATAAGGTAACAAGACCAAAAGCCAAAACAGCACACCGGTGAACTCATTTCGAACGCAACTGAAATCAGGTAGACATATTCGAAAGAAAGACTCGTGGGAGTCCAAATGTACACGAGCAACTCATCTGCCGAAAACTTTCACTTTGACTTGGTTTTCCGTTGACGTCAAGCAACTTTTACTAAATCGCTGTTTTTTTTTTATTTGATCGAATAGATCCTGCGGGAATCGGTATCAGAACAGAATTTTTCGGTAAAGTTCACTTTTGTTTAGGTTTAGTATTATCTTGTTGATTGTTTGGTTTTTTGGTTGTTGAGATGAACGGACAGGCCATACACATCAGCTACCAGGAAAGATTTTTATCAATACACACTTATAATTGGTTATTAGTATTGGTTTAGGTAAGAAAAAGTATGAACGTTACCCAGCAAACAATTTAGTGAGCGTTCACTAAAAACGATAGTTTCTCAACATTCAACAGACATATCCCTTATACAAAACCAAGCCTGTTCGTAAAACGATACGCAACAATAATTTTGCTTCGGAAGACCGACGCAATAAATAATGCAAGCCATGTGTATAAGCCCTATGGCCTGTGCGGCTCAGTAGCAGATTTTACATATATTTTTCCTCTAGTTTGCTGGTCGCGGTATCCCAAACAAAATTTCAGTTTAATTCGACTGTGCTGTGAATTCGTCTGTGCTGAACAGTGTTCTTATATAACGATGTTTTATGTTCGTCTTTAGCAGCCATTCTTTCAGTGTTTCAAATTTACTCTACTATGAGTAAATAATTTTAACTCATTTTCAATTCATAAAAGCTAATATATTTGAAATTGTTAAAACTATCGCTAATAATTCATAAAAGTATCGCATGCAACGAGTGTATAGGGGATATATACTCGCTAAAACCATATTTTTTCTGTCTCATTTAGGAATCGTTAAAAATGATTCTTCCCGGATGGCCATTTTAGTAGAACCAATGAATCGTTTTCGATTCATTTGCGAGCTCGTTAACGACAAAAACATTCGTAAAATATGACTCTTTTATGAATTAATTACGATGCATTTGGTTTGCTGGGTAACTTTGAAGACTGTGCGCTTTGTGGATGTATTGAAAATGAAACTGAGATATGATAGCTTGTGTGCTACTGAAAATATGAAATTTCCACAAACTGTCTTTTATTTCTTTTATAGTACCAGTGAATACAACAGCAGTACCATGACTTACAGCATCTTTAGATCATACGTCACTTTAGACCAAACTAAAAAAGACTTTAGAAGCTTGCACTTACTTCTGAATCAATCAATCTATCAATAGTGTCTTCCGATAAAATCAAACCTGTCGCAGCTGCAATACCAGACACAATCTCTGCTTGTCGAATTATCTTCAAATCCATAGCTATACTTTCGGAACTTTCGTTCTCTTTGTTATGAATCGAAAAATACGTACACATTCCAGAATATCCTCCAAGCATTCCCTCATACAAGAGCAACGGAACTATCGTCCAAATACTTAACTTCTGTAGTAGCCCGCTTAGAAGAATTATGAAATTCAAGAGCTGAATCAGAAGTACGAGCCATGTGTGCGTAGTCCAGAGCCATATTGCAATCAATGAGCCCAGAAATTTCCCACCTTTATGGATCGCGTAGTACATTCGAAAATTGAAGAGGTTTGTGGTCATCAGATCAAGCGATTTCAGGTGCCTGAAGAGGCCTTGACATATGTAGATTTGCAGGAACATCTGCAGAGCGTAAGGCGATATTTGCTTCCAATGTTGTTTGAATCTTTTGAATATACCGAATGCATTCCTTAAGTCCACTATGTCTTCCGAAGAGATATGTTCCAACATCTCTCTCTCACGCTCTCTTAGAAGCACCCAAAAGACTATCAATTGTATTACTGGAACAACAGCGATTGGAATCAACCGCTGAACGAACGTCAAATAGTCTGCTGAGAGTGTGTAGTACAGAGGTGCCAAAATATCAGCAAACTGTAGACCAACTACGTACGCATTAATTGAGCGTCTTTAAAATTGACAAGAATTAGCATGGACATCATCTAAATAGAAACTCAGTTTTACTTGTTGAACATAGCCAAGTGCTGACACAGTGCAGAAAATGATGTAGCGACACTGTATGCCAATCCCATCAGACCCAGGTGCTGCAGTGTTGACGTCATTGCGAATCCTACCAGATAGTAACCAAGAGCACTGCAGACTACTGAGACCGCAAGCTTCATCCTGAAAACATAAAAAACAACTAAATGATATCAAATCGCATCTGTTTTTCAGTTCTTTCAACGGTGCAAAGACAGCCTATTTTTGATAGGGTACTTTTCAAAAGAATTTGCATTTGGCAAAATAATATTACTCATTAATTACCACAAATACTTTCGCGAAACAAAACTATGAAAACCAATAGCTTTACCAACATAGTAGACTTTCCCATTGCTCGGCTGATTAACGCTTCTATCAATTCCGGAATATTTTCAAGAAGCAACAGCGATCCTATTGAGTATTCGCCTTTTATAGATCGGGCATGCTAAATTGCTTTGACTTCAGTTTACTTCACTACTTACTGATTTTAACTACTCACTTTATTCGCAATTTCATTTCCGACATCCAAATTGGACACATACAATGTTACTCTTTGATAATTGTTGCACAGTCCCATTACACAATATGCAATAGTAGCTCGAATTCGATCTATTGGAAGTATTTTTCCTCTTGAACGCACAGGCAGCTCTTCAGCATCGTCGGCCGTGTGGTATGCTAATTCGCTTGGCATTACTGGCAATGTATAAAAAAATATCTCCTGGTTTTGGTTCACTGAAACTTTCGCACAGAATTTTTAAAGAAATTCGCAATAATTTTCAAATTTTGTACGGCTCAGAACAATAAAATGTCAGAAATGTGTACACTTATTTTTATTTGTTGACAGTTGCTGAGAATTATGTGAAATACACTGAATAAATTACACTAGCAGCGATTTTAGACTTATCAAATTAACAAACACAAATCCTCAAGAGCTTATAGCTTGCCTTTTGAAATGTGATTGCTCAGGTTTTAAGTAGAATCTCTCTCTCTATATTTACAGTGGCGGAAAAAAGTATTCGCGGATGGCGAATAAAAGAAATTAATTCAATTTTTTTAGTGTTATAATTTGCTTAAATTATTGGTTTTTACTATGTCTTTTGAAATGTAAAAACAATTTTTGAGAATATTTTTCGTATGAGCTACAGAAGAAGCAAGAATCTGTTAGCTCCTAATTATGCCTGGGAAAAAATATTCGCGGTTCGAATTATATTTTTTTATATATTATATTCTAAAATTGTCAACATCAAGCCGGCGGATATTAAAAACGCCAATAAAAGTGTTGAGCACATAACATTGATTTTGCCGCAGGGGGAGGCGTGCTTCTATGTATAATACCGCAGTTGAATTTAGTGAACCACAATGCAGCGGCAATGTCGCTGTCAATGCAACCAAGCAACAACCAAATTCTGTTTTTTTTTTATTTTGTATTGCTAAATCCTGTTGTACGAGGATTAGATTGGCTTATCACAATACATATCAGCCATCGCTTGTCTATTCCACAGGACCATTAAACCTAATTCAAGTAGACTTAATTGAACCAAGTGGTGATGCCAACCTACGGTTGGTATCACCGCTAGCGATACGGCAAAATTAGAAATTTGGCAAATTCTGCCGCTGCGACGAAGTCTGCCGTCGGCATTTTGGGCATTACCATACAAAACAGTGCATTCTAATTTTTTGACAGCGGTTTATCGCAGCCCACTGCGGCAAATCGTTGTATTGTGTTTAACGCTAAAGATAGCGCAGTCAAGTATTTGCGTGGAGTTTGGAAAGGTTTAGTAGTGACAAAACTTTTTTATTTCAAAAATGGGCCGTAAAGGTTCGGAAACTAATCCAGAGGAAAAGAGAATTATTATTAACTTGAGAAAGCAAGAAAAAAGATTTGTTGACATATCGAATGCTCTAAATAGAAGTGAATCCACAGTGCGGAGTATTTGCCAACTACATGGATCAACGGATGATTTCAAAATTAAACATCACTCTGGCCGTCCTCCAGTATTAACTCAACGCGAATGTCGGAAAATTGTTAGTGATACTACAAGAAATCCAACAACAACTTCTTCTGAAATCGTTACTTACATCAGGAAAACTTATGGTAAGACAGTGAGTGCCCGGGCAGTGCGCAATGTACTGAAAAGTGCTACTTATAATGCGAGAGTACCACGAAAAAAACCGTTAGTCTCAAAACTAAACCAAAATAAGCGACTAAGTTTTGCACAAGAGCATGGCATGAAAGATTTCACATTCTGGGATACAGTACTGTTTTCAGATGAAAGTAAATTCAACTTGTTTAATTTAGATGGCAGGGGGCTGGGAAGCTCGAATATATCGATGGCATCATGGACAAGAACGTTTATTCAAGTATGCTGAAAGATGTCTTGAAAATCATCTGCAATAACTTGAGACTAAGTAGCAGTTATTACTTTCAACAGGATAACGATCCCAAGCACATGGCTTACTGTGTGCATCAATGGATCGCGTATAATGTTCCGCATATGCTCAATACGCCACCGCAATCCCCGGACCTCAACCCCATCGAGCACCTCTGGGATGATCTGGAGAAAAGGATTCGACAGTATATTATCACAAACAGGTTTAATTGTTTATTTAATATCTGTGTGAGCTTAAGAATAAATTTAGCTAAACATATTAAGTTGTTTTGAGTAAGACAAGGATTTAGATTTATATCTAAACCGCGAATACTTTTTTCCGCCACTGTATATATATATATATATATATATATATATATATATATATATATATATATATATATATATATATATATATATATATATATATATATATATATATGTACATATATATATGAATGTATATATATAGAGATATATATATATATATATGTAGATATATATATATATGTAGATATATATATATATGTAGATATATATATATATATATATATATATATATATATATATATATATATGTATATATATATATAGATATATATATATACATATATATATATATATATATATATATATATATATATATATATATATATATATATATATATATATATATATATATATATATATATATATGTATATATATATATAGATATATATATATATATATATATACATATATATATATATATATATATATATATATATATATATATATATATATATATATATATATATATATATATACATAGAGAGAGAGAGAGAGAGAGAGAGAGAGAGAGAGAGGAAGAGAGAGTTAGAGAGAGCGAGAGAGAAAAAAAGAAATTGACAAATGAAACCTAAGAAATGGTTACATTTTTGTTAAAAAAAAGTCTTCGAAATCAAAGCTTATTATGTTAAATGCTTGTTTATGATAAAGAGTTGGGAATTTTGAGCCGTCGATAGGCAAGTAGGCAAGGGTTTTTTCAAATTTTGATTTGTCCTATCTTCTGACAGAAACATAAGTTCGTCGTGAAATTTGCAGAGCATATTGATGTTGACTAAAACTTAACACAAATGGGTTTTGAAGACTGCCTTATTGCTTCCATTTTGTGTTCATATGCAAAGCATTTATAACAAAATAAGCAACGGTTTTGAGTCTTTGAAAGTTTGTGGTGGCCACCCCAGACATGGTTTAATCACTGAAACTTTCGATGATTGCCTCGGATGAAAACGAAATTCAAAGGATGCATTGATTTTGGTTTGTTGCGGTAGACTTATTGCTGCTGCTTTGGAAAAATGTTGCCAGTACTGAACATTTTCACTTGAACAATTTTGTTATAGGAGATGCTTTCAGGAAATGATTTTTGTTTTTTTGCGTAAGAAATGGGTGATATGATACTACAAAGAAGTGTATTACTTCTTTACACATTTTTAAGTGACTCATCACACTCCATCAGCAAGTATGCTTCTCCAAACCAAAGTTTTTACATATTTTTTAAAATATATAAAATATTTTAGAGACACAAAAGTGTATTTTTTAACCTTCCGTTTATAGTTTCGCTTCGTGATAAGTACCTTTTCTGTCGTATAGTCGATTAGTGTAAGCCCAGCGCAATCAAGCCACGATTTAATCACTCAGATTCCTTTGCTTGCATAAATTTCGACTTATCCTACCATAACCAAATTTCTGGATACACGTAGCCTTAATACCCCATCGTACATTATTTTCCAATGCAGGGGGCCAAGTAAAGATCCCTGTAGTACTCCCGCTGTTACCAGATAATGTTTTGGTCCTTCGTTTATAAGGTTATAAGGTAATATAAGGTTCTTTCTCTAAAGTATTCGACGATTATGCATGCTCAATAGCATGACACTCCATTATTGACCAACGCGCCTAAAACACGGCTCCACTTTGAGGAGTTGAAGGCGTTCCTTACGTCAAGTGTGACTACAGCGCAGCAGTGTGCTTTATCTTTGGCGTTGACTATCGAACCGATAACTCTTGTCGGTCCGATAGTTCGCTTTCGCTTTCAATTTTCGACAGCAGTCGCTCGTATATGACCCGCTCGAAATCTTTCCCCATCATATTTAGCAGGCATATTTGCCTATAAGATGATGGCTTCTCAATAAGTTTATCCTGCTTGGGCAGCGGAACCAATTTTTTTTTGTTTTCAAAACTTGGGAAAAATGACTTCGCGTAAGCACGTTGTAAATTAATCGGTGAAGACTTTTGGTATATCCTTTACCGCTAGCTTAAGCGCTTTATAGTATTTGATTCTATGGAAATAGCGTTGTGATTATTTCCTGAAGCATCTCTAGACACTTGGTATGAGGAGAATTCTTTTGTTTCGTATGCTCCAAGCCATGAATCGGACTCAGCCGCGCTACACAGCTTTTTAAACCTCCGAGAACACACCTATTTTTTCGATCATCGAGAACAATTGGGGTCAAATTGACCCCAACCACTTTTGCACGTCTATAGAATCGCCGCCACTGAAGATTTTCATTTGAAAAAATTTGTAGGTATAGATTGAGACCTTTTTTAGTAGTTCTCTTGCATTAAAAGTGCCCTAAATGTCCTTAACATTCATAAAAAAAAAATCGCGGAATAAACAGTTTGATCGAAAATCAACTTTTTTACAAAAAAATGGTAACTTTGTTAATTTTCAATATTTTTAGCTAAAAATTTAGGGAAATACACTCAAGGTATGACAAAATCATAAAAAAATTAGCCTTATAGTGACCCTTAAAAAAAAGTATTTATTTTGCATATTTACGGTGACGATTGTGAGGATTTTAAAATTTGCACATAGAAAAAAAAATCATAGCTTTGTCAGTTTTTAATACTCTGAGCTAAAAATGTATATGGATACTTTCAAGACATAGTAGAATAATAAAAAAAATAGCCTTTTATGAAGGGTTACAAAAAAAGGTGTAATCTTCTGAATAATCAGATTCTGATTACTTCGAGACATGATCGTCTTTGGAGGAATCACTGTCGCCAAAATTGTTATCATTGTCTTCAGCTAACAAATTATTACGTACACTAGAACGCAGATTATACGTCATGTTGCTAAAAACAAAAAATAATAGCCCGTGCAAACTTATTTTTTGGCTTTTTTTAAATTAATCTATCGATTTATAAAGTAAAAAAAATTGAATTTTTACCTCAAAATTGACGTCGAGTACATATCTATTTGACCCCTTAATCTGTTCAAAGGCTTCTCAACGACGATTGACGACTTGGGACTGTATGCGAACGGTGTAAACTTATAGTCAAGACACAGAAATACACTTAGGAGCCTGTAGTACCCCCTTTTCCCGCAGGCCTAAGCGCTGCGATCGGCCAAAAAGGTCTCTGGGGTCAATTTGACCCCCTGTGCTCTCGGAGGGTTAAAGTGCTTCTTCTTACTCTCAGCGATCTCAAGTTTGAGGTCCTTTCAGGCACATTTATACTGGCTCTGGGCTTCCTAGTCTTGTGACGAGAACGTCGGGGCATGGAAGCATCACACGTCTGCTGGATCTTACTGACAACTCACGCGGCTTTCGTCGAAGAGTTCTATCCAGTTCTATATCAGGGAGTAGCATTTCCTGGAACGTTTCTACATCTAGCGCTTTAGTTGACCAGCCAACCATGGTTCCGCTTTGGGAACTCACACACATAGTGTTTTTGCTACGTACGCAGTTTACCGACACTATTATGGCCTGATGGTAACTGTGGATGTAGTGCTAGTCCTTGGTTAAAGGGTCGCTCACGAAAATGAGGTCTACCATGGAACCCGTTCCCATTGTTTGTAAGGACGATATTTAATCGCAAATAAGCCTCCAATAACACGAACTATACAAGCTATATGATGCAATTGAGCATAAAAAGTCCGTGTAATGAGTTCAAACCCACAATTCTTTTTTTCTAAAGTGTCGTTGAAGTGGATTTTTTTACGTAATAATCATAGTAACACATTTTATAGTAGCCTCATGGGCTTATATGTACGTGAAAACATTTCAAAACTACAATGTAATCACGGAACCAATGGAAGAATGGCCCAATCCCTCACATAAAGAAACATAAATGTGGCATACAGTGTGGCATACTTGAATCTGCATTGTAGTGACAGCAGAAATCGTATGACCCAACTAAACAATCAAATTCTTCCTTAAGGAGGTCACTATCCTTCAAGCAAACCATCTATCTGCTATACTTATGGCCACACATATAATAAAAAAAAACTCTAGCACAGCAGAACCGCTAGAAAAACGAACGTTTGATGAACAATAGAAGAATCGTGCAGATTTGGAGTGCATATTTCACAACACGTGCTCCAACCTACTTCGAGGGAAACACCGCTTTAATCTCACCAATGCATTTAAACCTATAGAGTCGAAAGGTTTTCAGGGCTACCACTTATATGAATTTCAAGATTTAGGAAAGTCAAACACTACAAAACTTTGAAAGCAGCATCTCCTGCCCTCAAAGAAATTTAGAGATTTTCGAAGCTTAATATTTGTTGTTAATTGTCACTACAAGATCATTACCGTTTGAAAATTTTACGATAAAATCGCTCAATAAAGATATGGAAACAAAATACAAAACCAACAATAGCTGGCAATACTGTCATAGGGGTTCAACCAGATTCCTACTGAATATTGCCTACAATAAGTTCCATTCACCGTATAAATTTCATTTTGATTTCATCATTTCACTGGAAATTATTTGGCAAAACCCCTTTTTTCTGAGAAAATTTTCCAAATCCACGACACCAAAATTACAATAGCTGCTAACTCCAACCGAATTTTTCAGCCAACCACATGTGGCTTAGAGTAATGTTCAGCTACTGTATGAATTTCGTGAAAATCTGGAAACTGAATCAGAATTAAAGGCGAAAAACGGTTTTTTTTCTTTGTAATTTTTCAAGATGGTACCACTGGGACAGACCACATTTAAAAATTGCTTGTATCAGATTAAAAATTGCTTGGTCCTGTTTAAAACCAATACATTCTGTGAATTTCAGACGTACCTGATTATTGGGTCGTGACTTCCCGTGAACAGAATTTTCTCATGCTTATGCCCGGTGTGAGATTTCAAAAGTGTTGCTTTGGCTTTGTAAACAAAGCACCGAATTCAAGTTTCAAATATTAGTGGGTTTTTGTTGTAAAAAGCGAATTTTTTTAAGAGAGTCGATGATTTGAACGTTTTCATTTTCATTGCTTGGCATAACTGCAGGGTTGCCAGCATGTTTATAAAAAACTACACGAGTTTAGAGCTTAGTAGCATCAATATGTTCTCTACGTTTCGTAATGATCTAATGAAAGTTATCGCAACTCCAAAATTTTTAAATTTTCCCTATCTCATTTTAGGCATCTAGCGCACACATAGGGTTAAAAATTTGAAAAATATTATCATATTCACATTTAAAACCTGTTCGAAATGCATTCAATAAACTTTATTTTTGCAAAAGTTATTTGTTAACAAAATAAAAAATATACTTAAAATGTCACTAAAGTTGCCGCCGGCGCCAAAGGGTTAAAGATCATTGTTTAATAGAAAAACCCACGCTGGGCGCTAATATATTATCATCGGTATTTCTGGGGTCTAATACTTTTTGTCGGAATCGAGTATCGTTAAGATCCCTACAAAAGTAGAGAACAGCAAAATAAAGGTAAAGATGTCAGAGTCATACTTCCAGATCGATTGCAACAAAGTACAATATTTAGCAAAAAAATATTTTGCTAAAAAAAAGGCGTTCATAGAGATGAGGTGAGAGGTACAGGGATGATATTTGTTAAGGGTGAAAACCCGCGCTTCTGCAGCAATACTTCGCTTTATATTGATTTCACACAGTTCGATTGTATGAAAATCGTTAATAAAAAGTATTTCTTCTAGAATCAATATAAATAAAAACTAATCATATTGTTCTAAATATCAGAATCAACGTCGAAGCTCAAGTCTTCACATCCATGCAAATCTCATCCATTTTCCTTAGAAAAAACTTCTCAGTCTTTCAATACCAAAACTTAGCTGCGAAATACTTTTGCATCAAAATTCACAGTTCGCGTGAAGAAATTTTGCCATCGAAACTTTCCCGAAAACTTGGAAACATTATAATTCTCGCAACATAAATAGAACCAGCTGCAATCAAGGGATTCTTCACGAATTCTGACTTCTTTGGTATGAAATAAGTGAATTTAACTCGGACTAAAGTTTGTCGCGATGACAACCGTCATCGTGCAAATAGTAGAAGCACACTGCTTGTATATTACTTTCCATTCCAATGAAAGTTCTATGGGCCAAACACTAACAGCGACACTATTTAGAGTGTTGTATTTACCGCAGCTGCCTGCAGTTTTCATCAAATAAAACTAAATTTCAATGTTTCCACTTTTCAGAAACGGTTTTTTTATTTTTCCACTCTTCAGAAACCGTTTTTCATTTTTCACTCGTTCGATGTTAAGTTTACGACAGAAGCGAAAACTTTTGATGGTTTCGTTGTTGTGATTGCAAACCTGACGCACCTCAAGATGGTTTGGCTTGCCGCTTCTTCTACCGGGATGCAAACACCGAATTTAACAGCATACAATATTTTCATTAGCCGAACATTATGTGCTGTAGTTGTGTAGAGTTCTGAAACTAGGAAAGAGTTTGATGGAGCAACAGCTGAGAGTGTTCTTACAATGAGCATACTGGTGGTGTGGTTAACATTAGTAGTAAAATCCCAGCACTCCTCTGCCTTGCCTGCGGCCCTTCAGTCAGTCTGCTATCAAAGTTTGACCTAGAATTGGTCTATATGATTTATGCGGGTCGATGTTTGTCTACCCTACGTGGACCTAAAAGTTTTTGATGATGATCCTTAGAGAGCGGCATTGCAAATGTGGTGCTTTGAAAATGTGTGCACGAGATTTCGTTGCTGGCTGTTATTTGGTCTAAATTGTTCTTCGTGTTGAATGATGATTGAATACACTATTTAGAGCATAATGTATTTTGTTTATCTCAGTTAGGACGTATAGGGAGTACGATAGGGTATTTTAAAGCTAATTTACTTTCGAAACTTTGGTTGAATGTGTCTGGAAATATATGCGCCCAGTGTGGTAAAAAAACAAATTGCTCAAATATACTTAAATCACTATTGAATCAGTATAAATCATGGGTTCTTCGAACCAATTAACACAAAACTCGTAACTAGCAACAAAATATTTTGCTCGAAGTGGCGGTCTAAACGTAGATCTCATTGCAAAAAAATGTCTCAATTACGTTAATGGATTTTCTCGATACTCCACAAAACGAAATTCAATTTGCCTATGCCAAACCATTGTACGTTTCCATTTCAAGTCCCGGTATCGCTAATTTTCATTATAACCCTGAAAATCCATTTTCACCCAATTGACTTCATACACGCATTTCGTTCGACATTACAAACTCGGCAAAATGCAATAATTCGAATATTTCTACGATCTCCCAAAATATAATAGATTAATTTCACCTGACCATCGAACTGCTATATGTGCTTAAACTTTCTACGAAACTTAATTAGAATTTAGTGGCCGTGGAGCCTGTTCCTCTTTCTATATCATTTTACCATTTCCAAAACGCATTCATGTCTGTTTGTAGGATACGGCCCGTGCCGCAATTATTATTTGCAAGCCGAAAAGTATCAGCCAATACTAAGTACGAAACAATGAAATGAAGTTGGCCACGGACGCATCCAGCCATATGCTTAGTTGCTTTATATCGATACGGATAACAACTTTGTTTTGCTTTTCTATTTTAGATACATTGGAAACGGATTCATGCAGACACAAGTGCATAACAGCAATTAACTGCCGGCTAGAATAATCGACTCGACGAACGTGTGGCTTGTTTTCGGTGGATGTGCGTCGGTTTACCGGTTCATAAACGCTTAACAATGAAAAACGATAAATTTACCTGTGAATAGGTCTGTTCGCGTACTACGATTAATTGCAATTAATTGCAATGAAGCCGTTTTTGTACTCCGTTTTACTGAAAACCGAAAATTTCCCCTCCTTCAGTTACTTTCAGTAGGGTCTGAGCTAGTGAAAAATACTGAAAACTGCCAAACGGTTTTTGGCGTAACGTTATGAAGGACGAATATTTTTGTGGTTATAATTTATCACCGCTTAGGATGACTTTATTGTCACTATTGTTTTCCCAAAAACCGACAACTGACACTTTTGTTTGTCAATTTTCAGGAAATGCAATTAGAGCGTTTTCGTACTTTTCCTGAATTTCCCCCATCACATGATTCAGGAAAATTCAGTAAAATTCAGTGACTGAAAGTACGCGAACATACCTAATATGGTAGTTGGTATCTCTGGTATGATATCTCTGAATTTCGGTACTGCAAATCATAGATTGTTGTCTTTATTAGCAGCTGAGTTTAAATTTTTAGTGGCTGTGAAACAAGTACTGAAATGTGGAAAAAATCAGAAAAAATAGTACCTAGTAAAAGGAGTAGCTTTGGAGCGGACATGAACTTCGGTGTGCCTTATCAGATGATCGCCCGAATGAATGGGATGTATTTTAACAGTCGGATTTACGGAGGATTTCACATACATATCTAGCCGTATCTGAACATGGGAGCTGAATGGGAAAAAGAAAGATACATAAGGCCATAAGTATGTTAAATTCTTTGATATTTTCCATTTCGCCTGGAATATGGCTGTCGATAATGCATTTGTTCTCTGTTGTTTTTTTCATCCCATTAAGAACTTGTGGATGAGTCTTCGAAGTTCAAGGGTCTCCGTTTTGCGTGCCAAATACTACCACAAGGTCATTTGAATGTATAACGCATAGACCAGACACTTGCGGCCTCCGTGAGTTTCTTGTGGCGAACTTTATAAAAACTATCCATCGTATTCATTGATTTTTTTATTATTTAGATTACTTCAATGAGCACTTGAATTGAATTGAATAATGACCGATATGTTTTCGTGACTACTGGTAGTAAAAAAACAATTGAGGTATAAGCGTCTCTACATGAAATGATCATCCACGAAAGTTTATCTTTACAAAAAAGTTTAGGCTAAACTCGACTACGTGTTCCCTATAGCCGTTAGACGGTTTTACCGATAGATGTTTGGCTGGTATGCTTCAGTTTTTGTGGCTGTGTGTTTGTTTTTAGCAGTGTTTTTTGTTTGTTTTTGTTTAATGTGTTGTCTTCTCGTGCATTGTTAATATGTTTTCATACGTTTTTCTTTAATTTTTGGCCCTGAATAGAGACATAAAAAGTAGCTATGAAGAGGCCTGCCTGACAGTAAGAGTAGATGTGGCAAGACGGTTCCTGGATAGAATCGGGAACTAGAGAAGCTCAGGAAAGTACCAGAAAACTTCTCAATCGAGCTTGTAAGAGCTACACTTAAGATGACTGGATTGCCTACAGAGCCTCGCAGAGAACACTGAAAAAAATTCACATGGCGCCCAGAGCCATGTAACATAGCGCATTATTTATGGCCCCACACGCTATGCATATAGTACTCTGAGCTATGCAATATGGTTCCCAGCACTATAATGTCAGAATCTACATAGCGCGTGGTACTATGTAACATGGCGCAGCATTTATGGTCCCACACGCCATGTACTTAGTGCCCTGAGCTATGCAGTATGGCTCCCAGCGCCATAGTTACATGGCACAAAAATTATGGCCTCACACGCTTACATAGTGCCATGAGCCATGTAATATGGCTCATGGCACTCCAATTATAACTAGTACCCATGCTGTGTGAGGGAACGTATAAATGTCAGCAAGTGACATTAGAGCTTATGTCTACATAATTGACTCATTTTGAACTGAAGTACTGGCTGCGATATTTTCGATACTTCGACCGGTGCATTTTCACACTGGAGCAGGAACATTCAATAGTGAATATGCTGACTCGAATTATCGAATTTATGTTTGGTGGAATTAATATTTGGTGCACTGAAAAAACACATAGCGCCAGACGCCATCGTTTATAGATTTCTGGCGCCATGTACATAGTCGATTTCAGTCGATTTGTGATAAAATATAGCGCCACACGCCATAGTACATAGGAGCAGACGCTATGCTTATAGCCCTCCACGCCATGTACTATAGTCCTCCACGCCATGTACCATGGTCCTCCACGACATGTACTATAGTCCTCCACGCCATATACTATAGACCTCCACGCCATACACTATAGTCCTCCACGCCATACACTATAGTCATCCATGCCATGTAATATAGTCCTCAAAGCCATGTACATGGCGTGGAGGACTATAGTGTATGGTGTGGAGGACTATATACATGGCGTCGAGGGCTATAGTACATGGCGTGGAGGGCTATAAGCATAGCGTCTGCTCCTATGTACTTTTCGCCATGTATTATGGCGTGTGGCGCTATATTTTATCACTATCCCTAAATCGACTATGTACATGGCGCCAGAAGTCTATAAATTATGGCGTCTGGCGCCATGTGTTTTTTCAGTGAACATATAAGAATCTGGCGTTGACTGGAAGATGCACGTCGAGGCTTTGCAATGTCCTAGAGAAGGATCAATCAGCTAAGCTGGACTTTATAAGATGCATGGATGGTGATTTTACCAAGTCCAATAAGGAGGACTCAATTTCCGGGCACTCCATTGATTGAACTGCTGAAGGCATATGCACTTCTGACCAAACCTCCTGCTCTTTACATCAGTAGGAAATGCTGGTACACAGCTAGATCTGTGGTTACTAGTGAAAAGGTCAGGGATGCAATCATGTCGCTTGAAAATTTCAAATAGCCGGGCCAAGATGGCATTTACCCGGTTATGCTAACGGAGGGAACTGGCCACTTGGGGCAGACTTAAGATAAATCTTTTGGACATGCCTAGCTTTGAGGTATGTTCCGTCATTTTGGCGACAGCTTAAGGTAGTTTTAATACCCAAACCGGAAAGAGATAAGTAGTTAGGCAGATCAGCTTAACTTCATTTATGTTGAAATGCCTGGAAAAGCTTGTTGAACGACGCATACGCACTAGGGGACTTAAGTTTAACCTCTTGAATGATGCGTACCAGCGAGGAAAATCATGCGAGTCGACTTTTCATTCTCTGATTTCCAGAGTTGAAGGAGCAATCTCAAATGGTGAGTATGCAAAGGTGGTATTTGTGGACATTGAAGGAAAGCTGCGAAAGCTCATGCCGTCTTAGTTAAGTGGATTCATGCCATCTGACTATTACTTGAGACATGGATCCGACTACTACTTGAGAACGGAGGTGACAAATGTATGTGCTCAAGGATGCGCTCTTTTCATCGCTCCTGCGAAGTATGCTAGTTGACTACCTGCTAAACGAATCACAAAATAAACAGGTGCATGCGCAGGCTTATGCTGATGATGTGGCCACACGAGCAAACAGAAAAGATCTGAATGTGGTTTGTTGAAATACATAACGCGCATTGGATCTTATTGACAGCTAGTGTTCGAAACACAGCCTAATAGTGAATCCTGCTAAGATGAAACTTGTGTTGCTCACCAAGAAAAGAAAACTGGAATGACTAGAGGTTCCTAACATGAAGGGTGTAATTCTTCAACTTTCAGATGAAGTCAAACATCTTGGAGTAATCTTGGACAAAAAACTGCTCTGAAAAAAATCATGTGGAAGTGAATATTACTCGTGCTTTAAATGCTTTCGGGCAGTGCAATAGAACTTCACCACATGGAGCCTAGAGTCTCGTGTAGTTATGTGAATCTACGTAACAATCATAAGACCGATGATCACGTACGCATCAGTGGTGTGGTAGACTATTGTGAAGTTATTGTATGCCCACAAGAAGTTAACTACGCTACAAAAGACTGTGTGCTTGGGTATCTGTGGTGCCATGAGAATTACTCGGGGTGCAGCCCTTGATGCGCTTTTCAATTTGCCTCCTCTTGACATTCAAATTCAAGGTGTGGCAATGGGCCGTCTTCATAGACTAACTAAGCTTCGCCTATGGGTAGGAAACGACGATGTGCGGCATGCTTCTATTAGGCGTTCGATGCATGAGAGCTGCCCGATTCGCACTATGACTTCGGACGCTCGAGTGCCTTTCCTCGACTTCGTGAGAAGGTAGGTAGTAATCTTCTTGAGCAGAAGGGACTGGGAGGTTTCAGATGTTTGTGCGAGTCGATACTCCGAGATCTTCTTCACGGACGGCTCAAAGACAGATGTTAAATCTGGAGCTGTTCTCTATCCGCCTTCATCGAATGACAGGCGGGCCTCTTCTCTCGGAGATCATGTTCCTGTTTTTCAGGTAGAAATATTCGCTATCTTAAGAGCTGCCTGCTGGGCGATTGAAGAAAAGCTGAGGGGAAAACATATTGCTATTTGCAGTTACAGTCAAGCTGCACTAATCGCGCTACATAGATCCCTGACTAGTTCGAAAATTTCCGAAAAGCGCAGGGCACAATTGAGCTCTGTCCCCAAATTCAATAAAGTACATCTGCTTTGCGGTCCGGGGCACTGTACTGTTGAGAGAAGTGAAATCACTGACGCCATTGCGAAGCAAGGTTCGAGGCTTCTACTATAGGGCACTGAACCTCCTTTAGGTGTGCCGACCGCATATGCACATGCCATTTGTCAGACGTAGGTAGGTGATGCTCACAAAGATAATTGAATGACTTCTGATGTTCTGATGATGTCTAAACACAAGAAGGTCTTCGTTTCTGAGCCCAAACAAGCGATTGCGGGATTCCTACTCAACGGGAGCAGGAAAGTTTACATAGCCATAAGAGGCATACTGACTGGGAACAGGATGACCTCTCTTCATCCTGCCTAGAAGAAGCTGACTCTGCGAAGCGTTTCTTCTGTGAATGCCAAGTGTTTGCGCATCTCAGATATCAATGCTTTGGCAAGAATGTAGCTCGTAAGATAACTTCTTTTACTCTATCCTAAATTTTGTGTAGAAGTCTGGGAAGCTATAGTAAGTACAATGAGTCTTTTGGCCTGAGTACTTAGAGATGCCAGGCGCAACTCCTCCAATCTATCCACACATACACAACTGCTATCAGCTTTTTAACCTGTGGGAAAATTCAAATCGAGTTTTACCAAGACTTATTGTCGAAACGAGATCTTACGATAACATATACGAGTGCATATTTTTAAGTGTTTGACGGACGTCCACTCGTCGATAATCTTCATTAAAAAAAAGTACAATCCAAGTGGTTTATAACCTCAATATCCGATCAGTCCGCTGAAAAGCTCATTGACACTTTAAATTGGCGTTGGCGTAACTTTAATTGGCGTAACGTAAAACGTTGGCGTGATGCCATTTTTAAACGCCTTATGCCATTTCAATTGAAAACAAATATGTTTAGAACTTGCAACTTAACAAACAAAAGTGAATTTACAATGAAAAGCTACGTGTAAAACGAGTCGTGAGGTTCAATAAAATTAAGAAAGGAGTCCTGGAACTCTTTCAGTGTACTAAAACTGTATAACATGTTGATCCTTTAAATCAAAAATGTTGTCCAGAGAAATGGAATTGGTCATTTCCTTTTTTTTTGAGGTATTCCTTTAAAAAGCAAAAATTGTTGAGGATGGTTCATTTGCAGGTTTTCTGTTTATGCATCTGCCATAGATATAGCGCTGCCTGCATGTTCATCAAAAACCATAGAACGATATTTTTTGGGCCATAAATGTGTTCTGTAAATTTCGTAATGATTTGATGTATTTCTGCGAAGTTATTGCAATTTCAAACTTCACAAACTTTCTTTACTTACTTTTTGGCAATTTGCATCCGCATTGATTTTAGAATTTCCAAAATAAAGAAATCCCGCGACAGCCCTTGCCCGGGTCTAGGGCAAGGTCTGCTAAAGAGCTTCATCAAAAATTTACAATCAATGTAATTATGAGTGTGGAGTGATTATATACATATAAAGAAAACTGAACTTTCGGCAAAACGATTTTAATACTAATGTTTTTCTCACTCTAGTAAAAAGAAAGCAAGTGACTAAATATGAAGAAGAAAAAAAAATACGAAATGAGAATGAAAAAGAGGATGAAACGTTGGCAAAAAAACGAAGTAACTGCTTCTTCGAGAAAATGAAACAAACAAAGCGATTTTGGAAACAAAGAATAAAATAAGAAAAAGGAAAACAAAACAAGAAGATAAGAGAAAATTTAAATGCAGTAACAAAAGGGCAGTTCGAAAAAGATTTAGAAAAATTTACGAGTTAGCTCAAAAAGGGAAGAAAGATACAAAACGAAGAATCAATAGCCAGAATAATATTCAAGCAAGGAAAAAGAGACAAAGAAGAGTAAAAACACAAAAAAAAATGAAATCAGAAGAGGAAAATGCACTTAAAATTATCGAACATTTGCAATTTATAGTTAATCGAATTCTTGAAAAGTCAGTGATAAGACTGAACTATTAAATTAGCCTACCCAAGGAAAGAGTTATGCGGAAATTTTTCAGCATATCCGGGTAGGAGTTAGCCTAAGCAAAAGGGGCCTACAAGTTCTTCAGATTAGAAAGACACTAGCAAATTGTGAGAACACCATGAAATTCGACGATACAATCAGACAGCTGTGGCAATTTCGGAGAACTTAAAAGGTTCGTCTCCAAAGCCAAAATTGGGATTAGGCGATTCATAACGTGAAAATTGCTTTATTCCTTTCGAATACAGGGGAACTTAGGAAAGCTGTCGTAGAACTGTGTGAAGCAAAAGCTTTACAACCAATTGATACTGGATGTCTAAGAATTGGTTGGGTTAAGGTCAGTAGAAGAAGGTGGCCTGAAGTTTTGTACTGTTTCAAGTACATGTGGTACAACTAAACAAAAAAGACTGCAAAGAGCCAAACAGTAGCACTAACTGCTGGAAGTGTGAACGGGTCGGAGCACCTTGCATAGGGATGGTCGGCTGAGTCGTTCTGATTATTGCGCTACGATAAAGGCAAAACAGGAGAAGCCAGGCATGTTCTGGGATCAGGAATATGCAAAACTTGCCGAAAAGCGTTTAATGTGGAGAAGAAGCTACTACGTACATGAGGTTTCTCCAGGCTTGATATCGCACTGCAGGCAACTTACTCACGTAGCTTTTTTACGCATCCAGAGCCCAAATTGTAATGCTCAGCGAACCATACGGAAGGAGGAATCCAGAAACATGGTTTTCAGACTTTTTGGGCTATGCAGCCTTTTAAGTTGCAGATCATAGGATTGATCGGCGAGGTTTTGGTGATGAATATTTGTGAATTGAAAACCAAAGCATCAGCTTTGTCAGTTGCTATTTTTCACCGAATGACCCAATAAAGGAATTTTGTAGAAAGACAGAAGCATTGAAAAACGCCTTTTGCTAGCTCTTTCGCCAGCCAAAAGCAGTGATCTACTGCCCGCGGGTTCGAATACCGCCGTATGCTCATGATTGCCTTTGCTCGTCTTGTTTTGTCTTAATAACTGGCGACTGGGCATCATACCCGCCCTCCACTAATTAATTGTTACATGATAGCTTTAGCGGTGACTACGCATAGGACCAGCATTTCACAAAAATAAAATATGACACTTAAAAAAAACAGTGGAATTAATTGAAACCGGCTTCTTCCATATGTGTCTCCCTATCGGCATAGCTAAGCATTAGCTTCAAAAGGTAATCTTTTGAGCTTTGGCGTTAGCTTAGAAAAAACTTGTAGTAGGTAATGACTTAAATTCGAGAGCTTTGGAGTGAGGGATGCCGACTAAAAACACAAGGGAAAGATTAATTATGGTAATGGCGTCCGGTCTGATTATGGTCGTGATGAACAAGGGCTCTGCACCAACCTATTGCAGACCAGGTTTCGGCGAGACCATTCATGATAAAAATTTAGTTTTGAAGGCGTTGTATACGTTAGCAAGGGACCGGAGAGTGACGGAGGAGTACACTCTAAGTGAACACATCTATATCACTTCCTGGCTGTCAGAGAATAGCCCGGTCTGTCAAAACTCTAGCCAGAATATACTTGGGTGGAATATTTCAAAGCTGTTAGAGTCACTTGATATCAGCTTTTCTGGTGAAGTCAATACAGGCTAAGTAGGGGTATTGATGAGCCACGGGGGAAAAAGAACGATAGTAAATTCATCATAGGACAAATTCGGCGGCTGATGCGTTAGTGCCGCTTCGAAATTCACTACAAAAGAATCATAAGGCTTATTGGAGGACGGAGGAGATAGCGGAACTGAGGCGAAGAGCTTTAGCATGCAGGCGCAGGGCACAGCAGTCAATTGTACGACCAGAAGCGTTGCGACTTGCTGCAAATCAAAAAAAGCTAAAACCAAACTGAGCATAGCTATAAAGTGGAGATAAAAGCAAATGTGATAAACTCTAACTCCATTTCTTTCAATCAAACTCTAACTCACGCTGTAAAGTGATGCAACTTGCGCTGATTGCAAGGGGATAGAGAGATCTTAACATACTATCAGTGTAGACATTCCTCTGCGCAATTGATACTACGCAAAATACTCTAGGGTTGCTGAAACTTCAGCTAAAGACCGCTATAAGAAGAACTGGTGACCTCGCGAAAAACCAGAACGGGTTCCACACTCAACAATAAGTGTCAGACGTTAAGTTAATAGCGTAATAGAGGGTGCAAAGGCTGAATGTCATTGGTAACGCTGGACTTCCGTAACGCTTTTAACTCGGCGAGATGGATGGACATATTGGACTCTCTTTAGCGGCATTTTAAGTTAGCGGACTACTTGCTAGCCATGCTTGGAGGATCGCCATTCGGAATATGAAACTGTGGGAACACATAATACAGAGCCATCAATACATATTCACAAACCACAAACACTTTACACTTCAACAAACATAATATATTTTACTAATGTTTCGAAGGGCTGCCAGCACGAGGCTTTTTACTAATTTACGAAGAAAATTCATATTTCTTTATATATATATATATATATATAAATATATATATATATATATATATATATATATATATATATATATATATATATATATATATATATATATATATATATATATATATATATATATATATATATCAGCAAAATGGTTAATAGAGATAAGCTCTGGAGTGGCTGATTCGATTGAAGTGAAATTTATGGAGGACGTAGCGTTTTAGTGAATTCTCAGGTACTCCTACATATATTTCCAAGCAGTGTAAATTTTTGTTAAAATAAATGTTTGCGAATGAAAACTTATAGTGTTTTAAGCTTGTCTATGATAGAGAATTGGAAATTTTGAGCCATGTGTGAGTGCAGAGTGCCTAAAAGTAGGCAAGGAATTTTTTTCAAGTTTTGATTTGTCATTACTTGTAAGAAAAACAATGGATCATCGTGAAAATTACAGAGCGTATTGATGTTGACTAAAATTTAACACATATGAATTTTCAAGATAAAGCGGGTAAACCTGTAACTCTATTATTTAAGTCGACACAGCTAGTTGCTTACACTGATGACATCAACATTATGTCACGTTCGTTCAACGACGCCAAAGAAGTATTTGTAGCTCTAGGCGAAACCGCCAAGGAAGTTGGTCTTCAGATTGACGAACAAAAAACAAAAGTTATGACTCAATCAGGGAAAAGGACGCCAATAAGACAAAGCATATCGATAGGGGACTATAACCTTGAAAACGTAGACAACTTCGTGTACCTAGGAACGAATCTCTCGAAGGATGGGAATGAGCTTGACGAAATCAAACGACGGATTCAATTAGCCAATAAGACATTCTTTTCGGTGCTTCCCACTTTAAAATATCGATGCGTACACAGGAGTACGAAGCTTCGCATCTACAAAACAATTATTAGACCTGTGCTATGCTACGGAAGTGAAACCTGGACGCTGACCCAGGCATCTGAAAAAACCTTAAATACGTTTGAGAGAAGGGTATTGCGAAGGATCCTCGGTCCAATACGGGAAGAAGATGGATGGCGAATCGGATACAACAACGAGCTGTATACCATATATGACGAGCCGGAAGTCTCTACCGTCATACGACTACAAAAACTACAATGGGCTGGCCACGTCGAACGATTGAGCGACAATCGAATCCCCAAACGATCTCTCAAGGGGCGAGCGAGCGGAGCCAAGCCAGTCGGCAAGCCACGCAAGCGCTGGGAGGATTCTATAGATGCTGACTGCAGGTCACTTTTGGGAGCACTGAACTGGAGGACGCGGTCACTGAACCGAGACGAATGGAGGCGAAGTATTAAGGAAACTAAGGCTCAATTCGGGCAGTAGTGCCCCGATAGTGATGATACAATACACCAAAATTATAAAACACATTAGGCTAAGTGAAGTGTAAAATTGAGATATATTAAAAATAAAAGATATTATATATTTTATAAAAACGTTAGGACGTGTGTTAAAATTTTATGGAAGTTGAAGTTTTCCAAAAAACAAATGAAAGAAATGTATGCAAACCTATTATAGCTTGAGCAGCACTAGGGTCCCTTCATGGGCCAGACCTATGAAATATAGCTTATGATGGTGCCTTGCGCCTCGAAATGCCGGAAGACGTGCTTTTTGGTGGGTTTATGCCGATGACGCAGCCGCTGTCGTCATATCTAGAAATCCTCACCTCGCCCAACACAAACTAATTCAAGTAATGAGAAGGATTAAGAGCTGAATTGAAATCCATAGTCTCCAGCTAAGAATCACAAATATTGTACTCGTCATGCTGACGAAGAGGAAGATACCCATGATGATTGGCTCCAAAGTACTTGAGACCAGAAAATCGGCTAAGTATCTTAACCCTCGAATAAATAAAGCTCCTAGAATAGATGGAATACCTCCGGAATTACTTAGAAATTGTGGAACTCTTCTTTGTAACATTCTCCACCAATTAATACTAAAAATTTGGGCAGCAAAACAGTTGCCAAATGCCATTTACAAAAAAGGAGACAAATTACGTTGCGAAAAACACAGAGGCATCGCTTTATTATGCTCGTCTTATAAAGTGTTGTCCAAAATTATTGAACGCAAAATGAAGCCTTTCTATGATAACATCATAGGAGAGTATCAAGGTGGCTTCAGGTCCGGACGATCTACGATAGATCAAATATTCTCAGTCAAAAAGGTGCTTGCAAAATGCTGGGAGTATAATATCGGCATAGATTTCAAGCAAGCATATGCTAGTGTAGATAGAAATACACTTTACCGAATCATGATCGACTTGGGAATTCCAACAAAACTTGTCCGCATGACCAAGGTGACAATGATGACGCCCGATGCTATTCAACCTTGCTCTGGAACACGTCATCAGAAAAATACCAGCTGATACAACCGGCAAACTACTGTTCAAGTCCACGCAAATAGTAGCATTCGCCGATGACGTCAACATTATTGCACGGACCAAACCAGAAGCAAAGGATTTCCTAAGTTTGGAGTCAGATGCTAAGAAAATAAATCTACGGGTCAACGAAGATAAAACCTAATTACCCAAACAAGAAAAATGGCGCCAATCAGACAAAACTTGCCCTTAGGAGACTATAACATCGAGAATGTAGATAACTTCATCTATTTAGGAGTCAACCTTGATAACATAGGCAGTGAAAAGGACGAAATTTCACGGCGAATAAATGCAGCAAACAATGCGTACTATTCCATACTCCCCATAATCAAGTTTACGAACGTGTACAGGAATAACAAGCTTCGCCAATACAAAACACTCACCAAACCTGTGCTTCTCTATGGAAGCGAAGCCTGGACTTTGACTACGGACTCCGAAAAGGCTCTGGACGTATTCGAGCGCAAAGTGCTACGACGAATTTTTGGCCCCATACAAGAAGGGACAGAGTGGAGAATGCGATACAACAATGAGTTGTACCATATATATGACGACCCACCTGTATCCACATGCATTAAATTACGAAAATTACAATGGGCCGGCCACGTCGAGAGAATGGAGGCCAATAGACTACCTAAAAGAACGTTGAAAGGTAGAGCACAAGAGAAACGTCCAGTTGGTAAGCAGAGGAAACGTTGGGAAGACACGATAGACGCAGACAGCAGGTCAATACTGGGGGCAGTAATTGAAGAACCAGGTCATAGAATCGAGACGATTGGAGGCGGACGTTACTGGAGGCCAAGGCCCGACTTGGGCTGTCACACCATAGATGATGATGATCTTAACGATATCCAAGCTAGTTACTAATGTTCGAAGAACAATAGTATTAAACTCGTTTCGCCGAAAATTCATATTTCTTTATATATATATATATATATATATATATATATATATATATATATATATATATATATATATATATATATATATATATATATATATATATATATATATATATATATATATATATATATATATATATATATATATATATATATATATATATATATATATATCAGCAAAATGATTAAGGGAGATAATCTCTTGTGTGGCCGATCTGATTGAGCTGAAATTTTCGGAAAACGTAGATGTATATAGTAGGTAGGTCCACGATTTTCTCAAATTCAGATATCCTAAACTTTTTGGAGGCGGCGAGCGTTTTAGTGAATTTTGAGGAACTCCTATATTTCCAAGCAGTGTAATTTTTTGTTAAAGAAAAGTATTGTAAATGAAAACTAATTATGTTTTAAGCTTGGCTATGATAAACAATTGGAAACTTTGAGCCGTGTGTGGGTACAGGGTGCCTAAAAGTAGGCAAGGAATTTTTTTTCAAATTTTGATTTGTCATTACTTGAAAGAAAAACAATGGATCATCGTGAAAATTACAGAGCGTATTGATGTTGACTAAAACTTGGCACATATAGATTTTCAGCATAAAGCGGGTAACCCTGTAGCTGTGGCAGGCTGCTGAAAAAAAATCCTTCAAATCATTGACCTTCCTGAAAAATGTTTGATTTTTGACAAAAATTTCAAATCTTTGATAAATTTTATCCTTTGTCCTTCATCTCAAGATAAAATTTTCAAAATTCCGATTTACATAAGAACGGCAACCCATCACCAAATTACCTCTATTTTCAGCACTCGAAAGTTCTGTTCACGAGAACTGACGACCGGATAATCCGATTATAATGAAATTTACAGGACATGTTGGTATTAGCTAGGACCAGGTCTGATAGAAGTGATTTTGAAATACGGGCAACCCTGTGGCAGTGGTACCATCTTGAAAAATAACTGAGAAAAAAAACAGCTTTTTGGCCTATAACTTCTGATTCAGCCATCAGATTTTAACAAAATTTACACCGTACTTGGATCTCACTCTATGTAACATTTGGTGTGTTTTTGGTTGAAAAATTAGTATAGGGCTGGCAGCTGTGGTAATTTTTGTCTCATAAATCTTGCAAATTTGCTCAGCAAAATTAAGCTTTTTTCCCTATAACTTCCGGTCCAGTGTAGAAATCGAAACGAAGTTCATGGAGAAAATGGACCTTAATGTGAAATAAATGTCGTAGGAATTTCGTACAAAAATCATGAAAGGGCTGCCAGCTATGACTATTTTTGTAATTTTGTGGAATTTCTTTGCTGAGCGATTATGTCATTAGATTTGGAAATGAGAATGATCCTGCAATAAAAATTAAAAACAAATATTAACGTTTTAAAAATTTGAAAAATTTTGAAGGTGGTAACCCTAAAATTCTTTTCACCCGTATAACTTCCAGCGCAGTGATTCAATCGAAACGAAATTTACTGGTTGGGTTTAGCTTAACGTGAAGCAGATTTGGTATATATTTTGCTTTGCTGCTGACACAGGCTAACCAGCAGTAGCCATTTCCGTAAATATTGCACCAACAGATACTTCAAATTACGTTCTCATATGCAAAGCATTTGCAATAAAAATAAGGAATCAATTTTTAAATTTTCCGAGTTTTGAACATTTTTCGGATGGCAGCCATAAACAATGTTTAACCGCTGAAACTTTCAATGAAATCCTCCGATGAGAACGAAATTCAAAGAATAAGTTGATTTGAGTATGAGCTTATTATGGTAAAATTATTGCTGGAATGGTTGATATGATTCTACAAAACAGTGTATTACGTCTTTCCACACTTTTTTGTCACTCAAAGAAAATTTCTTCAAAAATTAGTTTTCTAGCGGTTCAGGTGCGCTAGAGTTTTTTATGGATAGCAGCACATTCGAAAAGTATACGATAGGGCAGTATTGTCTGTTATTTCACTTTGGACGAACATTTGCGGTCCTAGTGCGAGTAAACGTACACTCCTTATGATGGTAACTCACTCAATGCTGCTGTGTGGCGCGGCGATATGAACCACTGTGTTAAGGTTTGAAATGTATGAGCCAGTTTCTATCAGATCACGGTTACTTAAGGAAATACCTTCATAGGGGAAAGTGAGGACGAATTTCTGTAAGTATTGTTTTTAGGAAAGTGATGACACTTTGCAGCCTTTTTATATTGCGCCTGCTTCAGAAGGGAGCGACGCAAGCTTTTTTCTGTCACTGGCCCTGCGACGCCAAAGACAATCGTGGAAATAATGCTACGTTCAGATGACGCCTGGTCAGCTGTGTCAGCAAATATAGAGCTGGTATTGCCTCATACACTCCTGAAAGTCTAGCAGAACAGAAATAAGCTGGTAGAACACCTGAATGTGCCACTAGCACGACCGAGTTGAAGTAATGCGAAAGCGGTTTCCCGGCTCAGATCTCTTTGGTCAGCGGGTGATATTTTTTTTAGTGAGAAAGGATCTCACATAATTTTGTGTCGTTCGCGAAAAACATTTTCAAGGTTTTTCAAGACCCGTTCAAAAAAAATGGATGTAGAAAAATATCTTAGAGCATGAAAATAATGCTGTAATGAATTTTCAGAATAAGAAATAATACTAATTCGAAAACAACAAAATTCTATGATTGAGATGAAAAATAAGCCAAAATGAGCTTGCTAGGAACGATACACACATATACCAATGATGAGAAACAGTTTTTAAAATAAGAGCAATATATAGCAGTTTGGCGAAAATTGACTTGGCTTGATTAATATTGACAAAAAAATAGTAAACAAAAAAAAACTCTAGCGCATCAGAACCGCTAGAAAACTAATTTTCGAAGAAATTGTCTTTGAGTGACCAAAAAATTTGGAATGACGTAATACACTTTTTTGTAGAATCATATCAACCATTTCTTATCTCAAGCAACAAAACTCAACTATAAGACAAATGATGAAAATGTTCAGTGCTGGCAGCACTTTCCCAACGAAGCAGCAATAAATCTACCATAAAATGATCGTGCTTAATCAACCTATCTTTTGAATTTCGTTCTCATCGGAGGTTTCATCAAAAGTTTCAGCGGTTAAACGTTGTTTGAGACTGCCATCCGAAAAATGTTCAAAGCTCGGAAAATTTAAAAATTGTTTTCTTATTTTTATCGCAAATGCTTTGCATATGAGAATATTATTTCAAGCATCTGTTGGTGCAATATTTACGAAAATGGCTAATGCTGGTTACCCTGTGTCAGCAGCAGAGCAAAATATATACCAAATCTGCTTCACGTTAAGCTAAACCCAACCAGTAAATTTCGTTTCGATTGAATCACTGCGCTGGAAGTTATACGGGTGAAAAGAATTTTAGGGTTGCCACCCTCAAAACTATTCAAATTTTTAAAGCGTTAATATTTGTTCTTAATTTTTATTGCAGGATTATTCCCATTTGCAAATCTAATGACATAATCGATCAGTAAAGAAATTCCACAAAAATACAAAAATGGTCATAGCTGGCAGCCCTTTCATGATTTTTGTACGAAATTCCTACGGCATTTACTTCACATTAAGGTCCATTTACTGCATGAACTTCGTTTTGATTGCTGAACTGGACCGGAAGCTATAGGGAAAAAAGCTTTATTTTGCTGAGCAAATTTGCAAGATTTATGAGACAAAAATCACCATAGCTGGCAGCCCTATTCTAATTTTTCAACCAAATTTTTACCAAATATTACATTGAGTAAGATTCAAGTACTGTATGAGTTTTGTTAAAATCCGATGGCTGAATCAGAAGTAATAGGCCAAAAAGCTGTTTTTTTTCTCAGTGACTTTTCAAGATGGTACCAATGCCACAGGGTTGCCCGCATTTCAAAATCACTTCTAAGACCTGGTCCTAGCTAATACCAACATGTCCTGTGAATTTCATTTTGATCGGATAATCCGGTCGTCAGTTCTCGTGAACAGAACTTTCAAGTGCTGAAAATAGAGGTAATTTGGTGATGGGATACCGTTCTTGTGCAAATCGGAATTTTCAAAATTTCATTTTGACATGATGGACAAAGGTCAAAGTTTATCAATGATTTGAAATGTTTGCCAAAAATCAAAAATTTTTGAGGAGGGTCAATGATTTGAAGGATTTTTTTTTCAGGAGCCTGCCGTAGCTACAGGGTTACCCGTCCAACCTTGAAAACCCATATATGCTAAGTCCTAGTCAACATCAATACGCTCTGCAATTTTCACGATGATCCGATGTTTTGATCACAAGTAATGACAAATCAAAATTTGAAAAAAAAACGAAAATTTACACTGCTTGGAAATATAGGAGTACCTCAAAATTCACTAAAACGCTCGACGCCGCCAAAAGGTTCAGGATATCTAAATTTGAGAAAGCCGTGGACCTACCTACTATATACATCTACGTTCTCCGAAAGTTTCAGCTCAATCGAATCGGCCACTCCAGAGATTATCTCGGAAAATCATTTTGCTGATATATATATATATATATATATATATATATATATATATATATATATATATATATATATATATATATATATATATATATATATATATATATATATATATATATATATATATATATATATATATATAAAGAAATATGAATTTTCGGCGAAACGAGTTTAATACTAATGTTCTTCGAACATTAGTAAAAAGATTCAGTGCACAGTTTCATAAATAGTTTAACTTGCAAATAAAACAAAAACAAAGTAATTTAGTAAATGAATGCAAACAATTTCAAATATTATCCAGATGCAATAATAAATAGAATGGTATAAACTTTTGAGCTTGGATATTCTTTTCACTCTGAATAATTAGAAATGAATTTTCCAAGTTCATTTCTAATTTATCAGCTGAATTTGAAAATAAAATTATTTCTACTACTAAATATTCTACTCTATTTTTTTTTTAATTTAATGAAATACGTATTTCAATCTCTTCAATAAGCTTTCCATATTTATAGAATCGATTAACTCTTACCCAAAATTTGTAAAAATATTCAAATTTTCGATTTACTCGTAGTTACCACCACATTCAGTTTTGCACACTCCCACATTCTACTAGTTTCAAGATTGCCTTTGGTCAGTCTTCAGCTTCAGAACCATATAATCTTAGTAAAATACATAGTAGTTTGACTGAAATCGAATTTTTCTTAGTCGGCTTTCCTGATAACGGAGGCAATGGCATTACTAAAACCAAATCAAATTGAATCACGTCTCAATGAATTCTAAAATATTAAAGCAAGCAATCGATTTGTGCCATTTAATCGATTAATATGATATAATCGCTGCCTTGATTCCTAATATTCACTACCATTATAGATCAATCTTCGTTTTTTTTAATAAGAGCAGCCGAAGCAATTTTCAGGGTTATAGCATCAAACCTTTCGGGAGAGAATTTAGCGCAGCATAGAATGAAAATGGTAGTAGAGAGTAGAAAGGAACAGTCCAGGTCTGAAGTCAGCAAATATCGAACTCAGTCGTCGGTAGTCCTTTCATATTTGCCGTACGTAAGTATGCTTGCATGTATACAGCAAATTGAAGCTAAACTCGACAAGGAAAGCGATGGCTTCGTCGCTTTCGAAGGCAAGTAAGTCTAATTTGGTTGACTTTGACCGTCGTCGGTACTTGCTATGAATGAAGAAAAAAAAATGAATCGAAGAAAAAACTCACTGGCTGATTTCACGTCACCAAGTCTAGTAATATGAACTTCTTCGTTTTCGTTGAACGCTACTGCCACTGTCACCAGCATGCTAGACTTTTTACTCTATTTCCAGATCATTACATGAATAAAGCGATTTTCTATTTCGATAGGTTCGCATTCCCAACAGAGTGAAGTAGTAGGGACGTACAATTTAAGCCTAGTAAATTTTTTCACTCCGACATGGTATAGATAACGGGAAGAAGGAACATTGATTGGTGCAAATCGAAGTCGGTAAGTAGGTATACTCACAAAGTGTATTAGAGTGCAATTAACTCTTCTCTGTTCGATTTTTGTACGGTGTTGGATGAAAGCTGTTATTGTTTAAGTGGAATTGAGAATTATTTTGCTTTTTTAATAGGGTATGTGCTCTTTGGTACAATAACGACAACAGTCGTTTTTTGTGAAAGTAAGTATGGTGAAGGTGTTTAAAAATTATTTGCTCGTACTTTGCTGACACTCAAGAAAATTTTATTTGATTTCCACGCAAAAGTTTGTCCTTGATTTATTTTTTATTGCATTTTCCTGAAGATTAACGTCTCAAAAATATCTGGTGAAAACACCAAGTTAATATTTCTGTAAATAAGCTAGATACAGCCGAGAGAGTGAAACGTGTTTTGCAGTGCCGAGCCGACAGGTAGGAAGCAGCAAGTGACTCTTCGAACAATACGTGTCTTTTCATATTGTTTATTTTATTTTATTTTATTTATTTTATTTATTCACCAAACAAGGTACAAATTCAGATACAAAATAACAAATTAAAAAATAAAATGGAAAAGTAAAGTCAAGTAAAAAGTAAAAACAAACAAGTTAAATAAGTAACAAACAAATGAAAAAAGTAACAAGTAGATTAATAAATAACAATCAATAACTAAAAACATTGACATATAAGCTATGGCTTAAGGTTTAGGGGTATGGATGGCATGCAAAAGAGAGGATTTGAAGGATGATTTGGAAATCGTAGGGGAATATAAATAACTTATGCTGTTGAATATTCTGCAGCATCTATTTATTGGCTCATTTGCTGCATATATCGTCGAATGTGAATATTCTTTTAGGAAACGATTGGACCTGGTGTTCCTCACAGGGATATTTATCGAAATTTTACTATTCAGGAATTCTACATTAATAGCGCCTCTAATGACGTCGAATGTGAAGCAGGCCGATATCATTATTCATTATTCTTCTGGAGGCTAGTGTTGATAGATTTAAGTGACCCAGTCGAAACTCATAAGGAGGTAGGCTATTAAAATCATAAGGGTTGTACAGTTCTCTCAAGGCGAAAAGTAAAAATTGTTTTTGTATTGACTCGAGTCTGTCACTGTGAGTTTCAAAAGCGGGATTCCAGCTAATGCAAGCGTATTCGAGAATAGGACGTACAAGTGAAGTGTATAAGGATCTTGTGACCCACAGACTACGGAATTCTTTGGCACGTCTTTTGATGAAACCTAGCTGTTTGTTTGCAAGAGAAAGCATTTTATCAAAGTGTAAGGTGAAGCGGAGTTTTTCATCTAAGATAACACCGAGGTCAGCAATGTTATCAACTCGGGTTAGCATATTATTGCCGAGGAAGTACGTATTGTGTGTGACCGTGCATTTCCTGGAAAAACTAATAACTTGGCATTTGTTGATATTGAGGGAGAGCTTGTTTACATTGCACCACTGATCAAGTGAATTAAGCTTGGATTGGAGAAAGAGGGCATCCGATTTCGATTCAATAGTCTGATAAAGTTTGAGATCGTCTGCATAGAGTAAATGAGGTATGCCTGCTAGGACGTCAGATAAGTCGGAAATAAATATATTAAAAAGAAGTGGGCCAAGATGGCTACCTTGAGGTACCCCAGAGGAAGCACTAACGTTTTTCGATAAAAATCCTTGAGATTTTACACATTGTGTTCGATCGCGAAGGTAGGAAGTCAGCCAGCTGAGTAAAAACCCGGCAATACCGAATTTCTGAAGCTTTAGAATCAAGGTAGAATGGTCAACTCTGTCAAATGCCTTACTGAAGTCAGTGTAGACTGCGTCAATTTGGTATCCTTTTTCCATTTTGCATAGAACGTCAGAGATTAGGATTGTCAAATTCGTGGTAGTTGAGCGACCTTTTCTAAAGCCATGTTGTTGCTCGTTCAAACGGGAATCAACAAGCGGAGAAAGTTTATCGTATACCACCTTTTCGAAAAGTTTCGGAATCGAAGACAAAATGGCAATGCCCCTATAATTTTGGATACAGCGTCGATCACCATTTTTGAATATGGGTGTGACATACGAAAGCTTCCAACAGAATGGGAAAATTCCCGACGAAAGTGATCTATTAAAGAAAATATGCAAGGGATTTATAAACTGCTCTACACACTTGCGCAAGAAGATCGGAGGAAGAAGATCAGGCCCAGGACCTTTGTTGCAGTCGAGATCCAAAATAGCTTTACGTATTTCATCACGGGAAATTTCTAAATGGTTCACAAAAGCTGTTGAAGCTGAATCAGCGGAAGAAAGGTGTGAGTTTGATGGGTCTGGTGCATCGAAAATTTCTTGGAAACTATCAGCGAATAGGTCACATATCTCTTTAGGAGAGGAAGACGTTATATTATTAAGAAACATGGACGATGGATAGCCAGTAGTTTTTCGCTTCACATTAACAAAATCAAAGAATTTTTTCGGGTTGCGGACTATATTTTCACCGGTTGTTCTAATGTAAGTGTCATAAGCCTCATGAGACTTTGCTAAAAATTGCTTAGCAACTTCATTATATTCTTCCTGAATAGCAGAACTAACATCGGTATTTTCTTTAATAAGCTTATAAAGTTTGTTCCTACGATTTCGCATATGCCTAAGGTCCCTATCAAGCCATGGCTCAGACAATTTATTCTTTTTTTTATCTTTGGAACATATCTTTCAACGGCGTCAAATATTTTATTGTAAAAAGACGAAATGTCTGCCTCGAGATCTTGTGTTGAAAGAGTAGTCGACCAATCAGTATCAAGAACATGTTTAATGCTTTCATAATCAGCATTACGGAAGTCAAATACAATTGAGTTATTGTAAGTTTTTAAGCAGGTGGAATCTGGAGTGGAAAGTTCGAGTGACAGTGCTGTATGGTGTAAACTGTTGCAAAAAAGATGCTCTGCGTCACTAGTTGGACTAACCACTACTTCGTCATAAGCATTTGTGAAAACAAGATCTAACCAATTACCATTTTGGTTAGGAGTTTGGGAAACCTGCTGCAAATCATTACCATAAAAGGCACTCGCAAGATTGAAATCGATGGTGTCTACAAGGTTTACGGGGAGAAGGTAAGAGTCATTTTCATCTGGAACAAAGGAAAGATTCGGACGATTGAAATCACCCAAAACTATTATTTTATCTTTTTCGCTAAGTGATGTCGCTAGTGAAGATATTGTGTCCCAAAAATTGCTGTAGATGGATTCGTCAGATCTAGGGGCGATGTAGACAACAGAGATGTAAATTCAGTTGTTATTAGTGGAGATCCGAACAATTATACATTGGAAGAAAACATTTGGAGTGGTATCTACAAGCTCACTTGAAAGTGTGTTGCTAACAGCAAGTAAGACACCACCTCCTCGCGACTGACCCGTAGAACAATAATCACGGTCGCTTCTGTAAATAGTCCAACTACTATCAAGAATCTCCTCATTCTTATGAGAGGCATTAAGTCAAGTTTCGGTGATGGCGAGTAAATTGAAATGGCACGATTTGGCGTCAAGGTATAATTTACTTAGTTTGCCTCTCATACCACCACAATTGTGGTAAAAAAGTTTGAGGCTTTTCTGAGATCGGTTAGGAAAAATGCCTAAAAGGGTTGCCTGATCTTCGAAGAGATTCAGATGTCATATTACTACCATTAGAAAAATAATTTATATTGCTCGTAGTAGGAGCTAAGTTTACGGCGGCCTGACTGGAAACCTTGGAGGAGTGTTTATTAACAACGTTGGTACACCTGGTTGAGGGAAAAGATGCCGTGTTAACTGCTGGGGGTATCAGTGCATTACTATTATTATGGGTAAAAGCGTTGGAACAGTCAGATAAGGAAGAATTATCTGTTGTCATAGAAAATTGGGACTGAGTACGTGATGAGCAAGTTTTATGGGTGGAAGGAAATTGGGTAAAGGTGTGACTAGGGATACAATTTTTTCTTACAATTTTTTGTTTTTTCTTATACCTAGTTTTGTCGGTGATGTTTCTCCAGGGGCTGAATGTCACTCCTTTCCAATTTATGGAGCTGTTGTTTCCACTCAAGTAAGTAAAAAGCCAGGCATATTTTGATGGGATGATGACCTTACACCGTCTTGAGGATATATGTTTACGCTGGGATAAAAATTTCACTTCGTAGTCGTTTATATGAAAATCAGCTTCGAGAATCTTTCCCAACCATTCGTCGTCAGCAGAATAAGGAATCCCTTTCACAAAGAATGCACTTTTGTTTACTGAAGTCGTTAATTTGGAAGACGTGCTCTTATTGTGAAGAATATCGTTCGTTTTTTTTATTTTTTGTAGACGATTCTGCCAATCGTTTTGGGACCAAAAAGTACCGAACTTGTAGATTGGGGTTTCACCGTTGAGGTCTGAAAATTTTTCCTGAGTAGATGGAGTTGTACCCTCAGCTAGATTCCTTATAGGTGATGTTGCTTTGTCCTGCGTCCTCGTATTCCTAGCCGTTGTGTTATTATTTATTTCCAACGTTGTGTTAAGGAGCTCCTGATGGAGTGTTATCTCGTTCGCTAATAAATCTTCGTCTGCATCATTTCTTGAGGTTTTGCAATGACGGTCTAAATCCTCCAATTTTCTGCTGATATCAGCTAATTTTAGTTGTTGCTCAGAAAAAGCGTCTGTGAGTCTGTCAGTTTGCATTTTGAACGTTCGTGAAAATTGTTCAAAATTTACAAGCGTACCTTTGTTGTTTGCTTGGCAAGTATCATTAGCGTTATTGAAAGTGGACAAATTCGATGCAATGGAACCCATTTTATCAATTAGAGTATCCATTTTCTTCCCAAGCGTGTCAAAAGACTTTCCGTGGCTAATACTGTTCGATTTAGAAAAAGTAGACGCCAGACCATCGAAATGATTTGATATTTCCGACAGGAATTCTTCATTTGCTTTGCATATTGTGAACGAAGTATAGACCTATTTTATGGTTCTATTGTGTTTTTGGGCACGCTTGGCTCCAAATATAACATAAATGCCATGCAGCTGTGAGTCTTTACCATAAATAGATACGTCTTGACAGTGACTTGTGGTACAGCTGTGCGTTATAATGAATTTTCATTTGTGAAAAAATGTTCTGAGGAAAATGGACATCAGAAATAAAAGTTAAAAGAAGAAGAAAATATCACCTAAAAATCGATATTCTGCCGAAAAAGTTAGCTACGAGAATATTAGTTCCAGTGCCAATAAAGTTATTGATTTTCTTGTAAAATCTTCTAAGTGTGCTGAATGTAACTGTTGGAATAAACAAAAAAATACTGAGCAATATGAGGAATGAAAATCGAATCACGATGGAAATTGCCAGGGCAATCATGACGAATCGGCAGGTAAAATGGAAGTAGACGCCATGAAAGAATTGTTTTCACAATCTGTCGAAAAGCATGGAGTTATGTATACTAATTACGTCGGGGATGGTGACTCTAAGACGTACACGGGATTAGTGAATGCGAAACCGTATGATGACGAGATAGAAATTACGTGGGACACGTTCAAAAGCGAATGGGAACCCGTCTTGTAAGCGCAAGAACAGACGAAAGAAGGTCGAATACGGCATCGGCAACAACATTTAGAAGCTATGAATATTCCGCAGATCGTAAAAGACTTACACTATGGGCCTGGTAGCGATGGTTCCATATAAGTTGACAAATTTAATGATTTATTCAGTCCCAAATATTCAAACGCGTTTTTCTGAAAAACACGTTTTTCAAATCGGTACTTAAAATTTCTCGAAAACCAATTTACCGATTGCCTTAATTCTTTTTGTGATTATTTCATAGAGCATTATCTAGTACTTGTCATAGGATTTTTATTTTTCGTTACTTAGTTTTTGTTTTATATGCAAAATAACATCTAATTTTTGATCCAAAAATCACTATTCATGTTCAAACGTCCCCCATTTTGTCATTAATCGATATTTTCAAAATCGGCTATGAGAAGTACTAGATTATAGTATCTAATTTAATAATCTTTTTCGATTTTTTTACGATGATTGTTGAAGAAACACCAGTGGGTAAAGTCAACTCTGGTTTTTTTACGGCGCTTCAAGGATCATACAATATCCTTATTTATTTTTTATATTTTCAAATAAACAAAATTAAACATACTATTGAATGTGCATACTCTTAGATAGTTAAACTCCCAATCCGATATTTCAAATAGTTTTCCTTCAAAAAATGCACAAAAATGACCTTTTTTCCGGCTCCTAGATGTATATCTCCCCTTAATGTGAACTCTCGCTACTGCCTACTGACATTACAATAACATGTGAGCGGACTTTTTGCATTCACAAACACAATGTAATAAAAGGTGCGTTTCCTTTTCGCTGCTGTGACGAAAGAAAATTTTGCAATTGCCAAAAAAGTAAACGAAACTATCTCGGATAAAAACTTGCAAAAGGAGAAGAAGAATCAAAAGTGACGTTGAAGATGAGGTGAGTATCGAGTTATCGAGCATAGAGTGAATGTTCAACATTGGATATATTGAATCTGGCAATGAACCACCAAATGCTTCTTGCTCTTGAGCAATGTTTGTAGACAGAAAAAGGGCAAGCCCCGATTTTCTATTCTCATTCCCACTGACGCAATATCAAAGAATACTTATAATGGCTATCTGAGATAGCTGCGCTAGTTTTAATGGCTAATGCCTCTGGCCATCCACCATACAGTTCGGCCAAAAAGTTATGGGTACTCATCATATATTCCTCTCCAGTGGTAGATACTAAGATAGTCCTAAATAGCGAATATCTTCACCATCAGCTAATCTGATAGGATCGCTTAAGAAGGCAAAACTTAGCGCAACGCTAAAGCTGCTAACGTTTTTGGATATACTGCCTCCAATTGTAGACTTGAAACACATTCTGTCATGTGCAACAAAATGCATGCAAGCATGCAACGTGCTCAAAAGATCTGATGCAGCCTATTGCGTTAACGGCAAAACAGTCTAGAGACCAAAAAGCTTGAAGAGCAAAATATTGATGTTGAGCTAGAAAAACGGCGTTGCAGCAGAAAATTAAAACACTGCTTGTTTTGGTATTTCTTATATTAGCCTTTTTGCGACGGAATGTAAAAAGATTTACCGCAAAGAAACCAACAACCCCTTCTTCAACAAAACAAGCCAATTCCACTATACAACTATCCATCGACTCAAAAGTTTTCAGTAGATGCTTGGCTGCAATCTCGTCACTATCGCAAATCAGATCCGAGCTTTCATCAAACCCTAGTCTAAAAAAACGAGATGATTTCATAGGCCTTGCCCTTCGTCTATCTGGGAATGCATGCTCTCGTTTTGGAGCCTTAAACATAATATCATTAGTATGAATGCATCCTCTTAAGTTTGCAACCTTAAACATAGTATTGCCTTAAACATAGTATTAAACACATGAAACTTGTTCAAGAATTTCTGAGGCAGGAAAATCCTAAAATTTAAAATAGTGCCTAGTCCTAAAATAGTGCCATGATACAAGAAACACTAGAGATAGCGATACTAGAATGACCATGACGTCACCGGGATAGTTCGTCGCGCGGCATTTGGTGTAAAATGTATGGGCGCTGCATGACTCGATTAAAACATGTTTACATTAGTTCTTTGTCATTTAAGGAATCATACCATGTTCAATTAAATTATGTGCTTTATAGTACATGTAAAATGTATGCACAATATATGCAAAATATAATTAAAGTATACTGCCCTGATTCGCATAAACGTTTTATCCAAATTTTAGTACTTTGGAGACATTCAATGATTTGTGTTTTGATTTGTACTGGAGATATATGGAGGGTGCGTTTTTCAATATTGATTTTAACATACTTTCACAAAAGATAGGTTTTTCAAAATTTCGCCGAATGATGTAATAGAGTATGCAGTTTTTGAAGCCGTTTTTAACTCAAAAAAAACCCTAGTGCATCAAAACCGCTAGAAACACTGATGTTGGAAGAACAGTAGAGGATTTGTGCAGTTTTTGAGTGTGTATTCTACCACTACTTACTTTTCCTACTTAAAACTAATACACCCTAAGTAATAATAGAATCTAAGCTTATTTTAATTTCGGTGACTTCATCGAAAGCTACTGCGGTAGAAAGGTATTTGGGGTTGCCATCCGAAAAATGTCCAGAGCTTAGAAAATTTAAACAATGTTTACTTATTTTCATTGTAAATGTTTGTGATGAAAATACTTAATGCAAGCATTTATTGGAACGAAAATAACAAAAAGGCCTAGTGCTATCAGCCCTTTGCTAGCACCGAAGCTAAAGATATGTCGCATCTGCCTTACGTTGAAGTCAACCTGCTCTGCGAATTTAGTATTGATCCGATGACTGCATTGGAAGTTATAGGGATGCAAAGAAATTTAGGGTTACCATTCGCAAAAGTTTTCAAATTTTCTAGATCTTAATATTTGGTGTTGATTTTCACTATAAGATCAGTACGATTTGAAAATTTGATGCTTCAATCGCTTACTAAAGGTATGCCAAAAAAATACAAAAACCACCAAAGCTGGCAGCCCTATCATTGTATTGAACCTACATTTTTACTGAATATTGCCAACAATAAGTTTAATGTGCCCTTTGAATTTCGTTATGATTCAATGACTGTACTGGAAGCTATAGGACAAAGAGCTTTATTTTCCTCAGAAATTTTCAAAATTTAAGACACCAAAATTACCATAGCATTCCAACCGAATTATTCAAACAACTTTCTACCAAACGTGGTTCAAAGTAATGTTCAGCTACTGTGTGAATTTCGTCAAAATCGAATGACTGAACCAGAATTTATAGGGCCAAAAGTAGTTAATTTTCTTAGTAAATTTTCAAGATGGCACCACTGGCACAAAATTGCCCGCATTTCAAAATCGCTTCTATCAGACCTGGTCCTATTTCAGACCAATATATTCTGTCAATTTCAACTAATTCTGATTTTCGGATCGTGAGTTTCCGTGAACAGAAGTTTTTGATGCTAAAAATATAGGTAAATTGGGAAAGGGTTACCAGGCGTGCCCGTTGTAAAATTTCAAATTTTTTACTTTGGCAATGAAGACAAAGCATAAAACTTATTTATGAGTGGTTTTTTTCCAAAAATAAATATAATTTTTCAGGAGATTCGATGATTTAAGGGTTTTCATTTTCAGCACCTGCCCTAGCTACAGGGTTGCCAACATGCTCATTGAAAGCTCCACAAATTTACAATTAAAAAACACCAATATGTTCTGAAAGTTTTATGATAATTGAATAGCTCTATCAAAAATTATCGTAATTTAAAAATTTTCAAATTTTTCCGTTCTCTTTTTAGGCACCTAGCGCACACATGGGGTTACATTATCCGATTCACATGTAAAACACGTTCAAAATTTATTTTGTAAACTTCGTTTTTGCAAAAATTATTTGTGGACGGAATAATAGGTATATTAAAAATATCACTAAAATGGCTGCCGGCCCCAAAGGGTTAAAGATAATTGGCATTTAGTAGACCTGGACCTATTCTGGATATACATCAATGTATCCTGAAAGTTTCAGCTGAATCAGATGGCGCGTTCCCGAGAAATAGTCACTGAATTTTTTGATGATATATATAATAATAATATATAATAATAATAATAGTCTTTATTTCATGTGCATAAACTTACAGCTATAATAAATTCAAACAAAATCCTCTGAACTTAAATTACGTTTATACCTAACATCAAGAAATAAAAAAATTTAAAGAATGAAATAAAATAAGACAGAATCCAACTTACTCGATATTTTATATTTTAAATAGTGCTGAAGAAGATGCAGATGAAATACGAAGCATTCAGTTGCTTTACGCAAGAGTCGAATGCCCGTCAATGATATAGAAAAAAAAAACATGAATCGTCAATTTATGGTGGGGGACTCATAAATTTAACTAAGATATAAAAGACCGTAGATAGAGAAAAAAAGCAAAAATTATATTGGAAAAAAAACATTGAGAACAAATGCAAAGGTTATATTAAGGGATTCAACAGTTTTTCAACGCCCAAGTGATCAATAGAAAAGAGCCAAGATTTGATTTTTTTCGAAAACGTTGTCTTTCTGGATTCGCCTCTAATATTTGGTGGCAAAAGGTTAAATAGACGAGGTGCAACAATGCTGTAAAAGCGACTAAAGTGCGATTTATTGCAAATGGGAACTACCACTAAATTTCTGGTGTTAACCCGTAGATTAGCTGAATCATAAACTCTTGGTGTTTGATAACCTGAGTTCTCGAAGAAACTTCGTAGAGCCTTAAAAAAATACAAATGCCTTAATGGAAGTGTACCTAGTGCTTGAAATAGATTAAAACTAAAAATTTTGAAAACTCATCAGTAAAAACACCAGAGCTAAATTTATGAAGTCTGTAGACACAGATGAAAACATATGTGGAGCCAGCAATTACACAGTTTAGTGATATTAGATCGCAAGAGGTTAATCTGAGATTGTGAATATCACACTTTGGGTCATTCTTAAAAAATACAGCTACGCCTCCAGCAGAGTACGAATCATTACACGTAGCGGAAAAATTATAACCAGGGATATGAAAGTCAGATATTTCGGAGTTGTATATCCAAATTTCAGATAAAAAGATTAAATCAGGAATATGATCCAAACTAGCGATATGTGACACAAAAAGATCAAAATTTTTTCGCAAGCTTCTAATGTTTTGATGAATGGCTGAGAAGTTTGCGTTGATATCACCGTATGGGTGCTCAACACAAAGGCAGTTGAAAGAGTTAGAGTCAGAAAAGGAAGAAGAACTGGCAGAATCAAATAATGACATAGTAGATGTATATTTAAATGTTTAAAATATCTTGACGACTCCTTATTATAATTGGAGAATCTCCTTCTTTTTTTCTGACTAGAATGGTTGAATTCTTAACCCAAACATATTTGCATCTGTTTTTCTGTTTTAATTGTTTTGCCTCTCTTAGCAGCGATCTGTTATAGCTAGTTAATGAATCGTTTATATAAACGGGATTGTTTTTATAACTATCACCAAAAATATTAGCCTTTAGTTTTATTTTCTCAGACCGCATCTTGTTCATTATCCTATTTTTGGAAGAATACGATGAAAATTTAACACAAACCACTTTCAGCGAATCGGTATGGTTTGTTTTTTTAGCGAAGCAGCTTTGTATTTCATCCGCGCTCACCTCAATTCCAACCCCAACGGTAAAAAGTTTGGAGATGTTATCGTTAACCGTCGAGCCGCGATCAATAGGGATACCAACAATATCAATTGAATTCTTTAACATTTCTTGTTCAAAATAATTAATTTTAGATTCTAAATTACAAACAGTTTTTTCCAAAGTATTGTTTTTCTCCTCTAAACGGCTTATTTTAGCAAGAGCATCCGAGTTTATTTGCTGCAGCTTCAAAATTTCTTTGAATAAAATTTCCATCGTCACTTCAGCTTGAACATAGGTATTCGATTTCGCCGGCATGCTGCTAACGGATGTATTCGATGTCGACGGCCCTCTGTTACATATATATTCGAGGTCGACGGCGCACTGTTAACGGATGTATTCGTTGTCGACGGCACACTGCTAACGGAAGGACCTGGTCTGGAAGCGATGTTGGTCGAGCAATCAACGGATGCCGAGGCAGCTAGTGGACTCACTGCATTATCATGCAGCATTGAATCTCTACGACGGTTCACACAGCAACTACACTTATATTTCTGTTTGCACTTTTCTAAGTACTCGATCTCTTTGGGACCGATTTTTGCACACTTTGCATGCAGAAAGTTTAAACAAATCGAACACTGCACTTTGTTATCTAGTCTTTCGACTTTATTTTTGCACAAATCGCACTTCATTT
>OX376373.1:85095211-85130211 GCA_947369275.1 Nemotelus nigrinus
TTTTATATATTATTGCATTACGTATCATAGTCGGAGAACAACCAACAATCTCTTCCACTTCCTTATAAGTTTTATCTCTTTTTATAAGGTTTTGAATCATTTCTCGTTTTTCTTGAGTGCAATGCAAACCTCGTCCCACTAAAGTTATACAATTATATATTTTTTTATTTATTTTGCCACCATAAATATTTGATAACACAATAAACTTACTTTTTATTAAAAAACTATAATCAATTTTAACGTAAAAAATATTTTGCCTTCCTATTTGCTCTGTGCTACTATTTCACTGCTCGCTCAAAATGCCACATGCAGCGAAGCCTACTGCTTTAAAAAAAAAACTATAACGGTTAAAGTATTTACAATTTTCACAGATGTAGTTGATGAACTAGAGATGATAACTTAGAAAAAAAATCGACACAAAAACCGTCTAAGGTTGAAAAAAAGAGCAGTATTCATATTGCAAGTGTGCACTACTATTTTAGTGCTCGCAACTGTATATATATATATATATATAAATTATATATATTTATACTTATATATACATATGTAAATAGACAAATATATATATATATATATATATATATATATATATATATATATATATATATATATATATATATATATATATATATATATATATATATATAAATTATGTATATTTATACTTATATATACATATGTAAATATACAAATATTATATATATATATATATATATATATATATATATATATAATATATGTGTGTGTTATCTGGCTATTCGGAGTTTTTTTCATCAGGCTGCTCTTTATGAATTGCCTTTCGAAGTGCGTATTTGAATATTTTTTGAGCAGTTTAAACATGTCCAAATAATACCTGCACAGCAAATAATTGTTTAAATTATTATAATTCTTTACATTGTTAACTAGTGCTCTACCCATATCTAGATTGCCTCTCAAAATTTTCAAACAAATTTAATGTTCAAATCATATGCCCCTATGCATCATCTTCTTACTTACGCCATTGACCTTCGACAGTCCTCGCGCCATCTTGAAAAATTAAAATCCGGTTGCTGTCAAAATGTCGCGATCAAAGACGCTAACTCGCGGAGTCAATCGGGATATCGGCAATAATTTCTACTTAGTGCGTTATTTAAAAATGAAACTTCCTGGATTTTGTTAAGAACCTTACAGCAAGTGCTATGGTGGAAAGTTTTTTGTGAATTAACATTTCAAAAGCGGGAAAATGCTAGTTTTTTGAGCGATGTCTTATTGCTCAGTTATCTTTGCCTTTTTTAAATAGTTTTAATCAATGTCGCGTCTATTTCTAATGCTCTGATGCTTTTGCGTACTTTTCTTAGTCACGTATAATAGTTCGTTTTGTAAAAAGCCTCTTTTTAATAGTTGTTTCATATCGATTTCTATTGCGTGTCGGTAGTTTGTTTACGTTTGCTTTACGTGGCTAGCAAAATTTGACAGCAACCGGATTTTTCGCTCCCATGTAGTGATAGAGTGAAAGGCAAGGGGGAAGGCATAAACTCGCGACACACACCTACAGGCGTTTACAGTGTCTCTGCTACTCTTAATATCTTTATACTCTAAGGAAAATCTAAACACAACTGCGGTTATCTGTCAAAAATAATTTTCACTGCAAGAGCCATTCGTTTAATATGCATTTGTTCCCGTACTTCAGCAAACTGCAGCAGTAACAGAATTTGGCAGCTGGCTTCTTCTTGCTGCGAAATTTGGCTTGCGGCAAAAGTACAAAAACGACTTGCTGCGAATCTATTTTAATATAATAGATTCAAGTACGGGAACAGACCTATTTTTTTCGCATCAACAAATAGCTGTCAGATTGATTTTTTATTTTCCATACATTCTGCATGCACTTACATGCCAGTTAATGTATAGTGCCGATGACTAATTTGTGTTTTTTACAGTTTCAGAGTAAACTTCAAAATCGAATTGTTTGGAAAGTTCAAGTCGTATGTTCTTGTTTTGCTCAATTGTATAGTTGTCATATGGTTCTTACAGTGAAAAGCAACTGGATAGCATATTTAATCCATCCTATAACAAAAGCTGCTACAGCTAAACAATAAAATGGACGAACAAATTCATTTGGAAGACAAAAGTCAACTGCATCGAAACTATGAGAAACTTGATGAATTTCGTAAAGAAAAACGAGTATGTTCCATGCATAATGAAGCGATTTTGTAGTAAATGATTGCTGATATTTATTTTTAGTTCTGTGATATAACACTGCTGATAGATGGAGTGGAAATATTGGCGCACAAATGTGTATTGGCTGCCGGTAGTAAATATTTTGCAAGTATATTCAACGGTGAGTGAAGTAAATTATATTGGTATTGTTTAATTAGAAATTTTTGTAATCCCGCAATCCGGTGATCCCTTCGCGCTTTATAAAATAAATTATTTTAAGAGGGTAATCAATGTTAATAGAAACTTCAATTTATGGTCAATTTATACTAATCACATGATGTATTGTATAGTTCTATGTGCAACTCACTTTAACTTGACTCAAGTAATGAATTACAGCTAAAAGGTACTAAAACACAATTCATTCTAGAAGTAGAAAGTGACACAGTATGCGATTCATTTTAAAAGCACGATGTTCGTCTAGCAGCGATTAGGTGAACTGATCTATTTAATATCAGCTATAGAAAACAATGTTGTGCTTCTTAGTGCTAGCTTCAGTAAACTGTTTACATTAATCCATTATATTTTCGAATCGCAATGACTAGAGAAAAAAATTGAATTCAGTCGCTTTCATGTACCCTAAGTTCTTATATCCGCCTGATAGCTGTGTTATAGAACTCTATATGCTTGAAAAAATAGGCTCCTTGGTTAGGGTTTCCTTTTCGTTTTCTTTTCGTTTTCTTTTTTTATAGAGCTGATAATGTTAGCACCTTGATAAATATTTAGATAGACTTAATTTTCGTCAAATTTGAATACAATTTATATTAGGTAATAAGACATAAAAAGGAAATTTTTCATTAACGGGAACCGTTATATTAACGATGACATTTGGACTTATTTTTTCGACTTAATCTTCGTTCGTCCTTGGTAAAGCTTACAAAAACCCGATTGTGTCAATAGTTAGAGTAGCCTGTCTGTTATGGTAGTAACAGGTACGAGAAGTAACAAATACGAGCAACAACTAGTACGAAATACGAACCTGTGATAGTATTGTGAAATAAAACTGAGTCAACCAATGAAAGTCATCGAATTATTTTGAATGCGATACTATCAAAAAATGAGTTTTAATCAAGCGGCTTCGAATGTATGTCCCGTTCCTCGTCGGACATCAGCCCATAGTGTATACCTGGCTGACTAAATAAAAATCAATACGCTTCCACCTTAAGTAGTCACACAAGGTTGAAGCGTATTATTTACTTTTAATTGCGACAATTTTTGTAATATGCGAGTTTTATCCAGCGATAATAATTTCTCATAGAAGTGTTAAATTGCGTCCGGTTTTTTCTTTTCATGTCTATAATATCATAAACATCACTTTCATACACTTTCCCGAACCTGCGGAAGAATCTGCTGACGATGAAAAAGAAGGTCGAGCGGATCTTCAATGCCTGCCCAAGGTTTGATGTAAAAATCAGCCTTGGAGACATTAACTCCAAAATATGTTTGGAGCCGCTATTCATGCACGAAAATACTATGACAATGAACTTAGAGTCACAGAACTAGCAGCTTCGAAGAACTTGGTCGTTGCGAGAACCAGGTTCACGCCTAAAGATATCCATAATAGTCCGGGGAAATTTAACATGGTGTTTCGGAAAAATTATGGGAAAGCTGAATTTGGGTGTGAGTCTACCAGACTCCAGGGTAGGTGGAAAAAGTGTGCTCCGAAAAGTTAGCGGGTTGAGCTCCTATAATGTCAAGAATGAGCGTTTACAGAATTATGCCATGATATTATCTTGCTTTTTCATACTCCTAGGGCCATGATATGTTACAAAACCTATTTTCATCTGCAATAATGTTGTCTTGTCCTACTCTTTCGTGGAATATCTCATACATGATGCAGCAATACAGTTTATTTCCGAGAAGAGAGTAGCGAGCAGATGTCCCAACAAGTTTTATGGCAATGGAGGGCGGGGGGTGGTGGGAACTTTTCGGAGCACACTTTTCCACCTACCCTGGAGTCCGGTAGATAAGTTTGTTTACATGTTTTTTTTATGCGCCTCTTAAACATAAAAAAACCAACCCACTAACATTCCAAGTCGTAATCAAAATTGGATAATACCAACATGTCGTTGAGAAGGAGGATACTTTTAGTAACAAATGTTTAGATCAATATATCTCAAAAACGGTTATGGTTACAAGAAAAAATTATCAGATCTTTTTTGTTGGAAATTTTCTAAGCTACAAATTTGTCATACGTTGTTTTTCAGAAGACGTGACCGTTACTGAAATATTTAGGAAAGATCACTTTTGGTAACCTTTGACACCGTATAAAAAGTAACGCAGCACTCGGATCGATGGGGACTTTTGACATTTTGTTCAACATGCCAGTACCAAGGTTCACACCAAAATTCAGCTTTTCCCTAAGTTTTCCGAAGTTTCGCCTTTTCTATGTCGGATTTCACTGTGCTATAAGGCCAACTGATATTACCTGACGGAGATGCTCGCAATCAGATAGACCGCTTGTTGATAGATCGCCGCCTTTACTCGAGACTGATGACGGCACGAAAGCGAACCAAGTTCGAATGAGAATATCAGTCACAACATTGATCTTTGTTAAGACTTACCGTCGAAGAGCTTGATTGCAGCAATCTCATAGGAAATAGCCTCGTTAGGAGGAATATAAAGAGCTCAGAAGAAGAGAAAAGCGCCTTCACAGACCGAAGAAAACAGCCTTCGAAAAATATCTTATCGGTGAAATAGCTAGAAAGCTACCAAATAGTCCGAAACATGATGCATTACACACCATGCTGCACGTACTGTAAGAATAATGAAGGGAATCTAATCATTGATTTTGAAGGCATGCAGGAGCGATAGGAAGTGCACTTTAGTGAATTACTAACCGGTCAGCTCGACCAAGAATTGAAAAAAGCAACCCAATATTCTGGCACGTCAACAGGAGGGACTAGCGTCAACGCTAGCCCCTCCCGTTGTGCCTCTATGGAAATCCTTCAGGAGCAAAAACTAAAACAAATGAAGGGAAGACAAACTACATGGTGGCTACATCTGCAGAAAAGACACCTAGAGTTGATCAAACCATCAGAGTAGTGAAGCATGAATTCGAAGTAGTACAATTCTTCAACCACCTTAGATCAATTGTAGAAGGGAAGAAAGTCTTGTATAGAATTGTTGGCGTCATATGTAAAGGGGGGCGATTCCGAAGACGCTACAACTATGCTTTGTACGCTGTCTAGTTAGATGGAAAAATGATTAGAAAAAATAAAGCTCGGTAGACTCCGATGAACAGGACACTTAGCTGGTATGAAGGAAGAGGAACCTGGTCGGAAAACTCTTTGCGACAGAGATTACGTTAGATGACAGCTGGAAAGACCGTGTTTGGATGGCGAGGATGGCGTCGACCAGCATGCTCGCGGCTTAAAGTTCCTAATTGGACGACATCGGCTCGCAATCGGGACCGATAGAATAATTTGCTAAAGGAGGCTGAGATCGGAGTATTCCCAGTTGTACCGCCTATGATGATGATGATGATGAAACCTATAGGTCACTTTTCGATAAGCACATACGTGCCTCGGGGAGCTTCATGGTTACCGGTTACTTATCAAGAATGCCCATCAACGATACATCTGACGGAAAGGAGCTAGAAGAGGAAATCGATGTATTTATACATGAAGTATCAATGTACGATATTTACATTGCTGACAAAAATGTTCTAGCTGTTTTAAAATCGGCAATAAAAGATGCAACCTGCCAATTGTTGATTATCGACGCCATAGAGGGTTGAAGAAGGAGAAGCTGAACCAAGAATTAAAACCATACAATTCCGTAAGAAATGAACTTACAGTAACCGACGATTTGCTCTTAAGGGGAAACTGATTGGGGAAACATTTCGCGAAATAAACCGCTAGAAAAAGTGTATTGAGGCCATTAGGGATTAATAAAAACCCGACTTAGAGCGCGGCAAACAAAATGATAGCCCGGACTTTATAATCAAATTGAAATAAGAATCAAAGGATGTCCCGTGAGCATACATTGTTCAATTAACAAACATTATCCTCTAATACCATATCCTTGGCAAAAAAAATAGTAATGGAATGTTTAAGCTTGAAAATAAATGGTACTTCAGAATAACAGATTGTTTTTCAAGATACTTCGAAGAATGCGTATGACTGATATCATACAATTTTGTAAAAATACTTTCAGCCGATATGGGATACCTGAAAAATTGAATTCAGGAGTAGAGCACAATTTTGAAACCATGACTCATCGGAATTCCGCCAATTCGCTAACGCGTGGTATTTTGAATTTAGCACAAGCAGAATACAATTTCACCAAGCCAACGGTAGTGCAGAAGCAGCAGTCAAAAATTCAAAACTGTTTGAAAAAAATTAAGCAAATGTTCAGCTTCCTTTGTTGGTCTACTGAAATATACCTCTCTAACATGGATATAGCCCTTCTGACTTGCAGTACAGCAGAAAACCACGCGATAAACTCGAAACATCGCCCAGAATTTAAAAATGTTGCGCAAAGAGAGAATATATATCGGGGGAAAATTTAAAAGAACTATCGCAAAAGCGATCATATTTAGTTGAGACAGAAAAGCGAATTGCAAGAAGAATCCTTTTTCATCTTATTGAAGCACCATATCTTGAAGTCAGAAATAACTCAAACAGCCAAATATATTACGGCGGTGCTGTTGTAATACGGAATCCGCACCATAGAACGAGTGATACAGTCCCAGAGACGATAACTGCCAGCAAGCCACATCAGAAGCGAAAACGATCAGTGGAGTTATCAATTCAGATCAGCAACAAAGGAACAAGTTCTAGCGGAGTAAGAGCTACCAGATTTGGCAAACTATATTCCGTTCAACCTAAATGTGAATTTTCTTAGACACGTCTCAAAAATGTGTATAGAATTTTCATAAATAGAATTATTATTACAAGCATTTTATGGATTTATGTTTCGATCTTTACTTAAAATTTTGAAGAGATATTAAAGAAAAGGATACCTAGAAGGAGATTTTGCAGCAGTAACAAGTGAGCTTGTAAGATAAAACTAAGCCAACCAATAAAATTCAGTTAGAAACAAGTAATTGGACACTTTCCATATTATTAATATTGCATATTTCATTCTAAAAAAAGGAAATAAATCTATCTTAATAATTTCAGATGCTGACCATATGAAAAGATCCTACCTGTTGTCAGTTTTCCCGGTAGACCGCAAAATCACGCATAGCATCATGTCAGCAATAATTGATTACTTATATACAGGTAAACTCGAATATTCCGAATGCGATAGAATGCTTCTTTTAGAGAATCTAAACGAACTAGAAGTGGATTGTGGTCCTATCTTACAATATTTCATAAACAACGACAATTGCTTTCAGATGTACAATAAGAAAGGTAAAACAAGAAACAAAATTTTGTAGATCCTCTCAAGCTAATAAATTACGGTAGAGCAATTTTGCGGAGCAGATGTCAAGGCGGTAGCATCACGACACGTGGTGGCCAATTTGGAAGTGATGAAACAAATGCTGGAATTCAAGCAGTTGTCTTTCGAAGAGGTTTGACATTGAATCGAAGATTATACACCCGAACTATTGTCTTCTTTGATTTTTCAGCTGCATTCCATTCTCTCTCTAACGACTAGCATCGACGTAGCCGCCATTAAAGTCATTGAAACCATTTTGAGTTGGATAGATTACGATCAGCCCTCTCGTTCAAAGCATTTTGGCGAACTAATAAATTTCGTCCAGTTCGTCGATCTATCGGCGGATGAAATCAAAAACCATATAATAACCAACCCGAACTTCCGAAATAGTGCGAATGGCTGCAAGTGGCTCGTGAATGGACTGATGGACTCACATGGTGGCTTTACTTTCGGCATTGCGAAACCTACAAAGCTTTACATACTATCACGAGGAAATGAGCAGTGGGTGCGAGTTTTAACTCAAGATGCAAGCAGGTTATTTGATTCGTTTCATCGATCTCGACCCATACTAGATAGCTTCTCTGTCACTAGTTACAAGAATGCTATCTATGCTGTAGGTGGAAAACGCCATTGTCAAATTGTTAACATCGGCCTTAAATTTGACACGGAGAGTGGACAATGGCGTGAGTTTTTATGCCCGATCGGAAAGGCAGGATGCGGAGTGTGTACTTTAAAGACCGGGCAAATGATGGTAATGGGCGGTGTTATTGGATTGAATAGCATGAAAACATGCTCTTGCTACGACTATGATACGAACAGATGGGTCGAATTAAGAGACATGAAGGTGAGGCGATGCAATCCTGCTGTATCAATTTGCAGTAAGATGGTATGAATGGATGACAATTTTCGAGTCTAAAAGTCGACTGATTTGCAGATTCAGCTATTTACATAATGGGCGGAAGCTACGCGACAGATAATACCATTGTCGAACGATATGACCATCGTGAAGGGTCCTGGTATAATGCAGGCACTGTACCTGTGACGAGAGGTGCAGTCTCGGCTCGTCTCGGGCAAAATATTTACTGCGCGGAAATCGGTACAAAAACATTATATGACTACGATGTAAGAAATTTGCAAGTGCGACTGGTCCCTTCTACTGAGTAAGCTAAGAATAAAACAGACAACATGCTTTTTTTATTGGGTACGTTTCGTATTTGTTCTAGGGATGTTCGATATGAATGGATACTACCAGCGGACAGCAGCAATTTATTATTTACACATCGGAGTGGTATCGTGAAAATGAATCCAAACGGTAGTTTCTGGGATGAAATCTATCATGAGACATACAGATTTTGTTATACAGTTATGATCAGTAAATAAACGTTGAAATTTGAGTACGAAATGTCCTATTTTTTTTTTAATTTTTAGACCGGTATTTGAATAGCAGTAATTTAGTAAAGAAGAAAACATTCGGAACATGATAGAGTATTTGTTGTTAATGCAAACAAGTAATTAGAGCTTATCCTGTCATTTACTGGTTGACTCTTTTTTAAGTTACGGCATGAATACAATCAGAGATCAGGCTCAATTGCCTTATCTAACGATCTCATCTCGAAACCCTCACGGTCTCATTGTAAAATTGTATGGGAGTTAAGTACGTGGGAGGAAAATACGGTATAGTTTTTGAGCCACAGGCGGCCGTTCATGGACTAGTGAAATGTTATTCCCCACAGCCCAATAAGTAGTAAATTTTAGCTATTGTTCATGACTTTAAATGCTAGTAGGTTGCACAGAAATCACTATAGTAATAAATTTGCAAGACAACGCGTTGAAAACTACGATCTTCTTAGATAGATTATAGTAATATTGGAAACTTCAAGTAATATGCCTTTGCACCATCACCTCTTTAATATTACACACTGTCAAATATTGTTTCGGCTAAGTGAGGCTGCAATCACATAAAATTGAACTGATTCACAATTTTTCAATAAAATCTTCCTTCAGAAGCCAGTGACACAGAAGAGGATTCTATATTCTTACTGTTTGTCTTATATCACCATAATTTATTAAATAAGATAATTGTTAAATATTTTTCATTTTACTGCCGATGAATGGCGATGTAAAATAAAATATGTTTCTCGATATGTCCCCTTCTAGTTGAGAGAAGCAGGTTAATATTTGCAGATTTGTTTGTTGAAGCTTTGAATGAAGCTAAATTGACTCTGAAATTAATCTTTCATTTGATTAGAAAGAGTGTGTACCATGAAAAGAATCGGCAACAAATTTTTCTGTCAAGGAAATCCGCAAATTCACATTCAAACAATTTCTAACCAAAAATTATTTGAATGCGGCCTTCCACGCAAGAATTTACTGTGGGATTTGACAATGCCACCACCATTGTCGCTAGCGGTGGTTTATTTTGGCGAGTTAGGTCGGCGAGGAGGATTGATGCTGCCACGCCGAGGTCAGTTGAGGAGCTTTTAGAGAAATACGGGCGGAAGAGATTTAAATCGTTTAAGAGGCAACTAATGGCAGCTAAACACAAGCTGTTACTCCGCGGTTCTGACTTGTAGGCGACTTTCAATGGTTTTGGGTGGTTTTAACGGAAAACTGTGATCGCAATAATAGATTAGGTGGTCGAATAATTGACTTGATGAATTAGAACAATTGACTCGATCAAAATGAATGCTCCAGCTAGTTCTAAGTGCCGGAATGTCACTTGTACAATATATGTATCGAGATGAGACTATATATAACGAACGTTTAGAAATAGTAATAGTTGTGTTGGGTAAGAAAAAAAAATGAGAATACAGTTACAAAATACTGAAGAGTTAACCCTCTAAACTTTAACAAAAAAGGATTCACCTGTGAGAATACCAGATGGATATTATATAAATGAACGCATTTGTATTGCACGTGAGCCATCTAAAAGCCTGGAGACAAAGATTAATTCTTCGGCTGCTGGTTCGAAGTACTAGTTATCGAGTTGGATCGCCTTCAGACTACTTATACAATACTGGTATTGGTACCAAGGTATGGATACCACGGTATCGATAACTTGGGTGAGTGATACACTGTGCCTACGTGGTATTGTGGGACATCACCTGTTAAAAGTGAAAACTGTCAAATTGAGTGTAGAATCAAATGTGAAACGAAGTTCAGACGAACCTGTGTTTTTTGTCAAATTTGCTTTATAAAATTGTCCTTTTTGCAATCCATATCAAAACAAGCGACACTTTCAAAATAAAGTCATTCAGTGACGCATGTCAATGATCAGTATTGGAAAGTTTAATTGCTACACTCACCCAGGGGCGGATTTGACCATTTCGCCGCCCTAGGCCTCAAAAATATTTGCCGCCCTCTTCGTTCATTATATTAGGCGCGTTTTTTTTGCTCCCCTTATCCATAATAGAACAACGCAGACGCATTGGAAACAGCAACAACTCCCCTATCCATAACAGGAATTGTTGTTGTTTCAAATGCGTCTGCACTGGTAAGCATTGTTCTGTTATGGATAGGGGAGCAAAAAAACGCGCCTATTATAAGTCAAACTTTTCAATGTCCGAAAAAAATCATCAGAGGTGAATTTTTACGAGCATTGATTTTTTTAGAGAATTCGGTCGGCTTGAGGCTCATTCCACTCAGATATATGTATATGACAGAAAAAAACATTTGCCGTCACAAAAAAAATATAAAATTTGCCGCCCCTGAAATTCGCCGCTCTAGGCCCGGGCCTACCGGGCCTAGTGGCAAATCCGCCCCTGCACTCACCACAGGCTGGATATTGTCTCTGCTGGCAGTAAAATCTTCGATATACCGGGTAAAATTCTCACGGTATCAATACCATCCAACGGCGTAGATACTTCGTATGTACCGTTTTGCTGAGCTGGTATTAGCCTAGAACTGGGTGATACACTGGTGGTATGGACGATGCCATGGTATCAATACCAGCTGTGTATCAGTAGTCTTAGGAGATTGGATCTACGCTTTAACGGTTTTTACACATAATCATTTTTACTTTGCCGGTAAAACGTTCAAAACATTTATAGATTTTTCTTTTGCACATACGCAATTCAATGGTTGATATTGAATTAGGGTGCAAAACAATGCAATGTTTAATTAGAGGCATGGTCTTTGACAAAAGTAGTAAAAGCTGGAATTAATTACCATATACCAAAGATAAAGGCTAAATTTGTCCATAAAATAATAGACTTCATGAGTCGAAGTATTGAACCATGTATTGGATTAAACTTACTATAGAAGCTGTTTTGTGGCATAGAGCCTATGATAAAAAAAGAACCGATGATATGTACAATAGGGTGAATGCTCCTAATATGATCCTGCTCCAAATGCCGGCCACCCAAAACGGTTTTGAAGCAGACTCGTCGAAACGAAATCTAAAGTGCAATATTTGGAACAGTATCCACTGTACTTTAGATGCCTTTTTGACGAGTTTGATCCCTGTTGTGAGAGAGAAAAGGATTTCAAAAAAGGGTTGTAACAGGCCGAACTTTAGAAGCATGGTGGCCGACATTTGGAACAACCATTCTATAAACCTTAAAAAACATTGTAATTTTACAAGTCAGTTGAAAAATTGAATATAGTAGCTACAGCGCACGCAATTAGAAGCTTGCTCTACAGAAATAGTTCGGCGCCACCTACTAGTTAGATTATTTCCCAAGTAGTGCTTACAACAGTTCTAGATACATTGAAGATCGTAACCAATATTTGATTTTAATAATAAATATACACGATTTGATGAAGTATTGTATATGAGAAAAATGATAATTAAGATTTTATTCCAATTGAATATTTATAGTTTGGTATTAATTTGTATACATTTAGTAGTAAGCGATGGTAATTTTTTTTTATATTCCATAGCGTAAACAAACATTCGAATTCTATTATCTGTCTGCAAATCAAGTTCAAATTAGTCATCGAATTTATAGTATTTGAATATATAATTTTTTTTTTCAAAAAGATTTAACCTGATCTTATATTTTTTATGACTTTCTCCACATCTCAACCCTCGCGTCGCTATATTTGTTTTGAAAACGCAGATTCTTCTAGCTAATTCATCACAAAACCAAAAGCATTCTTAAAAATTATTTGGTTTGGTTGTGCGTTTGATTCGAAATTGACTCCTATGTACTTGACAGCACCCCATAAAGCTCGAGAGTTGACTGCGAGGGGGAGAATAACTTTACTAAAAAACAAGCAAACGCTCGAGACACACACCTACAGGCGTTTAAACGTATATCGCCACTCTAAGGTTTTATGGCTCTATTACGGGAACAGACCAGTGCTGTCGTTTTAGTATTTTTTTTACGGTAAATAATGCTCCAAAGTTGCAGCAGATTGCTCTAAATTGCAATAGGTTGATTTATCCATAGATATATACATATGTGTACTCATATAAGTCTTCTTACATGCATTTAAAATATAACTATTGCTATTAGAAATAGCAATAACAAGCAATATTCTACTAGAAGATTTTTTTAAAGATATTAGATTCGAGTTTAGTCGTTTGGTGAAAAATAAATTGCAATATACATTTATGTATATCTCCAGTATTAAGAATTGGGGAAATTCCTATTCATTCTTTGTTCAAAATAGCTAGCAGTTGCATATATAACTAAACAGAGCGAAACCAACTTACTAAATATGCTAGCTAGATTAAACAAGTAGCAAATTTTGTAAAACGCAATAGATGAAACTCAAATGCAATGTTGCAGTAAACTGCATCAAATTGCAACAGATATACTGCAATTGCAGTAAAACGACAGCACTGTAACATACCTATTGTCGGCAGGAAGGAAAAAGCTGATCGTAATTTAATACTTCTATGACAAAAAGCAGTTGATATTTTCAAACCGTTTTCTAGTATCTACTTTAAAATAACCGTTTTCTAGAATATATTTGGCGAAGATTTGAGCGAAATCGCTCAAATGAGTGATAACGCTATTGTGAATACACTCGAAAGTTCTTTCTTGTACTCCGTCAGTCGGCCGACCAGTTGATGACAACTTGACATTCCACGACACGAATGACAACAAAAGTTAACACGTCACTTTCACTTTGTAGAAGGGAAAGTGTTTCTATATAGATAACGCAGCTTGTAAGTACGATCTTTAATTTTATGTCGAAAAATCAAATAACTCGTCAATTTTACTTTTTTGCTAATCAGGCACACTTCATTCCATTCGGCTGCAGCAAACCGCCAACCTGGCTACTAGTGCAAAGGCCAGACGCGATATGCGACGAACCAACTATAGTTATCAGCCTTTGCCACAGAACCCGGGCGGGCCAGGACCAAGCACTAGCAACTATGATGCTCTCGAAGAAGAAAATGAACGAATTGCTGATGAATTGAAGGATAAAATAGGTGCATTAAAATCGTTATCAATTGACATAGGGAATGAAGTCCGATATCAGGATAAGTTATTGAACGGTATCGATGACGATATGGAACGAACCGGTGGATTCTTGTCGACTACGATGTCGCGAGTGATCCGATTGGGGCGAAGTGGTGGAGCACATAAACATATGTGTTATATGTTCTTGTTCGTGATGTTTGTTTTCTCTCTGCTTTACGTAGTGATTAAGTTGAGGTAGTGGAAAATGGGATGTGTCGGTGTATTAGTCGTTAGAGAATATGAATTTATTGTTAATTCCTTTAAACTATGGTTATATAAAATATTTACATTATATTTTCGTCTTTATATTAAATTTTCGATCCATAAGGCTACTCAGATAACTTAAGATTCAATAGGTTAAATTAAACATTAAATCTATTAAACATTTTTAATTTCAGCATCAAATTAAAAACAGATTTACTAGGCTCTTCTGCTCAAGCGCTCAGATAAAACATTGTTCCAATTCTAAAATAACACAGTCAAGCATTGATATAGCGATATATTGAGCCGATTGACTGGTTTAATTTGAATTTTCAGGGAACAAATACATTCCAAGTGCTTTTTGTAAAAATTTCATTCTATTTGTCCCCCATAATCAGAATCCAATGATTCAAGCTTCTATCAAACAGAATTTATCCTCAAATTAAAGTGCATTCCGTCATTCATTTTGCTTATAAGAATTACGTATTATGCTTATCAGAACTGCTTCAAAAAATATTAATAGATTTATTCCAAACAGAGCCAGACATTCAATTTGCAATCGGACGAAATTCTAATTGTATTGGATTTTTCAAAAACAAATATATTTGCTGATAAAGTAATTATCTTTTAGAAATTTTAAGGAATTATTAAGAAAGAAAACTATGGCTTACGAGCCTCTCAAAAGAATTATTTCGATGTTCGAAAAATAGTTGACGAAATTTTCGCTATTAGGTCGATATTTTTATTTTATTTGACATGCAATTATTGTATTTTCACTTTAAATACGTAGTTGGGCATGCAAAAAAGGAAAAAGAAAAAAAAAACAATTTTGGGACGAACTCAACAAGTTTCAGACTATTAGCTACTGGCATGATTCTTATTTTTCGGAAAACTTAAAAATCACCAAAACACGTATTGGATCAAATTTGAGAAAACCTGACATGTTTGTATGTTGCCTTAGAATTGGAGGTCGTGTTCTGTCTTGAAAGTTTCATCTTAATTTCATGATTTTGAAGAACGTTATAATGATGAAAAAAATCGTATACCTTTTAGGTACACGACATTTTTGGAGGTTTCGTAATAGTTTTCTATCAAAGGTCTTTCAGACAAATTTCCGGAAAACTGCGCTTTTGAAGGCAATTAACCTAAGATTGTGGAGGTCATAACTATCGTATTTACGACAAAATCAATGATGAAACGAAGTCTGAACTAACTGTAAAAGCGCCGCTTTGCGAAAATGAAATGGTAGTAAAGGTTTACCATGTGAATAATACGTTTTAAATCAAAACTCACATACGGTCTTCGTCCCGTTGTAGTGATATTGGCCTCTACAGATACCTGCTATATTGCTTCTTTTGGATCGATTGCTGCTTTCTGCACTGCGGTGCGTTGGATAAGTCATTTTTCGCTAGTTCATTTAAAATTTCATTACTATTGTACCTTTGGGTGACTACTTTCGTTCAACAAACGGTTTTCCGCTTCAACTTTATTGGGTTTTTGATTTATTTTCTAGGTTCTTCGTTTTCAGTTGCTGTTTCGAGCTTTGTTTTTAATCGTACGAGAACCCTGAATTCAGAAATTTTCCGTCTACGGTTTCGATGCACGAATAATGGCTTTAATTAATGAACAAAGCACAGAGCGGGTTCAGATGGCCCATATCACCGCAGCTTCCTGGATGTATTGTGTCACCTCAGCACTATGCCCTATAAGATATCAAGATGCTAAATTTAGATAAATCGCCGGACGGGATTATTCCAATGTCCGAGATGGAGGGAAAAGCGGAGAAAAGCAGCTCTAACCTTCGTCTCACTAGTACTGAACAGTACGCGAGAAGATTCTGTACACTCTCTGTCACGTCTCCGCAGTACCTACAGTAGTCGTTTTCTCCCTCGCCTAACCTGAGAAGGATTTTTTTGCAAGGAAGATATCCTGTTAAAGCTCACCCTTATGGCACTTTTACGGAAAAAGATGCATTCCATCTGAGGTGATCTTTCAAGTGTTTCTAACCCTCCAGATTAAGCCAGTCACTTTCGGTATATTTTTGGTGCATGTTTCAATTTCCCTGTCCGAGTTTATTGCCTATTATTGCCTATTCAACCTTTTCATATGAGATGATTTGTTTCATCAGTGGTGAGTGAGGTTTCCGTTTAGAGCGTTCGTTCTCTTCCTCAACCTCATTATTTTTACTAATTAAGTACTCTGGAAAGCTTGTTTCGAGCAACACTTCCAGAGTGTCTCCACAGGTAGTCGTTATCTCTTTTCTTGGACTTCGAGATAGTACTATATGCACTTGGTGGCTTTTGGACAGAAATTTCTGCATATTTGCAGTCTCTGATATGCCGTTGAGACTCTCACAGAAGGCGCTCCTTTCGTTTTAATTCCTTAACTCTTTGTTGTGTTCTGATAATATCTTTTTATAGGCCCCCCAGCTCGATGTGTTTTTGGCCCTGTTGAACTCTGTTCTCGCGGCTCTTTTGAGCTTTTCTAACTCCCTGTTCCACCAGGGTATCGTCGTTTTGCAGATACTAACTTTTTCGGGACAGTTATTACGGTAGGATTCAAACGAAATGCTGGTGTCTATTAATTCCAGTTTTGTGTTGTGAATCGGATGCAGGTCATGAAGTCTTGCTTTAGAGTAGTTTCGATAGCCTTCCGTGCACTTTGATTACCTGTACTTAACTCTTTTCACGCTATCTTTTCCTAGTCCGAAGGTTACGTGTTTATGATCAGAGAACAATCTTTCTAATCTCCTCAACGCTATCACAAGTGACATATAGTTTTACTACAAATATTTTGCTTTCACACTCACTAGCTATCATAATCAAGCTCTCGGTACCACGCCCCATTCGACTTGTATGTATTGCGATTCACCTACCTCCTAAACTACTGGCCATCCTATTCTAAAACTTTTATGATAAAATAAGTATACTTTAAGCTTTGTTTTGTTATAGAAATAAGGAAAATTGACCTGGTCCAAATTATTCAAATTACGAGTTGAAGTGTTTACTTCCGGTTTCACACAGGAAAAAAAAAATATTTTTCAAATCTAATTTCAAAATTACAAAGAACAGCTAATTTTCTATACCAATCAGTATGTTTAATGTTTTTTAGATTTTGGTTTGAATCTTAGAATCTGCTTCCAAAAAAAAACCTTTCATCAATTTCGTCAATTATTCAGAAGCCCATAACTCGGCAACTAAACCTCATAGAAACAAAAACTTGTGCATCCACATTCATATCTTCTAGAAATACCATTATGCACAATATGAACGAAATCCAGAACCTCCATTTTTTTTTCGTTGTCCGCTTCACGTGAAATGTCCCATGTTACTATGACGAATGGATACATAAACATCAACGATTTATTCTCCTTATCCATATTACAGCATTTTCACATAAATATCAATAAAAAAGTTACTAAAGATTCGATAATCCTACAAATTACGATTTATGTCATGTAATGTGACAAAGTGCAACTAGGAACAATTGTTTTGACAGCCAATCAAACGTAGTACATATTTCAGTAACGTTGCGGCCAGGTTTTGAGCGCTATAACGGGGATCAAGACACCTGTTGCAATGGACGAAATCAAATTCACACTATGATTATCCAGAATCCTCCAGCCGGATATGTACTTGACGTTGTCCGACCTTTGCTCTACTACTTTGCCACTTCGGTCGATACCGGAATATTGCAATGTCGCTCCCAAAAATGAGTCAATAAGTGATCCAAAAAGACCGGCTATGCCGCCGTAGAAAATCAATGGCCATTGCGCCGGACTGACCTGAAGCTGAGGTGCATCCACTGTGTAGATAACGGTTAAATAGTACCCTAATCCGATAACAGTTCCACCTACGAAACTTACGAAGATTCCGATTATGGAAACACCTCCATTAGTACCGCGCGGAACACGCCGCAACGTTGTAATTAAGTAGGGATCTGAGGAGCTGAGAACGGTGCCTAGTTCGCTGGCCCATGTATCGCCGTTACAGCATGCTAATGCGCCTAGAATTAATATATTACGCTTAATTAGCTTTGTTGAGCCGAAAGATAATCAACAAATAATAATCGTCGAAATGCTAGTTTTAGAGACCAATGCGAAATGCGGAAACATCTGGTAAGTTTTGGTGAGTTATGTTAGTTAATCATAGCCAAATTCTATTTTTAGATGACAACATAAAAAAGTTATGTGGTGACTATGCTCAGGAAGTAAATATGTCGTAAGTAGGGAATCCAATCCCGGGATTAGAATCCCGGGATCCCGGGATCCCGAACAGTTTTTAGTCCCTAAAATCCCGGGATTGATGTTTTATAATCCTGGGATTGATGATTTATAATCCCGGGACTATAAACCATCAATCCTAATTGAGATCCGGGATTTTAGTGGCTAAACACTGTTCGGGATCCCGGGATTCGAATCCCGGGATTGGATTCACTAGTCGTAAGTGGTGTGGTTTTATGAGTCGAAAAGCAGTTGCTATGTGTTATTAAATCATGGCACCAATACACAAAAAATACAGTAAACAAACGTGACGATTCTACTCACTCATCACGCCAATGCTCAGCCAAGCCGACCTATAATGTTCGCCAAAATTGATTGGCCTTTCTCCACTGCCGCAGTTGATCAGGTACAACCAGGGGGCTGAAAGTACGTGATTTATTGATGGAAGAGATTGGCAGGGAGTGAAGGATTTACCATCAGCTGGCACGTAAAAAGAGATAAAACCAAAATATGTTCACTGTATCACATGCGAAAGTGAGAAAATATAATGTCAAACGACAGGTGAGAATGTATATATCCGTGTGAGCTGATAGGTGAGAGTGTGTTGGCGTGCGAATAATCCCATCAAGAAACAGTAAGCGCAGCGAACATTCACTGGCAGCAAACGAAATTCCCTGTATTGGGTTGCATAAAAGTGTCGGAGATATTCCTTTTACTCGCCATATGGTATCGAAAGTAGTATTCCGCGTTAACTACCTTATCGCTTACCATTTTAATACTCAGAAAATACTTTAAGAAAATCAATATTGCATGAATCGCCATTCGTTGAAATAGTATCTTTGGCAAAGCACATGTGAATTGCCTTGTGGGAAGGAGAAACGTATTTGATCGTAGCTGGCTTGCTTGGCGGGGTACTTTGTGTCTTTTTCCAACTTGGACTTGGATATTGCTATCTTCTTCTCGCAATTGTATTGCAATTCACGTACTTTCCGAGCTATATATAGTTCTTAAGCTATGGTACAACAACGCTAGCTGCGCTGCCATACCGCCATTGCATAAGACTTGGATCCAATTCCGCTGACCCTCTCCTGAAAAATAACACCACACTTTTAGTCAGCAAAAATCTTGGTGAAGCCTAATATCACAAACTTACCTTCTTTGAAGTCAGACTCGAACCGTCGCTTCATATTTGCTCGAAACTTTGTGGCGCGCGACGAAGAGACGAAGAAAACAATAAGCGACACGAAAAACGCATGATTTGCTATGGAAAGAACGAATGATACTACGATGCTCAGCAGAGCACCCGATTTACTCAGCGCCTTTCGCTTGATCCCATACACCATAAACAGTGTCGACCCCAAAGTCGAAAAGAACCATCGTGTGAGTGGAATTGCCGTACCTTCAACTGCAATAAAGAACTTTTATGAGTCACTTCAGTCACACTGAGGAATTATATTGGATTTTTTTTTAACCTGGTGAAGACGATAATTAAAAGATCAAACATTGAGCTTTGTCACCCGTTCGCCCGGTCTAAACTCATTTACAAGATTTGATTATACTCACCATTGGTTTCACTTCCCCAATTGATTTTCGAGAAACCTAAGTTCCCGAGTAACATGAATATCGAAAGTGGTATAGAAAGACCAAAAAGAATGACTGGAAGTAGATCGTAGATAATTGAGTTGTTGCGATGCGACATTGTGAGTAGATGCCCTGAACGGATGATTTCGTCTTTCAATTGAAAAGATTCCTAGTCATGAATTGCTCTAGTTCGCTCGTTCTACGTTTAAATGAAACTACCAATTGGTTGTTCACTTGTTTCCAATAGCTATAAGATACGATGAAGCGTAATTATGGCGATCGTAATAGTAATAAATAAATGACGAATATATACCGTACATCACTCGCCTGACATGAAAAAGAAATAAAATAACAATAAAAAACAATAATGGAAACGAATTAAGTTGTGTTTAAACAGTATGCCGGCGGGATTAGTTAGTTACAGTTTAATTTTTGTCTGAACAGGTTATATACCTCTTTGATAGAGTTCTTTTTGGCGAATCATACTTCGACCTTATAATTCTGAAGGTATTAAGCATGATAGTGAAATTAGAACATCTTTTATATGATGTATAGCATTAAATAGAAAGGAGACTCAAACTGTATGTGTTTGCTTTCTTTGAACAGCTGTTCTTTAGAAGCATAACACAATTCTTGGTATCAGAAATTTCGGCCAACGGCTGAGAATACAGTGTACATTAAATCAAAAACATTTTTAAGCTTCTAAACCTGGACTACTTACGTTTCTTTTTGATACAACTACCTTTTTAGAAGGAACTAAGACGCAAAGCCTTCCAGATTTAGAACCATAGTGTTTGGCTCACCTCAGCGCTCAAATTGAAATACTGCACTATGCTAAAAGCACGGGAATCATCATTATCATCGGTGTTACAACCAGTATCCGGCCCTGGCCTCCTTCAACAAGTTTTTCTACCGGTGTCGATTTCGAGATAATATCATCCAATCAGGCACTCTAAGATCCGAGCGTCCTGGTCAACGCCACCCCTCCATCGCGCCAATATATGCCCATTGAGAAACCATAACAAAGGGACTGCAAATGTTGCATCCACTGCGGCAACGGGAACTTCAATATCAAATAATAACTTGACGACGTCTGCATCTCCTCAAAGACCAGACCACTCTGTTAGGAATTTTTCCTAACAAAACACACACAAACCTCAAACTGTTTTACCACAGTTGTGGTGGTATGAGAGGTAAACTATTTAAACTTTTTCTTGATGCCAAATCCTGCCAATTTAATTTATTTGCCTTCACGGAAACTTGGCTTAACGACTCACATACAAACGAAGAAATTCTTGACAGTAGCTGGACCATTTACAGAGATGATCGCGACTACTGCTCTACAGGCCAAACGCGAGGAGGTGGTATCTTAATTGCTGTGAGCAACAACTTGCCAAGCAAACGCATCGATACCACACCAAACGTAATGTTCCAGCACTTAATTGTTCAAATCTCTTCGAATATTACATCGATTTACATTGGTGTAGTTTATATTCCACCCAGATCCGACGAATCGGTATACGACCATTTATGCGAATCTGTATCTTCTTTCGTATAATCCCTAAACGAAAAAGACAAAGTTATATTCCTGGGAGATTTCAATCGCCCCAATCTATGTTTCATTCCCGATGAAAATGACACTTACCTGCTCCCTGTAAACCTTTCAGATCGCAACGACTTCAACCTTATGAGTACCTTCTATGGCAATGATTTGCAGCAAGTTTGTCCAGCTCCCAACCAAAACGGTAATTGGTTAGATCTCGTGTTCACTAACGCTTATGACGAAGTAGTGGTAAGTCCAACTAATGACATAGAACATCTTTTTTGTAATAGTTCGCACCATACAGCACTCTCAGCTGAACTTGCCACTCTTGATTCTACTTACTTAAGAACGTACAATAGTTCAATTGTTTATGACTTTCGTAATGCTAATTATGAAAGCATTCCCCATTTTCTTGACTCTATAGATTGGACGAATATTCTTTCAACGTTAGACCTTGAGGAAGCCATTTCTACTTTTTACAACAAAATATTTGACGCCGTTGAGAGATATGTACCAAAGATAAAGAAAAAGAATATTTTCTCTGAGCCATGGCTTGATAGGGACCTTAGGCATTTACGGAATCGTAGGAACAAACTTTATAAGCGGATTAAAAACAATATTGACATTAGTTCGGCTATTCAGGAAGAGTATAATGAAATTGCTAAGCAGTTTTTAACAAAGTCCCACGAGGCTTATGACAACTACATTAAGACTACCGGCGAAAATATAATCCGCGACCCGAAAATTTTTTATGATTTTGTAAATGTGAAGCGAAAAACTACTGGTTATCCATCGTCGATGTTCTTTAATAATATCACTTCTTCCTCTCCCAATGAGATTTGTGATTTATTTGCAGATAGTTTTCAGACTGTTTTTAATGCATCAGACCCACCAAACTCGCACATTTCTTACTCTCATTCCGCTCCAACAGCTTTGGTCAGCCACTTAGAAATTTCACGTGATGAAATACATAAAGCTATTTCGGAACTCGACTGCAACAAAGGCCCTGGACCCGATCTAATTCCTCCAACTTTCTTGCGAAAGTGTGTAGAGCAGCTTCTAACTCCTTTGCATATTTTTTTCAACAGATCACTTTCGTCTGGAGTTTTTCCAACCTGTTGGAAACTTTCGTATGTCACACCCATCTTCAAAAATGGTGATAGACGCTGTATCGGAAATTATAGGGGCATTGCCATCTTATCTTCAATTCCGAAACTTTTTGAAAAGATTGTCTGCGATAAAATTTCTCCACTTGTTGACTCCCGTCTAAACGAGCAGCAACATGGTTTTAGAAAAGGTCGCTCAACTACCATGAATTTGATAGTCCTAATCTCAGACGTTCTGTGTAAAATGGAGAAAGGATACCAAATTGACGCAGTCTATACAGACTTCAGTAAAGCTTTTGACAGAGTTGACCACCCTATCTTAATTTCAAAGCTTTTGAAATTCGGACTTGCCGGATCTTTGCATAGCTGGCTGACTTCTTACCTTCGCAATCGAACGCAATTGGTAAAATTTCAAGGAGTTCTATCGAAAAATATATCTGTTACCTCCGGTGTACCACAAGGTAGCCATCTTGGCCCACTCCTTTTTAATATATTTATTTCTGACCTATCTGACTTCTTAGCAAATATACCTCATCTACTTTACGTCGACGATCTCAAAGTGTATCACCTCATTAAATCTAAATCCGGTGCACTCTTTCTCCAATCTAAACTCGATTCACTTGATCATTGGTGCAATGAAAATAAGCTCTCTTTCAACATTGCTAAGTGCCAGGTTATTAGTTTTTCCCGAAAATGCACGGTCTCACATAACACATACTTCCTTGGCAATAATTTGTTAGGCCGAGATGAAAACGTTGTTGACCTTGGTGTTATCTTGGATGAGAAACTCCGCTTCACATTGCACTGTGATAAAATAATTTCCCGTGCAAACAAACAGCTAGGATTCATCAAAAGACTTTCCAAGGAATTTCGTAACCTGTGGGCCACAAGATCCTTATACATCTCACTTGTACGCCCCATTCTCGAATATGCCTCTATCTGCTGGAATCCGGCTTTTGAAACCCACAGTAACAGACTCGAGTCCATACAAAAACAGTTCTTGCTTTTCGCATTGAGCAACTATACAACTATACAATCCTTACGATTTTAATACCCTTCCTCCTTATGAGTTTCGACTGGTTCATCTAAACTTATTGACACTTGCATCTAGAAGAAAGATGATTTCGGCTTGCTTCACATTCGACGTCATTAGAGGCGTCATCAAAGTTGAATTCCTGAATAGTAAAATGGCATTAAATAACCCTGTAAGGAACACCAGGTCCTCTCGTTTACTTAAAGAATATCCACATTCCACTACTTACGCAGCGAATGAGCCGGTAAATAGATGCTGCAGAATATTTAACAGTATAAGTTTTCTGTATTCCCCAACGATCTCCAAATTCTCCTGCAAATCCTCTCTTTTCCAAGCCATCCATAGCCCCTTATCTTATGCTATATGTCAATGTTTTATTTGTTTGTTATTTATCAATTGTTATTGATTTATTTATTAATTATTTAATTTATTTAATTTTTCGTTTACACATATTTATTTCAAATATTTTCTTGTATTGGTTATATCTTGTTTGGTTAGTAAATAAAATAAATAAGCTCTTCTCTGCTGCCGTCTGACATAAAATTTGCCGCAAAAGGTTTTGCAAGTAGGCTCCTCTTCGCTGTTACGAACTAGGTGTCCAGCCCACCGTAGTATATTATTCTCTATCTTTGTGATTACATCTGCTTCTAGGCAGATATCGTACAACCCTGGCTTTCATATAGAATGGTCGAAATGCTAGTACATTAGTTCCGTCAATTTGCATGTTATTTGCTTTTGCGATCGGTCTTCTACATGACGGCTAAGGTACAACTCATGGTTATAGCGTCGCCAGAATACTATCTTTACAATACTAGCTTTGGGGTTCAGTAAAGATTTCAGGATTTGATGAGCCTTGACAGACAGTAGTACGCTATGTTGGATTTGAGCAACCGCTTGCATATTTTTTCCTTCACATTGCTATTAACTCAAGATAGTTGATGGATTGCACTACTTTAAATTCGTCCTTCACTACCTTGACAATTTGACCAACTCTAGATGACCTTCATTTATGACCAGTCCGAGTGTGTGCAATTCTCGTTCGATCTGGATGAACTAGTTCAGATCTTCCAATGATGCCGCTATCATCTGCATAAGCTAGTACCTGGTTGAATTTGGTGATAATACTCAATCTTGTTGGAGATATTTAATAGTCTGGTCGGATACTTTTGTTTGGACCTATGAACCTACATAATCCTGTCAGTTTATTTGGGATATTGCATTTTCTGATGACTTTAACGGTTCTACATGCATTATGCTGCGATAGGCGGTCTTAAAGTCTATGAATAGATGGTACACTGAAATATTGAATTGCAGATATATTTCCATCATCTACCTAAGGGTAAATCATTATCAATTGTTGATTTGCTGGGATGACGTTACATTTACATTCTTCGATGATGGCTACAGCCTATCGAGCTATAAGCTCTTGCAGAATACAGGAGAGTATCTTAGAGGAAATACTCAACAAAGTTATACCCCTATAGTTGCTGCTCATTGTGACAACTCCGTTCTTATGTATGGGGCATATTATGCCTTTCCGCCAGTCTTCTGGTATCTCTTCATGCTCTCATACGTGCAGTATAGTTTCATGCATTGCTTTGTCTAACCTAGCCCTCCTTATTTAAACAACTGAGTACTTCATCCGGAGCTAGCTTCATCATCTGAGAGTGTAAAGAACACATCCCTTGCTAAACATTTCAATGATTATTTAATAAACATAGGAGAGCAAATATCAAGGAATTTTGATAATAACAGCGAAGATGTTTTACCAAACACAAATAACATCTCCTCTAACTTTCATCTTCATAAAATAGACAATAATGAACTACTTACTGTAATAAATTCATTTAAAAAGCAGTCATTCCCAGGTTGGGACAGTTTAAATAATAGGATAATTCAATCAATTAAAAATAACATCATATCCCCCTTGACGAATCTGCTCAATAAATGTCCAAGTGAAGGAACCTTTCCGTCTGACATCAAAAAAGCGATTATTATCCCTATATTCAAAGGAGGAAATCGTCTGGACGTGAATAACTACAGACCCATATCGCTTCTGCCCATACTTGCGAAAATATTTGAACGATGTATAAAAAATAGGTTAACTAAATACTTGACGGAAATCAATATACTATCTAAAAACCAATACGGGTTTCAAGAAAAAATAGGTACAGAGGATGCAGTTCTGAAGGTCATAAACTTCTTGTATTCTGAAATCGACATCAATAATAAGTCTATAGCTGTATTTATGGATATAAAAAAAGCATTCGACACTGTACCCAAAAGCTTGCTGATTAAAAAACTAAATGAAATTGGCATCATAGGTAAACCCCTAAAGTTACTAAACTCATACCTTAGTCTCAGGCAACAAAGGGTCAAAACTAACAACGCTTATAGTGATTGGTGTTTCAAATCTGATGTAGGTTTACCACAAGGGACTGTCCTTTCACCATTGTTATTTCTCATTTATGTGAATGATCTTTGCAATTTGAATAAAAGGTCTCTTAATAGTAAAATAATATCCTTTGCTGACGACACGGTAATGCCGATTTCGGTCCCTGGCTGGATAGAGAGTTTCAGGTTATGCCAAACTCACATGGATAACGTACTAAGGTGGTTACGCAATCACCACCTCAAACTAAATACAGATAAAACTAATATAATTGCGTTTTCCCTCACAACTGCAGGTCAGCTTAACGTACGTATTCTTCCTTTACACGACCAAAACTGTAGGCATAGAGACAATATTGCATGTGTAAAGCAAGTGTAAAGCAATCCGTATTGTAGACCATACCAAATATCTAGGGGTGACTATCGATAATAATCTAAAATGGAATAGACACACAGATGAAGTTAATGCTAAGTTAAGGCAAACCATACACACTTTTTATTCTTTAAGGGATTTATTGACAGTCGATCAACTAAAAACCATTTATTATTCGCTAGTCCAATCTGCACTGCAATACGGCATTGCAGCCTGGGGTAGCACTTTTTCTACCCACCTCTCAAATTTAATGTCAACGTAAAGACAGATCCTAAAAATCATCTTCAAATTGCCTCGCAGATTTCGGACAGCTGAGCTCTTCGCATTAGCAATAGTATTCGATATTAAAAAACTTTACTTAGTCGCTGCTCTTTTTTATACCTACAAGTATGTAAAACCCAACAATGCTCAAGATTACCTAGCAACAAGAACAAACCGTAATAATATGATAGTTCCCGCTTGCCGTAAAACGCAAACACAAACATTTGTTTCCTACATGGGACCTAAGTGTTTTAATAAGCTCCCTGAATATTTAAAAAACATTAATTCGTTTGAAAGATTCAAATTTAATGTAAAAAAATGGCTCCTAGCACTATCTAATGAAGAATTTAAAGCAACTTTTAATTTTATTTAATCCCGCATTGTAACTAATCTTCTATCTATAAATTGTTAATTATATGTAAGTGTTAAACCATTACAGATAAAGCATAGACCTAAGAATTGAATAGGCCTCCTTGCACAAGCTACGCTTATAAGGCGCCTACTACACAGGTTGATTTTAGTATGCAAGCTTTTCCGTTATTATGAATTTTTGTGATCAATAAATTAATTGAATTGAATTGAATATGCCGTTGGCTTTAAAAGCGTTGCTAAATTTCAGCTGGCTTATGGCTTTTTATACCTCTTCTATGCTTCGTAGCGGCGGCAGTTTAGCAATTCATTAAAATGAACTTGCCATCGCTCCAGAATCCTTTTAGGATCGGTGGTCAAATTACCATTTTTGTCCTTACAGTACGTGCAGTGTGTTATTAATAGTGTTTTCAAGCAAACTAAAGATGTCAACGTAATGCCTGAATACCCTATTATGGCGTTAAAATCTCCAATGATATTTTTTTATATTATATCTTGTGAAGGCATTGCGAATTGGTTTAACTTTTTCATAATAGGCTACTTTTTCGTCATCAACGAATTCCTACGAAGGTCCGTACGCGTTTATGGGGCTTAGGCTCACAAATTTACCTCAGAAGCATAGGGTACATAGCCCTTCATTCTTAGCGTTCAAACCGATGATAGTAGACTTCATGTTTCGGGTAACTACGAAATCTACTTCGCGCATGACGATTATAGTAAAACACAATTTCTTGTCCATCTGATCTCTTTTATTGCTGTTGTATCAGTCTCATACTTAGACAAGTCTCATACTTCGCCAGCTGCTGAGCAGCTCGATCTCTATAGAGTGATTTAATGCTCCATGAGAAAAATCTCAAATTATTTAGCCGTTATAGGTGTCTCACCAGCCTTACTTGTAAGGAACTAGCCTGATGATATTAGATGATTAAGATCAAACTTCCATAAGTCGAAATAGATACGGCCACTGCATATATTCACATACTACATACATGTTATTCCTCCTATTCGACTGTTGGCCTTAGCTGCCTAGACAAAATATGCAAAACAAAAATACTATGTAAAGGTTATTTAATTGTGATCATGGTTCCCCTCTTGTCTATAAATCAGCATAGACAACGTATATCGTCTCTAAAGCTTATCAAAGCAGAGAATATTGATACGGGAAACTCGATCGTTTTGCGGAATAAGCCTCCGAAGCCGAATCAAATTGGAATTGTTTTTGCGGGATGATTAAAATTGAACATTTTTTTTATTTGCATTGAAAATTTTATTTGACAAAGTGGTTTCGAAAGTATGCACTATTCAAGTGAATATGCAAGATCATTATAGCCAAAAAAAAAGATTTATTAAAAAATCAAGAAAACACTCTAGAAAAGCAAAACATATAGAAAGCATCGTTAGTTTCGGTTTTCCTGGTGTAAATAACTCCATTTTGCATTCGTACATATTTACAGTGTTTCACCCTTGCAGCTCGACGCGGGGCAGCATGCAATACCTTCATCGTGGAAGAGAGATGTTCGAAAACTGATATTTTAATTGGATATCTTTGGTTATAATTGTAGAGGGATGTAACAAAGTCGTATCTTATACGTGACGACGCTAATTGTACCTCAGACCTGGGACGAGATCTGTCTGCGGACAATTTGGCAATCACTATTCTTGATCGGGCAGCCGAAAACTTTCCTAATATTTTTTACGGTTGTTAAAAGGTTTTCTGATCTTACTTCAGGCATATAGTGTAGTTCAATATTCGATTCGCAAGCATGACACTCCAAAAGTCGAAGTCGATCATTGAGACTCAAGATAGTGGTTTTGCATATCGAAATTGTATCTTTTGGTTTTTTGGATTTCTTTTCCAGCTTTATCAGGCTCTTTCTTTAGATTGGATAGCTAGACTTTGATCAGCGGTATTGCTTGCTATCAAGTTATCAAGTGAGACCGATGCATTTTCAGAAGGATGATAGCGGATGTTCCTATTAGTATTTGGATTTATGTCCTTTTAGATCGTGCGATTTTGCAGTGACAGCATTTCCACGATTCTTTCGTGGACTGCGGGTGTTTTTCGAAATGGTCCAGCACAAAAGTAGAGGTACAATCGATTCCATGCAGTGCACTTTATTTGTTCTGATGCGTTTAGCTCTTTATGGCTAGAACACCGACATCTTAACTGGTATAGTGGTATCAGTATCGACGTTAAGTTAAAACTGACTATTTGAAACCGAAGGTTAAATTAGTTATCACCAAGTTGGTGTTTATTAAAGAATTGAAAAATACTCGAAAAAAAAACTTGCTTATACGATAACTTATACAATTAATGAAGAAGCGAAGTCCGCAATAGATTGAAGCCCGTTGCGTTTGGTGCAGTCATGTATCTTTTATTCATCTTATGAAATATCCTTGGACATTTTTGGATTTAACAATAATGGTATTGCCAATATAAGAAAATGACGATTTTTAAGCAGCTTCACATCTAAACCGCGTGTTTCTTGGCCTTGCTACCGCTTTGGAAGAATTTTATATAAAGAATTACGCAATGTTTCTCTAAAAATTGTCACTACGTCGAACATCAACAATTTATTCTCTTCATCTCATTAAGACATATATTATTGCATGTTTACATAAATAGTAATAAAAAATTATCAAATGGAATACGCTTTGAATGATTATTCGATGATTCTACATATTGCGATTGTTATGAGCGATGTATGGCATGCAATGTAACTAAATGCAACTAAAACAATATCATTTGATCGCCAATCAACCGTAGTACCTATATCAGTAAAGTTGTGGCCATGTTTTGAGTGCTATAACAGGCATCAGGACACCTGTTGCTATGCACGAAATCAAATTTACGCTGTGATTATCCAGAATCCTCATGCCACTTATGTACTTGACGTCGTCCGACCATTGCTCTACTACCTTTCCACTTCGATCGATACCGGAATATTGCAATGTCGCTCCCAAAACCGAGTCCACAAGCGACCCGAAAAGACCGGCTATGCCGCCGTAGAAGATTAGTGGCCACTGCGCCGGACTGACCTGAAGCTGAGGTGAATCCACTGTGTAGATAACGGTCAAATAGTAGCCCAATCCAACAACGATGCCACCCAAGAAACTCAATAAGATTCCGATTATGGAAACGCCTCCGTTAGTGCCGCGCGGTACACGACGCAATGTCGTAATTAAGTAGGGGTCGGACGAGCTGAGAACGGTGCTCAGTTCACTGGCCCATGTATCGCCATTACAGCATGCGAAGGCACCTAGAATTGAAATATTGCGCTTGATTAGCTCTTTTGAGCCGAAGAAGAAGCGAATAACAGTAAGCGCCATATATCGAAATGTTAGTTTCCGAAAAATAAAAACGATCATAGCCTATGCTAAATGTTACACCTGGTAAGTTTTGGTGAGCTAAGTTAGTTTTCATGAAAAATTGAAACTAAAGCAGCAAATGTTTATACAGTTGAAAATAAAATGTGTTGTAGGACAATTTTCGGGCATTATCTATGTCGCTAGCGATGTGGGGTTATATTAGTCGTCAAGCTTGTGTTAGGTGTTCTTAAATCATGTCACATACACGAAAGAATATATTAAAATAACGTGATGATTCTACTCACTCATCACACCTATGCTCAGCCAGCTTGACCTATAGTGTTCGCCAAAATTAATCGGCCGTTCACCACTACCGCAGTCGATCAGATAAAATAACGCCAGCTGCGTTGCCATACCGCCATTGCACAAGACTTGGATCCAATTTCGTTGACCCTCTCCTGAAGAATAAAAAGACACTCTCGATCAGCAATAATCCTGGAAATGCTCTTATCACAAACTCACCTTCTTTGAAGTCAGACTCGAATCGCCGTTTCGTGTTCGCTCGAAACCTGGTGGCCCGCGACGAAGAGAAGAAGAAAACAATAAGCGACACGAAAAACGCATGATTTGCTATGGACAGAACGAAAGCCAGTACTATGCCTAGTAGGGCGCCCGATTTGCTCACCGCCTTCCGCTTGATCGCATACACCATTAGTATAGTTGGCGCCAAAGTCGAAAAGAGCCATCGCGTTGGCGGAATCACAGTGCCCTCAACTGCAATTAAACCAAGAGAAATTTTTATGATTCAGTGCAGTCACACTGAGGAATTTGTCATCGAATATTGATAACCTAGAGCGATAAGGCGATAATTGAATGCTCAAACATTGAACTTTGCAGCCCGGTCTAAACTCATTTACAAGATTTGATTATACTTACCATCGATTTCACTGCCCCATTTAATTTTTGAGAAAGCTAAGTTTCCTAGCCACATGAATATCGAAAGTGGTATGGAAAGGCCACAAAGGATGATCGGAAGTAGATCGTAGATAGTTGAGTTGTCACGACGCGCCATCACGAGATGATACTTTCGACAGATGATTTCAACTTCCAGTTGGAGAAATTCACACAGTCAAGAAAAGGTCTAGCTCGCTCGTTCTACATTGAATTCAAACTAATAATTGGCTTTTCATCTATGACGATTGACTGGAGAAAAACAATGAAGCGCAATTACGGCAATCGAAATAATAATAAACAAACCGCAAATACCCACCGCACTTCACTTGACAAAACAATATTCCAGCTGGCTGGCTCCCGTGCCGGGGTGCATGGCTTTTGGTCGAAAATGGTCGAAAACAACAAAACAAGCCATTTGAAGTTTTGAGCAGAAATTGAGCTCATGATAGGTGGTTGTATACGCTTAGTGATGCAAAGCATGTTCACAATGACTTGCCACGGGATTATTTAAGGGGTTACATGGGTTTCAGAGAAAAAAAAACGCCATTTTTAAATGTTTCAAAAATAAAAAATAATGTATTAAATTATTATAAATTATTCTTAACATCTAAAGTAAATCTTGAACTATATGTAAAAAAAATTTTAGACAAAAATATTGATAATACGCCCTCTGGCAGCTATTTTACGAGAAGGCTCGAAAAATGCGGTGCCAACGATATCTTGAGCTGGATTCATCCGAAACAAAAAAATCAAATTGTTTCTGTTAGAATATAAGTTTGACTTGTACTTGAACGAAGGATTTGTAAAAATATTGAAATCTGAACTTTTGGCAACGTTGCGAGTAAAAAATTTAATTTTTGACCCAAAAATTCAATAAATAATTCCATGTGAATTAAATTCTAATGAACGAAACACAATTTCCTTCGTTCAAGTACAAGAAAATACTATTTAAAAGAAGTGTGCGAAATTTGGTTAAGATTGGTGCATTAGTTTTTGAGTTATCATTGGCACCGCATTTTTTTCGAGCCTTTTCGTAAAATAGCTGCCAGAGGGCGCATTATCAATATTTTTGTGTAAAAATTTTTTTACATATAGTTCAAGAGTTACTTTAGTTGTTAACAATAATTTCGAATAATTTAATACATTATTTTTTATTTTTGAAACATTTAAAAATTGCGTTTTTTTTTTCTCTGAAACCCATGTAACCCCTTAAAACAAAATTTTAGAAAATTTTTAAGACAATCTCTTGCAGTCAATGAATTTTGTTTCATATATCACCGTTCTTGACGAAACGAAAATGCTTAGCTAATCTTACCATTATTTCATGCAGAATTTCTAATTAAGGTCGATGGTATAGCAAATATTTACTAATCTTCAGAATACTAAAAAACAATAGACTCATGAATGGAAAGCTTGTATGAAATTTACTTTCCTTATAAAAGTGCTTTAACTAGTTCGCGGTTACCTCTAAAAACTGGATATTAATAGAATAAAGAGAATCAAGCAAACATTATGGGTATATTTAATATTCTCGAAGGAAAAATTATCCTGGCTATATAAGCCGTTACGAGAAGAAAAAATTAAAACTCAAATATTTTAACGCGTGAATTTAGACACAGCATAAGGCAAAAGTAAAAATTTAAGGTAAAAATTCATATTAATAACTATTTAAAGCATTACGTTATTTTTATTATATTTGAAGTGATTGAGTCCTATCCAAATTCAAATTGTTTACCCTCTGCGCAAATCTAATTTTTTTTTTCTTTAAATGAAAATATACTAGGTCTGTTTTAAAATATTCGTCCTTCATAATAGGTTAGGTTAGGTGAAAGTGGCTGCCGGTCAACAGAGGTCTGCCGCCCGACACACATAGGCACATGAGAGGCCCGTTGTGATGCCACACTAATTTGTAACTCTCTCCTACTAACTGAACTCGGGAAACGATCTGCTTCCCTTGACAAATTGCGTTATCCCTTTTAAATTGACCTGGGACAACTCGGTCAGGTTTGAGAGAAAGGGAGCACCAATTGCCACCAACCTGCTCCTTGCCAACACTGGGCACTGACACAAGAGGTGGAGGACCTCCTCATCCTCAGAGCCACAACTCCAACAGAAATCGTTAAACTGCACTCCCAATCGTTGTGCATGCCGTCCTATGAGGCAATGGCCCGTAAGAACTCCCACTGTGTAGCGTAGAGCACTTCGAGTTAAGCCTAAAAGCTGCCTGGTGCGATGCGCATCCATGGATACCCAGGACTGCCTTGCTGTTGCACAGGATGGTTCATCTGCCCAGGACCTCCTAGCATCCTCGAAATATTTTTGCCTAATGTCCAGTTTGACCGATGACATCGGTATACCTATTGAGAGGGAGCAGGAGACCTCCGGTAACAAGGTTCCAAGCCTTGCTACCTCATTGGCCTCACAGTCGCCTTGAAAACCCCTATGTCCAGGTACCCAAATCAATTGAACCACCGAATGTCTCGACATCTCCCTAAGAGATGCACGGCATTCAGCAACAATCATAGAAACTGTACAAGGACCAGCAAGGGATTTAATAGCCGCTTGGCTATCTGTGAAAATGCCAATATTAACCCCGAATATTCGATTACACAGAAGCCAGTCGATTGCCTGTAAAATAGCTGTAACCTCCGCCTAAAAGACACTACAATGGTCTGGTAGACAGAAGGACAGCTTGAGATTCAGCTCATCTGAGTATACACCACTTCCGACTCTATTGTTTAGCTTTGAGCCGTCAGTGTACACATGAATAAGCCCACTTTCGATGGTGACACCATCATGCCATTCATCTCTACCAGGAATGCGAGTTGTGAACTCCAAATCTAGTAGGCATTGCGGAGCGATGTAGTCAACACCCGCTGGAGCGGGAACTCCCTCGACCAAAATCCTCGCATGGCCGAATTCTTTTCTATTCCATGCCGATATACAATTTAGTCTCACAGCAGCAAGATTAGCTTGCTGTAAGATAAGTAGATTGGTTGGCAGCCAATGAAGTAACACGAAGAGTGCCTTAGTAGGGGTGGAGCGAAGCGCACCAGTTACAAGTAGTGCAGCCATTCTCCGCACTTTTTCAATCTGCCGTTTGCAGGTAGCCTTAATAGCAACCTGTCACCAGAACGCCACCTCAAACAATAGCAGTGTAAAGCCAAGCAACAGTACGAGGTTGTAGTCCCCAATTCGCTCCTATGGCCCTTTTACAGCAGTAAAGTGCATTGAAAGCCTTCCAAGCTCTTTCTGCTACATTGTAGGTTCATAGTAGCTTCGAGTCAAGGATCAGCCCTAAGTACCTGACCCTCTCGGTCAAGTTAATGGAGACCCCATTCAATTTGGGTAACTCAAAAGAAGGAACTTTGTACTTCCTTGTAAACAGCACTAGTTCCGTTTTATTAGGATTCATATTCAAGCCGCACTCACGACTCTAACGTGAAAATATGTCAAGATATTGATTTAGCCTCTCCGATAGCGTAGATAAATACTTTCCCGACACTGCTACAGCTATGTCGTCTGCATAAACAATCACTTTGCAGCCGGCGCGATCCAGTCTCATTAGAAGAGTATTCACCGTGATGTTCCACAGCAGGGGAGAGAGGACTCCACCCTGAGGTGTGCTCGTACTGACTCCTCGTCTTAGAGCCTAGACAG
>OX376373.1:85135211-85136452 GCA_947369275.1 Nemotelus nigrinus
ATACCTTCATATAAAATTGTTTGTGTCTAGATATTCGTATGCATTCTAATTTTTTCGTAATAGTCCTGCACGTAAGGATGCAAAAAAAATATTATCCACATCATCATATAATAAAATAATTATCCACAAAACATGTATTTAAATGATCATCAACGAAGAATCATCCACACATGCCACTGAGCGAAAGAAATCATTATAAAATCGATTGTACATGAATCAGCATACCCACCTCCTTCGCTTCAGACCCGCCTATATAAACAAAATCAAATTGACCCGTGTCACCGTGTAAGCAAAACACGCTAGATCGCATGGTAGCGTGGACGCATGGATGCTTGTCTGAATGGCCCATATGAGTTTAAATGCATTGTTAAGATCAAAATGGTTTTGGACTCAAAACAGGTTGGAGCACGTGTGGTAGAATATGCACTCAAAATCTGCACGACTCTTCTATTGTTCATCGAACATTAGTGTTTCTAGCGGTTCAGGTGCACTAGTTTATTTTTTGATTTGCTTCGTTGATGGTTGGCCATCACTCTCCTCGGTAGGCACTTGGCTGGACTTCAGTTCAGTTGAGGTGCTCTGTCAATGTCTCCAATTTTTTTCCAAAATCGTTACAAGCTAGGTGAACTCAAAGTTCGTCCGAAACTGGATTCGAAAAAGGGACTCCACACATTAGAATCTAGTGCTCTATCCACTAGACTGGACGAATCTCGTAATCTTACTGTATCTAATTTTAATTAAATACCGTAGTTAAGGGGCGTAGGAATTTTTTTGTTAAATAAAAAAAAGTCCAAGAACTTAGGAAACTGCGATAGCTGTATTGCTCATACCTGACGGTCATGCAAAAATTGGCAAACTTTCAAGCGTTAATTATTACAAGGGTCCCTGGAATGGGTTAGTACCGTCTGGCGTTTACCTCCTGCTTTATATTATGATGAGAACACATGCATGAGCTTTTTTAACAGCTTATGCTAGTCAAACATTGACATCCAATTGGCTTACGAACTATGCTAGTCTACACTGATTGCAGTCACATCTCTTCACAATTCACCAAAATCACAGTTTAATATTTTTTATGCGAATCGGCTGACAATAAACGTTGCCGTGCCGGTAGCAAAGGTCAAATTACAGGTCCATTGAACACTAAGCTGACTCTTAATCCCCTCAATCCACCTGTACACCAATTATCTGGCATCGTTTCCTCGCCATATGTTCGTCCGTGCATTGTCTACTGCTCATTC
>OX376373.1:85136652-85367240 GCA_947369275.1 Nemotelus nigrinus
AAACTTAGCCTGCGATTTATTAGAGAACGGTATATCTTAGTATGCTATGCAAGGTTGGCTATGAAATTCCACATCGATACACCTACATTCAATGGCAGATGATTCTCTTCGTTTTTGGATTATATCGTTTTTGCCCCCGGTCTAACGGTATTTTGTCCTGGAAGCAATGAAGACTTCCGCCGCTTTATATGTTTGGCTCATCGTCGTTGAACGCGATATGTCGGGGTTGAGAAATTCGCAGTTTGTAGTAAAAGTTTTCGCTTCGCAACTAAGCCTATATTGAGCATATCTACTTCTGCCTACACTTGGTACGTAGCTCAAATGCATAGCAGGTACGGGTCTATGGCTATATGCAAGTTTTATGATTCGTTGTTGTACTATGTACTATGGTCGTAAACTAAGTTTTTCCATCAAATAAATTTGTTGCGATTGATAAAAAAGAAGAAAAAGTCGAGTAAAGTAAAAGTAAGGTTTTGTCCTTGGGACTATTGGCAGTGGAATCGTTGTATTGCTACTTATTGAGAATTATCCGGACAAGGGGGCACGTGCTTTTCTCTAGTGGATGACGTGAGAGATGTATGGAAGCAATAAGGATATGGTTTGTCTATATGGATTGGTTTCGGAATTTACGAGGTCGAATTTGGCTACATTTAGATGAAATGTATTTATTTTCGGGATAAATTGGATGCGATGAATCCGATTTCATCGCAGGCTATTCGTCAGATTTTTATGGTGGTATTTAAGAATATGGCGTCAAATTGATGTCGCTATAGTCATCTTATGTAAGCAACGCCAGGGCTTTCATAAGTGCACATGAAGCAGTTGTACCGGTCAGTGGAAAACAGAGGCGTATAAAACCAAGTGTAAAGATTTGGAGTTTTTTGAAATTTGAATTACGAATTTAAACTTCCGAAAACTTTCATCTTCCTTTCTACTGCACTACATTATCAATAACGCGTATATTGCACTGCATTCACCCACTATGCTTCCAAAACTGTGTATCCACAAACAGTGAATGGTGCACTAGACCAAGTTTGCGACAACTATATTTTTTTGTATGAAGTTTTTTTACATGGCTAGAAATTACAAAAATTGTGTGCACTAATTGCAGGTTATAAAAAATTCTTTTGGAAGTAATATTCAATCCATTCTTGATGATTATTGTAGTAATGCATAATTGAATACATATATTAATTCCATATTTTCTAGCTCTCAAATCCAAAGATTCTGTTAACTAGATATATTTCAATTTATTCGCAGGTATCGATATTTCGAGGATTATTTACCGTATTCTTTAATTCTTCGCAAGTCTAAAACAATTATTGGATCTAGCGACTATGCTTATTGGTGAATATTGTAGGGTGATTGAAAGGAAATATAAAATATAAATATAGGAATAGAATATGCCAACGACGGTCAGTGAATAAAAGCTGTTGCAAGATATGTATATAAAATGTCAAAAAAAGAATATAGCTGTAGCTATGATCCATTTATTGATATTATATTGCAAGGCAAAATTTCAGAACATTCACTGTTACGAATTGGCAAACTGTCGCCAATGCAACATAAATTAATTTTACTCCGTTAAATGCCCTGCGTGCTACCCTTGCCAGCTAGCTCAGCTGCGTCGCTCGTGGGGTTTGAGCAGAGTAAAACTTCCTGCTAGAAGCACGCAACTTACACCAACACAGACCATACCAAACATTGAAGTAAAGGAGGGTTGTCATCTTCGATGTAGAAATTTGGTTGCAAAGTTCGGTTGGAACTGCCAGCTATGATAATTTTGGTGTCTTAAATTTGAAAAAAATAAAAATTTGGAAGTGAAAACATTCAGACCATCGAATATCCTAAAAAATGTCCGTTTCTTACAATAAAACAAATCTGTATACAAATTTTATGCTTTATCTACACGCTCAAAGTAAAACTTTTTAAATTTCATGTCGGACAAGAACGGTAACTCTTTCCCAGTTAACCTATATTTTTAGCATCAAAAACTTTAGTTCACGGGAACTCACGAATCAATAATCAGATACAATTGAAATTTACAGAATGCATTGGACTTAAGTAGGACCAAGTCTGATAGAAGCGATTTTGAATTGTAGGCAACTCTGTGCCAGAGGTGCCATCTTGAAAAATTACAAAGAAAACAAACTGCTTTTTGTCCTATGAAATGTGAATAAGTTACCGGATTTTCATGAAATTGACACAGTAGCTGAACCTTACCCTAAACTCTGTTTGATAGAAATTTGGTTGGTGCTGCCAGCTATGGTAATTTTTATGTCTTTGGTTTTGAAATTTCGCTCAGGAAAATAAAACTTTTTGCCCTTTAACTTCCAGTGCAGTCATGAAATCAATACAAATTTCATACAATTAATGGAACCTATTATAAGCATTAGTCAGGCCAAATTTGGTTGAAAAGCCATGATTGGGTTGCCAGCTATTGTTGGTTTTGTGTTTGTTTGCAATATCTTTATTAAGCGGTTTTATCGTAGAATTTTCAATTGGTAATGATATTGTAGTGACAATAAACAGCAAATATTAAGCTTTCAATCATTTAAAAAAACTCGCTGCAGGTAGCCCTAAATTTCTTTATACTCTTATAACTTAGAATGTAATATAACAACGTGAAGCAGATGTGATATATTCTTGGCTTCGATACTGGCGAAAGGTTGCCAGCACGAGTCGGTTGTGCTACTTTTGTATCAATAAATGCTTACAGTTAGTATTCATACCGGAAACTTTTGCAATGAAAATAAATAACCGATGTTTCAATTCCCAAAGTTCTGTAAATTTTTCGGATCGCAGCCCCAAACACCAACTTCAGTTACAATGCTGCAGGCACTGACAATTTTCTTCATTGATGTTATATGAGATGCTGCTTTCAAAATTTTGTGAAATAAGGAACTGATAACGAATATCATTAATTCGTGTTTGAAATTCATGCCAGTGGTAATATCTGAAACCTTCTACCATATGAGTTATAATGCATTCTTGAGACCAAAGTAAAACGTGGCATTTGAAACAGTTTGTATCAAATAATTGGGTCGTGAGTTCTCGTGAAGAGAGTTACCGTTCTTGTCCGATGTGAAATTTCCAAAGTTTTTGCTTTGGTTGTATAAACAAAGCATTAGATTTCTATATGAGGTGGTTTTCACTGAAAAAGACGAACATTTTTGAGGAGAGTCGATGGTTTGAAGGTTTTCACTTTCAATACCTGCCATAGCTGCAGGGTTGCCAGCACGTTCATACACGATTCTACAACTTAGTAATATCAATATGCGTTTTAAGTTTCAAAATTATCTGATAATCTGGCCAAAAGTTATCGCAATTCAAAAATTTTCAAATTTTCCCAATTTCGTTTTAGGTGCCTAGCGCACACATAGGGTTGAAAATTTCAAAAATATCATATTCACATTGAGAACACGTTCGAAATTAATTTTATTAACTTTGTTTTTGCGAAAGTTGTTTGCTGACAGAAAAATAGGTATATTTAAAATATCACTAAAATTCTTCTTCGAATATTAGTAATAAATGTATAGTACAAATAATTAACGCATAAATAAATAATTGAATAAACAAATAAGTTTTTAATAGACAATAAGTAAAATAACAATGAAATAAAAGAATAACAGTTAAAAACCATACTTAAAAAAAGCTTCAAAATTATGGTGTACAAATCTTGGATTAGGGAAGATTTGAAGGATGCTTTGGAAATCGTTGGGGAATAAAGGTTGCTAAAGCCAATGAAGACTCTGCAGCATCTATTCACCGGCTCATTAGCTGCATATATGTGGATATTCCTTTAGTAAACGATTGGACCTAGTGTTCCTAACGGGGATATTTATCACAAATTTAGTATTCAGGAATTCAAATCTAATAACGCCTCTAATGACGTCAAATGCGAAGCAGGCCAATATCATCATTCTTCTGGATGCAAGTGAAGTTAAGTTCAAATGGTCCGGTCTAATCTCATAAGGGGGTAAATTTTCGAAGTCGTCAGAGTTGTACAGATATCTTAGGGCGAAAAGAAAAAATTGTTTTTGAATGGACTCGAGTCTGTTACAGTGGATTTTGAAGGCTGGGTCCCAAATAATACAGACGTATTCAAGAAGAGGGCATACAAGTGCAATGTGTAATGATCTAGAGGCCCACAAGTTTTTAAACTCCTTGGCTCATCGTTTCATAAAGCCGAGCGGCTTATTCGCGCGGGAAAGAATTTTGTCGTAGTGCAAGATGAAACGAAGTCTCCCATCCAAGACAATACCGAGATCAACAACGCTATCAACGCGAGTGAATAAGTTGTTGTCGAGCTAGTAGGTGCTTTGCGTAGCCGCGCATTTACGGCTAAAACTTATAATTTGGTACTGATCAATATTCAGTGAGAGCTTGTTTATATTGCACCACTAAAGAAAAGAGAGTCAAGCTTGGATTAAAGAAAAAGTGCATCAGATTTAGATTCAATGGTATGGTATAGTTTGACGTCGCACGTTACTTATTTAGTCGATCTACGCGGTCAAAAGTCAATTTTGTAAAAGTAGCTCTAGTATCGTACAATCGCTACCCGACCAAGTTGAAGAGTCGAGCAGTATTATGCCGTCGATCCCCACCCCTCTCGACACCCCGTTCGGCGTCAGCGTCTCTATCTAAACGTGATTGTTCTCTTTGTTGCACGTAATTTTTTCAGCAGTTTGAACCATTGTATCATGGTTTGATCAATAATTCAATTTCTCAGTGTCATATGGTTCGTTGGGCGATTTTCTCAAAAGCAATACTATGGATTTAGGTACTACAGGTAAAGATGCATCGAGTTTTTGTAATTTGGAATTATTTCAATGTAATTTTAATGATATCTTAGTACATGTGGACAAATTTTTAAGCAATATTTTGCAATTACAAAGGTATTAGTTGTACTTCAGGGTACGTCCCGGCTTTTTTTTTTATTGTAGTAGGTATTTCAAGGTTTTAACTAAAGAACTATGTTAAAATTTGTCGCGGATCCCCGTGTTTTTTACTTATTTCGGGTACCTCAAAATAATAGAATCAAAAAACGGACTTATTGTTATTGATGTTGCAACAAGTTTTTTTTGTTTTAGTATCACCAAGTGGCTCTAATCTTAGGGTATGGACCCGGAAAAGGTTATTTGTCAAAATGCAACACAAAAATTTGCCTACTTTTGAAGAAAAATTAGATTATCTTAAAAGAAACTTGTTATAATGTCAAGACTATTCAGAACAACAAACGAAAGAGATAAAACACAAATTTTCATGCATTAAATCAGAATTTAAACTGAGGTGGCTTCAAGCACACGAAAAAGAAGATGTTTTTATAAAAAATAACTTTAGTTGGTTACAAGGAACATTCTCTATATCGAAAGTGGAGATAAAACTTTCAGCAGGTCGACCACAAAGGTCATGTAAAGAAACGAGTGAGAGAACTAAAAGACGAAAAACGAAAGAAATTCGAAGTGTAATAAATGACGATGTATTGATGCATGCTGCTCAGTCAACATAACGAAATTCTGGTAACAGAGATGCTTCAAAATTAGTTAAAGAAATAACCAAGTCTCCAAAGCTAGCTACACGATAAAAAAAAACAGTATATTCTGAGTTTATGAAGGGATACGAAACTAAATTAACACCATTACAAGCTCTATCTATGTTTATTGAAGCCGATATTTCACAAAGACAATACGAAATAATTAGAAGTACAATGAAAAAGGGGTATTTAAGCTACAGTGTGCTTCAAAGAACATAGCAAGACTGTTTTCCACCCGAACAATCTTTCCAAGTGTCTGAAATTTGCACCGAAACTAAATTACAAGACTTGATGAAATCATACGGTGATAAGATTCCTAACATATTTAGAAGACATTTTACAGGGTTTAAGTCTAAAAGAACGGAACACTTTAGAGTTGACTAGCAAGTGGGATTGCGATGGCTCCCAACAAGCACAATACAAGCAAAACATGCAAATTGATGCTTCAGATGCTACCGTTTGCCAAAGTTGCTTCGTTCCTTTGAAATTAGTGTGTGGCACAAAAGGAAACAAAGTAGTCTGGCTTAATCCAACTCCATCTTCACCTAGATACTGTCGTCCTATGCGAATCAGATTTGTGAAAGAATCTGTTGACGTTACAAACGTAGAAATTGACTACTTCGAAAATACCATAAAGTTATTACAAAATACCGAATTCATTCGGGGAGAAAAAACATTTTCAGTGAAACATACAATGATGCTAAATATGGTAGATGCTAAAGTGTGCAATGCTGCAACAGGAACATCTTCTACAATGAAATATTATATTTGTGGGGCTACTTCAACGCAGTTCAATGTGATATTAATACCGATGCATTATGCTTTGGTTGTTCTGTGTTGCACGCTAGAATACGATTCTTCGAAAGAATATTGCGTCTGTCATATAAACTTCCAGTACAAAAATGGTAGCTAAGATCAGAGAATGACAAAGTCATAGCAAAGCAAAGAAAGGCAGAGATACAAAAAAAGTTCAGACATGTAACAGGTTTGATAGTAGATATTCCGAAATCAGGCTTCGGTGACACGAATGATGGTAACACCAGCAGACGTTTTTTTGCCAATCCTAAACTAGCAGCTGAAATAACTGGTGTTGACTTCAACTTGATTTACAGACTGAAAGTTATTTTGGAAGTCATTTTGAGTGGTCACAAGATCGACTTAAATAAGTTTGCCGAGTATGGAATACAAACTGCAAGGCTTTACGTCAAATTGTACCCATGGCATCCGATGACCCCTACATTTCATAAGATCCTGGTGCATGGTGCAACTGTGATATAATACGCATTGCTACCTATCGGCCTACTATCTGAGGAAGCTGCTGAAGCACGAAACAAACATTTCAGGCAGTACCGACAAAACTTTGCACGTAAAGTTTCCAGGGGATCATGCAATCGTGATGTCTTAAATAGACTTCTTCTATGCCCTGATCTCTTGGTGAGCAGCATGAGGCCAATACGAAAAAAAATGACAGATCTCTTTTCGAAAGAAGCCATAGAAATGTTTATACCAGCTGAACCAAAGCCGATTAATGATTACTCGGACTCAACGGAGGAGTTTACAGAAGACGAGACGTCTATAGAAGACGAGGAAGAGTCTTCTGACGAAGATTCATAGCACTAATCATCAAAACCGTTTTGATTTGTTTAAAATTTTATTAAGTTTGTGTGTATCATAGTATCCCTTATAATAAAAATCAGCCAAAATTTTCTAGATTTATACTCTGCAATAAAAAATTTAAGAACGCTACTTATGATAATAAATCCATAAGAAATAATTTTGACCGCGTAGATCGACCAAATACCCCGACGTGCGTCGTCTGCATAAAGTATGTGAAGTACGTTTGACAGGACGTCAGATAGATCGGAGATTAATATGTTAAAGAGAAGCGGGTCAAGATGGTTACCTTGTGGAACACCAGAGGTAGCAAATATATTTTTTGATCAAACTCTTTGAAATTTAACGAGTTGGATTCGATTGTGCCAGCTTAGTAAATTTCCGGCAAGTCCGACTTTGTGCAGCCTTAGAAATAATATAGAATGGTCAACTTTGTCAAAAGTTTTGCTAAAGTCAGTGTAGACTCCGTCAATTCTTTCTCCAGTTTTCACAAAACGTCCGAAACTAGGATTTTGACGACAAGCTGTTGCTCATTCAGACAGGAGTCAACTAGTAAGGAAAATTTATTGAATACAACCTTCTCAAAAAGTTTTGGAATCGAAGATAAAATGGCAATGCCCCTGTAATTTTTGACGCAGCGTCTAGCACCCTTTTTAAAAATTGGTGTCACCTATGGGAGTTTCCAACAAGATGAGAAAACACCGAATGAAAGTGACCTGTCAAAGAATATATGCAGGGGTGTTACTAGCTGCTCTACACACTTACGCAAGAAGGTCGGTGGGACAAGATCAGGACCAGGGCCTTTGTTGCAATCGAGCTCCAAGATAGCTTTACGTATTTCTTCGCGTGATATTTTTATGTGGCTGACAAAAGTGGTTGGAGCTAAATTAGAAGGAGAAAGTTTTGAGCTTGATGAGTCTGATATATAGAAAATTCTGTGGAAATTATCTGCAAATAAATTGCAAATACTATTAGGAGAAGCAGAGGTGATATTATTATGGGACATTGACAATGGATAACCGGTGACTTTCCGCTTCATATTTACAAAATCATAAAAAATTTTCGGGTCGCGGATTATACTTTTACCTGTTTTCTTAATGTAATTGGCATAAGTATCGCGAGACTTTGTCAAAAATTGCTTAGGTTTATCATTATAAGCTTCCTGAATAGTAGGATTAACATCAATATTTTCCTTTATTCGTTTATAAAGCTTGTTCCTACGATTCATTTAACGAGCAGTTAGTGTAATTTCAATATTTTCATACAAACCAACGCGCAACTACATACGAGGGTTGATGCAAAAGTAATGATAATCAATATAAATCAAGGTGACTAAGCTTAAAAAAAATATTTATTTTCCAACATAGTCTCCTAACAAGTTAATACATTTGGCCCATCTTTTTTCAAAACCCAAGATACCCTTAGAAAAAAATGATTTGCTTCTACTCTCCCAAAATACCTCAACAGCGGCCAGCACTTTGCTATCATCTTCAAATTTCTTGCCTCGAATGTGTTCCTTGAGCAAAACAAGGAGACAAAAGTCACTGGGAGCTAGATCTGATGAATAAGGTGGATGTTTAATCAGTTCGAATCTTGTTTCTTGAATTGCAGCCATCGCAACTGCAGCCGTGGGAACTATTGCGTTGTCTTGATGAAAAAGCACACGGGTTCGTAGTTTGCTGCGTCAATTTTACTTAATAGTATCCCGCAATCTTCTTTTTTTGGCTTGCGTAGTAAAAACCTGTTATAATGGCTACCTTTTACAAATATTCTACCATAATCATTCTTTCAGAGTCCCAAACAGTTAATGCATAACCTTCCCTTCCGAGCTCGACACTTTGATTTTCTTCGGCGTCGGTGAAGAGGGTCGTTTCCAGGTCATCGACTGCAGTTTGGTTTCTGGATCAAAATGGTGAATTCAGGTCCTGTGCTACGAAACGTGACAAAAACTTATCCAGATCTGTCTGGAACTTTTCGAGATTCACCCTCAAAATGTCGACTAGTTTCTCCTTTTGCTCATCGGTGAACATTCTCGACACCGAACGCGCAGAGACCTTGCAACCTCAGCTACATGCTTGATGGTCACTTTCTGATCTACCAGCACTCATCTCCGAATTTTTTCACGTTGTCTTCAGTGAGGGACGTAGATGGACGTCCTTTGCCGTGTTCATCTTCAGTAGCTGTTCTTCCCAGCTTAAACTCCATGGCACAGCGTGTAACGGTTGAGTATGAAGAAGCGGGGCCCTTAATATTTTCACTAAGTCGCTGTCTATATCTTTCGTAGACATTTCTTTCAAACACAGGTAATTAATGGCAGCTTTAATTTAGTTTTTCTCCACTTTGATGTTCTCTCCCCGACGGTTCGTATTCGAATGAATGTACCTCCCTGGTATCGTGGCCTATTTACTTGTTGTTTTTAAACTGACTTAGTGGGTATATGGGGTAGTAAAAATGTTTTGTTTTAAAATTTCTATGCGAATTGGAAATAACCGATTATCATTACTTTAGGATCAACCTTCGTATATTTTTAGATCCACCGCCGACAATCAAATGTTTGAACAATATCCATTCAAAGCAATCAACGGGCTTATTACATGTTATCAATGCTATCATCAAAAATGTGTTATTCACATTTTTCGTGAAATCCGATAATACGTTCCTGGTAAAAAAAATGTCATTGTCACCCAACTACAGATTCTTAAGCATAAATGGTGAAAAACCAGTTCGCAAATCATTGACCAAGTAACTAACGCAATCAAAAGCAATACATTGCTTGAATCTTGAGTAAATTGAATCAATCGTCTTAATGATGCTTCGTGAACCGTAGATTCATTTAGCTTTTAGGTATTCGCATGGAATTCTTAATCTTCGTTCAGTAACATCTGTGTCTTCGCATTTGGAGAGTATACTAGCCTCGAAATGCTGGCAATAATGTTAAAGGTTATTTGATGTGCCATTGAAAGTCTCAAAACAAAATTAAGTTCTACGAGACTTGATATCAAGAAATGTGAATTTAATTAATTTCCAAAATCAATTAGATTGTTATAATTATCAGCCATAAAGCCATCCATCGAAGTTTCGGCTAAATCTCTGTGACAAAAAAAGAAAGTGATTAACATAATCCAAAGGAGTCTCAAAATTTATAAACTTTTAAACCGTCCCTTATCCAGCTCACTAGTCTCATATCCGGCTCATTAATGGCGCATTCCATTAAAAACGTTTATTAAGGATAATCACTATAAATACAATACACTCGGAGCAAACCAACATCACTTCAAAAATACTTCACCGTGAGAGGCTCCCAAAATAAAAAAGCAATTAAAAAATTGCTAGTGGGAGTTGGAAGATGTTTGCTAGCGTGTCGAAAGTCCTTTTTGATGAACATTTTCAATGTTTTCGAACATTGACGATTTTCCCTAACGACCCCGCAAGCAAAAGATTAATATTGGAGCGTTTCAAGTTCCAATCTGCCAGCATTGTCGTTCTGCCTCGCTTTCTTCCTTCGTCTTCCGACCGTCGTCCTTTGTTACTTACAGCCATAAGGATCTCATCGTTTAAGCTAAATGAAAATCCTTTCTCCTTATTTTATTTCGTTGGTATGTGCATGATTAGAGAAACTTTCAACGTTGTTCCCGAAAATTGAAAATAGCGACAACGGAGACGACGTTGTAATTGTCAGGAGGAAAAGAGGCATGGCAATGCAAAGAGCCTTATAGTGGACGTTGAATAAAGCACTAAAGGACGGATCTGCTCTCAGACGGACACAAAGCGATGATTGTTTGACGGAGTGGCAAGTAACGGTCGATTGAATGTTGAAGAGATGAAGGAGATCCAGGAACAATTATGGTAAGCAATAAAATTTTATAAGCAATTGACAGTCATCAAAATTCCTGTTTGAGTGCGATTAATTTCAATTTAGTAATTCTGTTTTGTGGATGACTAAAGGGCTCTCATACACATTAAAGCTGAGAAAATTATTATTAATACTTTAAGCGGTTTTTAATAGTTGGTTTGTTAATGGATTGGTTGCTGTTGTTGTTTCAGTTGTTGTTGTTCCAGGAGTATTTTAACAACTTTCTCGACGCAAATAGTGATTGATACTTGCATAAATGTTTCGTATTTTAATGGAATCGATGATAAGATCAATAACGATATGATAAATAATGTGATTTTGAATAGTTTTGTGACGTAAACGATTTTTTTGACTTTACCGATAGGGGAAATAAGCTTGTAATAAACTTGTATACAAATAAATAACGTTTATTTGTATGTAAGTGTTGTTACTTCCAATTCAGCTAATAGGTTTCATGTATAGAAAACCTTGTATATAAAACCATAAAACCTTAGGGGGCATTTCACGTGAAGCGGCCAAATTCACATACCTCTTAAACTAGTGGCCATTCCATTCTAAAACTATTATTATAAAATAAGAATACTTTAAGCTTTGTTTTGTTATCAAAATAAACCAAATCACCTGGTCCAAATTATTCAAATAACGATTTGAAATTGTTACTTCCGGTTTCACACAAATTTTTACTTCCGGTTTTCAAATCTAATTTCAAAATTAAAAAAAACAGTAAATTTTCTACCCCAATCAGTATTTTTAATATTTTTAGAATTTTTTTTTAATCCTAAAATCCGCTTCCAAAAAAACCTCATCAATTTCATCAATTTTTCAGAAGCCCATAACTCGGCAGCTAAACCTCTAAAAATTGTGTATCCACGTTCTTATCTTCTAGTATTACCATTACGCGCAATATGAAATGCCCCTTAGCTTAGTCGTGACCACGGGGAACTACATTTCTTCCTGTGCCGATTTCTATCAGGTCATGGCTACTTTACGAAATACCGTCATAGAATGGGGAAAGTCAGGATGGAATTCTGCAAGTTCTGCAGACACACATGGGGTTAAAAAATTCCAAAACATTATCTGATTCGCATTTAAAACACGTTCGAAATTTATTCTGTCAACTTTATTTTTGCAAAAATTATTTGTGTACAGAATAATAGGTATATTAAAAATATCACTTAAGTGGCCGCCGGCGCCAAAGGGTTAACAATAATTGACATTTAGTGAGACCTGGACCTATTCTGCATATACATCAATGTATTCTGAAAGTTTCAGCTCAATCGGATGGCGCGTTCCCGAGATTATCCCACTGAAATTTTTTGATGATATATATATATATATATATATATATATATATATATATATATATATATATATATATATATATATATATATATATATATATATATATATATATATATATATATATATATATATATATATATATATATATATATATATATATATATATATATATATACATATATATATATATATATATATATATATATATATATATATATATATATATATATATATATATATATATATATATATATATATATATATATATATATATATATATATATGGAAACATGCGTTTTTGGCCGAATCGATTTTAATACTAATGTTCCTCGAACATTAATAATAATTAGAGATAGAAATTTGCCTCTTTGCGCTCGTAAAATGTACCTGCTCCACTAGATCCTAAGCTTTGATGTTCCATATTTGCTTGATTATGGTGATTATAGAATTAGTATTCTGCTGGCGAACTTGATTTTTTGTTTCGGAATACTACGATTTGAATTCACTATCGGAATTAACAAAAGCTGCTATAGCTTCTTTGTTTGAACCTCCTTCAAAAAATACATCTTTCCAATCTTCCGGGACAGGCTCGTTTGTGGTCGTAAATTGATCGGTTCCTGCCAAATTTTGAATGTCTGCTGGAACTTTTGAGTTGTAATCACTTTGAATTTGAACTCTCATCACGATTCCGCTTTTGACCCTCTGATTTCGAGGCAACCCACATTGCCAAAAACACTTTGGTAATTGTAAGTGGAGACACTTTATTCCAAACAGATCGTAGCCAGCGGAGAGCTTGAAATATAGAAGTTAATTTTGTTGGGTCTGAAGTACGCTCGGTATTTTTCAGAGCACACAATATAAGATTCATCATCTATGTGCGGCAATTTAGTTTTATGTTTGGTATAATCGGCTGATTTATGGGCTGTAAATGAGAAGTGCATATAAGTGATAAAAATCATAAGTTGATGTCTTCCAGATTAACATTGATATCACATCTAGCTTTATCAAAAAATATGGTGATGTTTCGGTTTTGTGTTTGCAGTTCAATATCAAGTATTTGCTTGTCATCTAAGATTTTGTGTTCGCTCCCCAAGTTATGTCCAAACTTCGCTTAACGTCAATTATTTCGTACAATCTTGGTCTTCTGGGTTTTCCTATGACCAGCAAATCTTTCTTTTCGCCGCTTACACAGTACTGTAACTGTCTCACGTTTCTTTGACGGTTTTCCATATGTACATCTTTACTATTTAGGGCATAGTGATTTTTGTGGTAGTGCTCTAAAAAACAACTCGGTCTCATCAAGATTATAGATATTTGAAGCATCAGAGCCATTAAATAGCATTTTTAGCAGTGGCTGAGATTCCTGAGCTATGTCTAAATAAACATAAGCTTCTTCGCCACAAAGAGTACCGTGGTGAATATTGTAGCCTTTTTTGACGAATTCTAGCAATCTTTTTGTTGACTTGAAATAACAAAGCTCTAATTTTGATTTGAGGGTTTTGTTGTGAAGTATCGGGCCGGATATTGAAACATTTTTGGAGCTCTTCTTAGAGAACCATTGATACAAAAATGTATCTGCCATTATGGTAAATTTATTTTCAACCGCTTTCTGCCAGTATCTTCAAAATTTTTGTTCGGTGATGCTATAGTTCAATTGTTCAAATGGTTCGATTCTACAGTGTCTCAAATAATAGGTATTACTGTATAGCCCAAATATAGTTTTTCAGAAAAATATATAGCCTAAAAGCCGCCAACCCGCGAAATCAAAAAACGTCCCGCCAATTCAAATTTTAGATAGCCCAATTGACGAGAAATAGCCCAATCTGGCCACATTGAGTGTGCTATATAAAACGAAATGATGAAAATCTCGGAGCATTTTAAATCATCACAGGTAAGTCAAATGTTTAATACAAGAGCACCAATTCCCCCTAGTAGCTGCGAGAATACGTTATTGGAATTTCCAATGGGCCTTCCCACACTTGTATTCTTGATGTAGTTCTCAAACCGGTTAGAAAACAATCACCATTTCCACACTTGGTATGCATCAGCAAAGGAACCATTCATATACCAATTATGCATATGAATATATGCGTGACCTTGTTTTCTCATTTCGGCTTGAGTGTTTCATGAAAAATTCCTGACCCGTGAACTATGTGTATAGTTGTGTTAGTGAGTTGAAACACGATAAATCACTTTCAAACGTGATGCAAATTTCTCTCCAAGTGCATTACTTTTTGCAGAAAATTCCCCTTGATTCTTTTTCATCCTAGATGACGGGAATGCAAGAATACGATGTCGGGCTTTTCAAAAAGTTCTTTTTATAAAGCTATAAAGGTGAAAGCTCAAACTTCTTTCCGTCTGTGACTTGCCAGCTTAGGACATGCAATGTTAAAGATAAATAAATAGACTATAAATCGGTAATGGTTTCATGTATTGTGAGAAAACTTACCGAATATATGCCGACGCATCACTTTTCCCGTTGGGTACAGACTCTTCCTGACAGAGCGAAAGTAGTCGTGGTGGCACCAGATAGGTGCTAGTGGCCCAGACGAGTCGAAGTAATGCGTAAACAGTGTTACAGATCTCAGATAATCCTGATTTTTTCGCAAAATACTTGATGGTTTTTTGACACCCGTTCAAAAAAAAAGTTCTTATGCATATACACAATTTTCAGGACCTTTTAGTAAATAGTTTTTGTGTCGGCAACTTGCAAGTGAAGCTACATCTCAAATTATCACATTTTGTTTCAATACTTCGAAGAAGTCGCTACAATTTGGACGCCGTTACGTCCTGGTGTTGAAAGTTACGATATGAAAAGCCACGATATTTGTTAACCTAATGCTATGTAATAATAGGTGCTTTTTTTTGTGTCTCGATCAATAGCAGATAAGAACAGGCAGCGTTTAAAACAACAACAACTGAGGCAGAATTGTTGTGCATTTCAATGCTGCCTACTCGAACCTGCTATTGATCGAGACGCAAAAATACGCAACTAATGTGTCCGTTTTGTGACCATGATGCCACTCTGTGTTATAATAGTGTATGAAATGTCAGTACATCTTCACAATTTTCTAGTAAATGATCAGCATTTAAAGTACTAGGAAAATTACAGAAAATGTCAAAAATGAAAGAGGATATATCATTCGCAAAAGTTTTCAAATTTTCTAGATCTTAATATTTGGTGTTTATTTTCACTATAAAATCACTACGATCTGAAAATTCTATGCTAAAATCGCTTACTATATGTATGCTCAAAAAATACAAAAAGAACCATAGCTGGCAACCCTATCATTGTTTTGAATTAAAATTTCTACTGAATATTGTCTAAAATAAGTTTAATTTGCCATTTTTAAGCTATACGGCAAAGTGGAAGCTATAGGGCAAAGAGCTTTATTTTCCTCAGGAATTAACAAAATTTAAGACACCAAATTTGCCATAACTGGCAGTTCCAACAAAATTTCTATCAAACGTGGCTTAAAGTAAGATTCAGCTACTGTGTTAATTTTATCAAAATCGAATGACTGAATCAGAATTTACAGAGCTAAAAGCAGCTTTTTTTCTTAGTGATTTTTCAAGATGGCACCACTGGCACAGAATTGCTCGCATTTCAAAATTACTTCTATCAGACCTGGTCCTACTTAGGACCAATACATTCTGCAAATTTCAACTGTATCTGATTGTCGAGCTATGAGTTTCCGTGAACAGAAGTTTTTGATGCTAAAACTATACAGTTGCTCACCAAAGTCAGCATACACCGCTTAAAAACGCGGAATTCGCAATATATAGGTAGAAAGAAAATGAAAAGACGGGTGAAAAACGAACTTAAAAGGAATATCAGAGACATTGTAATCTATTTTACACAGAATTAATGAGAACATACATATACATACACATATGCATAGTAAATAACAAGAAATTCCGCTGAAAACGAGGAAACAAAAGTCAGCATACCTGTACATCACAGAAAATTCAAAAGAATCAGCCTAAGCGATGAGTCATACTGCGATAAAAATTGCTACCGTGTTAATACACACATTGCAAGTCGATCAAACTAAAGTGATTTGGGTGCCTCTAATACTTAAAAATGAGTACACGGGAGGAAACGAGTTTGGAAGTGCAAAAAATCATCCTTAGTGAACGAGTGGAAGGGAAGTCATATAGCGAAATTGCTAAAATAGTTGGAAGAAGTCGGGCAATGGTGCTAATAATCATATGGAAAGCGCAAACAGAAGCGAGAATACAAAATAAACAATGAACAGGTAGACCGAAATCCTTAAGTAAGAGAGATGAGAGAGACTTGTTACGGAAAATAAGTAAGGAGCCACAAAAAAGTGCTCCGGCAATGGCCACTGCACTTGCAAAGGCAACAGGGTAGCAAGTGAGTCCAGAAACCATTCGTAAAGTTTTCCATAATCAGGGTTATAGCGGTAGAGTTCCGCGTAGAAAACCTTTCATTTCTCCAGTTAATGAAAAGAAGAGGCTTGACTTCGCTCGCCTGCATCTGAATAAGGACGTCAGTTTTTGTAATCAAGTTCTGTTTAGTGACGTAATATTTATGGCTTTGACGGGCGCGGATAAGTGTGGACGAAGCGGAATGAAGCATTGACAAAGAAGAATCTGCGTCCCACAGTGAAACACGGTGGAGGGTCAGTCCTCGTATGGGGCTGTATGTCGGCCGCTGGTGTGGGGCAATTAGATTTTATTAATGGCACTATGTACATACATGTATTTGAACATATTGCGAGGCGATTTGATACGTTCTGTGCAGAAACTAGGTCTACAGCCAGGTTGGATCTTTCAGCAGGACAATGATCCAAAACATACAGCTAGAAGTGTCAAGGAATGGTTGCTGTATAACGTCCCTCATCAGCTTCACAGTCCGTCTCAGTCTCCCGATTTAAACCCTATAGAGCATTTATGGGAGGAATTGGATCGCAGAGTTCGTGAGCCAGCCGTAAAAGCAACTATTACTAGCAAAGAGACCCTGAAATCTGTACTGCTGTGTGCCTGGATGAATATTCCACCCAAAAATAGCGGAAATCTCGTTCGTTCGATGCGAAGGCGTTTAAAAGCTGTTGTTAAGGCTGGTGGAGGGCCTACGAAGTATTGAGCTCACGTTTTTTGGTCATTCTCGTTCTTTTCGAAACATGGCTCGTAGTGTATGCTGACTTTCGATGGATGAATTTTTTAGTTTTCATGGCTTATATCTTTTTGTGTTCAGATTTTCTTTATTGTTATGTTATGAAACTTATTTTTAATGCCAATAAAGCTACTTTTACGTTTTCATTGCAATCTTTCTTTTTCCACTGCACCATATTCGTGTTTTTACATGATGTATGTTGACTTTTGTGAGCCACTGTAGGTAAATTAGGGAAGGGTTACCATTCTTGCCCGTAGTAAAATGGCAAATATTTTACTATGGCTATGTAAACAAAGCATAAGATTTATTTATGAGTGGATCTTTTCCCAAAAAGCGAAAACTTTTCAGGAGAGTCGATGATTTCAAGGTTTTCATTTTCAGCACCTTCCTTAGTTACAGCGTTGCCGACATGCTTATTAAAAGCAACACAAATTTACAACTTAATAATATCAATATGTCCTGAGCATTTTCCCGAACTCTTTTTAGGCACCTAGTGCAAACATGGAGTTAAAAATTCCAAAACATTATCCGATTCACATTTAAAACACATTAATTTTCACCTTAATTTTTGCAAAAATTATTTGTGGACGGAATAATAGGTTTATTAAAAATATCAATAATATGGCTACTGATGCCAAAGAGTTAAAGATAATTAACATTTGGTGAAACTTGGACATATTCTACATATACATCAATATATCCTGCAAGTTTAACTCAATCGGATGGCGCGTTCCCGAGAAATAATCACTGAATTTTTTGATGCTTTATATATATATATATATATATATATATATATATATATATATATATATATATATATATTTATATATGTATATATATTTATATATATATATATATATATATATAAATATATATATATATATATATATATATATATATATATATATATATATATATATATATATATATATATATATATATATATATATATATATATATATTTATATTTATATATATATATATATTTACATATACGTATATATATATATATATATATATATATATATATAATATATATATATATATATATATATATATATATGTATGGCAATATGAATTTTTGGCCAAATCGATTACTAATGTTCTTCGAACATTAGTAATAAATACGCTACATTTAACAATGCCAAAAGTATTTCAAATGTATATGCTCAGAAATGTCAAATGTATTGAAATAGAAACTTTTAAAAACAACCATAATGCATATTTTTGAATATGGGATACATATTTCCTGTGAAACACGAAGAAACCTCTAAAAATATTTTGGAGAATAATCAACATTCTTTTAAATCGAATAAAAATATCGGGAGTTACAAAGTGTAGGAAATATAGAAACCCGCAACCATGTAAAAACAAAGCTACGACATTGCTACCTGTAAAGTGGATTTGTGAAGTTGAAAAACAAGCACCAACTTTTTAGAGGAAATTTGCATTGACACTTACCACATATTGTTTCGAAACCATTTTGTGATCATCTGGAATTTGTCAAACTTTGATTCAGCTTCAGTAAATATCGTCTGATTTTTGTTATATTGTGGCCATTTGTATTATGTTACGTAAATGGCACCCATAATATGACAACACTGTATTTGTCGCAATTTGTCGTAAAAGTTACGTATGATTTACAATTTATCTGCAAGAAAATGAAAAAAAACCGTTTAGAAATTTGCTTTACATAGCTCTATATTTGTTAAAAGTTTCCACAAAAAAAAAAACTAAAAGTGACGATGTATTATTTTCCGATTGCGTGGAAATGTTACTCCCTTTTTATTAATTTTCTTCGAAAATTAATATTAAACTCGTTTTACCGAAAATTCATATTTCCTTATATATACAGTGTAACCTCCATAATTGCAACCCCCGATAATTGCAATACTCGAAATTTGCAACAGTCAAAATTTTTCTATTGTGGACTCTAAAGTTGCAACTCTTCTTGCAATTTTAGAGTCGAAATCAAATCAAGACCGTTACTTTAAAATTTCTTACCCTGTTGTATGCACTCACAAGATATTTATTGGAAGTCTAGTGGCAGAATAGTATTTTCCGGTACATCCCCCAATACGCGTGCTTGTCAAGTGGTATGTTCATGTGATTTTCGTTTAAATTTCGTTTTCTTACGTCGCTCGTGTGGTTTATTTGAAAATGTCGGGTACAAAAGCACATAAGTTTTTATCATTATTTTTCAAACGCCACGTTTTACTTTGGTCTCAAGAATGCATTATAACTCATATGGTAGAAGGTTTCAGATATTACCACCGGCATGAACTTCAACGTTTATGAGAGCAAAACACGGGCTAATTATATTCGTTATCAGTTGCTTATTTCACAAAATTTTGAAAGCAGCATCTCATATAACATCAATGAAGAAAATGCTCAGTGCCTGCAGCACTGTCACTGAAGTTGGTGTTTGGAGCTGCGATCCGAAAAATTTGCAGAACTTTGGGAATTGAAACATTGGTTATTTTCATTGTAAATGTTTCCGGTATGAATACTAACTGTAAGCATTTATTGATACAAAAGTAGCACAACCGACTCGTGCTGGCAACTTTTCGCCAGTATCAAAGCCAAGAATATATCACATCTGCTTCACGTTGTTATATTACATTCGAAGTTATAGGAGTATAAAGAAATTTAGGGTTACCTGCAGCAAGTTTTTTCAAATAATCGTAAACTTAATATTTGCTGTTTATTGTCACTACAATATCATTACCATTTGAAAATTCTACGATAAAACCGCTTAATAAAGATATTGCAATTAAACACAAAATCAACAATAGCTGGCAATCCTACCGTGGCTTTTCAACCAAATTTGGCCTGGATAATGTTTTTAATAGGTTCCATTAATTGTAATAAATTCGTATTGATTTCATGACTGCACTGGAAGTTATAGGGCAAAAAGTTTTATTTTCCTGACCGAATTTTCAAAACCAAAGACTCAAAAATTACCATAGCTTGCAACAGCAATCAAATTTTTCAACCAAAATTCCACCAAACAGAGATTAGAAATAGTTTCAGCTAGTGTGTCAATTTCATGAAAATCTGGTAACTAATTCACATTTCATAGGGTATTCTTTGTAATTTTTCAAGATGGCACCACTGGCACACAGTTGCTCACAATTCAAAATCGCTTCTTTCAGATTTGGTCCTACTTAAGTCAATTGCATTCTGTAAATTTCAGTTGTGTCTCATATTTGATTCGTGAGTTCCCGTGAACAGAAGTTTTTGATACTAAAAATATAGATTAACTTGGAAAGGGTTACCGTTCTTGTCCGACATGAAATTTCCAAAGTTTTCTTTGAACGTGTAGATAAAGCATAAGACTTGTATACAGATTGATTTTATTGTAGCAAACGGAAATTTTATAGCATATTCGATGGTTGAATGTTTTCACTTCCAAATTTTTATTTTTTCAAATTTAAGACACCAAAATTATTATAGCTGGCAGTTTCAACTGAATTTTTCGACCAAATTTCTACCAAACTTGGCTTAAAGTAAGATCCAGCTATTGTGTGAATTTCGTCAAAATCGAACGATTCAATCAGAATTTATAGGGCTAAAAGCAGTTGTCTTGTTTTAGTGATTTTTCAAGATGGCACCACTGGCAAAGAATCGCCCGCATTTCAAAATCACTTCTATCAGACCTGGTCCTACTTAAGGCCAATACATTCTGCAAATTTCAATTAATTTTGCTCATTGGATCGTGAGTTTCCGTGAACAGAAGTTTTTGATGCCAAAAATATAGGTAAATTGGGCAAGGGTTACCAGGCGTGCCCGCTATACCATATCAAATTTTTTTTTGTTTATGTAAACAAAGCACAAGATTTGCATATAAGTGGCTTTTTTTGAGGTTTTCACTTTCAGTGCCTGCCCTAGCAACAGGATTGCCAGCGCGCTCATTAAAAGCTACACAAATCTACAACTAAGTAATACCAATATGTCCTGAAAATTCCGTAATGAATAAATAGCCTTGTCAAAAGTTATCATAATTTAAACATTTTCAAATTTTCCCGTTCTCTTTTTAGGCACCCAGCGCACACATAGGGTTGGAAAATTCCAAAACAGCATCCGATTCACATGTAAAACACGTTCGAAATTTATTTTGTCAACTTTATTTTTGCAAAAATCATTTGTGTACGGAATAATAGGTATATTAAAAACTAAAATGGACGCCGCTGCCAAAGGGTTAAAGATAATTGACATTTAGTGAGACCTGGACCTATTCTGCATATACATCCTGCATACATATCCTGAAAGTTTCAGCTCAATCGCATGGTGCGTTCCCGAGATTATCTCACTGGAATTTTTTGATGATATATATATATATATATATATATATATATATATATATATATATATATATATATACCTGTATATATATATATATATATATATATATATATATATATATATATATATATATATATATACATATATATATATATATATATATATATATATATATATATATATATATATATATATATATATATATATATATATATATATATATATATATATATATATATATATATATATATGGAAATATGAATTTTTGGCCGAATCGATTTTAATACTAATGTTCTTCGAACATTAGTAAAAATTTGTGGCCAATGCAAAATTTGGATCCGAGAAACGGAAAACGATGCACCAGTCTGAATTTCCGAAAATGGAGGCGGCGCTTTGTAAGTGGTTTTTGGATCAACGATCAAAAAACATACCGATGTCTGCGGAATTGCAGAAGGAAAAGGCAAAATTTTTTCACAACAAAATTTCAGAGAATTCAAATGGATTCAATACAAGCAACGGTTGGCTCTTAAAGTTTAATAAGAGGATAACTTTTCTAGCATGTACAAATGCAATCGGAACGCATAAAGTTAAGATCCTAGTGATAGGAGAAGCCAAGAATCCCAGGTCATTCAAAAATGCTGGAGATCTTCCTGTGGTGTACAGAAACAGTGGCAACGCTTGGATGACGAGATGTTCATTCGACGACTGGTTTCATCACACATTTGTTCCAGAAGTAAAGTTTTCAATTTGCGAAATTTAATTTATTGATTTCAATGGACTTTATTTTGCTTTAGGTCCGCAGATTCCTAAGCGCTCAGGGACTTCCACCAAAAGCACTTTTACTGCTTGATAACACTCCATGCCATCCGAAAGATGGCCAGCTTGAAAGTAATGACGGTATCATATCCGTAATGTGCTTCCCACCAAACTGCACTGCAAATATACAATCTATGGACCAAAACGTGATTAGGTTGACAAAACTTTTTTACAAAAAAAGCTTGTTGGCCCAAATAGTAGGTCCTGAGGAATCGGATATTTAAGGGAATAAACTTAAAACACGCCGTATGTCATTTATCTGGAGAATGGGCGAAGGTCAGGTCACATGTTATTGAAAAATGTTGGGAAAAATTAATGACACCAGTCTCTGATTGGACGGAACAGAATGACGTTCTGCTGAGTATATTTAATAGAGCCAATAAGTGATCTTCTGAAACAAATTGGGCCTGATGATAATTTGACATCAGATGATATTGATAACTGGATTGTGGAAACTGGAGCTTAGATTTGTTTTGAAGAGATAGACGACGATGAAACAAAGTCAGTTGACGAAAGCACCTTGGAGATAAGAGTGAACAAGATAAAACATGAAGACGTAGTACGAAGCTTCAACATTTGTATTGAATGGGCTGAACAGAATAAAGAAAATCTTCAGGATATAATCGTTTTGCAAAAATTGAAGGAGAAAGCTATTGTGAAACAAGGCAAGAGCCAGAAGCAGGCAACACTTTTTAACTTTTTTGAGAAAATCTGAATACATGTGTTTGAAAAATATAAAGGCGAAAGAAAAGTTTTTGTTGCACTCATTCTTTTTTAAATACCATATTTTTTTCCAATAAAAATAACTTGATTTGTGTTAATTGGTTGTTTTTCTTCACAAAAAGTACTGACCCGAAAATTGTAACATGTCGAAAATTGCAACAAGTCAGTGTTTCTATTAGTTGCAATTACCGAGGATACACTGTATATATATATATATATATATATATATATATATATATATATATATATATATATATATATATATATATATATATATATATATATATATATATATATACAGTCAACTCCGGTTATAACGAACCTCAAGGGACGGGGAAAATTGGTTCGCTATAGCCGATGTTCGTTATAGACGGAGGCATTAAAATACACATAAGAGTAGTTACACATACATATAATTTTTATTTATGCATCAATATTCAAAAACAAAAATAAAGTAAAATAAACAATATTTTTCGAACTATCCATTGATTGAAAATTTTTATTCTTAAGTTATGCGCGTACTTATATTATTTATACATTCTGAAAATAATTTGTTCTTTTAGTTTGCATGTGGGTGTTCAGTGCTGTCTTGTCCGTATATGCTTCTAATTCAGCCAAAATATTTAGAATAGTTTGAGATGCATCGCGCGATTGAAGAAAGGTACGAAGTTCACTTAAATTTTGTTTTGCTGCACTAACAATTATAACCGGTGCTCTATGTGGCATGTCATCTTTATCCTCATTTTCCGAATTGTCACGATAAGTGCTGGCACAACCTCTTACAGAAGAAACGATGTCATCGTCGGTTAAAAAATCAGATGTGATGAGGTTATTATCTACGGTGATGTAGTCACGTGAAATGAAGGTATTGGATCCTTCCTGTTGACCTTCTCCGATTGATATTTCATCGTTAGCATTTGGTGCACCTTCAACATTAGTTAAATAAAAACCAGCATGCTTAAAACAGTTTTTTATTGTTTGAGAAGATACTCCTTGCCAAGATCTATGAATAAGATTGATTGCGTCCAGAATAGTAACAGTAGCTGTTGTCCCAGCATCAATGTTTTGAATAAGATTTAACAAAAGAGCTTGCCGATAGAGACTTTTTAGGGCATGTATAACACCTTGGTCCATGGGTTGAAGTAACGAACTAGTATTTGGTGGCATAAAAACAAACTTAATGGATCGTAACTGGTCAACTGTTGGGTGCGCTGGGCAATTTTCCACTAACAAGACATTTTTCCGTTTGTTTCTAGTACATTCTACATCCCATTTCCGTAAGTAGTCGGTGAAAATTTCAGATGTCATCCATGACTTGGTGTTTGCAAGATAATCAACAGGTAAACTCTTCACGTTTTTAAAACATCCTGGATTTTGTGCTTTGCCTATTACTAGCAGCTTTCGTTTTTCTGATCCCGACATGTTGGTACATACTAAAAGTGTTATTCTATCCTTAGCTTGTTTTCCCCCTTTACACTGCTCTCCTTTAAATTTTAGAGTTCTGTCGGGAGTTAATTTATAGAAAAGGCCAGTTTCGTCGGCATTGAATGTGTCATCAACGTGGAATTCTTGTTTAGTTAATGGCCAAATAGTGATACTGCTGCGTTGTTCACAATTTTCTCGCTGCATGCATTATGACGTGCCTTCCATCGCTCGATCCAACCTTCACTGCAAACAAATTCGTTCTGTATTTTCCTGGCGAAATCTTCTGCTTTCGTTTTTAAAACTGCAACACTGATACTAACATTATTTAATCGCTGTTGAGTAAACCATTTTAATAACATTTGATCGACATCATCGCGCACGGATTTCCGATTTTTTTTTTAACTTTCACGTTAGTTTTTTCGTATGCACTAAGCAATTCCAGCTTATTTTTGTAAATGGTTCCTACTGTAGACTTGCACAAACCTCTTTCTCGGCATACGACACTCTGCATTTTCCCACTTTCAATTTCACGGATAATTTCACATTTTTCCTCTAAGGAAAAAGCTTTTCATTTTCGAGCATCACCCATTGTTCTTCACGTTCTTCACTGCAGAATATTATCTCGTTACTACATAGACGAACAATAAAACCACATTCGGGGAAGTCCCAAATTATATTAAGGTGTTCTTTACGCACACTCATCACACTCACCGTACACATCGAAGCATCGTTCATAGATTAGTGTCACGAAGTTCGTTATAGTCATGTCTTAAGCCAAATCGGATGGAAAATTAGTTCGTTACATCCGATAGTTCGTTATATACGAGTTCGCTATAAACGTTTATTTTTAATACATTTCCTATTGGTCACGCGCCGGGACCTAAGAATAGGTTCGCTATAAACCATGGTTCGTTATAACCCGGGCCGTTATAACCGGAGTTGACTGTATATATATATATATATATATATATATATATATATATATATATATATATATATATATATATATATATATATATATATATATATATATATATATATATATATATATATATAAGTATATCTCCAAAATGACTAAGGGTGATAATCTCTGGAGTGGTCAATCCGATTGAGCTGAAATTTTCGGAGAACAAAGATATATATAGTAGGTACATAGGTCTAAAACTTTCTCAAATTCAGATATCCTAAACCTTTTGGCGGTGGCGAGCGTTTTAGTGAATTTTGAGGTACTCCTATATCTCCAAGCGGTGTAAATTTTTGTTAAAAAAAGTATTGGGAATGAAAACTAATTGTGTTTCAAGCTTGTTTATGTAAAAAATTTGAAAATTTTGAGTCGTGTGTTTTTTTCAAATTTTGATTTGTCATTACTTCTAAGAAAAACACTGGATCATCGTGAAATTTGCAGAGCTTATTGACGTTGGCTAAGATTTAACACATATGGATAGTGCAGGATAGTGCAGTTCAAGATAGTGCAGGTAATCCTGTAGCTATGGCAGGCTCCTGAAAAAAAATCCTTAAAATCATTGACCCTCCTCAAAAATTTTTGATTTTTACAAAAAATTCAAATCTTTGATAAATTTTAACCTTTGTCCATCATGTCAAATTGAAATTTTGAAAATTCCGATTTGCACAAGAACGGCAACCCATCATCAAATTACCTCTATTTTCAGCACTCGAAAGTTCTGTTCACGAGAACTGACGACCGGATAATCCGATCATAATGAAATTTACAGGACATGTTTGTATTAGCTAGGATCAAGTCTGGTAGAAGTGATTTTGAAATGCGGGCAACCCTGTGGCAGTATAATGAGAAATAACTGAGAAAAAAAACAAGCTTTTTGGCCTATAACTTCCGATTCAGCCATGAAATTTCAACAAAATTCACACAATATTTGGATCTCACTTTACATAACATTTGGTGAAAAGTTGGCTGAAAAATTAGAATAGAGTTGCCAGCTTTGGTGATTTTTGTCTCCTTAATCTTGCAAACTTGCTCAGCAAAATAAAGCTTTTTTCCTTATAACTTCCGGTCCAGTGTAGAAATCAAAACGAAGTTCATGCAGTAAATGGATCTTAATGTGAAGTAAATGTCGTAGGAATTTCGTTTAAAAATCATGAAAGGGCTGCCAGCTATGACCTTTTTTGTAATTTTGTGAAATTTATTATGATGATGCCAAAGCTCAGGTGATTGCCCTTTGAAGTGAATGCTTAGCGATGGCGGTAGGGAGACAAATATGGGAGAACCCGATATCAATTATTCCATTATTCTTTTAAGTGCCACATTTTTTTCTTATTTTCTAAAGCGCTAGTGTTATGCCTAGTCGCTACTAAAGTTTTTAACGTGACACTTAATTAATGGAGCGCTGGTATTATGCCCAGTCGCCAACTGTTAAGACAACACAAAACAAAGAAATACAGCCATGGGCACGGCGAGATTCGAACCCGCGGGCAGTAGATCGCTGCTTCGCACTAATGCGTTAGCGAGCTAAGCTACCGACCTAAAGCAAACGTTTTTAGATTAGAAATAAACATTTGTACATTTTACACTATTTCACACAGAGAAAAATAGAAAATTATAACCATCATTTTCTATATAAAAATTAAGTCCAGAGTAAATGCTTCCGAATAACAAAATTATCCCTTCTTCCATTTGACTCCAAAAATATTTCCAAACTTTTTTCAATTTTCTTTATTTTTAATCCAATCAAACACAAACACTTCATTCAGTATGAAGTTAAGCCCATAGATTAATCTTTAAGTCATAGCATATCATGCACAATCGTTCTGCTTCCAATACAAATGTATATTCTTCTTCTTTTCCCTAAAAACCCTTACTATACCTACACAGCAATACCAAGGTGAATCCTTGCTTACCACTGTTCAGACTGGTGCTAGCAATATATCAAATTACCTTTGCTGATACGGCAAACAGAGCTCAGCAACTGGTATTATAGAGGTCCTGGCCGAAACTTATTCGTATACGTTTAAAGTATTGCTTCACCTTGCTCCATTAGACATGTTTATTAGAAGTGGGGCTGCCAAAACTGCTGTAACGCTTAAGAAATCAGATCAATATGAGTCTAGATAATTGGGCCACAGCAGTATTGAGCAGGGGTTTTTAACCTACATTGGCTACTTGGTCCCAACTTTTTGCTTCAATGGTAGATATCAAACAGCCGTAGGAGATAGGCAGAACTGGAATCAGCCTTGAGCATTCAAAATAGTTGCACGAATAGATGTTGTTGCATACTCTGCAGAGAAAATCTACAGGGCTTCCGGCCATAAGGCCATAGCTAAGCTTGGGCCAATCTTCCTTTCGTTGGATTGGCAGACATCACTATCTTTATCCAAACGGTTCATTAATTATCGTCTCCAATATGATGCAGTTTCCAATGTGCAGATGGCGTACAACTTAGACCTGCAGGGTAAACATAACCATTTGAGGGTCATACAGCCTCGCAGCCACTGAATTCCTCTACTTGTATTAACCCGGAAAGACTGCAAACTGTGAGTCAGCATCGTTACTGTTCACTTTCTTTTAGCAGAACATGCCATAGCATGCCCATAAAACGAAACTTTGAGCAAGTAACACCTTCAGAAACATCTTTTGTTATAAAAACTAGAAAAAGCAGTTTCGGTGAGCTGTAGCTGGTGAAACTCACGTACATGGAGGTTGAAGGATATACTTCATTTTGCAAAAACAAGTAGGAAGCTTTCAAAGGCTGTCTGAACTAGAGATGTGCTTAACTGCTCTTTTTACTGAGCAGTGATCGCAGAGAGCAGTTAGGGCAAATAGCAGTTTAGAGTAGCAGCTATTCAATCGCAATTGCGATTGTAGGTTGGTGCGCACGAAAAACCGCTCGCTACTTTTGATTGCTCATTGCCAGTGTTTGCTCGTTACCTTCTCATCGCCTTCGATTTGTACTTGATACAGGAATTTTTAGCCTCAGATTGCAATCGCATTGTATGCTTACAATGTGACTGTATTTTTTCGTGGCTATGGATGCTCATGTTCAGAACAGATGTAGTATATTTGGGAATACGTTGCCTGTATTAATTCGACGCTTGCTAGCAGAAGAATGTATTCTCAAGTGCTTGGTAAATCGTATAGTAGTTTTGTGGTTTTCAATCTCTTCGGTAAGGCTGGACATGTGCCACAACCCCAGTAGGGTTGGAGTGCAGTCACGAGCACCGCCGCAGAAGCCAACTGGCGAACCAAAAAGGATCTCAACATTTTTAGTGCTATTTTCAGTTTTTCGGGCGGATGTGGTTTTGACGTATCTTAGAAACAAGGCTGCTTTTTCCCAGATTTGTATGGAAATTTCGCCCGAAACAATTCAGAAAGGTCCCCATATTCATGGTAGAAATTTTTTTTTTTTGGAAAATATGGACGTTTTTGCCCAATTTCCCCTATTAAAAATTTTGTCGCCCTTAAAATAATACTAATATACTCCCCGACCACTTTCAAACATCGAAAGCGCCATAAAAGCAGTTTTTGTCAAACTATGGCCAAAAAACCCCTTGCTCCCCTACAAAACCGAAATTTTTGTATCACAGCAATAGGTCTTGGCCCGTTATGTCCAAAACCACTCTAACCCAAAATTGGCCGATTTTGTCCGATGTCAGCTACTTTTGCCCTAAAAACTTTTTGAATAATTGAATAAAATACTTGCAAGTCCGAAAATACTCGCAAGAGTAGAAAGAAAAGAAACTGAATAGAAGAGCATTTAAAATTTTCTGTATTGCAAAAGAGCAATAAGCAGTTGAACAGCATGAGCAGAAAACAATCAAATTGCTCATTGCTCGCCTCAAAACTTTCTGCTCAGCAAAAGAGTAATGAGCAGTCGAACAACATGAGCAAAACGCTACCAAATTGCTCACTGCTCTTCATAAAACTTCCTGCTCTGCCATAGAGCAGTGAGCAATTGAACAGCATGAGCAGAGAGCAATCGCACTGCTCACTGCTCTTTTCAAAGAACAGTGCGATTAGTAGCAGTGATCGCAGGAGCAGTCCCATCTCTAGTCTGAACTGCTATCGCTGCAGACCAATACTGCCCTACTAAGCATAAACATTCTATCTACATTTTAGTACTTTTGAGATATTCAATGATTTGTGTTTTGATTTGTACTGGAGATATATGGAGTGCATTTTTCATTATTGATTTTAACATACTTGTTAAACATAATTTGTTAACATAATTTTATAGAATGATGTAATAGAGTATGTAGTTTTCGAATCCGGTGTTAGCTCAAAATGAGAAAAATGCAGATAGAGCGTTTATGCTTAGTAGGGCAGAATAGGTGTATGTATGAACTAGTGTCTGTCAAGAAAACTTAAGTCCACTAAAAAGAACGAAAACATTGAGATTACTAATGAAAGTGCTACGTTTTATTTGAATAATTTAGCATTCATTTGAACGAAGGTGTATTCAAAATATGAAATACGTATTTTAATTATAAGCTTACAATTCCCCAACTTCCACTTGATATGTGCTGGTTTTGATAAAGCATTCATCATTGCAGCTCTGGCCACTGAAAATGATTCAGTCCAAATTCAAGAAGAACAAGCAATAATGTAACAAAGAGCGAAATCATGAATTATTTTCCAGAATGTGATGCCACCATTTTCGGGTCCCATGCCATATTCAAATAGATAAGCGGCCTTGCAGAAAGTGTTGTTGGTGTATATTATTGAAAAATTCGGTTCACTTGAATACCTTTCATCAGAAATAAGCTTGTTTGTCATAACAAAAGCGAAAACAACAGAAACTTATTCAAATTTTGACTGTACAAAGCACGTTTTTATCCTCAAACATCAAAAGCTACTGCCAGTTTGACCTGACAATAACACAAAAAAAAAGGAATTTCCAACCAAATATTTCCATGAATTCAGCATAAAAACAATTCGCAACATAAAAACACGTATTTCATTGTTTCCCATTCACCGCTTATAAGACAATCCATCATCTTGCGTATGCAAATATAATCCGGCAAGACAAAACATATGTTGGCCTTAACACGAGATTTTCAACACATTCCACGCTCAAGACGGATAAATCGCAACAAAACAAACAGAACTTTTAGACTAGGCATTTGTTTTGCTTAAGCCAGATGATATCCTTTGAAGGCCTTCATCTCTTAAAGGTGAACCAACCGAGCAATACAAACCGCGCCACACGGGACTTAAACCTTCTCCCCTTCCTCCCGAATCCAATCTCGAACAAAAGATACATTCAGCAAAAATTGTTCACCAGTAGTCTTTGGAGTTCTTTTGTTCAGTTTGTGTTCGTCCTGAATTTTGTTCTTTAGTATGGTTGTCGAAATTGAAGAATAACAAAGCGAATAAAAACCGACACAACATCAGCCCAAAAAAAATCCAGCGTTTACCGATGAGCAGGTCCCCAGGATGAGGGAATCTTCCAAGTCTGGCGGGTATTGTTTTTTTGGCGTGTGCCACTTAGCATTTTTATCCGCTTATTCATAGGTCTCATGTGTATGGTGGTCTTGTCATTTGACTACCATTTCACATGCGATTGATTTTCAATCATTTTTTTGAGGTAAAGTTGATTCGAAGCGATGAAAATGCGAGTTTTCCAGGAGAAAGAAAAGTCAGCTGCTTGCCAGTTGAATCAAGGCTTGCCAAAAGTGTTACGCTTGTACATTAGGTGAAATTAAATGTTCGAGTAATTAACAGAGCTCTTCGGACTCTTTAAAAATGTTGCCAGTACTAAAAAAATCGTGGAAGGACAATGCATATTTGATTCATGATTCAAAGTCGCACTGCATTAACTAGACTTCACAAATTTATTGTTGAGAACGTCGCTGCTGTCATCATCATCTTTGCATGCTATGCTCACAAAAAAATCTCCTCAACTTATTCCTTGCAGCGTATGCATTCCATTTAGCGTGGCGCGTCGTCCGGCCGTTTCACTCGGAAGTCCGTAGGAAACATTTTCCGCTACATGCAAAAGACGAAGAGTTCACCAAACGATTTATTCTAGCTGCTTGCATGCATAAATGAGAAGGATTCGTTGGACGGTCGTAAATATGCCAGCATGTCAGGTTATTTGAATAGGAAGTTGAGAAACTAAAGGCGAAAATAGGGAAAAATATAAAACTAAAGAAAGAGTTGGATTTTATACAAACCACCAAAGTACAAACGAGACCTATACCGGAATCTAGGGAGTGCCTAGCCAATCTGAACTATCTGTCCGGTTCCAAAGCGGAGCTGAAGTGACTTCGACGCGAGTGCATATTGCAAACGTCTCTGCTTGTTACGAGTAAGATTCAGAGAGAATCAAGTGGGCTTAAGAAAAGAAGCTCCAAGAGACCATCTTTGCAGCTGTTCGAAGACGAGTCTAATCTAAATCGTTCGAAAAGAGGGAACGAGACCAACTGGGTCTGTTAGAAATATATCTGCAGGATATGAGAAATAATTTACTGCAGACGTGGTCATACAAGAGGATACGTTTGATTTGTTCTATGGAGAACCGGTAGACATAGTTAACAAAAAAGTATTATCAATGAACGCACGACAGCTTCATAGCATATAGTAGCATTAAGTGAATTTTGTTATTGAAATTCTATTTTCTGGTTTTACTTAAACAAAACATATGTTTATGTTACTTTCTCACTTCTCCGACAAAAAAAGGAAATTCTTATTTTCAAATTTCTATTATAAACGCACTTTTCGCAGCTTTGTGATACGTGAACCGGCAAGGCAAGCTAAAATAGAACACATTCTTGACATACTAGGACCATACGCTACATTCTCACGTTCGTGTTTTCAACAAAGTACATATTTCTGGTACTATGAACTTCCAAAAGAATCCCGCGTATCTCTTTGAGTTTTCACATAGCAACAACATTTCGCGACTCTTCTTATTGTTCTTTTCATATTTTTAATTAGAGCCTTAGCATCGAGTAAGTGGTAAATTGCTTGCAAAAAGCAACTTGAAAATGAGAAGAAAATCAAAAGAATTAAAGTACGTAAGCTGAAGAGTGTTCATGTTCTCATATATGTATGCAGAACATTTGTAAATAAATGGTTTTGCAATTGAGAACAAAATTAAGTGAGGAAAACTTAGTGAGTCTATGTTGAACGGTTGCAGTCATTGTTTGGAATACAATGGAGTTAGTTCTCTTTTGATTTTGAATAAAAATGTAGTTAAAAAAGTAAAAAAAACATCAGTTAAAATATATTGTTTTTATTGTTTACCAATTTTTTCCTAGCTTGTAAAAATATTTTAATTTAAGCCAATTTTTTCCTTTTGAAGCTTGATTTATTTTATTTACTCGACATATACCGATATTTCGAGGGTAATCTGCCCTCTTCTTCAGTGTCTATTGAAGAAGAGGGTTTATTACCTTCGAAATATCGATATATGTCGAGTAATCAAAATAAATCTAGCTTCAAAAGGAAAAAAATTGGTTTAAATTAAAATACATAAATATATGTAAAACATCTGAAAACCACCTTGTTAGCCATTCACATCATTTGCATGGGTAACTATCAACATTATCTATTGTTTGAAGATCTAGCTTCTAATATCGCGAAGAAGAATAATATTAATAACGAAACATTTTAACGTCACTATTGATCAGTGAAATAATTTTAACTTGAGGTTCAATGTCAAGTTTGTTAAGACTAGCATATTTCAGATGTAAATTGCGCTTAGTGAAATATATGAACCAATGGGAGTTTTAGGCACTTAAAACAGTCCAAAAGCTATTGTAAAGGCTGAGCAATACTTTTCACATACAAGTCAAACAAATGATTCGAAGCATATGGAAGAATTTAAATAAATGTTTGCAATAGCGGCTTGTATAAACATCAAGAAATGAAAACCAAAAGCGAAGTGACACAAGGGATGGCTTGAAGATCGAAAACAAATGAGCTGTGTAAATTTGGTTAAACAACTCTGACTGAATCCTCTTGATTGTCATAATTATTAACGAATGGATGAGACGACCTACAATACGTTGCTCCAGTTGGTCAAACCTTTCATCAATAGAAAATATATGAATCTGAAGCAAGCCATCACTCTTCACGAAAGATTCACCACTAGTCTGCGGTATTTAGCACGCGGTTTTAGCTATGAAGAACAGCAATTTTCTACAGTCATTGTTAAAATAAAAACAAAAGCCCACCTCTCATCATCGTGGCTATACAGCCCAAGTCGAGCCTTAGTCTCCATAATGCTCCACCTCTAGTCATCTCGGTGCAGTGACTGCGTCCTCCAGTTTGGTGCTGACAAAAGCTACCTGATGTCAGTATCTGTCAAATCCTCCCAACGCTTACGTGGCTTACCGACTGACCTGGCTCCGCTCGCTCGCCCCTTGAGAGACCGCTTGGGGATTCGATTGCTGCTCATTCGTTCGACGTGGCCAGCCCATTGCAGTATTTTTAATCGTATGACGGTAGAGACTGCCGGCTCGTCATATATGATATACAGCTCGTTATTGTATTAGATTCGCCATCCATCTTCTTCCCATAATGGACCAAGGATTCTACGCAATACCCTCTTTTCGATTGTATATAAGGCTTTTTTCAGACACCTGGGTCAGTGTTCAGGGTTTGCTTCCGTAGCATAACACAGGTCTAATTATTGTTTTGTAGATGCGAAGCTTCTATTTCCTGTATACGCATTGAGATTTCAAAGTGGGAAGTATCGAAAAGAATGTCTTATTGGCTAATTTAATCCGTCGTTTGATTTCGTCATGCTCATTCTCATCGTTCGAGAGGTTCATCCTTAGGTACACAAAGTTATGTACGTTTTCAAGGCTATAGTCCCCTATCGTTATGTTTTGTCTTACTAGCGTTTTTTTCCTTGATTGGGTCATATGGTTTTTTAATTTTAAACCTACCGCTCTATATTCTTTATTATGAGTAGACCACATACTTTGGAGTTTTTTTTTGTACAGTTTCTCTGTTAGTTTTTTCTCTGTTAATCTTTGTACGCAACAATGTTGAAATATCGTCCAGAAGAAAATATTCATTTGGTTTTGTCGTGATAAGTTTCATTTGTAACTTGCCAAAGACATTCATGTAACCTATATTTCTCAATTACCTCTAAAACAAAATCATGCTGCTCGTAAATGGGCCTTTAAGACTTCCAACTTGGGCTCACAAGCATCGAAGGTACTAAACCATTTGTATGTAGACTTAATAAGCGGAAATTATTTGGACCAGATTCAGTTCGTAATGTGAGCCTTAGTCATTTTTCGAGCCACACAAATTGGATCGGTACAGAGCTCGTTTGGTGCCGGATAAATCACCATTGTTGTGTGTGGTATAGAGGCACAGGTCATGGCTCTAGCTGTATCACGCTTGGACTAGCGCAAAGAACTAGAAAAGGAAGCATACCTGGTAATGATTCCATTGAACCTAGTTTTATGGGCAAATCAACCCACCATGTTAAGGTCACATATAAAAAAAGCAGACCAGATCAGAGTAACCAAAAGCCGAAAATATGAGAGTGGTACAAAAAACTGTGAAAGAAGCAAGGAAACACTTTGACACAAATAGATAATTCCTAAAAAAATCATCGCCAACGAAAAGACATAGATTAGAGATCAATCAAAACTTGAGAATGCTCCCGTTTTTCACTAGCTGTTCTAAGAGAAAAAAGACGAAACTTCGGAAAAATTAGGGGAAACCTGAATTTTGGTTTGAACCTTGGTACTGGCCTGTTGAACAAAATGTCAAAAGTCCCCATCGATCCGAGTGCTGCGTTGGAAAATTTTAAGTTACAAATCCGTCATTCATTGTTTTTCTGAAGACGTGACCGTTACTGAAATATTTAGGAGAGGACCTTTGAAAACGTATAAAAAGTATCGCAGCACTCGGATCGATGAGGACTTTTGACATTTTCTTCAACATGCCAGTACCAAGGTTCAACCCAAAATTCAGCTTTCCCCTAGTTTTTCCGAAGCACCATGTTAAATTGCCCCGGACTATAAAAAGGTTTCGGCAAAGCCTGGATAAGTTGTAAGTTGGAGAAGCTGTCTCTCATGGCCAAATAGGTGAATGAAGCATCGGTTTTTTTCAGGCCCATCACGCCAATGCTGGCAGACAGTCAATTGGAAGATCTGGCATTGCACTACCGCTTTGTCAGGTGCCGTAGGCTACTGGGCGCAGTTTAACGCTAAAACATAAGCTAAAACTTTCACTTGAGTACATATGTATGTTTGGGCTAAAGTCTAATCTATAGATTTATCGAATCAACACTCTCTAGAATCCTGGTAATACTCTTAAACAGCTATGTTTGTTTACAAATACTGATTCCGACCTTTACACGAACATATATTTGATAATTGACGACACTAGAATTTCTTTTCGATTGTCATTGACAGTTATGTATTTACATTGTCATTTACAGTACGGGGCAATTACAAATATGCTTTGGAAGGAGTGTAGCGCTTCGGCAAACCAGCGAGCACCGTAGTCTGAAAGTCTTTTGCAGCCCAAACATCGTACTTCCTGCTTCCGCTAAACAGCAATGTACCAAATTCAATAAATTGCCGATCAAACCTCATGCGTTTAGGTCAATGAACCTACTTGCATTAGCAGGCAAGTTCAAGCGCAATAGGCCAGCGAGCTGAATACCGTTATGCAACTCAAATGCATCATGCGGTCGTTCTTTCGTGGCATATGAATTGCATGTTCCATGTGGTACGGTGGCCCGCACGTCTGTCTGTAGTAATTGGCAACCAAGTTCCGCTCTGTGAAAATTATAAATGCAATCTTTCAACCCAGCTACTTTTTCGAAATCTGAAAGTCAATAATTGGAGGTACGTACTATCAGGCTGACTTTTGTTCGTAAAAATTCATCATTTCAGAGGTACAATTTGGCTTCAAGCTACTACATTCCAGGAAGTTCTAGGCATCAAGATTGACGTTACATATTTAAACAGAGATTGATCATAGAAAATCAATGGGCTTTCTTTTCTTTGATGTAGCCAAGGGGTGCGATAGAGTCTGGCATGTAGAACTGATTTTTTTTTCAAAATGGATGAATTTTATATTTCTACAGGGCAGAACTTTCTATAATCTTTCTCTATTATTGTATAGGCTGCATACAGCAGGCTACCGAATAGGCCTAACAAAAAAAAGCATCATTGTTCGCAGATGACACATGTCTTCAGGAAGCTCCGTTTTTCTTGACCAAAGTCCGTAGACAGAAAAGATGGCTTGAAAAATTTAGAAAAGAGTGATGAGGCATAACGGGAGGGAGGAAAAAGAAAGAAATGAAAGTAACCCATTTATAAGTAAAAAGAGTTTGTAAGTCAATCGTTAGTGGTCAATCCTTATTGGTCAATCATTTGGTGGAATACGGAGCGCTTAGTGCATTAAATTCATATTTGGCTACATTACTAACAGTAAAATTGTTTAGATATAAGCAGCACTGCAACCGTTTTGATTAGTTCTCCGATTTATCCACTGTAAGTTCTTGAAATGATTTTGCCTAGTTTCATTAAAATCAACTCAAAAATGTAATTCGATTTGCTTGTGGAAATGTTTGGAGCATTTACATATATTTCCATGGCACTGAAAGATAAGTGAAATCTATAGGTAGGCACTACGGATTCATACGAGGTTATTACTCGATAAAAATCACCAGTTAGTCTTCGAACGATTAAGAGCGTAAGGAAAACTACAAAGTAAATTAAGGTGAATCTGCTTTGTATTATAAAATCGATTGTATACAGTAAAAAAATTATCTGATAAATATCAACTTTGAAGTCCAATCTATATTGAAAACAAAAATACTAGATCAAAAAGTGCGATAGTAAGAAGTAGAATGAAAACACTAGCCTAATTCACATATCCACCGACAAATCCTCTACATAAAAAGTCCCGATAGGAAAGTGTGATTGAACAGACTTCGAAAAAATGTTCTGCAATATGTTGGAGCTTTTTCAAAACGTAAATAGGTAATCTAAATTGTGCCAAGACGATAACAGCTTTTGAATTGAACCAACATTAAATCTACCACTTCTTATTGAAATCAATTTTATTATTCAACTTTTTGCATCGTAAAACCAAAACTGTTAAATACATGTAACTAAACTAATTTTCTTAAGATCGCAATCAATACTATTCACCTTTACAATAATCGATTTTTTATTATCAAAGATTCTTTCAAGAGACCATTCACCTTCATCGGCCAAGGTAAGAATTCGTGTATGCTATCAAGTTTTTTTTCTAATGTAAATCACAGTCAAGCTCATAAAATCGAGAGAGAAAAACCTATAAATCCAAAGTAATGTGGTAACTCTACTTATCATGCATAATATTTTCAATTTTAGATTTCGTTTCTTTCCCTGCGTAAGCCAATTTCAGCAATTTATCTTCTTAATCAGTTTCTTCGTGTGCTGTGGCTACGGCGGTTAAACGAGTAATCAGATTTGACTATTAGAATTTTTCTACCTTGTTTTTGAGTATAAAACTTATCGACAGCAACAAAAAAATATACAATTTCTCAAGCATATTTCGAACTAGTTTTGGTGATTAGTAGACCCGGTAGAACTTGATGGCTTGTAATGTGCTCGTCTTATGAAAACGCGAAAACATAAATAAGAGAACCTAGAAGAAGGCAGAATGAATATAAAAATTAAAACAATAACAAACATTCCATCTGTGCTTCTAAATTTACGTACATATATAAATGCATACACGTGATAGTTCTTATATTTGAAAGAGTAGTAAGGAGTGCGGTTATTGCCCTTTAATTTAAAAAAAAAATCACTGGAGGGTTTATAGGTACTTTAAACTGTGAATTGCTTTTGATGGGATTATCTAGAATTTGGATATCAAAATCATCGTTCAAAAGAAAGAATGTATAGTGGGCAGACGGAGTTAAGTAGTTGGCAGTTGAGGTCTAGACGGAAAAAGATTAGATTGGTCATCGACTTTTGAAAATTGATATTATGGTAATTCATTTGATTCTTCTGGTTAAATCCTACGTGGCACAGAAATTATTTTTCAAGCAAATATTCGAGGAACGGATAAACGTTTCTTCTTCTTTATAAATCACAGCTATATTAGGAGGAAAGCTTGTAGTAGGTCATTTATTGATGTTAATATCAATTTGTTTTGTTTTGTTAAGGAATAAAAGTTTTGAATGCAAGAAATTTGTGTCTCACTTTAGGTGCGAATTTTGCAAAAAAAAATTAACCTTATGATTGAATAATATTGTATATTTTCGGATTGTTTGCACTAAAACGCATTGAATGTCAGATAAAACTTTACTCAAACTATCTGATGGTATTTCTATTTGTTTTTGAGGTAGACATTCATATCGGTAGGCTGTATAAAATGATCGATCAAATGTTGATGGTGTGTATGAACACTCTCCCTCTCTTTGGAGTGGAAATGGATTTGTGGAATTGAAAGAAAGAAATGGAGGTTTTGAAAACTGAAAGAAAAGAAGGTATTGAAAACTATCACATACCACTTTACTTCTTTGGGGTTTTTTTTTCTTTGAACACTACACGGTAAAAAATTTTGGGATAAATTTTATCAATTTTATTATGTATATAGTTCTATAGGAAAACGAATATTGAATTAATAGGCTTGTATCTTACAACTGAAATTTATTCCTACGTCAATAAAATTTATACGAGCTATAATATAATGCCACGAATATGTCCGTGGTATAATATTCTATAGGCAGTTATATATATGAATTGTATATATTTTCAAGATGAAATTTATAACAGCGATCATATAATACCATGGATATAGCAGTGGTATTATGTTCTATAGGGTACCACAAAGAAGTGATATATAAGAATGTCCTATATAATTTGAAGGATTTCAATTCCATACAAGAAACGATCCACACAATTTTCATTAGAAATAACGTTATTAAATTTGTAGTACATAAGATGCAACATAAAAAGAATAAGAACATAAGATACTAAACTGATTGATTTTGTTATGTACGCATTATATGATTTATAAGAACATAGAAAACAAATACAATCAATTTTCGGAGCAATCAATTTTTCGGAACAATCAGTTTTCTTTCTTCTTGCCGCATTTTTTGAATTCTAAATAATATTTAAGGCAGTATTCACATGAAGAAATAAATAATAGTTTTTAGGATAAAGGTTTTTATTTTTTAGTGAATATTATTCAGTACTTAATGCAGATTTTGACTCTGTAATTTTACCTAAACCTATGTAAAACTGATTATCAGTAAAACTGCATGCACTAAAAAGATGCTGCTATTAAATATTATTTTCTTATTTTTTCTTGAAACAACAGGATCAAGTATTTTCCATTTTCCAATATTATGATATGGCAAAATTACTTTATTCTGAATACAGTTTTCGTCTATTTGATAGGTGAAATGAAATGTATCGAAATAGATGAAATCTATCGAATTTTAAGACAACCACCTTCTCACAAAGTAAGTAATATCTTCCTCTGCAGAATAGAATTTATTTAACTTTGAAAATATGTTCGAAAATTTCCAATTCATTGTTAATGAAATATGTTTTAGACTTCAAACGAAACAATTCTTTGAGCCAAGTAACTGTATAAACTTCTTCATTTTATTTTAAACTAAAGTAATTTATTATATCATTTTTTTCTTGCGTCTCATCCCATTTTGTGTTACTTATTTTTCCGAATTCGATTGCTATTTTTGAAGTAAATTTTTCATAAAAGCGAGCCTTTTTTTGTTGGTGACGTAATGCTAGTTTTACAAAGGTTTGTAAAGTTTCTGAATTGTCGGCTGTAGGATTTAAAAAAAGAATGCTTCGATTCGTATCGCATACTATTATATTGTGGTCCCATTTTTTCCATTATTGTAATAATATATATATATATATATATATATATATATATATATATATATATATATATATATATATATATATATATATATATATATATATATATATATATATATATATATATATATATATATATATATATATATATATATATATATATATATATATATATATATATATATATATATATATATATATATATATATATATATATATGTATATATATATATATATATATATATATATTTATATGTCTATATATATGTATAAATATATATATACATATATGTATAAATAAATTGGGTAAGTATATGATGCTTAGGCATCAAATGACGTTGAAATGTCCCTGAAATTAGCTCTAAATGTCTCAATATAGTATCTTTGAAAAAAAAATTTTTACAGCAGGTTATATTTTTCGCAAACACAATCGAAACAATTTTTAGCAATGTTTGAATGAGTTCCCAATTGCTGGGACTATTTTCCATAACGTCACCAAAAATAAAAGGAGTATGTAATAATAAACAATAGCATTCATATGCTGAAAATGGTAAAGAATCTTTTGGTATGGGTGCACTAGGTATATTTTTACGAAAGGAATAACCGAAATTAAATGATTTAACTCAAAAAATTTTACACCTTTTGAAAAAGTTAGACCGTAAGATCGCGTTTCAAAATTTTCTATTGAACTCTGAAGACTACGCATTTTTCATCGCAACTACTTTTACATTCTGACTTATGCATTTCACATATTCGACAAAAGTAATTAGCATTAAAACCACCAGCGAATCTAAACAAATTGTTTGCAGCCAATTTATCATGTATAAAAGCAACCAAAACTGCAAACACGGATATATTATCAACCTTGAACCCTTTAGTTTCTAAAAAAACTCAGATCATCAAATATTGGCTTTAAGATGTCGTTGTATGAAACGTTCTGACATATATCATTGCTGTTAAAAATCGCTACTAAATAAATGAAATTCAATTTGGATCTGCATTCGATGGGAACATTTGCCAAGCTCATATATATTGCTCTAATTTTATGTACAGTTTTTCTACTTCCTAATGGATTTTTGCATTCAAAATCCTCATAATACAAATATATCTTGACAATTTTTCTATTCATTTGAGGAAAATTCAAAAGTTTGCTAGTTGCTCCACAGCAAAAGTATTTTTCAGTACAAGTATGAGTATGATTTAACAAATAATCTTTCAAGATTGCATTGTGCATTAACGCTCTCAAAATCTCAATAATAGAAATATATTGCATAGTGTCAGGGGCCTGAAAGTACGTGATTTATTGATCGAAGAGATTGGCAGGGAGTGAAGGATTTACCATCAGCTGGCACGTAAAAAGAGACAAAACCAAAATAAGTGAGAATGTGTATATCCGTGTGAGCTGATAGGTGAGAGTGTGTTGGCGTGCGTATTATCCCATCAAGAAACAGTAAGCGCAGCGACCATTCACTGGCAACAAACGAAGTTCCCTGTATTTGGTTGCATAAAAGTGTCGGAGGTATTCCTTTTACTCGCCAAATGGCATCAAAAGTAGTATTCCGCACTAACTACCTTATCGCTTACCATTTTAATACTGAGAAAATGTTTTGAGAAAATCAATATTGCATAAATCGCCAGTAGTTAAAATAGTCTTTTTGGCAAAGCACATGTATATTGCCTAGTGGGAATGAGCAACGAATTTGATCGTAGCAGGGTTGCTTGGCGGGGTACTTTGTGTCTTTTTCCAACTTGGACGTGGATATTGCTATCTACTTCTCGCAATTGTATTGCAATTCACGTATTTTCCGAGCTATATATAGTTCTTAAGCTATGATAGTGTTTTGCACACGCACACGTCTCCAGGCTTGTGTTATACGACAATATTTACGATCCCACCGAAACTCTATTCCTATTTCTTTTGGTTGCACAAAATATAATGAATTAGTCTCTTTTGTATCGTGTCCGAAAATTATTCATGAGAAGCTAGTTTTGACTAATAATATTATTAATTTTTTCCATAACTTTGTTCGGTTCAGATTGAGCAATTTCTTTAAATTTGGTTGAAAGTGTTTCTATTAACTCTATTGAACCAAAAAGTATTTTTTCTATTGTTGAATTTGGAAGTCCTAACATATTAACATTTTTGGCAAATAGGGCAAAAGCGGTGCTGAAACTTGTTTGAGGGTGTTGGTTAGAAATTAAGTCGGAAGGACTAGATAGATTATTATTTGCGATATAATTATCTTCAGAAACTTGGCTATATGAAATATTTTTTTCAATACTTTTGTGCTTTTCAATTACAAATATTTTAGTTGTACTTCAGATGACAGATTTTGATGGCCCTTCACATTTTAAAACATGTCTTCGTAGACCTGAATATGTATTCAAAATAAGCTTGCACGACTTAGATTTAAAACATTTTAATTGAAGACGCTTTGAATCTATTAGAAAATGCTCCAATTTCAAATGTGCGAACATTTTAAGCAAAATTTTAGTTTGCCTACTGCATAAAAAACAAATAAACAAAATATTCATACAATGCATTCAACCTTAATCCTTTAAATGCTTTTTGAATAACAAACCAATTTCTTTTATTGTATTAGTTATCTCAGATCGTTTTGATGCAGTTATTTTGTATATAAAATGCTCCAAGTACATATAAATCTGCCTTAAATAAGTTTCATACTTTAAATTAAACAAAAACTAAAGCTTAGAAACTATGTCAATTGCGTTCAAAATAATTAAATTATTGTCAAACACTACAAAATATTCCCTTATTTCCGCTTTGTTGGTACCTACAGCGACAAATGTAAGGTGACTTGCCTTCAGCACCTTCCAATATCTCCGATTCAGTGGATCCAACCTGAAAATTATTACTAATTTTCGACAAAAATTAGTATTAAACTCGTTTCGCCGAAAATTCATATTTCTTTATGTATATATATATATATATATATATATATATATATATATATATATATATATATGTATATATATATATATATATATATATATATATATATATATATATCAGCAAAAATATTTTCCGAGCGATAATCTCTGGAGTGGCCGATCCGATTGAGCTGAAATTTTCGGACGACGTAGATGTATATAATAAGTAGGTCCATAACTTGCTTAAAGTCAGATATCCTAAACTTTCTGGCGGCGGCGGGCGTTTTAGTGAATTTTCAGGTTCTCCTATATTTCCAAGCAGTGTAAATTTTTGGTAAAATAAATGTTTGGGACTGAAAACTTATTATGTTTTAAGCTTGTTTATTATAAAATGTTGGAAATTTTGAGCCGTGTGTGGGTGCAGCATGCCTAAAAGTAGGCAAGGATTTTTTTTTGAAATTTTGATTTGTCATTACTTCTAAGAAAAACAATGGATCATCGTGAAATTTGCAGAGCGTGTTAATGTTGACTAAAATTTAGCACACGTCGATTTTCAAGATAGTGCGGATAACCCTGTATCTACAGCAGGCTCCTGAAAAAAAACCTTCGAATCATTGACCTTCCTGAAAAATTTTTGGTTTTTGACAAAAAAATCAAATCATTGATAAATTTTAACCTTTGTCCATGGTGTCAAATTGAATTTTTCAACATTCCGATTTGCACAGGAACGGCAACTCATCACCAAATTACCTCTATTTTCAGCACTCGAAAGTTATGTTCACGAGAACTGACGACCGGATTATCCGATCATAGTGAAATTTACATGTTAGTTTTAGCTAGGACCAAGTCTGATAGAAGTGATTTAGAAATGCGGGCAACCCTGTGCCAGTGGTACCATCTTGAAAAATCACTGAGAAGAAAACAGCTTTTTGGCCTATAACTTCCGATTCAGCCATCAGATTTTGACCAGATTCATACAGTACTTGGATCTTACTTTAAGTAACATTTGGCGAAAATTTGGCTGGAAAATTGGAATAGATTTGCCAGCTATGGTGATTTTTGTCTCCTTAATCTTGCAAATTTGCTCAGCAAAATTAAGCTTTTTTCCCTATAACTTCCGGTTTAGTGTAGAAATCAAAACGAAGTTCACGCAGTAAATGGACAAATGTCGTAGAAATCTCGTACAAAAATTATGAAAGAGCTGCCAGCTATGGCCATTTTTGTAATTTTGTTTAATTTCTTTACTGAGCGATTATGTCGTTAGATTTGCAAATGGGAATGATCCTACAATGAAAATTAACAGCAAATATTAACGCTTTAAAAATTTGAAAAGTTTTGAGGGTAGTTACCTTAAAACTCTTTTCACCCGATTAACTTGCAGTGATTCAATCGAAACGAAATTTACTGGTTGGGTTTAACTTAACGTGAAGGAGATTTGGTATGTATTTTGCTTTGCTGCTGACACTGGCTAACCAGTTTTAGCCATTTCCGTAAATATTGCACCAACAGGTGCTTCAAATTACGCTCTCATATGCAAAGCATTTGCAATAAAAATAAGGAATCAATTTTGAAATTTTCCGAGTTTTGAACATTTTTCGGATGGCAGCCTAAAACAACGTTTAACCGCTGAAGCTGTCGATGAAATCCTGCGATGAGAACGAAATTCAAAGGATAAGTTGATTTGAGTATGAGCTTGTTATGGTAAACTTATTGCTGCTTCGTGGGGAACGTGTTGCCAGCACTGAACATTTTCATCATTTGTGTTATAGTTGAGTTTTGTTGCTTTGGATAAGGAATGCCTGATATGATTCTACAAAACAGTGTATTACGTCTTTCCACACTTTTTTGTCACTCAAAGACAATTTCTTTGAAAATTAGTTTTTTAGCGGTTCTGATGCGCTAGTTTTTCAATTATTTTTAAAAACGAAATTAAAAATGTTAGTTTTAGACTAATTTTTCGAATGCGGCTTCATCAGTTACTAGGCTTACACGTTTATTACCATTAGACGTTGGAGGTAGCAGTCGCAAGAGGTTGATGAAAGAAAGAATTTCAGCACACCAATCTATAAACGTATATTGAATACATCTACTTGAATATTATATAAAGTGCTTGGCGGTGACTTGCCATTTTCGCGTAATGGCTCAGTGTATAAGACCGATTTATCCCTACTTCTAATCGCATCGAAAATAACTTTCTGATACCTACACCAAGTCTTTACCAAGGAACCCGAATCAGGAAAGTAAGTTTGAAAGTCAAACTCAATCTGAAAAGGTTATCTGTATAGTACAAAAATTTAGCAAAATAATGAATGCACAAAAATATAATGGAGTTAAATAATAAAATGGATAGTATTTAAAAGGAGCAGTTGAAGTTTCTGTCCATTTGTTTCTGTCCATTTGTACATCACAAATGGAATAGTGTTTTAACTCCTATTGGGATAAAGTAGATAAAATCATGCTATAACGCATTTTTATGCATTGCAACTTATTAAAGTGTATTCGAAAATTCGGATGAATATGTATATACTTTGAAAAGAATGCATATTTCTATCCTTTATACCAAAATTTTTTACCGTGTACCATACGAGATCCCTGCACCCTCAGCTACATGCTTGATGGCCACTTTTTGATCTGCCAGCACGACATCTTCAAATTTTTTCATGTTGTCTTCAGTGAGGGACGTGGATGGACGTCCTTCGCCGTGTTCATCTTCAGTGGCTGTTCTTCCCAGCTTAAACTCCATGGCATGGCGTGCAACGGTGGAATATGGAGAAGCAGGATCCCTTAATGTTTTCACTAAGTCGCTGTCTATATATTTCGTAGACATTTCTTTCAAACACAGGTAATTAATGACTGCTCTAATTTCGTTTCTCTCAACGGTTCGTATTCAAGTGAATATACCTCCCTGGAATCGTGGCCTATTGACATGTTTTTTTTTATGCTGACTAAGTGAGTATATGGGGTAATAAACCATTTTTCTTTTTGGAATTTTATGCGAACTGGAAATAACCGATTATCATTACTTATTGATCAACCCTCGACATACAAATATGAATATTTAGCCAAAGTGATTCTAATACGAATGTTCTTCAAGCATTAGTAAAATGTTCTTCGAACATTAGTAAAAATGTATTTGAATTTAGATTTTGATTCCGATCTTTAGATTCTGACACATTTTTTTCGGGATCGTATCAAAATCCCGAATCACAAAATCCCCAATCAACAAAATTCCCGTATTCTAAAATTCCGAATTACAAAATCCTGTACTTAAAAATCCCGAAACTCAAAACCCCGATATTCAAAATCCCGAAACTCGCTATCTCGTGGAACGTAATCCCGTATGAAACCTATTCATATAATGAAACAACAAAAATATAATGATTTAAGTTTTTATTTAGGATTTATAATAAACGATTTATCTCGAAAATAATTTATTACATATAAATGTAAAATACAAAATAAACTATTTATTCAGGATGTTCCAGGGACCCTTGAGTGCTGCCTGAGAACGCTGATAATAGAGTTATCCTATCGTACTCGATGCCTCGTAGTTATAGGATTTGGCATATGCGCGTCGGAGCGTATGCAGTGTGGTGAATATGGGCGTCTGCAGGGTGGTGAATATGGGTGTCAGTAGCGTTCCGAAAATTGGTCGTGCAAAGTGGTGTTATAGGATTAAATTTCAATATAAAGACATATTGTACGCGATTCATCTCAAGTAACCAATTTTTACTAATGTTCGAAGAAGAACATTAGTATTAAAATCACTTTGGCCAAAAATTCATATATATCTATGTATATATATATATATATATATATATATATATATATATATATATATATATATATATATATATATATATATATATATATATATATATATATATATATATATATATATATATATATATATATATATATATATATGTATGAATTGTATGAACAACAAAGTGAACACTTAGTTGTCCTGTGATATGGGTTTGTTGTACAGATATTTTGTATCTACATTTAAATTGCATGTACGTATGCAAACATATATTTGGGAAATAAACGAATAGGTAAGTATAATATGTACGTATCGGTTCGGTATAGATCTTTAAGTGAATATACAGCATGAATTTAGGCAAGTATGTATGTAGATATTTCATAGCAATATATATGAATATACAGCATGAATTTAGGCAAGTATGTATGTAGATATTTCATAGCAATATATATATATATATATATATATATATATATATATATATATATATATATATATATATATATATATATATATATATATATATATATATATATATATATATATATATATATATATAAATATATATCATCAAAAAATTTCAGTGAAAAAATCTCAGGAACACGCCATTTTATTGAACTGAAATTTTCAGAATACATTGGTGTGTATGCAGAATAGTGCCAGGTCTCACAAAAAGCTAATAATTTTTACCCTTTGGTGCCGGCGGTCATTTTAGTGATATTTTAAATATACCTATTTTTCTGTCACAAAATCACTTTTGCAACAATAAAGTTTATGTAGTAAATCCTGAACGTGTTTCAAACATGAATATGATAATGTTTTTTGAAATTTTCAACCCTATTGGTGCGCTAGGCGCCTAAAATGAGATTGGGAAAATTTGAAAAATTTTGAATTGTGATAACTTTTTATTTGATTATTAGATCATTATGAAACTTACAGGACATATAAATGTTGGTAAGTTGCACACTTGTGAGTTTTTCATGAACATACTGGCAACCCTGTAGCTACGGCAGGCACTGAAAGTGAAAACATTCAAACCATCGAATCTCCTAAAATATGTCCGTTTTCTAGAATGAAAACCAACTTGTTGACAAATCTTATGCTTTGTCTAAACAGTCAAGGGAAAACTTTGGAATTTTCATGTCGTACAAGAACGGTAACCCTTTCCCAAATTACCTATATTTTTAGCATCAAAAACTTCTGCTCACGGGAACTTACGAACCAATAATCAGATGCAGTTGAAATTTACACAATACATTGGAATTAAGTAGGATCAGGTCTGATAGAAGCGATTTTCAATTGTGGGCAACCCTCTGCCAGTGGTGCCATTTTGAAAAATTACAAAGAAAAAAAACTTCTATTTGCCCTATGAATTCTGATTAAGTTTTCAGATTTTTATGGAATTGACTCAGTAGCTGAACCTTACTCTAAGCCGTGTTTGATATAAATTTGGCTGAAAAATTCGATTGGTACTGCCAGCTATGGTGCTTTTTGTGTCTTTGGTTTTGAAAATTCGCTCAGGAAAATAAAGCTTTTTGCCCTATAACTTCCAGTGCAGTCATGAAATCAATACGAATTTCATACATATAATGAAACCTATTATAGGCATTATTCAGGTCAAATTTTGTTGAAAAGCCACGGTAGGGTTGCCAGCTGATGTTGGTTTTGTTTTTATTTCCAATATCTTTTTTAAGCGACTCGATCGTAAAATTTTCAAATGGTAATGATATTGTAGTGACAATATACAGAAAATATTAAGTTTCCGATTATTTGAAAAATGCCACGGCTGGTAACCCTAAATTTCTTTATACTCCTATAACTTCGAACGCAGTCATCGGATCGAGACGAAATTCGCAGGGTAGGTTAATTTCAACGTGATGCAGATGTAATACTGGCAAAAGGTTGCTAGTACGAGTCTGTAGTGCTATTTCTGTATCAATAAATGCTTACGGTTAGTATTCATACAAGAAACATTTACAATGAAAATAAATAACCAATGTCTCCTGGCATTCCCAAAGTTCTGCAAAATTTTCGGATCGCAGCCCCAAACACCAACTTCAGTTACAGTGCTGCAGGAACTAAGCATTTTCTTCATTGATGTTATATGAGATGCTGCTTTCAAAGTTTGGTGAAATAAGCAACTGATAACGAATATAGTTAACAAGTGTTTTGCTCTCATAAACTTTGAAATTCATGCCAGTGGTAATATCTGAAACCTTTCCACCATATGAGTTATAATGCATTCTTGAGACCAAAGTAAAACGTGGTGTTTGAAACATTTTGGCTGTAATAAGCAGCTCGTGTGGTAGAATATGCACTCAAAATCTGCACGATTCTTCTGCTGTTCTTCGAACATTAGTGTTTCTAGCGGTTCAAGTGCGCTAGAGTTTTTTCAGTTTCAGACGTTTTATTAATAATTTTTTAAAGTTTTTGGTACCTCGCCAAATTTCTCTTCTTCATTCCATTAATTTGAGCTACAATAAAAAAATAGCTGAATAAAAAATCCCGTAGTTCTGTAGTAGTTTCCCACGCCTGATTCTTTATTACGCAAAACTATTCAAATCGGTATTTTGTATAACGGGATTTAGTAATACTAGATTCGGTGTTTTGTAATACGGGATTTTGTCTTACGGGATTTTATGTTACTGGTTATTGTTTTTTATTGATTCAATAGTGGTTCACTAAGCACTTGAAACTAAGCGAACCTTCTATTGAATATAATTTCCACCAAGCGATTGCACTTGTTGGAAGTTAAGTTGGTAATTCCACGAACAGCACGATGTCACAAACAGCAATAACTATAATATTTTGACTAAAATACTTTGATATTTTGGGAACGCAAATATCACGAACTGCAAAACTGTGTATTGAAATAATGCACAGAATAAAACGCTTGATTCAAGTGTACGAAACTGAATGAATTTTTATTTCCTGCATATCTACTTTATATGATTACAAAATTCTTAGCCTAAACATAAATTTCTGCTAATATCATTATATTGCACGTGAATCGAGATCGATGACTTTTTGTTTACATATGCAATATGATGTTCTACAAGTTTTGCTGCACAAAAGTGCAAAAAGACAAAAATACTTATGAAGAGAAATATTGCTGACGAAAATTATTGACTGCGTTCAAGAATTTATGTACGTAGAAAGTGCAGTTGTAGAAAAAAAGTCAACGGTCTGATGGACTTGATGAAATTTCAATGTTACACAAAAAATGCCAATCAAATTACTTTTAATAGAGTGTTATTGACCTATACTGTTTTGCTAGGCAGGCTATACAGTGATAATGTACAGTGATAATGTGTATTGCTAATAAGAATGAAATTTTCTATTGTATATATGTAGTATGTATGTATAATAAAGAAATCAAACAGTTATTGTAATACGAGATTTTGTACCCAATTCAATTTTATTGTATTCTATCGGCATTTAAACGTTCTCTTTTTTTATGTTTTTTATGTTTATTTAAAATATTTGATAGAGTTATTATGGGACATATAAAGCATTTCACATAAAGCATTTTCGTTGTACCTGATATTCTCAACGAAATTGTTTTCACCAATTTCTTATCGTTTCAGCATAGTTAATTTAAGTGACTTATCTTTGCTTACGAAATTCAATTACTGCTAAATATTCACGTTTGTATCCTTATATCTGTCTGATTTAATGGGAAACCATTTGAATCCTTTCATCATGCAATCCACCGAATCCATCAATCTACCACTACTATGATTTGCAATTCCACTCACTTTTTCTCGAAGTTGCTTTCCATCTCAATGCATTTGTGTTTTCATTAATTTTCTCTGTTAGCTATCGTGTTTATCAGCAACGACGATGAAACGAATTAAAGCTAAGTTTTCCAACTCATTTTCAAATGGAAAGAGAACGTCTATCGAACTGGTTCGTATCATGTACATGGACTTCTTTCGAAACTAAAAATCGATGGTGATTGGGTATGTATGTTTTTTTTAGTTGGTTGAGATGATGTAATTTTTAGGGATCGTTAAAGGATGAAGTTATGGTGATGTTGAGTTTGCAATTAATTATTTGGATGGTTGGATTACGGTTTTCTTCAGCAAAGCTAGAATTTATTATTAGTCGGTATTTTATTTTATTATTTATTTTATTTCAATGATAATATTATTTATTTTGTTTTAATGAAAGAAATCAAACATAGAACATGTTTTGTTAAAGTGCCTACTTATTGAAGTGTTCTGGTTCATTGCAACTGCAATTGGTCGGATGTTGAGCGATCAATAAAAATTTTACCCGCTTGACACGTTATTCATTAGTGCTAAAATTAAGTTGGCTTAGTAAGTAGTTTGAGTCAACGGTGCCTGATGAAATTTTTGTGGCAAATAAGATTTTGGAATTTTCTTCTTAATTAATGGTAGACGAAAGACTTTCCTCTCGAACGCGGCTAAGAGGCCATAGTGCCTTTTACTGAGCATCCAAGTCTCGGATCCATACGTAAGTACTGGCAGGACCATGGTCTTGTACAGCAGGAGCTTTGATGTTCGGGTGACATTTTGGGATTTGAAGAGCTTTGACAGACTGTAGTAGGCTTTGTTGGAATGCAGCAGTCGCACGCGTATTTCTTCCTCCATGTTGTTATCGACTGCTACAGTTGACACAATGTACTTGAATGATGGCACTACTTCAAACTCATGCTCAACTATCCAGAAGCTTTGACCAGGTGGTAGGTATTCTTCTTGCAGATGCTACTACCATGTACTTAGTCTTTCCTTCATTTATGTGCAGCCCCAGTTTTTTTGCCGCTCGCTCGATCTGGATGAAGGATTCTCGTACAGCTAGTTCCGATCTCCCAATTATGTCTATATCATCTGCATTAGCCAGTATCTGGCAGGACTTGGTGATCACAATCGTGTCAAATTATTTGGGATGCTGAATTCTCTCATAGCTTTGTACAGTTCTACCCTGGCTATGCTATTATAGGCGGCCTTAAAGTCTATAAATAGATGGTACAGTGGAATGTTAAACTCCAGACATTTTTCCATCGCCTGCCAGAGAGTAAAGATCTGATCAATTGTTGATTTGCCTGTGATGAAGCCACATTGATATTGTCGGATGATGGCTTAAGCGTATGGGGCTATCATTTCTTGCAGGATAGAGGAGAGTATCTTATAGGTGGTACTTAACAATGTTATACCCCTATAGTTGCTGCACATTGTTACATCTCCTTTCTTGTGTATGGGACATATTATGCCCTTGCGCCAGTCTTCTGGCATCTCTTCATGCTCTCATACGTGCAATATTTCATGAATTGCTTGGTCTAATGTAGACCCTCCATATGTAATCAGCTCAGCAGGCATGCCGTCGGCTCCAGGGGCTTTGTTAAATTTCAGCCGACTTATGGCTCTTCGTACGTCTCCTTTGCTTGGTGGTGGCAGCATAAGATCGTCTTCTTGCATTGGTGGAGCCTCCAATTCTTCTTTGAGCTGACCAGTTAGCAATTCACTAAAGTACACTTCCCATCGCTTCAGAATGCCTTCAGGTTCGATAATCAGATTACTCTCTTTGTCCTTACAGTGAGTGCAACGTGGTGGGTACTGCATCATGTTGCTGAATATTTGGTAGAACTTTTGCGCCTGGTGATCAGGTCAGGTCTTTTTCACAGGCTGCTTTCTTCTGTCTGTGAAGTCCCTTCTCTGTTCTTCTGAGCTCTTTATATTCTTCCTCACGTGCCCGCGTTCTATGAGATTGCTGCATTGCCCGGTATGCAACATTCTTACTTTCAGCCGCAAGTTTATATTCATCATCAAACCAGTTGCTCTGATCTTTGTGACTACTGCCTAAGATGACAATATTTTTAAGGCGTTTCCACTTCTCATCTACGCCTGGCATCCTGGCCCCAGGACTTACTCTACCTCCATCGAGCTCTTCAAATGCGGGTCCTAACGCAAGATTAAAGATATTACTGATATTTTCATTGTTAATTCGAGCCTGGTTTGCGGAAGCAATGCTTCTACGCAAAGCAATTTACGCTCGGAGAACTATACCAACAAGATAGTGGTCTGAGTCTAAGTTGGCACTTTGATACGTTCATACCATTGAAAGGATCGAGTAGTGACGGGGGTCTATCAACACGTGGTCTATTTGGCTACGATTGGCTCGATCAGGTGACAAGCAGGTGGCCTTATGGATATCTTTACACGGGAACCTGGTACTCTCAATGACCAAGTTATTGGATGCTGCTAGTTCTATGACTCGAATTGTCATTAGTGTTCTCATGCAAATTATGGGTGCCTGCGTAATGCCTGAATGCCCGCTCCCGACCCAATTTGGCGTTAAAATCTGCAAGGATGGTTTTTACATTGTGCCTTGAGCATGCATTGATAATCCGCTCGACCTGTTCATAATATGATTCTTTCCCGTCGTCAGCAGATTCCTCTGTAGGTGCGTGAACGTTTATGAGGCTGTTGTTTGCTAATTTGCCTTGCACGGGAAGATTTTTGGAAATTCGACTTGAATTTTCATTGACAGCGGTGAAGCCGATGATGGTCGAATTCATTTTTTGGCTGACAAGGAAGCCTACCGTGAGCACATGGTGTTTTGTATGACAGCTGTAATATAAATCATATTGTTTTCTTTTGCAAAACACCATTCCCTGCTCTTCTGATCTCTTGTATTGCTGTTATATCAGCCAGACAATGCATCGGCTAGCTACTGAGCAGCTCGAGTTCTGTAGAGCATTCTAACGCTCCATGAGAAAATTTTCAAATTATTTAGCCGTTTTCGTTCGCGTGGTCGTCGTTGTGATATCAATCCGGTTCCGAGGCTTGTTGATGGTTTCGGAATAACCGCTTTGGGAAGCATTTTACGAGATAGGTAAAGCCTCTTGTCAACCTTACTTGGAAGGGACTACCCTGAAAATATTCTCGAGCCTTTTCTGAGAAAAAAAGGCTTTTGCACGCAGCCACCACGAGAAGGTTAAATTCAGGTTTTCATCAGCCAAAATAGTTGCGGCACGAGCATATATTCATATAATACATGTTATTCTCCCAATCCGACTGATGGCCCAGCTGCGTTAAGGTTTTTCACAACGTTGAAAATTTTTAGCGTAAACAGCATAAAGCAAAATACAGGATGACTGCAGAATGGAAACTATATTATATATAAATATAGAGAGCAGTACAGAACTTAAATGACTACTTTGTGGAACACCAGACGTGGTTTTAATTTTAAATGATAGGGCACCGCAAAAGGATATACGTTGGGTTTGATTCATCAAGTAAGAGTCAGCTCAGCTCAAAAACAAGTAAGGGAATTCAAAAGAATGAAGCTTAGCTAAGAGTATAGAGTGATCATGCTTATGAAAGGCTTTCGTCAAATCTGTGTAGGCACAATCAGTTGATTACTTGGTGAGAAAATTCAAGCAGGTTGATTGCGGTTGAACGACCTTTCATAGTAAACAAAGGCTACAATATTGGTGATTATCGCCTAAAATTTTTTAGCGACGCGGGGAAGTTTTTCATGTGTTACTACGACTTCCTCTCTTGAATATAGGAGTGACGTTGGAGTTTTTTCCACAAATGTGAAAATATGCCTGCTTTTAATGCTGCATTGAATACATAAGACACCACAGTTAGTAGTAATACACACTATATTTTAAGACCAAATTAGGTATGCCATCTAGGCTAGGTGTTAAGTTCCTATCAAGCTTATTAACAAATGCGATAATAGTATCTTTGTCAGTTTTTAAATCCTTTACCTCCAAAGAGGAGACTGCTGAGCTCTAGAGTGTAAAACTTTAGCGTAAAAGAGTCTAGAGTTAAAAATTCTAGTGCACCAGAACCGCTAGACACAAATGTTCGATGAATAGTAAAGGAATCGTGCAGATTTTGAGTGTAAATTCTATCAGCCTTATTACAGGCAGCATGTTTCTAAGGCGGTGTGCCCCTTTGGTCACAAAAATGAAATATAAAGAGTAGAAAGATTTTCAGGGCTCCCAACTACATGAATTTCAAAATTTAAGAAAGCCAAACACTTGCTACTTACATTCAGTATCGGCTGCTTATGTTACAAAACTTTGAAAACAGCATATCCTTTAATGTAAATGATGAAAATGTTTGTTTGCACTGCAACTAAACGTCTACCACAACTGCTTCCTGTCAAAATCAACCAACATTATGAATCTAATTTTCATCTGATAACTCCATCGAAAGTAAAAGGGATAAAAAGCTGTTTAGGGTTACCATGCGAACGATCTCCAGAGCTTGGAAAATGAAAACATTGGTTACTAATTTTCATTGTAGATTTTTGTCATACACATGAATAATTAGCGATCACATTTCTTGATACGAAAATGAAAACCGGGCCTCGTGCCGGCACCAAAGCCAAAATTATATCAAATCTGCCTCACGCTGAAGTCAACCTACCCTGCGAATGTCATTTCTATCCGCTGACTGCGTTGGAGGATGTAGGAGTACAAAGAAATTTAGGGTTACTACTGACAAAAGTTTTCAAATTTTCAGAATCTTAATATTTCTTGTTTATTATCTTTGAGAGATCATTACCATTGAAAACTTTATGATCAAATCGTTTACTAAAGCTAGGTCAAAAAATACAAAAACCAACCAAATCAGGCAGCCCTATCATGATTTTTCAACGAGATTCCCACAAAATATTGTTTACATCAATGTCCATTTATTATATGAATTTCGTTTTGATTCTAGAGCTACTGTGGATGTTAAGGTGCAAAAAACGTGATTTTGCTGAGTGAATTTCTAAAATTCAACATACTAAAATCACCATAGCTTGCAGCTCCAACCCAATTTTTCAACCGAATTTTTAGAAGATTTGTCTTAGAGTAAGGTTCATCTACTATGTGAATTTCGTCAAAATTTGGGCAAAAGCGGTTTTTTCAAAGTGATTCTTCAGGATGGCACCACTGGCACAGGGCCGCCACATTTCAAAATAGCTTTTATCAGTTTAGAAAAATAGAAAAACCAATAAATTCTATCAATTTTAGTTGCATCTGATTATCGGGAACAGAAGTTTCTAATGCTAAAAATATAAGTAAATTGGGGAAAAGCTACCGTTTTTTATTAATGTTATTCGAACATTAGTAAAAAGTCCGTACGATTAGCTTTACGGAAAATAGAAGCAAATAAATTACTAATATCACAGGGATCATCAATAAATGAGTCGTTAGACTCAAATGTGAGCGGTTACCCATCGATATAAGTCTTAGAATTAATAAAATACCAAACTCTCTTAGGTTCCGCTTCAAAATAAAATGTTTGCTGTTGCATATGTCTCTGATATGAAAATGAAACTTCTTGATGATAGATGAAGCTGGTAGAGAGCATCCTTCACAATTTTCAATTAAATGAATACGAGCAACCAAATGATGTCTTCTTTGAGGCAACTAAAAAGCTCCAATAAAATTTTTGGCAAAAAAAGTCTGCTCGTAGCCGGTGCAGTTTTGAAAGCTGCCACTACCCAAATCTATTTCAGCAAAAGTAAACATCGACCAGAACGTCCTAAGTAAATGATAAATGATTAGTATATTCAGCAGCATCAACAAAAGCCTATAAATGGTCCCGCGGCGTATTGAAACCCTTGAGTCTAAACTAGCGAATCAAAAATAAAAGCGTATTTAGTTTCGGAAGCAAACTGTTTTAATTTTAGACGAAGAAAGGACCTTGAGCCCACCAACTCTATTTGAATTGTATAAAATTGAATTGATAAATATTTTTACCATAAATTAGTTGTATATTCTTAATCTAACTAAAGTTTAATTCACAAGAAAAACTTAAAATCTACTGGCCTTATTATTTTGGCCTGCTGGCTCTTATTGGTCTGATTAAAAGTAGAAAATGATTTCATTTCACAAGGAAAACTTTTTTTTGGCCTAAATCTTACAAACTGTTCGTATCCTTGTTTTTTTTTTTGGTTCCCGAAAATATAAACAGTACCTACAGTCTTGACGTTTATTTTCAATTTTCTGATTGGACACGTTCCCTATAGAATAATGAATCAAAAAATTAAGCACACACAAAATGGCAGCTCGTTACCATTCCAATTTCTTTTTTATACACAGTGTTGAATAAAATATGAAAATCAAATACAATACCGAAATGAAAATCAAATAAAGTTTTAATTGCTCCATTGTATTGTTGCGTAGATATTCAACTGTACACACATAGGCTGCAAATAATCATACGTCTGTTCTCGAAGGCATGTACATGTACCCTAAAAAGCGCGACCATATAAGTAAATATACGCATGTAGAGTCGATGGGAAATGCATGTATATAAATAATAGTTTTTGCATAAAAACCATATCCCAGCAATATGAACTACCGTGTGCTTCTACCTGAACATGCACGTACGTATACGAATGCATCATAATGGATTTTGAGTTTCATTTCAGCCACTTGCAATTAAAATCAGCAAGGATAATTAAATCTATGCAACCGGACTAATTAGAATGTTTGCTAAATCAACACCAAACGAAATTCCGAAAACAAATATGTATACGAATGTATACGGAGGTCGAGCTGTGCTATTAAAATTATGTTTTACTACATACAAACATTGGTTTGAAGTTTATTTTTTTTCCATGCAGTTTGCATTGCACACATAGCGATGATATTAGTTTAAGCGAATGTGTACAGAAAAATTCGTTTCATTTCGATTTAATGAGTCTCAAATTGATTTATTTCCATGCAAAGGCAAGAGTTTTAACGAGTTGTTATCATATATATTCATGATTGTTTATTTGACTTTTAATTTAATCCTGGTTGTCATTTAACAGAAATTTTTGGTTAAACTCTCACATTGATCTAGTAAATAAACGTTAACTGTGAGTAATTATGCGTATTATTGAATAGAACTGAATGAGTTAGTATTGTTTTTAAACTTAAATGTAGGAAGTTCATTGGTTACATTGAGTACATTTATCGGTAGAAAGCATCATTGGCCCTGGTTATGCCGTAGCTAAAATAGCGCTGCCAAACTGGCGCTGCTATAGTAGTAGCGTTTACACCGTACATCTTATTAACCAAAGCAAAAATGGCGTAATATCTGAAAGGAGCTCAATATAAGAACAAAAACACCCTTGCACCAAGGTTTCCAGATTGCGAATGTCACTCGAAACTAGTAATCCTATTTATGACTGTTCTAGTGTTTATACCACTGCTACCTTCACACTTATAACCGCGCTAAATTTTAGCAGCGCTAAAGTAGCGTAGCCAAAATAGCAAACTCTGCTATTTTAAAAGTGGTTTATACCGCTGCTAAATAAGCAGAGCTGACTAATTTAGCTACGGCATAAACGCACTCACTGAAACGGAAGAAACGAGTGCTGTAGAGAAGCTGCAATAATTATTTGGCGAATTTAAGTGATTGTTAAGACAATAAAGGTGCACTTATGAACGACAAGACTATCTCCCATTCAAAATGATGCAACTGTGGGGCAAACCAATTTGCCAACAATAGAAGAGGCAAAAGTTTGAATGTAGGGCGATTTTGGGATAATATTTTTTGGCTAAATGTTTGAATTTAGGAAATAACTACAGATAGGAGCAAACACTAAAGGAGGATCGCGAAAAAGAGACATACATATAACTTCATGTTCAAAATCTGTGGAAGAGAAGTTAAAGGAGCAGAAGAAGCCAAACGAATGGCAGAAAGACAGAAACAAATATGTTCATAGAAAGATAACAAAGGCTCTATGCCTCCTGTTCTACATCTAACCCAAGCTGCCCTACAAAATGCATAAGAGCTGCTCCAAAGCAAGAACGCTCAGAAGGGCCAGAAATGGAGGCTCCAAAACCGGGGACTATGAGCGGTGCAGCTATAACAAATATGATGGCTAAAGAAGGTGCAAACATGTGGATGGTACTTCAAAGGACTGGCAACCAAAATAAAATATCAACATGTCCTCCATCCAGCATAAGGCAGTCACAGGCAATCTACAGTAGATGGTGTAACAATGGCGGTCATACTGAAAAACTCTCTTGCAAAACTTCACACTATCGACCAACGAGATAAGATGCGCAACGCCCTTGAAAAAAAAATAATGATGGTCCTGGTAACGGATAGGTGCCAAAATGAAGACCTTAACGGCAAGTCCTGGCTAGTGTTATTAATGGAGAGTGAATGCAAGCGTGTAGCACTAAATTAGACATCAGCCTCCAAAATCACTCAAGGAGGCAGCCAAATGAGCTACCGATTTAGGAAAGTTAAACTGGCCGTCAAAATTTTGGTCAAAGAAGTGACACCGCTGGCGTCACTCCAGTCACCAGTAGGAAGTGTATTGAAATTGATATGGAGCCCAAACCAAGTCTTTGTGGTTCCTAATCAATGAATAATAAGGAATTAGATATCTACAGACAAATTTGCATAATAAAAAAAATAAGCTGCAAGTATGCCTCGGGCAACCATAATAGCCTCTTTGGATGACACGATTAGACGTTTAATGCGACTTAATTTCGGTAAATCTGACCAAATTGTTTCAAAACCAGCAAGAAACAACCTATTCACGCCAAGCACCATTAAAGCGGATAGGAGATTAAAAGTGTAAGCCTGCATGCATAATTTTCTAAATCAGACTCCAGACGAATGGCTTTCATCCTTTAACAAAAAAGACAAGATCACGAAATTTTAGGTAAAAATTTGTCCCGTGACGTGTCATGGCACTAAGATGCCGTGGAATTATGTACACAATTGGTAAAAAAAAAACAAAATTAATTATTTTGAGATTATCTCAAAGTATGTTGAGCTCCTATTTTGAGGCAGTTGACAAGCATGTTGAATTTCTATGACGTAAAGAATGGGCGTTGATAGGGTAATGCCATCATATTATCTTATTTGTTTATGGTTTTTGTTTATCTTATTTTGTTTCCATTTCGGTCTCAAATTTGTGTCTTTAAACGAACTCTTTTCGATTAGTTCGACTGAGACTAAGTCAAATTGGATGGCAGATCGAGCAACTGTAAATAAGCTATAAGACAAAGCTAACAGAAGAGCTTTGGGTATGCAAAGCTGGAATACAATCACCGTTGAAATAGTAAAAATACAGACGCTATTAAGATAAAGCACATATTAAAGATAAAGCACATATCTTAATTTCAGTATCAAAAGAAAAGGAACAATATCAAAAGACTGTTACTTCAGTATAACAAAGAACACAAATTGTTGATGGTTGGCTGTGGCACTAACGTACGTTGCAAAGCATAGAGGAGTAAAGACATCAACACTTAAGGTAAGTCTATATTGAAACTCATCTTACCCCAGTAACTAAGCTATCGCAGGTAAGGATTAAACATCAATATTCTTAAAAATCAGCATCCAAGAGGTACTGTAGCTCACTTTACTGTCGTTCAAGAGGTAGCAAAATGGGAAAGTAGCTGATAAATGTAAAACTGAGCTGATAAATGTAAAACTAAAGACAAACACTGGGTGTAGATATCTACGGAGGAGGGTACCATCTCCCTATATATGAATTCCTGACCTTCTAGCGACCATCAACAATAAGAGATTAACCTATCTTGGCTCACTTACATTTCTAATGGTTCGGAATGCAAGAGTCCTTAAATGGTGCAATAAAGGAGTAGATTGGAGGTAGAAGATTCGGAAAATGTAGTGCAATTCACCAGGAAAAATATCACTATAATTAGAGTCATAAAAACTAGAACCACCAAGGTGTCTCTGCAAGATGAGTTAAAACATCTTGCAAATCATTTGACTAGGAAGTTCACCAGTGGTACTCATTTAAAGAAATGACGCTTAGTTTCACTACACACAAAAGAGCAAACACTTTGCTTCAATTAAAGACTATCTCCAAGGCAGAAACTTTCGGAATACAAACAAATGGTGAGGCTTAGTAGTCTATATACTTATTCTCTTTATTATTATTCTATATTGTGTGAAACTATCTAAAAAAAAACTCATGTATAAAGGCTCAAAACACATTATAGGATGGTTTGTTTTCATGTTATGTTTTCCATTTCAACGGCCGGTATAGAGGTCCTCCTAAACTTTGAACCGCTAAACCTGAAGACTGGCAGTGAGTGAACATCAGATCCGTAATAAAAATGTTCATTTCCAGCGGTCAAATGAAGTTTGAAGCAGTCTTCCAGAAAAGGTCACAGATCCACAAGGAGCAAATGGGAGGATCGCTCACTTGTCATATGTAAGACCATAAATTCGGTATACGGGTGGCTCAAAGATGGATTGTGGAGTACGAGCAGAAATTGTAAGGCTAAGGTGCAAAATGCAATCCTCTCCCCCTAAAAATTTAACCACTTATCAAGCAGAATAATTTAGTTTATGCTGCAGTTACACTGGTTGTAGCTAGGTATATTATTGAAGTCAGTTGGGTGAAACTGTGTGTAAACACCCGCCAATCGCTTGTTCGCAATTAATTACCAGCATCTGTCAAACAAATTGCCACTAACTCTGGCAGCAAAGTGATCACAACTTCCCTCCTCATTTTAACCTTCACCTAAGCATTAAATTGTCTTTTAGCGCAGATGCTCCGCACTATCCCGTAAGCTATCGAAGGCCGTGATATCGACCATTGGGGAGGTTGACAATATTTCTCAGTTCCTCCGTACTACTGTAAGAATGTCCGTCTAGTCTTCCAAATAGTTTTAGGTTTTGTCACGTATGTATATGTCGATCGGGTATATTCTAAGTTTTCTGTGTATGTCCGTATTCCTGACGTACCATGGGATTCTAAGGGATGCTAAGCACGAGGTTTTGACAGATCTGAAGTTGATTTTTGTTCGTCTTGTTTGTTTGGCAGAAGGCAGTGCTACCGCATTTCAGTATGAGTCCAAGTATCTGCTAGTAAAGTAGTGTCTTATTCGTCATGTTTTATTTGTTTAGTTTCATCACAGGTTGAAGTGTGCTCAGTATACCCTAGATTGCCTTTTATGTGCGAAGTCCATGATAGTCTGTCGTCAAAAGTGAGCCCCACATATTTCGCAGTATGTTGTTTACTCTATCGTCTGGTTGTCAATTGTTAGTTATGGTGGCTGTTGTCGGTGTCATCTCGTTGCGAAGATGGCTGGCGTCTTCTCGGCATTTATTTGAATTTTCCACTTCTGAACATTTTTCAGTAAGGTATCAATGCAAATTTGCAGTTTTGATAATATAGTTTATGCTTGCCTCAAGGTATAGTACTAATACTTTTGCATTGACCATGATCTGCGAAGTGGAAGCAAGTGCAAAAATAACCTAAATACTGGGTCCGCGCATTATTCCGATTTCGTCTCAAATAAAGTTTTTTCACTGAGTTCAATGAACAATTGGGAAATAATGATCCAAAATTGTTCAAAAACTTTGCGAGAGTGACTGCAGCCAATTTCGATTATTTGTTAAAAAAGTTGACGCCATGAATTGCCGAACAAGAAATATTCAAATACGTTAGTCCTATACTTCTTGCAGGAGACCCTAGCACCTATCATCGCCACTGGGTAACCAGGCTGGAATCAAATTACAAAGGCTCATTATTGAAAACTGCATAAACTTGCATCTACTTGACAAACCCACATATTGCAGAGCAATTCATAGGCATGTCCTAAATATAGGACTGTCGCAAAACTTCAATCATAATCTGCGCCTGACTGTCGACGAACTTACATCCGACCCCAAGCAGGTGACGGGACACCGCGAAAGGTGAAGAGAACAAAGTGAAATGCTTTCCGGGATGCAATAGCGAATGAACATTTCGAATAAACACTTGAAACCCTCAGTGACGTAAATAGATTAAGGGGGGAGATACATGTAACTGCTAAAACAAAAACGATTTTTTTTTATTGCATCAAAGTGTTCGAAATACTCTTAAAATATACCAAAAAAAGTTTTGAAGCGATATTCGTATTAGTTCTCGAGTTATAGCCAGTTATAGACAGCGCGGCGTTCCCCAGGTCGGTGGAGCTTTAGAACTTTAAACGCGTTTTTCTCAAAGTAGTACTTTTTCAATTTCCGTACAAGATATCTCAAAAAATATTGAACTTATTCGGCTCAAATTTATATCACATGTACAAAAGAGTATTATCTCATTGTTGAACCTAAATTTTCTTGTAATTTCGGAAAAATAATTAGTTTACCAATGTTTAAAACGTGATTTTTTTGAAAAAAAATCAATTTTTTTTTTTAATCTAATATTAATGTAAAAATTTGATATTTTTTCCTAAATTTTATTGGTTCACCTATGAATTATAGATCTCATTAGCATATTTTTTTTTCTCTGAACGTTGCAAGTTTCTCGGAAAAAGCGTTAAGTTGTACGAGGCTGTTTTTGATGTGTTTTTTTCATTTGCTCGCATCGCCTCCATTTTGTGTTAAAAAGTTATTAAAAAAATATTTTGATTTACTATAAGATATGTACTTTGAGGATTTAATATCAAAAATTTTCTGAATAAACAATATATATATTTTAAGTCAATCTGAAATTAGCAATTTCTTTTCCATTTTACATGTATTTCCCCCCTTAATAGAAACTCGAAAAGCAGACATTTAGCAGGCAGAAGAGAAAAATACGATTCAAACTCCAATAAAGGGGCTCGTTCCCCAACTCCCAAGATATATAAAAGATCTCTGACGGAGGAGAAATATAATCCGAAGAAGAGCTAGGAGGACGGTTTAAGAGCAGAAGCAAATCGGCTTATAAACATCATTAGCTGTCGGATCGCGCAGTTCCGCAATGAGAAGAGGGGTGACTTCCTGCAGAGTATGAAGCCCGGGGATAAAAATTATAGGCACATGACCAACTACTTTCGTCGCAAAAAGACTCCAAAACTCCCTATACATGGGTCGCATTAGCTGAATCCTGGCAGTGCTGGAAAAGTGGAAGCCTTTGCCGAGGTACTGGAGCTTCAATTCCAAAAAAAATGCTCTCTGGAAGAGGACGTTAGCGAAGAAGAGGAAGAAGTTGCTGAGTCTGTTGATCAAATTTTTGCTTCTGCACCAGCAAGATACTCTCGAATTAGATCAACTAATTTCAGGAAAATCAAACAGTCAATATATGCGCTGAATAAGTAGAAAGCACATGGACCTGACTCAATTGGCACTGAATATCTAAGACACTTTCTTGACAACATTTGTTTTTTTCTGGGAAGTGGGTGTCAAAAGACTTCAATAGGTATCTTGCGAACCATACAAGATTATGTGAGGCTCGTGCTTACTAGAAAACATCACCCGCTGACCACGGAAGTCCGAGTCAGAACTGCTTTCGCATTACTTCAACTCGGCCATGCTACTTCCACCTATCAAGTGTCCCATTGGCTTACTTCCGGTTTGTCAGGCTTTCAGAAGTCTTGTAGGCATCATTCCTTTTTTCAAAAGCAATATTAGCTCCACAATTGCTGACACAGCTGACCAGGCGTCATCTGACTGCAGCATCATCACCACGATTGTCTGTAACGTCACAGGGCCAATCGCAAAGAAAAGGATGTGTCGCTCCCTTCTGAAGCGGGCGCAATGGAAAAAGTTATGCAAAGCGTCATCACTTTCCTTAACACAATACTTACAGAGCTTTGAACTGAGTTTTTCCATTCTGTGAACGTATTTTCTGAAATAGAAGTGGCCCGATAGGAACTGGTACCGGTAGAAGTTTATTTCACCGTAGTCGCGAACAAGCCAATGTTTTTGGTGCAAATCAGCCTAATCGTCAATGCTCGGTTCGAGCTAGTAGCACAGTTCTGCTTCCAAAGCTCAAGCGTTCTCGCTCGTGCCTCAGCAGCCAAAATTTCTCTTCCCACTTCTGCTCTGTTCAGAAACACCCTCCTACATTCGCTCGCCAATAGATCAATTGGGAGTACTCCCGCTATCACCAACGTGGCGTTTCCTGAAACTGTTCTGTAGCTGGCTGCAATTGGCAGCAGTCCACTACGCTGGACGCTCACCATCCTAGCACGATACTTTTCAAACCTTAACGCAGTGGCCCATATCGCAGCAGCATTGCAGCAGCATTGAATGAGCCACCGTCATAAGGAGCTTACGCTTACTCGCACTAGGACCGCGACCTTGACAACGTACTGAAGGCCTTGATGGACATAATTAACGCTGTTTTTCAAACGGAGGGCTCACCTGAGGTCTGGAAGACAGCGGTTGTTGCAGTTGTTCCTTAACCAGGTAAAAACCTTCAGTTTCCACAAAACTAGAGACCTATTAGTCTCCTATTCATTAAAGGAATAATCGATGAGCATCTTATTCTCGACTGATTTAATGAGATAGTTGCGGAAAATGCCATCATCACAAGGCGTTTTATAAAGTCTGGCTTGCAGGACTAATTTTTAAACTGCACACATTTTAAATTTCAGTACTCATCATACAATTTATTGCATCATTTCTTCAGGGCAGCGAATAATAGAAGCTCGAGCCCCGCAAAGTTCACTTCTCTGCTTATTATTGTATAGTCTAACAGCAGACATTCTGCATCATTATTTCACAATTGTTCATTGAAATCAGTGAAAAACTTTTTTTTTTGACACGAAATCGGAACTATTCGTGGAGCCAGTATTTAAGTTTTTTTCCTTCACACTTTCTTCCACTTCGCAGATTTGGGATACAATAATACCTGCGCTCAATGCACACAATCGCATTTGTTATTTTTGTTATTATTGGGCCCGGTGGTTTAACGCCATATTTTCCATGCACTTTTCAGTACAAATGAATTTAATTTTCTTCAAATACAATTATGGAATAACCTAGATTTGGTGGAGGTAAGCTCCTATCGAACGGGGAACTACGCTACATAGACTTTGCGGACTTGAACAGAATTGACGTCAATTGCGCTAGTTGGTAACAGTGTAAACACCCAAATAGGCTACTTTGCCTCAAAAATCATCTGAAATCGTTGCATCCGGATGAGTGTTCTTTATTTTCGATAGCCGTAAATGAGCGAAAAACATCAAAATTATTTAGAAAAACAAACAAGCCCCAAACATTTTGTTTGGAAGTGAATACATTGCCCAGTTGTTGTTGATCGTTTCAATCGTAAATTGTTAATTACACATATCACTTTAAATTCTAACGCCGAGCTATAGAATATTATTTCTGAATTTGCTATCACTGAAATAATAATTATAACGCTTAATTTACAGTAATCTGTTTTTGTGATCTTCCTTTCAAAGAGAACTTTAGTACTCCAGTTCAAGAAGCAAAAAAGCAACTAAGATTGGAGGATTTGATTCAAAAGAAGAAATAATGTAATGAAAATTGTTCAAAATCTCAGGCGTTCAACTTTCTTTGTCATTTACAATCACTTTCCATTCAATTTTTTGGAAGTCCTGGGATTTCGAAAACTCATGCAAACGGCAATAAAAAAGTAATAAACATGTGGCTATTAAAGTAAAACGATTGATTTATAGATAGATTTCATGCTATTCACGACGGATTCGGGCTATATTTTTTTTGACATATCATGGAATATCAAGTCAGTGAGCTGAAACCCTTGACTTCATAACTACTTTTCAAAATGTCTCCAGTAATGCTATAAATTCCAGTTCCACCTGACTCCAGTAATTATATAATTCTGCAACCACAAGTGAAAAATTATTGAAACGAAAAAAGGATCAGTATATCAGAAAATCTTTTAATATGGTGGGAAATTCAATTAAGCAAATATGAGTACAGTTTTGCTCACTTTCTTGACGGATTCTGTTAACTCCATCAACCAGAGTTACAAGCTCGAATATTTTCTGCTCGAACGTTCATTTCCTCAAAAGCACCATGCAATTATCCGACACTTTTACATTTGACGAAATCGTTGCTCCTTTACTTCAAGATATTTGGGATCTTTCTGCAATTAATTTCGTTTCTTGCTCTATCTCATCTAACGCCTCGTCGTGGAGGTTTGTTTCGTCTTTGGCTTCTAAAATTGATGTGGTGAGGACTAATCCTCTTCAGGTCGAAATTTTGATTTCTTCATTAAATTTTCCTGCGAGCAGTAGCTTTGATAGTGTTCCAAGTATTTTCGTTAGGTATCTTGTTTCATCCTTATGTCTTCCTCTGTCTATTTTATTCAAGTTAGGTGGTGTTTTCCGTAGATGTTTTCCTTTTAGCTGAAAAACTGCAAATATTTTTCCGCCTTAAGTGTCGAGAAATATTGCCAGAAATTGGAAATATTGTCAACTACCGTCCGATATCCTTCCTGTCCTATTTTCCTCAGTTGCTAGAGTGCAGTGTTCACGATAGAATTCATAGTATTCTATGTTACTTGTTTTCTAATTCATTATTAATATAATTCAATTCATTAAAAAACGATTCATTAAAAAACGTTCAACAAAAACTAATATACTTGTATTCACCAGCTTCGTCGTTGATAATTTGAAATTGAAAAATATGTTTACTATAAATTAGTTGCACATTCTTAACCTAACTTAAAGTTTAATGGACAAGAAAGCTTAAAATCTAGCGGCTATACTATTTTGGCCTGCTGGCTCTTATGGGTTTGTGTTTTTATTGGTTTTTTTCGGAACGAATTTCGTTTCTTATACACAAATGGTACTACCCAGCCTTTACAACACCTGCTATTATCCTGTTTGTCGCTGATATAAAAAAGATATATGAAGAAATGAGAACAGCAGTGAGAATTGGAGCAAGTTTTTTGATTCCCAGTGTTAATAGTAGTGAAGGAAAATTATGGGACTACGGGCATGTTTTAACAGCATTGGCCTCCGTGAATAGAAAATGTTCGCCATATGCATTGAGATAGTAGGCCATATGTGTTCAATTTTGACAAGTAAGACCCAAAACCAAAAGGAAAGTCTGAGGTAGCTACATATGTTCCCGATTTATTCTACTTATAGATTTATGTCTTTGTAGTGAAATTGTCTCACCAAATGTTATATATATAAATGTATACGCTTGTTTCATTTCATTAAATCAATTTGTTTTGTGGTTATAACTAGTCAAAAATGTGTACATATGGCTTACTATCTCAGTGCAAATGGTGAACGTTTTCTGTTCGCGGGGGCCGAGACTGTCTAATTTGTCCTTAACCCACACCTACGTACATTTCGAATCAAGCAAATTGCTTCAATTCTCACTGCTGTTTTTATTTCCTTGTATTTCTATAACTAATGCATAGTTGGGCACAAGTGCGTCTAACCAATGCCTTCTAGAAGTACGGGCCGTCACGCTACGTAATCGTTTTAACTATGACGTCAATTTATCGGTGAATTTTGACATTTGCACGAGGCAGTGTCGATATATACAGAGATTTTACGTGCGGATTTTTAGCTAAAATATAAATAAAACGTTAGTTTTTTGTGCGTGAACGAGTTATGATAATAATATTTAGTCATAGCTTGCATTTTGTATCAATTAATTGTATCGACAGTAAATCGACACGAAACATCACATAACCTAACACCAACTGATAAACATTTCGTAGTAAATTTTTCCAATTGTACCGCACGCACCGCATTAATTTGTGTTTTAAGGCTGGTACTGAGTTCGAGTTCACGTGAAATTTTGACATGTTTCCATTATCTGGTCATTCTTTCGAGCGAAAATTTTGACAATTGAGAAAAGCAGAGACAATGCTCATTTCTGACGGATAAAATGTCATGAATTTCACTTTTCGATTGATTTTCTTATTGGAAAGACATTTTCACTGCTCCATTTTCAAATTGAAACACCAAATGTCACTTTTCCGCTCGAAAGAATGAACTGCACAAACTAAATTGGCGTGAAATGATTCGCGACATGTTTCAGTGCCATCTACGTTTTCAACGCGAAAGCAACTTCAAAGCAACTTTTCATGCTAAGAACACAGTACCAAACTTGCTTATTTTCAAGCGAAATTTTCGCCGAAACACATTTCGCGTGAAATTTTGTATGAAAATTTCACGTGAAATCGAACTCAGTACTATGCTTTAGCTGTAAACTAGCACTGTTCCGCGGATCTCACTTTATTTTCATTTCACTCACTTCAACACAACCTGCACAATGAACATTTTCCCGCGGACGTCCCATAAGACTGCGTGTGTTTTTCGCGACATTTTGCCCTACTACCGTGACGTCACCATTCTACATGACGGCCCGTACTTCTAGAAGGCATTGGTCTAACGGTGTCAGTGAGTGGTCCAACAAAGCAGTATCTCTCATTTATCACTTTTTTAGCAGACATTCCAGACTTCCGAAAAAGTGGTCGAAACGTTTCAAATGAAGAGTTTCCATTCAATAAAATAGTAATGAAATCACCTCATCAATCAGAGAATGTAATGCAAAACATTTATTTTTTTCAAGGAAGGTTGATAAAACCATATAAGGATGCAGACCTTTGAAATTGAATCCATCAGTAAATAGACACCAACACACTTCTTCCGAAAATAATGTTGTTTACGAAAACAACAAAATCTTCATTGTTCTCAATTCCCTTTTTGACTATATACACGCTCTTATTTTTCATTCTTCCGACAAATTCATACACAACTCGATTTGTTCGGTCTTAATCTCTTGCGAAAGGATCATTTTTCTTTTCCACGCTATTGCTCATAAAAATTGTTTTCACATTGTTCTCGTCTTCATGTAAATCCAATGGCACATTTTATTCTGTCGCGTCCTTGTTTCTACGTTTCTACGAAACTGTAACGGTCTTATATACTAAGGGCTACATCGACAATAACAAGCCAGTTCCAGGCTTTGACTTACATAGATCTTGCTAGTCGAATTGCTTCTGCTGCCTCATAAAGACGACATAATGTCCGGATATCAATTTCGAACAAGGGACAAATTAAAGAACAATCGACGTTAAAGTACCTCATATCGTGCCAGCGTTATTGACTGTCTTTCGATAAAATCGCGCGAGGTTCTCCGTTTTGTTTTTGTTCGATTTGAATGTAATTCGTTCCAGTCAGTGAATGGAAGCCATATTCGTAAATCTGAGTGAATAAGTACTATACGGTATGTTAACGAATTGTATGTTCTTGTAAAGACATGCACACACGGTTAGAAATTTTCGGATAAATTTGATAAATTTTGGAATGCATATAGGTCCAAACGAAAATTAGTATCAATCCAATAAGTTTGTTTAAGATCAAACAATTTAATCTGATAAGATAAATTTTATCTGATAAGATAAAATCAATACCAATTATTCATATAAATTGAATAAGACGCTCTTATAAACGGTATCCGAATCGCATATAAATGAATACACCACATTCTTATTAAATGTACACCATTAAGAATAAGAAATATATTATCCATTATGATGAAAAAAGAATGAAAACAATTGAATATTTATGCATTCAAAGATAAAAGTAGGTTGGAATTGTTTTTGCGGGATGATTAAAATTGAACAACTTTTTATTTACATTAAAAATTTTAATCTACATTGAAAATTCTATTTTCACAAAGTGGTTTCGAAAGTATGCACTGATTCTCATCAGACACCAGCGCACAGTGCATACTTGACTGGCGTGACCACTTGCAGTTGGAAATCATTTAATTTGTATTTACGCTAGTTGTGACAAATTTTAACATCTCCGACTTATATCCATCGATATAATTTTACTTGTAAAGGTCATTGAATGTGATCATGGTTCCCTTCTTGTCTATAAATCAGCATAGATAACGTATATCATCAAAGCTTATCAAAGCCGAGAATATTGATACGGGAAACTCGATCGTTTTGCGGAACCAGCCTCCGAAAGCAGAATCAAATTGGAATTATTTTTGCGGGATGTAGTACACCATACATGTAGTACATAGTACACCAAGTAAAACTTTCGAGCATTAAATTCAATTATGTACTGTGAGATGGATAACGATTATTTGTTTTATTATTTGAAAAAAAAGTCGATAGATTTTATTCATATATACTTTATTCACCAAAATCAAAGTTTTACAATATTCCTGTAGTGATTAAAGTTGTTCCTTATGGCTACCAAATAATTTTCACAAATAACTTTAATAAGCACTTTAATAAACACTTCCAATTAACTTCACTTACAAACTCGAAATGCTAATTGCACGACTTGCGACGCAAAAGTAATTCTAAACAATCCGTTTTACGAAAACACTCCCGAGTAAATTTTTGCGTCCAATGCAGTTCACTTGCAAACTTTAAATACGAACTTTACGACTTGCGACGCAAAAGTTATACTAAATAATTCGTTTTATTTTTTTATGAATTTTTAATACGAATTTATGATAAATATTATCCGATCTTGGTATAAATCACCCGTTTATACGAAACTCGTACAAAAGTTATTCCAAAATAGGATAGAACAATTTTATCCAACGTCAACATATATAATCTATACGAATATTAGGATACATAATAGTACACCATTGTGAAGATCAATTTTATCCGAATATTTTTCACCGTGCAGGAATCGGGCGGGAACGAATACATATGTATGTTATGGCTCAAAATACAAGATAGCTTGTTATTGTATATATAAATATATATATATATATATATATATATATATATATATATATATATATACATATATATATATATATATATATCAATCATTTATTAAATTCGTCTAATGCAGACTATACACATGCAATAAAAATTAATTATTCTTACACAGAATTCGTTTAAGTGATGCTGTAGATAAATGAAAATCAAACTTATAATAAGCTTCGTTAAAGCATCTACTTATTGAAGTGACTGGTTCATTGCAACCATAATTGGTCCGATGTTGAGGGATCGACAAAAAGTTAACACGCCTGACACGTTTGTTATTAATGTTAAAATTAAGTTGGCTTAATAAGTAGTTTGAGTCAACGGTGCCATCCAAAATTTTCGCGGCAAATAAGATTTTGGAATTTTGACGTCGAGAGTCCAAGGTATCCATTCGTAAAAGATTTAAGCGGTCTTGATAAGGAGGTAGATGTAAAGGGTCATACCACGGAAGACCGCGGAGGCAGAAACGTAAGAACCTCTTTTGAATTGACTCAATTTGGTCTATGTAGACTTTTTGATATGGTGACCATACAATACTTGCATATTCGACAATAGGTCTTACTAAGCTACAAAAGAGGGTCTTAGTTAGAAAAATGTCGTCGAATTCCTTCGAACGTCTTCTGACAAAACCTAAGGCATTGCTAGCTTTCACAACGATTGAATCGATGTGATCGTCAAATGTGAAGGATTGATTCAGCAATACTCCTAAATCGAGTACTTTCGCTGATCTATTTAAAGATGTACTCAAAAGTGAGTATTCATAGATTACAGGATTATTTTTGCGTGTGTAAGATATAATCGTACACTTGTCAGGATTAATTAGGAGATTGTTATCGGAACACCATTTGGCAAATCTGTTTAGATCCTGCTGCAAATCATTGCAATCGTTAAGGTTTCTCACAACTTTGAAAATTTTAGCGTCATCGGCATAAAGAAGAACAGAAGATGACTGTAGAATGGAACCTACGTCATTAATAAATAAGGCGAACAGTAAAGGGCCTAGATGACTACCTTGTGGAACACCAGACGTGGTTCTAATTTCAGATGACAAGGCACCGCGAAAGGATACACGTTGAGTTCGATTCGTCAAGTAAGAGTCAACCCAATTTAAAAACAAGTAAGGGAATTGAAAGGAATGAAGCTTAGCTAAAAGTATAGAGTGATCAAGCTTATCAAAGGCTTTCGTCAAGTCTGTGTAGGCGCAGTCAGTTTGGAGCCCAGCTTCAATTGAGTTGGTTATTTGGTGAGAAAATTCAAGCAGGTTGGTTGTGGTTGAACGACCTTTCATGAAACCATGCTGATACGGAGCCATAATTGATTTGCAATGAAAGGCTACAACATTCGTGACTATGGCTTCAAAAAGTTTTGCGACACAGGGAAGTTTTGCAATAGGTCTATAGTTGCAAGCGTTACTACGACTCCCTTTCTTGAATATAGGAGTGACGGTGGAGTATTTCCACAAATGAGGAAAGATGCCTGTTTTTAAGGATGTATTGAAAATATAAGACAGCACAGGTAGTAGTGACGACACACAATATTTCAAGACCAAATTAGGTATGCCATCTGGGCTAGGTGTTATATTATTGTCAAGTTTATTAGCAAATGTGATAATAGTGTCCTCGTCAATTTTTAAATCCTTCATCTCCAAAGAAGAAACGGTTGAGTTCGTCAAGTAGGGTGAAAAGTGTCTGGAGTTAGGAAAGTCCGTACGATAGGCTTTACGGAAAACGGAAGCAAATAAATTACTAATATCAAAGGGATCATCAAAATAAGAGTCGTCAGATTTAAATGTGAGTGGATACCCATCGTTATAAGTCTTAGAATTAACAAAATTCCAAAATCTCTTAGGTTGAGCTTGAAAATTAAATCTAAGCTGTTGCGTATGTCTATGATATGCGAATGCAACTTCATTATGATGCAGATCTCGTAATGTGGAAAAACGTTGATAGTCAGGTTCTGAGCGAGTCAGGCGAAACTTTTTCCAGGCTTTGTTTTTGGAATTTTTTAAATGGCAAAGCTGTGGAGACATCCAAGGAAAACGAACCTTGCTTTTAGTGAAGGTAGTTGGCACGCACCGTAAAAAACAGCTAAACAACCGAATGTGGAAGTAGAACGTAGCTTTATCAGGATTAGGTTCCTGCAACACGGAGGACCAATCATAGTTAGCAAGCAAGTCACGTATTTGATCAACATTAGCTCGTCTAAAATTAAATTTAAGTTCAGATGTGCTCGATGATAAGTAATTACTAGACTTTGGCTCGAAAATAATGTTGAGTGCACAATGATGCGCGGTTTCGTCGATGAGAGATGATGTGAGGGGTTTCACCACAGTAGAAGAGGCATCAGTCGAAAAAATCAGGTCCAGCATTTTTCCATTTGCGTTCCGGATGCAATTGGCTTGAAACAAACCAAGTGATATAAATTCGTTTGCAATGTTGATATCGTGTTGTCCACCAATAGAAGTAGAGCTCGGAACTTCGAAAGTGCCGTCCGCTGAAGGGCACCAGTTTATTCTAGGTAGGTTGAAATCACCCATTAAGACGATGTCGTCGTTATTGTCCGCAAGATCGCATATGAGCTGCATAATATGTATAAGCGAAGCATAAACATCATACGAAGAATTTGGTGGCGTGTAGTTGACACCGAAAAATATTTTCTTTGACGTCAGTTCGACTTGGGCACAAATAAATTCATTATTTGCATGCGGTATTTCGATTAGAGATACTTTGAATTTTTTGTGAAACGCCAGAAGAACACCACCTCCGACAGGAGCGTCAGTAAGATCTCCATGTCTATCCCGGCGGAAAATAGTATACTCCGAATTAAAAATTTCAGCATTGTGAATATTTGCACAAAGCCACGTTTCGGTGATCGCAATGACGTCAAAAGCTTCAGAGTTTGACAGCTCATAGAACTTATTAAGTTTAGATCGCATTCCACTTACGTTGGTGTAAAGTGCTGAGATGAGTTCGTCCCGTTTTTTGTTGCAGCACTTGATTTACTTATTCGTTTGTTGATGAATTCATGCACAACAGAATTCGGCGGCCAGAAAAGGCTATTTGCAATGGAATCAAAGCAACAATCTGGTGCTATAATTTTAAATGATGATACACGATGCCGATTCCCTATCTTAATAACTGATACACAGTCCTTAGGGATGAAGGATTTTGTATGCTCAAGGATTCCCTCAACATTTTTCTTCACGTCATCTGCTGTGGTATCAGGAGCAAGCCTAGATACAAATATAGCTCTGGGTTGTGTGACACCTCTGAGGGTGCAGTTGAAAATATTCAAATCATTTGATACTATATGAGGATCTAATACGATGTTGGCATCTACTGCTTTTGAGCTAGTTTTCTATATATATATATATATATATATATATATATATATATATATATATATATATATATACATATATATATATATTCGCTAATGTTCAAAAAACATTAGTATGAAAATCGATTTTGCCAAAATTTCATATTTCCATATACAGTGGTTCACAGCTTATTTGATACAGTGCTTCTTTAAAAACTTAAGTTGCAATAACTCAAAAAATAATAACAATATCAAAAAAATTTGAACACCATTTTGAAGGCGATTGTTTGTTGTTTATTAAAAAAAATTATATTTGTTATAAAGTTGCTGTTTTACATCTTAAAAAACAAAAAAAACTAAAAACAATAACAAATTTCATGTCACAGCTTATTTGATACAATTTGATCAAACATTCAAATTGTTGTGAATTATGAGGTTTCCAGTTGATTTCAATACTTTATATGACACTCCTTAGGCTTAAGCAGAGCCTGGAGCCTATTCGGCATTGAATCAAAGAGTTTTTTTGTGATGTCAGGAGTAATTTTTTGCCATACCTCTAGCAGTGCTTTCTTCAGGTCTTGTTTATTAGAAATCTTGTGTTTTCTAATGTTGTTATCCAACAAAGTCCACAGATTCTCAATGACGTTCATATCTGGTGACTGTGCCGGCGGAGACATCAAATGAGGGCAATCCCAAATTGGCCAGGATTGCACAATTCCCGACTTGTGCCTCGAAAAATTGCTCAAAGTGTTAATTTGAGTGTCTCTACAGTGCAGCACATAATTGAGCGCTTCTTACACGAAAATGTGGTAGAAAATAAGAGGAGAAATGCGCCAAAAAATATCTTCACTGTATTCGACGAACGATATATTGTAAGGAAAGTGAAAGCAAACACAAAGATTTCCGCTCGAAAATTGGTTACTGAGGTTCATCGTGAATTAAGGAAGTCATGTAGTGCTGAAACCGTCCAACGAGTGCTTCGCGACCATGATTTCAACGGGCGAATAGCTCGTAGGAAGCCATTCATTTCCAACAAAAATACAATAAGCCGATTTGCCTTTGCCAAAGAGCATGTGGGAAAGCCATCCGCGTTCTGGAATACGGTTATTTTTGCGGACGAGTCCAAGTTTAACATTTTTGGCTCCGACGGAATGTCATATGTCTGGCGCAAGGCAAACACTGAGCTAAACAAGGAGAACCTCAAAGCTACTGTGAAGCATTGTGGTGGTAATGTGATAGTTTGGGCCTGAATGTCCGCAGCCGGAGTCAGAAGTTTGAAGTTTATTGAGGAAACAATGGACCAAACAAAGTGCCTTGATGTACCCACAAACTATTTGCTGCAAAGCTCTGAAAAACTGGGTATGAGCAACCAATTTCAGTTGTACCAAGACAATGATCCAAAGCACAAGTCGGGAATTGTGCAGTCCTGGCCAATTTAGGATTGCCCCCATTTGATGTCTCCGCCGGCACAGTCACCAGATATAAGCGTCATTGAGAATCTTTGTTGGATAACAACATTAGAAAACACAAGATTTCTAATAAACAAGACCTGAAGAAAGCACTGCTAGAGGAATGGCAAAAAATTACTCCTGGCATCACAAAAAAACTCGTCGACTCAATGCTAAATAGGATCCAGGCTCTGCTTAAGGCTAAGGGCTATCATACGAAGTATTGAAATCAACTGGAAACCTCATAATTCACAACAATTTTAATGTTTAATCAAACTGTATCAAATAAGCTGTGACATGAAATTTGTTATTACTTTTAGTTTTTTGTTTTTTAAGATGTAAAACAACAACTTTGTAACAAATATAAACTTGTTTAATAAACAACAAACATTTTTCTTCAAAATGGTGTTCAAATTTTTTTGACATTGTTATTATGTTTTGAGTTATTGCAACTTAATTTTTTAAAGAAGCACTGTATCAAATATATGTATATATATATATTTATATATATATATATATGAAAATATGAAATTTTGGCAAAATCGATTTTCATACTAATGTTTTTTGAACATTAGCAAATATATATAAATATATATATATATATATATATATATATATATATATATATATATATATATATATATATATATATATATATATATATATATATATATATATATATATATATATATATATATCCCTATTCGTCCCCGTCCGATTCCTGTGCATGGCTTTGCAAGAAAATATAATTCGTAAACAACCGTATAATTGGAATTGTTTTTGCGGGATGATTAAAATTGAAAAAAAATTTATTTATCTTGAAAATTTTATTTGACAAAGTGGTTTCGAAAGCATGCACTGATTCTCATCAGACACCAGCACACAGTGCATACTTGACTGGTGTGACCACTTGCAGTTGGAAATCATTAATTTCTATTTACGCTGGTTGTGACAAATTTTAACATCTCCGACTTATATCCATCGAAATAATTTACTCATAAGGGTTATTGATTTGTGATCATGGCACCATATAATACTTATTCACTCAGATTTACGAATATGGCTTGCATTCACTGACTGGAACGAATTTCATTCAAATATATATATATATAAATCAGAAAAATTCATTGACTATTTCTCGGGAACGTGCCATCCGATTGAGCTGTAACTTTAAGGATACATTGGTGTATATGCAGAATAGGTCCAGGTTTCACAAAATGTACAATTACCCTTGACCCTTTGGCGCCGGCGGCCATTTTAGTGATATTTTTAGTATACCTTATAATTTTTGTAAAAATTAAGTTAATGAAAAAAATTTGGAGCGGGTTTTAAATGTGAATCGGATGATGTTTTGGATTTTTTTAACCCCATGTGTGCGCTAGGTGCCTAAAAAGAGATCGGAAAAATTTGAAAATTTTTAAATTGCGATAACTTTGGACAGAGCTTTTAAATCATTATGAAACTTTCAGGACATATTGGTATTATTAAGTTGTAAATTTGTGCTTCTTTTAATGAGCATGTTGGAAACTTTATAGTTAGGGCAGGCACTGAGAATGAAAACTTTCAAACGATCAACTGTCGTGAAAAATTGTCGCCTTTTTGAAAAAAAAAAACCATTCACATATAAATCTTATACTTTGTCCACATTGCCGAAGTAAACCGTGTATACGCGAATTGGACAAGTTTCACCCAAGAGTTCGTAGAACTTTGGTAGCGGAGAAACCAAGGGAATATCTGGGGTAGTAATTCTCTCGATTTGTTCTAATTATAAATTTTATCTTTGTAATGATATTATTGTTTCACTAAATTTCGTATATGTATATGCTCTTTTCATTTCGTTAAATCTTTCTGTTCTAAGCTCAGGTGAGAATAGAGAACTCTTTCAGTAAATTTGGCATGAGATTGTGGAAGGCTTATTAGATCACCGCGTTGAATATGTCCGTTAGGGTCTGTAGTATAGTGTCTGTCGAGTTTGTGGCGGCAAAGGTTTTTGACATCATACCAGCCGGTTTTCATCGATAAAATCCTAGCACCAAATTTTTCACTTCCTCAAGGTGAACCTCCTGAAGTTCAAAGTTAAAAAGGCTAGCGACTTTTCACTCGACGTGGTTCATACTCAAGATCGCCTTCAGATGAGGGGTACTCCTGTAATTGTATCTCCAGACTCTTCCAAAGTTCGTTCCTGTGTTGAAATATTTGACGTCGGTTTTAACGTCGATAACTTAGGCCACTATCTCTTCTCAGAAGGTAGTTAGATTTTGGGAGTCCGTAAGGACCGCTTATCCTTTGCCGAAATTGTGAATAAAGGACAACAATATGTCCTCTATCTTTTGTTACTGATGACGAGATCAATCGATTCTTTTAAGTAGCAGAACATCACATAAATATTTTTTATCTGAAAGACGGCTTGCGATCCATAGACAGCTTGCTGAGGACGTTAATGTGCACATGTTGGTTAAGTGCGTCTTAGATCCCTATTTTGTTGAGATCACTATTTTCATTGTGGGGTATGCAGGCTTGTTTGTTTATTATGTTCTTGTTAAGTTCGATCCCAGTTTTGTTTTTGCAAATCATCATAATGCTGGATGATTGAAAGTAAACTAAACTGTAACCAGAGAGTCATATGACGTGCATCTGACGAGTTTTCAAGCAGTTACATATACGACCAATTGAGCTTTGATCGAATGATTTTGAAGCGTCTATTTTATTCTGTCATTCTAGTATACCCTAGGAGTCCGAGAACTTTGCGTACCACAATTTTGCGAAATTTTTGAAGCTTTTTTATTTTCCTTGGAGGTTTCAGCGGATGGTATGCTGGTGTAGAGCAGTTGTGATCGTAAAACTTCCTTTTATTTTAGAGCTGTTTGTGATATTCGCCCAAGACGTTTGGAAGAAGATGTTAGGGAACATGAATTGTTTAACGTTTATATACACGTACCATCAGCAAAGAAAGAGATGTATACTATGCATAAATTGAACAAAATCGTGGCGGAAATAAATATTGGAGGAATCCGGCTGCTGTATTTGGGGATACTGATAGGCATGGATAGTTGAATCAAAAATGGCTTTGATAGTGTCTGAAATTATGTGAAAGATATTTTGCGATTGGTGGTAAATTCAAAAAAATGGTTATATATCCTGGCTGCGGAAATATTTTTTAGTTGATGGTTCTAACGGACATTTTTTATTTCTTATGGTATCGTGTCCACTCTGTTTTCTACCGTGTAAAGGCCAGTATCCGTGCTGTTTTCGTACAACCGGCAAGCAATTGTCTACACCAAACGCTTCACGCGCACTAAATGCGAGCGATCTGATAAACTGGGCGCAAGCTACGCGGTTTGTATTTGAAACACGTCTCCACGGAAAACGTTCGCAGATTCGGATGGTTTAGCATAATTTGCGATTTCCAGTGCGTATTCAAAATTCGAATGTGACATTCCAAGCTAAGATTCCGTTTATTAGAAATTTTCATTTTATAGTTATAATTGAAATATATCCACAGTTAAGCATTTTCAGTTGTGCAGAGTTTTAACGTTCAGAGTTTAACGAATTAATAAAGGCTATACAAACATACAGAGTTCAACGAATTAATAAAGACGATACAAAAACAAAGAGAGTCTAAAAACCTGTAGTGGACTTCTCCCCAGTTTGAGTTAAAATATCGCACCTGTCGTTTTGTCAATGATAAGGAATATATTTTTTTCAAAACTTTTGCTATTTGCTCACACGGTTCATTCTTTAAAATGAAATTAGTGACATCAGTAAGTAATAATCAACAAAATCAATAGTGTGACTAACGTTAATGATAAATTGTGTTCTAAAAAAAATTAACTATTCTAAGCTCAGCCATATTAATATTGTTGAATTTTTTAGTGAATGATTCAATTGCTGCTTGACTGTGAATTTCTGGTTGATTTTTAAGGCTGACTCGAATTTTGTGCGATTTACTTTTTTATTTCACAATAAGTGTGATACATTTTTGTTTAACAGTTTTTGGCAATGTTTACAAAATAATATTTTTTCATATATACCTTTCGAAATAGAAGGTATAATCTTTGCTTGAAGCCAATCAAACCGCGCTACCAAAATTTTCCGAAACTTTTGATATCGTCTTTGATTTTCAATATAAATTTGTGTGGTTTCGCAATTGGATCATGGACTAGAGTCATTAGTTGCACTGCGTATCATTAGTTGCACTGCGTTTTATATTTATCGCAGTTGTGAGCCCTTGAGTTCTATTCTTATCCAATTTAATCAAAACACTGACAAACTAAACTTTGATCTAAATCTACCTTAAATTTATCTGATAAACCAATCGTTCCATTGCTTTGTTTGCGTTTGGTCCAAGAAAATATAATTACCAGCGTGTTTGGATAATGGAAAAAATGACTTGTGTCATAAAACTAAAATTCAAAGCATTTTATTTCAAGTCTCTGATAATAATCTTTTCAAATTACCGTTAATATACTTAAAAAAGTGCGGAGACGAAATTGGAGATGTGAGCTATATAGACAAATTGCTGCCTGTGAAACAAAAAGTAGAAGTCAAACTTGAAAGTTCAACCATTTCATTGCAAGTTTTTGCCCAATATTCTTCTCAACTTACCATTGAGCTCATCATTCACTTCAAACAAGCAGTTGAAATATTCTTCATAGAAATTTCCAAAACACTTCAGGAGGAACAGCTTACGCGATGAAACAAAGAAACAATCAATGGTATTGCAAAAATTAAAGAAAGATTCAAAACACTTTACTACGTCTACGCCAAAACCCTCGACCTCACCCTGCCCCAACGGGCGGTAGCAAAGGACACCAACAAGCAATTGCTATCGCACCGTTGGTCGATTTTCACCGAATTTATAATGAAAATTAAGAGCATTTCCCGCAGGAGGACACTACGCAACAAAACTAAATTCTTCTAGTCTTCTTCTTAGAAATAGAGAGTGGACGCCATAAAAGTTCACGATATGTACTAAACAACAATATTTTAAATTTGATAATTGAAAACAGTATGAGTATGAAAAGTGTTCCCAATAAAAAGGGAGTACTTTGCAATTGAAGAGAGTACAGTAGTACGGTAACTAAAAACGGAGTACAAATACTCCGATCGGAGTACAACGACAGCACTGATGCCATGTCCTGTTTGCGAGCAGACGCACTTGATGTGAACGAAAAAACTTTGTATTTTTATTGCACTATTATGGGATAGCACTAATATTTTATATTTTATGGGATAACATTAATAAAGATTGTAAAACCCAACGAAAAAAGAAGATATTTTTAGTGAAATCGGAAAAATTATGCGACAATTATGAGACAAAAGTGGAGAGAACGTGGAAGGTGATAAGAAAATGATTATATATTCAAAATATTCGAAATCAGATGACTGCTTGCGTACTTGCGGATGTAGAGCGTGTACATTGCTCTTGTTTACCTCGTGTACAAGCATCAATGACGCAAAACCTGAATTTAAAAACATCAGGTTTTTCTGATTTGCCCGTCATTAGGCTAATGTTGGAATGTATTGGTGATATGTTTGATTTAGTTTTGGTCTTAATATACTCAGGCTACTTCTAGTATGTGTGACTTTAGAAGAAAAATGAATAAATTTCTCACTTTCTTGTCCTTGAAATGAGTGATCTGAACTAAAACTACATTTCAGGACAAATTTATTTCCTGTTTCAGTCTAAAATCGTCAGTACTGCTACTTTCTATTACTCTTTTTAGTTATCTTACACTCATCGTCTGTGTACAACAGTTTGAAAAAAAAAACAGTTTGTTTATGAAAAACGAACGGAATTTCAAAACTGGGATAAACAGTTTTTCTAAAACGACCGGTTTCACATCGGTAAACTGTTCTTCGTCGGCTAACTGTTTGGGAGCAAAAAACTGTTTCGCAGCGGCAAACTGTTAAGCAGCAAAAATTGTGGCAAACTGTTTAGCAGAGAAAAACAATTCTGGAGAGAAAAGTAGTTTAGGAATGAAAAAAATGTTTCTCAGCGGCAAACTGTTGGCAGCAGAAAACAGTTTTGCAGTGGCACATAGTCAACGACTTGATCGCAAAAATGCGATTTTTGTCTGTGCACGGGTTTCAGATTGTAATTTTGAAATTTTTCAAGTAACTTTGAGACTTGAACCTTTTTGCGACCGATATGCAACGTCCAAATTGTTTTTTCCTCCAATTTCTAGGCATGTTTTATAAATAATATAAATAAATTTAATGTTTTTTGTAAAATCGCTTATCATTAACTATATTGAGCAATAATTCAACTTAATTAAACCTGATTTCACATATTCGCAAAGTTTGTTTCGCTATCAATTTCGCTCTAGTACAAACTGTTTTCCCCAAACACTATTAAAAAACATTTGCTTTTCTTAAACAGTTTGCTTTCGTTTAAAAAAAAGAAACGCGCTTCATTTTAATCAATTTACATTACTTTATTTATTTTTTCTAGAGCCAACAGTTTGTTGTCATTTCAAAATAGTTTCGCTCTTACATTCAAATAATCATATAAGAACATCCAGCTCAAACTATCTCCAAAAAACTTCATTCTTATCTATTCATTCCGCAGAATATCTCTTTGGCCCGTATAATTACCACCATTTTCACGACTCCCGAATACAGCCATCTCAAACTCTTGCAACAATGTCGTATCTAGTGCTTTAACTAATTTTCCGGTTTCCTTCAGATGACTTTTCTCTGTTTGCCATTGTAAATAAGAGTTTTCTAGTACACTTCTGTTTAGTTGTCTTGTATTTTCGGTCTTGAAAATGGGCATATTCTATTATTTGTTTGTGAACGACTGAATGAATTAAATAGAAAGAGAGTTTCGTTTTTCAAGATCTGAACTATAGTCGACAAGAACGCGAATAGATACGCTGACTCTCAGGAAAAGATGAGAAGCAGAATAATTGCGAAATGACACCAAACTTTTTCGATGCAATCAACAAAAGTTTGTGAATGAGCATAATCAAGTTTGCTTGGTTGAGTTACAAAACTTAAATTCTAAATGAAATTTCATTCGGTTGATTAATATTTATTCAAATATCGCAAAGTATGCTGTAGTTTTCTGTTTGTTGAAATGAAATATTTAATTAAAGTTTCGGATAAGCATAATTATATTTTACATTTTGATGTCACTGTTTTCGACCAATGACAAACACGGCGTTTCCCGAGGGGAAAATCGAGTCGGTTTAGCCGTGCATTCATTTAGCATCGTGATGACACAGAAAATTGATTTTTGAAGAATGGCTAGGATACACTATTGGAAAATGAAACATTTGTGGGCACTTAGTTTCTAAAAGTAGGCAATTACAGATTTTTAATGAAAATTAGTATTAGTACTATGCCCAAAATTCATATGCATATATATACTAACATATCTATGTATATCCCCATATATACATATGTATGTATACACGACTACTTTTTTCACAAGCATCTTTTCACAAGCATCTCGATAAACGCTTCTAAAAACCGCTGTGTCTGTCAGCCGACGCGCCAAACCGAAGCGTTAAACACTTCGGTGGAACCGCCGAGTCTGTCATTGGCCTTACCTGCAGTTTTCAGATTTGAGTTCGTTGTTTGGAGGTTTCACTTTTGTATTTAAAAGCGTTTGCCCCTATTTTTTAATGTAATATTAATTCGATGTACTTTAACCTGGGGTGCACTCTCAAAGTCATAAAGATACTAAACAGTTACGATTGCTAAGTTAATTGCCTTTCAGTTAAATAGTAATTAAAACAGAACCCTTCATCTACCTGTAAAATTTCCGATATTTAATATCAGTTTTAAAGTTCTCACAATAAAATAGGCCAGATATTCGAATAGCAGTCAGTTTCAGTTAACTTAGTCACTCGATCGTGTTGTGAAAATACTTTTAAGAATACTTATTCTGAAAATGGACCAAATCTCATCACTTTCTCTAAAAATGGTGGACGTTGCATGTGAAGCGATTCCTGCTGATATTGATGCGTGTGCAACAAAAAGCAAAGATACAAAAACAATTCATATCTGCAATCTACCGAAGGATGTTGACTGCGAGAAAGTCGAAAATTTCTTTAAAATTTGTGGGCCGATAGCTAAAATTCATTTGTGTTTCGGAAGAAATGGAGAGCCGTCAGGAGAAGCGTTTGTGAAGTTCATCATGCACAGGTCGGTACAGGTTGCACTCAAACGAAATGGTTGCATTTTCGATGGACAACGTTTAATAATCTCACTGAAGAAATATGCGGCCAATGTCAAGACGCAAACTTCGGGAAGGTTTGGCGAAAATAAGGAAAATATTTCAGTGGTTAGAGGTTCTTTTTAAGATGCAGCGGCTATGTATAGTGTTTTATTGTTTTAAAATCAAATTAATGAGCTAAATAAAGAATTTTTTAATAGAACTTTTGCTTGTTGCACTTATACTAACTATAATGCTTTAGTCAGTATTGGCAGGACTAAAAGTTTCACCAGTTCAATGGCGCATTGTTGTGAAGAAATCCATTTGTTACTTTTCAAGTCCAATCGTCACTTCACTATGGAACAATCTTCTCACTTTTATGCCATAAATTTTCACAGTCTCGCCCCTCTATGCTTTTTCCAAAGTTGTTACTGGTTGGTCGCACTACAGCTGCCGAGCCTCTTTCCTCATTTTATTTATGGTTTTTCTAAGAAATCTCAAATTCCAGCTTTTAGTTTTTTACTAGTCGAAAAAAATTAGTATTAAAATCACTATATATATACAGTCGTGGCCACAATTATTTACACAACGCTTATCATGAAGAAAAATTTGAATGAATTCAAAATAATTCCTTCAATTTTTATTACAACATAATGAAATTTTATTCAGTTATTCACTGCCATATTCATAGTTACTTGACAAAAGCAAACTTGAAATAAAACATTACAGAACAAAAATAAAAACTAAGTGGCCAAAATTATTTGCACAACCGTCATTACGGCCAAAATTATTTGCAATGGATGGTTTCCGCCTCGTTTTTCCGAAAAATCTGGGAAAAAGGTAAACTAATTGTTAGCTTTAATAAAAAACGGGTAATTTGTGACCATTGCCTAATACTTAGTGTTGCCTCCTTTGGCACGAATAACCGCTTCGAGTCTTGCTGGCATTGAATCAACTAAATTCGGTATAGCTTCAATGGATAGGACCTGCCATGCATTTAAGATGTCTTCCGAGGCTTCAGCTGCCAATTTTCCAATCTTTTGAGGAATTGTTGATTTCATCAAATGCCAGACATGCTCAATGACATTCAAATCAGGGCTTTGTGGAGGCCATTTCATGACTGTTTGCCCAACGTCCGATAAAAACTTTTGATTCCGTTTTGAAGTATGGATTGTTACATTGTCCTGTTGTAGTATAAAATCAGGACCAATCAAATAATCGCACGGCAATAAATGCAACTTCGTTCAATATTTGGAGGTATTCAGACAAACGCATCTTTGTTGGACAATCAACAATTGAAGCAACCCTATTGTTACAAATACAATCCCATACCATTATTTTACCACCATGTGAATGGCGCGTAGAGATACTGACGGCTTGATTTTTCTTTTGCTGTGCATTGGAATAGTAGAAATGTCTACCGTACGTTCCGTCCAATGACATAGCACTTTCATCTGTCCACAAAATTTGTCTCCAAAATTCGACTGGCTTATTTCTGTGCTCAAATGCAAACTGCAAGTGAACTTCCGATTCTTTGGAGAGATGTACGGCTGTTTTGGGATGGTGTATGCTATTATTTCTACCTCGGAAAGTCTTCTCCAAACTGTTGTTCTACTGATGTTGTCATTTCTGTTCTCGTTAATACTATTTATTATGTTATTGATCTTTTCGCGACTGTTTTGCTGCATACACCGTCGTATTACAGTATCTTCCCTTTCACTTGTTGCCCTCTTTCGACCCCTTCCTACTGCATTTTTAGCACTGCCAGTTAAATGTTGTTTTTTACTTGGTAATAAACGCTTCGCCAGTGCCATTGAAATTTTTTGGCAATTTCGTTAGCGGAAATACCGCTATTAAATCAGCAACGATTGCCGCCCGCTTTTCGATGGAGAGTTCAACGTTTCTAGGCATTTTCACTGTCACTAACTAGTTTATTACAATGAAATCTAATGTGAACTGATGTCCAACATTTGTTCCAGCTTTATCATTGATCGAAACAAAGTCGAAGAATTAAGCTAATCTAAATTAGCTAAGTGCTTTCGAAACCAATTAATTAAAAAAAATATCAATTTTAATCTTCCAACAAAAAAAGTTCAATTTGATTCTGGTTTCGGAGGCTTATTTCGCAAAACGGTCCAACTTTCTGTTTAAAATATGCTCTGCTTTGATAAGCGTTAAAGCCAATATACGTTGTCTGTGCTCATTTATAGACAAGAAGGGAACCGTGATTACAAATTAATAACCTATATGAAAATGTCAATATTTGAGTACTCCTACTCGAATTACACTCAAATCCTTGAAAATCGGATCAATAGGAATGTGTAACAAACTATTCCCAAAGAATTTCAGTGAACAGTTTATTGAGAGTAGACGTATTGTGATTTTTGGGCGATCAATTAAATTATTAGAAAAACAGTTATTTCCGTGTGGAGTGGTGGTGAGCTGAAAAAAGTGGAAAAGGTTCATTTAAACGCTCCGAAAGCTTTAATAGAGACTTTGTGGATGAGCGTGAGATAGGCTCAGAAACATTTTAAGACTAGAAGTACAGCGTGTTTCAAAAAGATAAAGTAGCATTGTGTGTAAATATTATAAGGTGAAATATAAAGACTGACAGAAACTACCACCAAAAGATGAATGATTATTCTTATTTAAACGAGACTTTCTTTGTTCACAAGTCCCAACTGTCAGGTTTTGAGTAGTATTTGAAATCATATTAACGTATATTGCACCAAAAACTGGCGCGAAAACCCAGAGGTGATGCATTTATGTGATTGCTATCATGCTCATCCAAGAAAATTTTTTTAATCCAGCTCTTTGCCACCACATCTCTAACTACAGTCTATATCGTAGCGAAAGATTGACAGATAGAGGTAGAGTCACTGTAGTCTTGATGAAAAAATACATAAAACACCATCACATCCAAACTTTTACCTTACATTAGGTGGAAGTGATGCCATCAAGGTGCACATCAATTTTTTCGAGTTCAACGAAAACTGACTTTGTCCCGAATCCCCGAAAGTTATTTAAAAAAGAAGGTCTTGTCTTCCTTGCAGAAACTTGAATTCGAAACTAGCGATAAATTTATAATAGAGCTGCAGCTGCACATGTTCTGAATGACAATAAGAGCAAATAAACAAATATTGAATAAAAACCGATAGGTTTGGTCGAAAAATTTTTGTGTGTAAGTCAACCAGCACTGACTGCCGTAGACATTTGTCCATTCAATTTTTTATGTTCTTATGAATTTATCTTTAAGCTTGCTATGAAAAGTTTTTGTCTTTATTTTGCATAAATGTATTTATGTTACTAAAAATATGCGCATCAATGGATTTTTGATTAAAGCTTCGAATTAACCAGAACCTCAATATATGGTGCTGCTGTAGACTTTTGTCCGCCACAGTCTGTCAGAATCTGAGGGAAATATTCTCAATTCTATGGTACATTAGGAATATGGACATACATAAACAACTACGAGTAGAAATAATAGACCTATACATACGCGACAAAATACTCAAACTATTCGACGGAGTAGACGGACGCACTAATAGTGCATTGGAACTCCTAAGAGTAGTAACCCGTCCAAATGAAAAGTATCAAAGTCTTCGACAGCTAACGGTATAGTGAGGAAAACCTGCATTCAGTGACAGGGTAAAAAAAACATGAAGGCTGAATAGGGCAGAAGATATCGGCCACTCAGAGGAGGGGAGTGAAAGTGCCAAATGCACTACTTCCAGCTTGGTGAAAGAGCCAGTGGTTTACGACTGTTCCTAATCAGCGAATAAGTTTGATCTCGTTTTACCTTTTTTATTTACGTAGGTCATACAATTACTTCTACAGTACTATAAGTTGACACTTACCAGCATGAGCCTATCTTCACTCTCACCATAACGTTACCCTCATCACCACAATGGATACATGACTCTCTAGCATATTCGTAAAAAGGAGAAAGCGTCTACCATCTAATCCTCTTCCCATTCATAATTTTATTTCACTCCAAACTCACAAACCTCTATCCTATAAATTATTTATGCAGCCAATGGAACAAAATGTCGTATCTCCTGTTGTAACCAAACTGGCATTAAGTACCGTATAAAATTGAAATTGTCATATTCGTCTCACTTCTACAACAGCAAACCGTAAATCATTTGACAAGTGCACAGTTATAAACCTGTGCAACAAGGACGACACCACACCATGACTAGAAGAAGTTCAACCTAGGTAATAGGTACTAGACAAATTATGATGGAAACACTTCGTACCTATAACATGAACGCAATAGAACCAAACGGTTGTATAAAGTGTGTAAAGGAAGAAGAAAGAAAGTGACTTGGAGTGTCAAAACCAATTCGGAAGATGAATGTGCCGAACGTAATCTCCTTGTATGCAAGACAGGTCTAAGCGAAGTATCATTTAGTGGAACAAGCGGCACAACGTCACCTTCTTTCCTTTTCCTATTCTCGATTCGCTGACATGGAGTGCTATGTGGCGTAAAGTTGCCAGAACTATGCCATCTTTTCAATCTGCCCATAAATTCATCCAATAGTCAGTGGTGGCGAAAATTGCTGTCGTTAATAACATACATTTGCTATCCGGTTAAACAAAAGCAGAATAGAAGGATAAATCGACAAACTTAGAAAGCAACAACAGTTTAACGAAGCACTTTGTCCTTTCCCTACCATACTTCTTCAACAGGAAAATCTTGTTTTAAAAGGCAGTGATAGAGCGCGCGATAAAAGTGAATGTCTATTTATGCTTGGTATTTCAATTTAATCCTTTTTTGCTTGAAAGGTGGAATGGAAAGAACACGAGTATGACAAGATACTGCTGTGAGCCACAAGGATTTTATTTGTTTCTTTTTTTACTGTCAGGACGATGACAAGTTTCTACCCTCTGTATACTTTCGCAAAAACAGGTGTGTGGAATATTTTGTTCGTCAGAGTTCTGAGAGTAACGTGAAGTATGACGTTCTTTGGTTCTGCTAAAGATTTATGCTGTCATTGCGTGACGCGAGGTAGAATACGTGCAAGGACCAAAGTTCAGTGAGATTTCGGTAATGTGTCAAAGAAGCGTAATTGTTATTCGAGCGTTAAATGAAATAAAATTAAGAAGTTCCTTTTACACGTTATAGAAGTTTTCGTCAATTTCAAATAAATTAGTATGCATCCTTTGAGATGAGTGGCATGATGTATGATGATGTATATACGGAACATGTTTAATGCTTCTGCAAGTACATGATACGTGTAATTAGATGAAAGCATACTTCGTTGTCTTTTGGTACTGAAGGCGAAATATATTTCGTTTAGCACTGTCCTTTTCGAGATTTGTGATGAAGTACGTGGTAAGGAAGGTATACTTATTATAGTGCTACCTAAAAAGGACGGGGTTATTTATTAGTTTTGGTCCAAAAAATAAAAATTGGATATGAAATACCGAAATCCCGAACTCTGACGTTCAGACATATAGTATGCACTTAGCTATAAACTGAGCTCAACCAACACCAGACCCTGAATAAAAATTTTAAATTGCAAATCGGCTAAGCTTGTTGCTTAAAAACTGTGAAGTTCTCATACCAAAGCCAAAATATACTAAAACAAATTATATAGATTTCTTCCATGCCGTTCAAAATGGGTTAGTATTGCTGCTAATATACTTAAAAAATGAAATATTTGTTTGAGGACATTCTGAATTGAATACGAGCAATAAAGCTTACATTTTGGACATGCTGAATTGAATATGAACAATATAGCTTACATTTTGGAACTAAAATTATATGCCTTCGGCTCGTTTCACACATATGAGGTTCCATTAGGTTCGGTTCGTTTTCGGTCGCTGCCGACAAGTGTGAAACGATAATTCGGTTTATATTCGGTGCCTAATAGAAACCGTATAGAACCGAATACTCCCTGAGCACGAATAGGTTTCATCAGGTTTCTATTAGGTGTGAATTCGTGTCCAGGGAACAGAAAGCAATCAAGGCGTTCACACATGCACGGTTTAGGTTCGGTTTTAACTGATTGGATCATTTGATTTTTTTTTTAATTTATAAATTATCAGTTTGAATCTCTTAATTTGAAATATTTAGACGTTTTATTTAGTTAGTTTAGTCAGTTTTAGTTAGTTTTATTTATACCTACTTATTTTTACCTTTAAGTTTTTTGAAATTATCAGTCGCTGTTTTTCTGATAAAATGAGCGATTTATAAGATGTTGATGTGGATTGGCTGATTTGTGCTGTGCAATCTAATGTAGCGCTTTGAGGCAAGACTTGTGCAAAATATAAAGGTAAATTTAAGACGCAAGAGGCATAGGAAAACGATTGTGTGGAAATTTTCGAAGACTTTTACGCAAAGTTGAGGACGAAAACACAAAACCTAATATGAACCGTGTGAGAACTGTGTATGCGTGAAGGGATTTCGTTCGATTCGGTTTGTTTTCGTTTACAACCGAAAACAAACCGAACCGAATGGAACCTCATATGTGTGAAACAAGCCTTCCAATATTCAAAGAATCACTTCTAAAAAAATGATGCTTAAAGTTATATATTTGTATTTCTGACCTATTTTATTCACATTGCATTATTTGTTTCAAACAGCATTAATATTACCAATAAAAATTAAGTTTTCTAAATTTGTTGGCCATCAATAAGTTCGAAAAACTTTGATTTGCTTCAAATTTTAAGATACTTCTACAAAACAACCTGATTTCACATGATTCTCAATCAAAACCACAATGAAATCACTATCGTTTACTCTTCGACTCCACCAAAAGCTTTATCCAATACATTTCTTCGGTTTTCAAATAAGCCTTGAATTGATAGAGTTTCTCCAGTCAACTACCAAACCCTAAAGGAAATCTAAGCATCACCTTCATTTCATTGTTCTCGTACAATCTTCCGTCTACTTTACGAGTATTTTACCATACACTAATAGCGTCGGGATAATTCCCAGTGGCATTGTACTATCACCCGTATGCTTTTACTAAGTTTGGTCTTTTGTTTTCCTGAGTTATTCATGAAATTTCTAACGGGGATTCATTTTGTTTGTATTGTTTTCGTCCATTTGTTTCGGTTAAAGTGACAAACCATCACTTATAGTTACCATACTGAAATGTGTTTCCTATTGAAAGGATACGTACATGGAAAGAGTGTCTGGATATAGTGATGGTGGTAGTTACTAGGTCCTTAAATTCCGTAGAGGCTTTTAGGTGGTCCTTTGGAATTTGCGATAGATTTGTGGTGATTTGATATTCAATGTTTTGTACTTGAGATGTACTGGATGAGCAAAAGATTTTTCAAGAGTTGTGAGTTGATTTGTTTATTTGGAAAATGTTAAAACCATAAAATCGAAAAAAAAAATATTTTATTATTTGTTGACCACAATCATAGAATCTGTAGGCATAATTTTGCATATATATGATAGCAAAATTTTACATACAAGATATGGTACTAACGTTCTTTTGGATAAGGATAATTTTTTACACAAATCTTAATATTTAATGAGCCTATGAAAACAAATCAGTAAAATATTTTTAATATACTACCAAAGTTAGAGAAAAGAGTTGCCGCTTATTCGGCTTGCAAAGTTTGAACCCATAGGATCTATCGTTTTTGACTCATCTGTGTATCCGCCACCGTTGACTTTTTTTTCTAATGTTCGAAGAAGAACATTAGTATTAAAATCACTCTGGCCAAAAATTCATATTTATATATATATATATATATATATATATATATATATATATATATATATATATATATATAGATATAAATATATATATATATATATATATATATATATATATATATATATATATATATATATATATATATATATATATATACATATATATATATATATATATTTATATCTATATATAAAGATAAAATGGCCTCCGGCGCCAAAGGGTTAAAGATTTTCACTTTTTGATGAGACCTGGCACTATTCGGCATATACACCAATGTATCCTCGAAATTTCAGTTCAATCGGATGGCGCGTTCCTGAGATTTTTTCACTGAAATTTTTTGATGATACATATAAATATATATATATATATATATATATATATATATATATATATATATATATATATATATATATATATATATATATATATATATATATATATATATATATATATATAAATATATATATATATATATATATATATATATATAAATATATATATATATATATATATATATATATATACATACATATATATATATATATATATATATATATATATATATATATATATATGTATATATATATATATATATATATATGATCTGTATTCAAAACAAAACGTTCATCTGTGGCATTTAAAAAAAAAACACAGTGGTCCCATTGATTTCAATCATGCCGTTACCCGAATTTTTAGCGCGTTTTGATGCTCAGTATATGCTTCTAAGGATGAACCAATTCAGGGTCATAGCTTCAGAATAATTTCCAATCTGGCCGTCAGGATAGTTTTGAATATGCTCATGATATTTTGAAAATTATTTTTTTCAGTATTGTTAGTTCCTTGATGTTGGCCTGCCTTTGTGCTGCTTCTACCACACAATTGCTCCATACACTAAAATAAGCCTCGCTACTCATGTGCACATTTAGTAAGCCACTCGATTTTTGTGTTGGAATGGACAGCGTGCCAATTTTGTGCTTCACATTAGATGCAGCCCTAGTTCAGTTTACTGTCCAGTATAGAGCCGGAATATTTCTCACTACCAACAACTTTCAATGAGATTTCATTGAAGGTAGGTGTGGCAATAGCCGGCATCTTCAGAAGAGTACAAATTCAGTTTTTGTCGGGTTATTGTTCCTCGTTTTGATCGGTCGTCAGCATACGCCACCACATAAAAACTACTGGTGCTTAGATTCAGGATCCAAATAGTGTGGAATATGATCCCTTTTGCGGTTTTTCCGTTCTGCTTACTCTCCAGCACTTATTTTCAAAAAGGTGGGCTCAGTTTGCCTGTTTTTGAACGAGCCCGATTGCAAAGTCGTCACAGTTTTATCCATCTCATATAAAATTTAGCCGTCAATAATTCTCACAAAAGTAAGAAGTTCTTAGCACTTGGGGCAGAAAATATGTTTAGCTAATTGACATAAAACCCTCCACACTTCCTTCGGTGTTCGCACAAAATTCTCTCCAAGAGTCACGTTTGTAACTTCGTATCTATTTTTGTCCTGCTGATATCGATCCGAGCTTTCAGCGTTTCCGGACCACTTAGCATTATAAACGCTCTTCATGTGTGGCTTCTAACTTCCGTATGTTTACTGTTTCACCATAGGGAGGCGTTTTTCCTTACAGGTTCTTTCAAGAACCCGTTATTGAAATCTCATACCAAGAGTCCTGTTAAGTACTTTGATTTGTTTAGTTTAATTTCTGTTTAATTTAATCCTATTGTTTTAATGTGAACCATTTTTTTTTGTAGCTTGCAAAAAATATTTTAACTTAAACACCAATTTTTCTTTAGAAGCTAGATATATTTTAATTTCTTGACATATATTAAATCAATTCCATAAACCACGTTTTTTGTTGTTGAAAAAGCACCTGTATCAGCGCAATGTCAACGTATCCCCGACTAAGATGCTGGTGCAGGTTGATCGTTGTCGCTCTGCTACTGTGAAGGTTTGCTTGGGCCGGCTGCATTTCAGTTGACCTCAGCCACCTTTTCCGCTCCAACCTTCATAATGATCCGCGTCAGCCCAAAGCAAATCAACCCTTTTTGGCTCGTATGCAATCTGTGAAGACCCGACTAACATCCAAAATTAGAACTAGTGCAGTACGTCTAAGCTTGTCGCACATTTTTTCGTCAGTTACGACAGTTGGACTAGCAGACACTATCATAGTGCACTTCATTCTTAGCAGCTTGCGAGAACTCTCGTATGCTACCTCTCGTAGGCTCAGTTAACACGACCTTTGCAGTGATCTGTAGATCTTTGAAGTTGCTGCGGTTGCTGTTTTGCTAAGCGGCTTAGCCGAAACGTCCTTTACTTTGACTTGCGAATCTTTCAGTTTGCTACCTATCTTTTAGGCTGCTCTTCTGGTAAGTGCCAGCTTAACCGCCGCTTCGGCTGAAATGTTCAGTGATCTGTTTAACCTGCTGCCGATCTACTAGGTAGTTGCTCTGGTGAGTGGCACCGTGGCATCCTTCGGATATATGGTAGCACCTGGAGCGGGCTCAGCAGCCAGCTCCAAGGCCTGTAATTACTCGATCACCTGACCCTGTGCTGCATCACTTCCTTTTATTGGTGATCGCATCACTTTTGAACTCTTTTTGAAGGAGTACTGGCTGGAAGATTGGTTTTACTTTCGTCTACATTCAACTCCATGGAAATTGCTTTTGTATTTTAGGTTTTTGGTTTTTGAGTTCTTGGACCACAGCAAAAACAATCGCAAGTATTTGCCTCTCAATTCACCCCGCCCTGACAGGAACAGCGTTTTTCTCGGACCATCTTTCCTCCTCTTCAAATCGGAAGGCAGACTCCTACACGGCCATCCGAGGGTTCCTTAGGGTTTAGCAGATTGCTTTACCTCCTAATCCTGCTTCCTTGGCTTTTACGGTGTTTCTCTTAGTCTAACTGTTTGCTAACTAACTCAATTGCAAAGCTTTCATAATGCTTATGGGGATATAAATACGGGCAATGTTACTGTAATCATAAAATTAAAATGTACTCAATAAAACAATAGATTATTTTTTTGTCGGAACTTTATTTGATTAAAGAGGTTGAACCAAAGTTCATCGCTTAAGTACTAATTTCAATCAGTAATTATTGCTTAATTTGTAAAAGTACATGTACAAAATACAATATTGTTTTCTTCATAGATCAAAGCGCAAGCAAGTGTATTCACCTAAGATTACTGATTTTGCAATATATGCTCATTTTAAATTTCTAGTTTTACTAGTGTGAATAAATTTGCTCATCAAATACAATAATTTATTGAAATAACAACATATGCAGGGTTGAACTTAATTAGTATCAATACATTTATTTTGAATTGAAAGTATCGATTGACCTATAAACCTTTTTTTGTTAAATTAACTTATAATCTATTTATGAACAGACACTTTTCTGTCAGGTACAGGTGAGGCCTTCGTTCACCCGTTCCATGCCACTGGTGGGGGTATCGGCATGCGGCAAAACCAATACTTTTTACAAGAGAGCAACTAACTTTAGCATATTAGCCAATCCTTCTTGGAGACAGGATTATTACCTGTGGCCATCCAAGGAAGCTATGATCACATTTCCTCTAATTTTAATAGATACGTCACGTCTTGATAAAATGCTAAAAAAAATTAAAGCAGTTTGCCTTCTAACCTCCGATGCAGCTATGAAGAAGTCTTTCAGATGAAAAATTAGGATTACAAAATGCTGCCAGTAAATGTTTAAGTGATAATGATCTTGCAGATGCTAGTAATGATTTTCTCATGAAAGCCTACACTAAATGATTCGGTTTATAAATTCCAGCTGCATATATTTTCCGAATCCTGGAAATTTTAAAGATAGCAACACTCCATCCTTGTCGCTTCCGATACGGCTGCCAAAATGGCAACCAAATTCATATCTGGCTGCAATTTGCGTTGTTTTTTTGATTGCTAGCAAAGTGTTTGCAGCACTGAGCATTTTTATTAGTCATCTTATAGGAGATCATCTTATAGGAGATTTCTATGTAAGAAGCTTATCATCTTATAGGAGATTTCTATGTAAGAAGCTTATAATGAAAATAAGTAAAAAGAGCTGTATTTTCTTTAACTTTGAAATTCATGCGACTGGCAGCCCTGGAAAATTTTTGTATAGTCATCGGATCAAGGTGGTTCATGACCTTGGCAACAAGCTGATCGCAATAAGGATCACATTTGGTAAAACATGCATTCAAAATCTACCCGAATCCTTCACTTTTCTTCGAAAATCAGTGTTCGTATCTCCTACGCGCTAAAGGTTTTTGTCAAAACTGTTCAGCTTTTGGGTCAATGAGTCAAACTTACATATAATTTGGCTTCATTAAGTGAGACTGAACATTTTTAGAGGAAAAAGCCGCACGAAAAATTGAAAGTAGAGTAATCCCACGACAAACTTTGTCGGGTCCTGGGGATGAAGCTGCTAGAGAACTTCATTCACAAATTTACAATCAATGTGAATACATGTGTAGCGTAGAGTTATTAGTGGCAGGACTAGTTTTACTTCTGCATAGCCCAGGTACCTTTTTAGAGCTAGCTGAACTTAAAGCTTGGTGGGCAGTCCTTAGTCCAAGTCTGGATTCGAATCAGGGGCATTATATACTAGAAACCAGTGCTCTAACCACAAGACTACACGAGTTTGCATGGGACTAGGCTTAAATGGCAATGCTAAGACTTTGGTGATACATTTTCAAGCGATAGCAAACTATGAATGCTTAATCTCGCATAAGCTTTCCCTTTTCGTGGAAGATTCAATCAATGTATTTAAAATACATTTTATTATTGAATGTGATCATGGTTCCCTTCTTGTCTATAAATCAGCATAGGCAACGTATATCATCTCTAAAGCTTATCAAAGCAGAGAATATTGAAACGGGTCTGGTGAGAATCAGTGCATACTTTCGAAACCACTTTGTCAAAATAGAATTTACAATGTAGATTAAAATTTTTAATGTAAATAAAAAGTTTTACAATTTAAATCATCCCGCGAAAACAATTCCAATTCCAATTAAATTTTATTGTTTTATTTATTGTTTATATCTTATGCGTTGACTCAGTATTTATTAAAAACCTTAGAAAATTAATCCGAGAGCTGGCCTCACAAGTTGTGAAACAAGTCTAGCTGACATGAGAACTTTTGTTTTGGGTGTATACCGTTTCTAAGTCATATGTGCATATCAAATACGTTTGAAAATACCAATAATTTACTTTCTGCTGAAACACATTTCCGAAAGGTTTTGAAAATGAGCACCGTTCTGCTGGCATAAAATCTATTCTCTTCTCCTAAGCTCCAACATAATACACAGTACATAAAAGGCTCCAAACTTCACATAACTTTCCTCAGGTAATATCCTTTTTGCTTAGTCTCTCGTTCAAACGTACAACAATAGTGCAATCCAAGACAGGAGAATTTAATTTTGTATATGAGAAGACATTCTAGAAAATTTATATTAAGCAACCAAATGGGAAATGTTTCAAAGAATTACGTATAACGAACGCAGAAAAAACACATAGCGAAGTCAATTCTTTACAAATCACGATTTTCAATGCCCGTAACGGTAGGAAGCGCCATCAATAACTACACCAACAACAACATACACAAATGCGAATCTCCGAATCATGTAAGACAAAGTAGCACTTTTCAAATGGCTCAGATCGCAGTTATCCGAAGATGCCTACGCTTAAACATAACGCAAAGTCGCAGGAGAAGAGAAAATCTATTGATACCAATAGATGCCGTTCTGTTGTCCCAATAGCCTCAAGATGCTCGTTAGTTTGGCCTACAATATTAATTGAATTCCATTTAGCCTTAGACATTTCTTCGTCCTTACGACTTGGTTCATCTCATTACGCTCCAAATAGCTTTTTGGTAGGGCATATTGAACCGGTGGGGTAAGGATTGCTGACGATGACAACGCTACGTCGGCCTAACTCGATGCTCCTTCAAAATCATATCTAGGCAAATTTTATTGAAAACAACCGGGGCAAAGTGATTCCGAAACGATACTCTTAATATGCTAATCAGCGTCGATTAGAGGACATAACGTGTATAATTGAATAAAATAACAACGGTTGCTTTTGGAATTCAATTAAGACTCATCGTTCGAAGCGATTATGGTAAATTAGTAACTTTTCGGGCGTATTTTCAATCAAATGAGAGAGACTTTAAATTTTTCATTTCCTGTTTCAGCTTCAGTGCTCTTGCCATTTGTTTAATTTATTCGCCTCACAGCTTTCCCCCGGGATAATTCATATTTCATTTGCTGAAAGCCAAGTGTAACATTTTAATTTCCTGTTGAATGAACAAAAGATAAAGTCAAATCTAATAACATTTCCTAATTCACAGATAACATTCAAGTACAGATCCTGTTTTCTGTTCAATAGTAGCTCTCATGATCTTTATTTTCAATTGTACAATTTAAATTGTGAAACATTTGTCTGCCGTTTATCAAAATTGTCTCTTGACTTGATCCGAGCAATGTTAAACAGATGATGATGGTGACGACGACTCATCCGCCTTTCTTGCTTTATGCTGGCTTACTCGACTGTATTATGGAGTAATGGTAGATGGGGTAGGTTTACGTGAATTCATTCAGTTTTGTTACTACTGCTCCTACAGATTATATTGTTATTGTTAATAAGCGAGACTAAGGTTCTTGTACCTAGTCTTTTAATTAGTTCTACGGTACATCAACCGTGAACCTACAAATGAATTTGGCGTAAGCGGCACTTAAACCACACACCAGAAAAACGAGAGAGAAAAGATAAAGTACTCGACTGCGTTCCGAATGATAATAATTTTATTTAATTCATACTTCGATATTTATTACACATAATTGCTTACTAACTACATATTCATTTCTCCATACAAAAAAATCAGCCACATGTCAGCAAATCATACTTTTTCACAAAATGCGAAGGTGATTGATCTATTTATGCTGATCAATGTATGTCAGCTAAATAATTGTATAAGTTCATAAAAGTTCACAAAATAGATTGACTGATCAAGTTATGCTGATTTAATGTATGCATGCACAATTGAACTTTGTATTCTAGGTAGCGAAAAAACATTGAACTTTACATTTATGCAGTATGGACTTATTTTATTTGTTTAAAGCTATGTATGAGAAACTAAACATCCTCCCCCCGCTGCATCTAGGTATTTAGCAGGAAGTGTCAAATCGGAATCTGTCCGTGTCTGCTATGGTGCGTTGGTGCCTTGGTGCTGGTGTGGGTATTGCATATTTCGATTTGAGCTGGTTGCGAAGCCGGATGCAGGTTATAATGAAAGCAATTAACAGGGATACCCCGAGTAACATCGATGTATAGCCGACGGCGACTTGATGGGCGTCGTGATGTGTAAACGTTTGACCGATGGCAGCTTTGACCTTTGAGACTTGTTCTTGTAGAGCATCTATGTCTGGAAGTAAAGTGTTGGTCATAGTGGTGTTCGTGTCAGCAGTAATTTTTTTATATCCTATCAGTTGGCTAATGTTGAAATTAGGCATGAAGGATAAACGGGTAGTTGATGGGTAGACATTATGGCTCTGTATGGTTACTAGTTGTTGTTTTATGGTGCATTGGTCTCGTATCTGCAAAACCCCGGTTGTATTTAATGTGTATTGTGTGGTATTCAGAGCACAAACGACATTAATCGTGGTAGGTTCTCTAAGAGCGAAAATCCATTGGTTGGGCCTAACTAATTGAATCCAATGAGGTCCATCACCGATCTCTATTATTCGACATGATTTGGGAGCTGAACACTGGTTTATAATATCAAGTTCACAAGCACTAATTGTAGAGTCTCGTCGGTACAATGGGTGATGTTGCTTGCAGACATATTCGCCAGGTGTGATGATGATGCAGGTTTGGAGCTCCAATGTGTTATTGGGTAGTATTGATCACGGTGTAAATTGATTATCAGAAAAGGTGATGATGGCTGGATCGCGAAGAAAGTACTATTCAGCAATACGGGCACAGCTGTCACCTTAAACAGTTCAAAATTCTCTAGGCTGGCCAGTGGGACGACGATCTTGAATAAAATGTAATCTTGTGAGGCTGTTCCAGTTATAGTCATGATTTTGAAATAGTTGAGCATAGCAGATTCATCTATGGGTAATTTTGATGTTGGGGGCAGAATTGTCTTTATCTTAAGGAGCTCATTTAGAAGTTGGTGTGGCGTTATGAGCATTGGGTTGATCTTTCCGTTTTGCGTGTCCGCTAGTGTATCTAATATGCAACTCTGTATTTTTATTAAGTTAGTAGCACTTGATGAGGCGACGATGCTGATCATGTTAAATATGTGAAGTTTCTGCTGCTCTTCAACAATGTTGTGCATATTTTCATCAATGCTTTTCATCACTTGTTTGAAGCGAGAGGTAGTAACCTTTTCTTGCTGCTTTATAATATTCAATGTGGCATCCACTAACGACGTTTGATTTGCAGCCAACTCTCGAAGATGTTGTTCTTTGCTGTTTATGTCGTCGATTATTGTCACCATTTTTTCAGCGTATTTGGAGTCAAGAACACCAAATAACGAATTGGCAATATTACCTATTAGATTAATCGCACCCCGTCTATACCGTTTGAGCATATTATTTCGTTTTAGGAGGGAATTATTCTCCGACAATTGATGTTGATTCATCTCCAGGTGTTCAATAGTGGCGGTACACAACTCTGGTTGGCTTAACTCTTTACAAATCCTCTTCAGCGTTTGAGTACAGTTTTCTAAAAATGCAAACTCCTTCCAGTACGGTTTCATATCATAAAAAACTACCAAATTCCATTCGTTGGACAAAATATTCGCCGTTCCTAAATTCTCAAAATAGATTCCTGGTTGGTCTGAGAACGTGGTGATTTTTATGGGCGAACATTTGCTTGCTGGGACGATTAAACAAACGAAAAGTATCGCAGTCAACGCAGAACCGAAAGACATTCGCCTTCGCTTCGATGGCTGTGCAGACTCTTCCTTATTAGCAGGTGATGTTGAAGGTGATCTTCTCTGATTTTTTACGGCGGTCGATATGTTTGTCTCATCTTCTGCTGGGTCATCATCAAGAATTGGAAGAGGAGCAAGATTGTGTATAGGACGGCAGATGGTTCCTCGTATTGTGCGAACCTCTGCGACTCGTACTAGACCATCATTCCCTTTTATGAGCTTTATTATACGTCCAAGAGGCCATTTAGATGGCGGTGTATTGTCCTCTTTGATGAGCACCATAGTGTCAATTGGAACATTTCCTTGTGTTTGCTTCCATTTGTACCGGTGTTGCAGTTGATTCAGGTATTCTGTTGACCATCGTTTCCAGAACGTGTGTTTGAGTTGAGAAACTAGACGCCATCTGGTGAGCAGTCCGCTCCGTGAATGTATAGCCTCAGGATCTGGAAAACTCGTCAATGGTTCACCAATCAAGAAATGGCCAGGAGTCAAGGCAGCAAAATCATTTGGATCTGTCGATAGGGGTGTGAGCGGCCGAGAGTTGAGGATTGCCTCTGCCTCGAGTACAACGGTTTCTAGTTCTTCGTAGGTAAGCGATGCGTTTCCTAGTGTACGATGCAAAAGATGCTTAGCTGATTTTACTGCAGCCTCCCATAGCCCACCAAAGTGCGGTCCTCGGGGTGGTATAAAATGGAACTCAATCCCCTTTGAGCTGCAGCAGCTAGATATTTTGTCTCTTTCGGTCTTTGATTTGAGCATGTCTCCAATCATTTGTAACTGATTTCTTGCCCCAACGAAATTAGTCCCATTGTCACAGTATATGTTCTGACAATGCCCTCTTCGTGCAATGAATCTTCTTAGCGCCCCAAGAAACGCTTGCGTTGTAAGGTCAGACACAAGTTCAAAGTGAGTTGCTTTAGTTGCAAAGCAAACGAACACTGCAATATAAGATTTTTGTGGCCGTTTGCCTCGAATCTTGAAATGTGTTTCCAATGGGCCACAAAAATCAACTCCACTGTTTAGAAACGGTCTTGCTGGCTGTACTCTGTGCTTTGGGAGGTTGCCCATTCTTTGGGACAATAGTTTCGGCTTGAATTTGCTGCATCGTACACAATGTTGAACAACAGATCTTGTTAGTGTTTTACCTCTTATTGGCCATACCCACTGACGGGCGATTGCAAGTAATGTTTGGGCTCCAACATGCATATTCTCTTTGTGGATGTCAAGCAACAGAGCCTTAGTTAATGGATTAGAGTATGGCATGACTATTTGGTGTTTAGCATCATAATCTAAATTTGACGCTTCCAATCTTCCATTTACTCTCATTAGACCCTTGTCATCGATGAACGGTGTCAAGTTTGAAAGAGGATGACCGTTAGGTAATTCGCCAGATCGCTTTAGGTGCTTTAGTTCGTCTGAAAAATCTCGGCGTTGAATTAACCAAATCAGTTTCTCTTGGGCTGATTTTAATTCCTTCGGAGATAGTTGTTCTGACGATATAAGTGAACGTCGTTTTCCTCGTGATGCATCAGCAAACCGAAGGATGTAACCCAGAATTCGTTGACATGCTCTAAACGAATGTCTCTTTTCGGTTAAAGTTGTGAGAAGATCTGATGTAGCCTCTGTTGTTGTAGTTGAGACATGCGGCGCTTGTGCCATTTTCTTTTCACCATGAGAAATTGATTTTTTTGCAACGTAGGGTTTTGGCCATGTGCTTTCAGACCCATGGAGAAATATTGGTCCGTAAAACCAAAATGTGTTGTTGATTAATGCTGGTGGCATAAGACCTCTTGATAAAATGTCAGCTGGATTTTCTTTTGATGGAACGTGTCGCCATTGCTGTGGTACTGATAGTTGCTGTATGCTAGATACTCTGTTTGCCACGAAAACTGGGAAGGAAGATGATTCCGAATTTATCCATGACAACACGATTTCAGAGTCTGTCCATAAATAAATAGGTATGTCTTTAAGGAATAATTCTTCCTTCAACCGCTTTGCGAGTTCTGCAGCTGTTTTTGCGGCACAAAGCTCCAAGCGTGGTAATGTTATTTGTTTCAACGGTGCTATTCTGGATTTGGCGCATAAAAGCCGCACCGTGACGAGGTTGGAATCGTCGACTCCTCTCATGTAAGCTGCTGCACCGTAAGCCTTCAAAGAAGCGTCTGCAAAGATGTGTAGCTGTTTTCGAAGACGTGTTTTATGTGCGTATACATGTCGATCGAATTTGATGCTGTTCAGTATAGGTAGCTTTGCACGAAAACTCTTCCATTCGTTTTGAAGGTCATCGGGAAGTGGAACGTCCCAATCAGAATTAGAAATCCACAGCTTCTGAATAAATATTTTAGCCGTTACAATTACTGGCTCCATCACGCCTAAAGGGTCGTATAGGCGGGATATTTCAGAAAAGGCTATTCGCTTGGTGATTATTTCGTTGCTGAATTCCCATGTCGTTTTGATATTAAACTGATCGCTTTTTGGTGACCAAGTCAATCCCACAGTACTGATAGTATTCTCTTTATGACTTCGGAAGTCAAGTTCTACTTCTTGGTCTTGAGCGGGAATCTCCTCCAACAACCGAGGATGATTCGCACACCATTTTCGAAGATTAAATCCAGCTGAGCCCAGAAGTGCCCTTACTTGCTTCTGCATTTCTAACGCTGTTGCTAGGGAATTGTCCCCACTGAGGCAATCATCTACATAAAAATCGCGCTTAAGCACCTCTGACCCTAATGGGTACCTATCACTTCTGTTACTTGCCAGAAATTGAAGCGTTTTAGTCGCAAGATATGGAGCCGATGTTGTACCATAAGTAACAGTGTTTAACTGGAAACATTTTAGTTTGTTTCCAGGACTACTTCTCCACCAGATCAACTGATACTTTCGATCGTCGGTGTGCATGTGTATCTGTCGATACATCTTCTCGATATCTGTTACAAACACATATCGGTGCAGTCTAAATCGTAGTAAAATCTTAAATATGTCATCTTGAACTGTCGGTCCCTTAGCAATTATATCATTCAAGGCAATGTTTGTGGTTGTCTTTGCTGATGCATCAAAAACAACGCGGACTTTTGTCGTCGAACTTTGAGCTTTAATCACAGCATGATGCGGGAGAAAATAGTGAGGTCCTTCAAGTGAATGGGTGTCAATTTCTTCCATATGTCCTAAACGCTGGTATTCTTCCATAAATTTCACATATTCTTCCCTTAATTCCGGATTTCTCATAAGTCTGCGTTCGACAGCTAAGAATCGTTTGTAGGCCAACTCACGTGAGTCCCCGAGTTTCTCAGTATTCTGAATGAATGGTAACCTGACAATAAAACGACCGTCAGGGCTCCTGCTAGTAGTTTGTAAAAAGTGCTCTTCACACCTTTGCTCAGCTAGAGTCAGAGTGCTCCTTGGACTATCGTTGGCTTCTAATATCCAAGATGACTCAATTTCCTTTCGGAACCATTCATCAGCTGATGACACTGCACAAACGTTCGGTAATGCTCCTGTATTTCCCACCTTGCCGGCTAAGGTCCATCCAAATACTGTATTTTTTAGCGTTGGGAAAGCGTCTCCTAACTTTAACTGACCTGCTACGAGTATGTTGTAGTAAATTTCAGCGCCAATTAACATGTCGATTGCACTTGGCTCATTAAAATATGGGTCAGCAAGAACACAGGAGGCTGGTATGTTCCAGTTCGAGGTGTCGATACATCGTGACGGTTGATGCGAGACTATTTGAGGTAGCACGAATGCTTCCAGTCGGACCTTGAATTTGTTGATGCACGATTCTATTGAAATATTTACTCGTTTCCTGGATACTTGCTTCTGGAGACCAATGCCTTCAATATCGACATTATGGCAGGTTCCTTCCAGACCTAAACGCTTAACCATCTTCGTGGTTATGAAATTAAGCTGTGAGCCTGAGTCCAGTAGTGCGCGACACCTGACTTTGTTTGGGCCATTTTCCAAGTTAACAACAACCGTACTGAGCAATATATAGCTTGGTTTTGAAATTGAGCTGGCTGTTAAGCTTGTTTTGACCTTGCTCGCACTCCCATTCGCTGACTTTGTAACATCATTAACCTCCTCCGAAGACCTCCTGGCAGACTGTATTTTATCAGCGCTCATATGGAGTAAACTATTATGCTTTCGTCCACAGATCTTGCATCCTCTTGAGGAGCATGACATAGCTAAATGCCCGCTTTTCAGACAATTTAGACATAGTTTCAATTGCCGTATACGATCAATACGGTTCTTTGTTGTCATGTCGAGGAACTCACGGCAAGAATATATGCAATGGTCTTCTTTGCATAATTGACAAGATGATTTGGACGCCAATGCTGCATAATTTCTTGGTTTAGTAGATGGAGGCTTGTGTTGATGGCTTATGGCTTCTAGAGCTTGAAAACGTTTTTCTAAAAAATTTAGTAATGTAGTTATGCATTGGAGCGATCTAGGCTCTGCGAGGCCTTGCTCCCACAAAGTTCTTGAGTTATGATCAAGCTTTTGTACAATGACGTGAACTAAAATAGGATCCCAGTTGGCAGTGTTAACGCCTATACCTTCGAGGGCCAGTAGGCTTGACTGCGTGTTGTCGTGAAGATCCTTTATGGCTGTAGCACGTTCAATGGTTATCTGTGGTTGAGTTAGTAATTGATTTAATATGGTGGTTACTGCTAACCGTTTGTTTTCGAACCGATCAGTAATGATTTGCCAAGCCGTTTCATAGTTGCTGTCGGATGCAGCGAGATGATGTACCAGTTTCGATGCATCACCACTAAGACTTCCTTTTAAATACCAGAGTTTCTGGCATCCACTAAGTGGTTGATTGTGGACTAATTCACGGAACAAATCCCTAAATTGTGGCCATTTAGAGTAACTACCCTCAAATTTAGGCAATTGAATTTCCGGAAGCTTGATTGTTTGGTTTGTAGCTATTGGTCGTACAAACAATTCACCCTCAGGTTGGTGGGGTTGCTCCACAAGTTTGATTAATACTTCGTTAGTTTTTGTTTCTAAGTCGAAGTATTTTTCCAGTTCGTAGACCGGCAGACATTCTTCTGAGCTCAAGATCTGATGGTGCAGTTTCTGAATAGCAACCCACTGTTGTTCTATTAGATTACCTTTGAGCTTACAGAAGCTAGGCCCTTGCGTGTTTGCTTGTTCCATCACGGAATCTATCGTCTTATACAGATGAACCATCAGCGCGTGCATTTGCTTAAGAATGAATGGCTGTGGCGGCTCTGATTTTGGTTCATTGTCAATAACCTGCATCTCTGTTTCTTTCCTATTTTCAGAATCGGCTAGCATTCCTTCCAATGTATGTAAAGTTTCGTCGTATATTGCTTTAATGCCACCGTAGTAATCGGTTACAAAATAATCATGCGATAAATTTGCACCAAAATTTTCACGTATCTTATTGTCGATTTCATCGAAGTCTTTCCACAATTCATCTAGACGCTCGATTTTCTTTTTCAAGTACTCTCGAGTTTTTCGACTCGCCGAATCTTTCTTAAAATTCGCAATGAGACGCCGAATTGCGATTCCTGTCTCTTCTTGCAACTGCGTCAATTCCTCCAGATTCGACATGATGACTCGATGGAACTATCTAGTGTAAGCCCTGGCTACGCTTTAAAATCCAACTATTAATGTGAAAAATTGTACTAGCCAGTGTAAGCCCTGGCTACGCTTTGAAATTCAACTATTAATGTGAAAAATTGTACTAGCCAGTGTAAGCCCTGGCTACGCTTTAAACGTTATCGATTCGGAGCAAGTCGATCACGTCGGGGTCACCAAAAACTATGTTAATAAGCGAGACTAAGGTTCTTGTACCTAGTCTTTTAATTAGTTCTACGGTACATCAACCGTGAACCTACAAATGAATTTGGCGTAAGCGGCACTTAAACCACACACAAGAAAAACGAGAGAGAAAAGATAAAGTACTCGACTGCGTTCCGAATGATAATAATTTTATTTAATTCATACTTCGATATTTATTACACATAATTGCTTACTAACTACATATTCATTTCTCCATACAAAAAAATCAGCCACATGTCAGCAAATCATACTTTTTCACAAAATGCGAAGGTGATTGATCTATTTATGCTGATCAATGTATGTCAGCTAAATAATTGTATAAGTTCATAAAAGTTCACAAAATAGATTGACTGATCAAGTTATGCTGATTTAATGTATGCATGCACAATTGAACTTTGTATTCTAGGTAGCGAAAAAACATTGAACTTTACATTTATGCAGTATGGACTTATTTTATTTGTTTAAAGCTATGTATGAGAAACTAAACAGTTATATTTGCAAAAATGCCTGGGAAGATGTCTACCAAGGTTGCCAAAGGTATCTCCCAAGATTGAACTTTTGAGAATTAATCCTGTGGGAATGTATGAATGTTTGTGTGGGAGTCCTTGTATGGCAGTTTATTAAATCGGGATATGATGATATATTTAGGATGTGTCAAAATGAAACGATATTTTACTACGCATTAAATTTACAAACGTTGGGAAGCAAGAGAGAATTTGTTGGGTCTCTGATGGTGGGTGAAATTGTAATTTTGGTTGTAGTATATTTAAAAGAAAGGTTTGCAGGAATTGTTTTCTAGGAGCGTTAACATTTTTGAATATCCAATTTTTTATTTTTATCTACAATAGACCTTATAGAGCCGCTAATATCCAAAAGCTAATATCATTAAGACAATCGAAACATTTTTATTGATTTCAGGATAACACAATAGTCTCCTCCTTGCGTCTCCTTCTTGCCTCAAAATATCTATTGAGTCACGCTGGCACTGAAAGGTGGCCAGAGTATCATTTTAATGTTAAATCTGCCGATTTGACTGGTCACGACGAAAGCGAAGTGAGATGGCTCGTTGCCAAGTTGAAGTTTCTCACAGCTAGTGATATTTCGCTTGATGCGCAAGATCCTGGTTTTCCGTTTCTGGGCATTTTCGAACATATTTCAGAATGTTTAACATGTATCGGCCTGTTTGTAAAGGTACGTTGACGCTAATGGTATTTTCTTCTTTTGAAAAAATGGTCCAGCGCAAGTTACATATTCTGATTTAGCTTTATCATCAAAATTCAACGCAAGATATCCAATGATATAAAAAATAAACTCATTTGGGAGAAATCTTTTATTCATTAATCGGCGACCAGATATAAACATTCCATATCGTAAAAACACTCACAAATCAATCTTTCCCGAAATTACACAAAATAAGCAATCTTGCAATTTGGAATATCACGATCAATGATCTCTAAAGATTTGTTTACTTTCCATGGTTTCAATTATTGAAAGCTAACTGTCATAAAAACTTAAACCAACAGAAAATTTCTGTAAGCAGTTTCAGTCAATTAAAGCCGGACACGAATAACAATTAAAATTCTTAAGACCAAAACAGAAATAAGAATATCCTATACATATGTATATAGAATCCCAGTAAGTCGGTCAGTTTATTGTTCAATCAGCGCTAAGACGTAAAACTATTCTTGTTAACCCTAATCAAAACTTAGATAAACAGCATTTTAATAAAAATTCATTCAGTGGAAAACTTTGGTGTTTTATTAAGGATTTTGCGGAAGGAATCTAGTTTTTTTTTATCTTTTTGGATGTCAAGAAAATATTGAACTTGCGTGCATCTTCGGCGGCCTACTCATGGCGTCCTAAAAATGACATGGTGCATCTGTAAATCGTGACTTGCAGAAGAGACAAAATAGAGGTTCAAGATACCACCTGTCTTTTGCCTTTGAAAGCTCGGGAAATATAACATTCACTTATTGATTGTCATCACTGAGCCTCGATTCTCGGTTTGTAGAAAGCATTGTGACTTTGAGTAACTTAACAAATAAATCGATGGCACTATTTTACAAACAAACGTATGGGATCATCTGGTTGCGCCAGGATATCAAAATTTTTTCGGTAGCGGACGCAAATATTATGCAAAGCAGCACAAACGTAATATGATGCAGTCTATGAATAAAAAGAAAGACAATCTCAGACTTTTTTATTTTGGTTAGTTTCGATCACAATGATTTCATTACACTGTACGTAAATCGTAGCCAGCCAAGCCCAGGCACCTATTTTGTAAAAAAAAGATGCAATGCAACAAATTCAGACAACAAACAGTGACAGTGAATTTGAAAATTGTAATACTCGGGAACCTTTTTTCATGTGGAATCAACCAAAAAAGTATTGGCAGCTTAGCAGGTAAAACTGGGCTATGTGCCTCCATAGCCGTCAGACAATTTTACCGAGCGATTATACTGAGTGTGCCTTCTCGTGCATTTTCTGTACGTTTTTGTTATTCTTCAATTGTTGATCCCTGCTTGTCCTCTGGTGGTAGCAAGGGCAAAAATTTGGAGAGGAATACACAAGTAAGTAAACAAAAACCAAACCCCAGCGAGAAAAGAAGCACTTCAAAAGGGTTTTCGAAGCGCTTGCATCGAAACATGCAATCGCTTACAATCTCTTCGTTTTTGCTCTAGTTTCATATAAATTTTCATATAAATGGAGGCTCATTTTTTTCATTTTTTAATGCAAAATCACGGATTTATTGAATGAAAGAATTATGGTAAAGGTTCCGAGTCGCAAACGTAAGCCGTTTTCGTTTGGCGCCAGATTTAAACCGCTCTGGCGTGTTTTTTCGCCCCCTTTACTGTTCTATGGTTAAAGTTATAATGGTGAGTCAACCATAGGCAGAGGCTCGTGTTTTTCATCGCGATGGAAAGTTGTCCGACTGATGCTCATAGATAAGATAAAATGGAGCATTGGATAGTCCGTTTTCATATCGTATACTTTGCATGCTAGGCATGGAAGGTAAGTTCTACAAATGGTCGCGAAAGATACAGTTGCTGACAGCAATTAGCACAACTGGTGATCTATCGGACAAAAACATAGGGACAGGACCCGACCAGTCATTTGTCTGGTGACGCTACATATCCGAACAACTTTAAATTCGTCAAGGTATACAGTCCATGATTTTCTCACATTCAGATATCCTAAACCTTTTGGCGGTGGGAAGCGTTTTAGTGAATTTTGAGGTACTCCTATATTTTCAAGTAGTGTCAAGTTTTGCTAGAAAAAAGTATTGGAAATGAAAATTAATTATGTTCTTAGCTTGTCTATGATGAAGAATTGAAAATTTAGAGCCATGTGTCAGTGTTAAGTGCCTAAAAGTAGGCAAGGAATTTTTTCAAATTTTGATTTGTCATTACTTCTGACAAAAACATTGGATCATCGTGAAATTTGCAGAGCATATTGATGTTGGCTAAGATTTAACACATATGGATTTTCAAGATAGGGTAACCCTGTTTTACCTCTATTTTCAGCACTCGAAAGTTCTGTTCACGAGAACTGACGACCGGATTATTCGACCATAATGAAATTTACAGCACATGTTGGTATTAGCTAGGACCAGGTCTGATAGAAGTGATTTTGAAATACGGGCAACCCTGTGGCAGTGGTACCATCTTGAAAAATTACTGAGAACTATAGCTTCCGATTCAGCCATCAGATTTTAACAAAATTCACACACTACTTGGATCTTACTTTATGTAACATTTCGTGAGAATTTGGCTGAAAAGTTAGAATAGCGCTGCCAGCTATGGTGATTTTGGTCTCATAAATCTTGCAAATTTGCTCAGCAAAATAAAGCTTTTTCCCCTATAACTTCCGGTCCAGTGTAGAAATCAAAACGAAGTTCATGAAGTAAATGAACCTTAATGTGAAGTAAATGTCGTAGGAATGTCATACAAAAATCATGAAAGGGCTGCCAGCTATGACCATTTTTGTAATTTTGTGGAATCTCTTTACTGAGCGATTATGCTATTAGATTTGCAAATGGGAATGATCCTGCAATAAAAATTAACAATAAATATTAACGTTTTAAAAATTTGAAAAATTTTGAAGGTGGTAACCCTAAAATTCTTTTCACCCATATAACTTCCAGCGCAGTGATTCAATCGAAACGAGATTTACTGGTTGGGTTTAACTAAACGAAAAGCAGATTTGGTATATATTTGCTCTGCTGCTGATACAAGGTAACCAGCATTAGCCATTTTCGTAAATATTGCACCAACAGATGCTTCAAATTACAAACTCATATGCAAAGCATTTGTAATAAAAATAAGAAACCAATTTTTAAATTTTCCGAGTTTTGAACATGTTTCGCATGGCAGCCTGAAACAACGTTTAACTGCTGAAACTTTCAATGAAATCCTCTGATGAGAACGAAATTCAAAGGATAAGCTGATTCAAGTATGAGCTTGTTAAGGTAAACTTATTGCTGCTTCGTTGGGACAGTGTTGCCAGCCCTGAACATTTTCACCGTTTGTGTTATAGTTTAGTTTTGTTGCTTGGGATAAGGAATGGTTGATATGATTCTATAAAAAAGTGTATACCGTCTTTCCACATTTTTTTGTCACTCAAAGACAATTTCTTCGAAAATTAGTTTTCTAGCGCTTCTGATGCGCTAGACTTATTTTTATTTTTATACGAACTGGAAATCACCGATTATTACTACTTTTCAATCAACTCTTGTAATTATCACACTTGACTCTGGAGTGCTGGACTTATATTCAGTCACCGTTAGGCATTATATGAAACTTAATCAATGGTACGGTAGTATAATGCCTACTTGCCTGCTCTTTAGACAACACAAGACGAACAAACGGCAGGATTTGAACTCGCAGGCAATCGATCAATGCTCCGGACTGTCACCTCTCTAAGCAAAACTACCGATAGATTTACTAGCCCGCAAGTACAGAGAAAGTTGTTTTGCATGCTTTAAGCTGAATGAAACCGCAGCTCTAACGCACTTACATACGTCAACATTTCAACCTGGGCAACAAAGTTGAAATCCAAATAACAAATGTTACTGAACGGCGTGGCTGATAGGTATTCTAGATCCATCGGTCAGCGGTGTCACTTTCACCTTCGCCAGTTTCTAAAGAGCTACAGTTATTTTAAAAGGTACTTTAACGGAATAGATTATACTGATTGCATAAGTGCTAATAAATAGCGCGGAAACAACGGTATTGAACGATATTTGCCTGATGGAAGAGAATGGCAGAAAGTGAAGGATTTACCATCAGCTGGTATCTAAGAAGAACCAAAACCAAAACAAGTTCACTTTATCAAATGCAAAAGTAAAAAAAGCATACTCTCAAATGACAGGTGAGAATGTATAGAATGTATAGAGAATGCATAGGTGAGAATGTTTTGGCGTGCGTATAATCCCATTAAGAAACAGTAAGCACTGACAACAAACGGAATTGTGTGTAATGCATTGCATAAAAGTGTCGGAGATATTCTTTTTACTCACCAAATGGTATCAAAAGTTGCATTTTGCGTTAACTACCTTATCGCTTACCATTTTAATGCTGAGAATAGGTTTTCAGAAAATCAATATTGCATAAATCGCCATTCGTTAAAATAGTATCTTTGGAATATTATATAAAGTATCTTTGGAACATTATATAAAGTACTTAAGCCCTGGGGCAGGCAACAATCGAATCTCGTTGCTCGAATCGAATCTCTAATGAACTTATAGCTTTAAATTTGTTTTTACTTGACAAACTAGGGTGAAAACTGAACAAGATTCATGAAAGCATATTTGACTGTTGTCTGTCTCCAATATGAAGTGGGTACATAGTGACATTGGTACTGCGTAAAAAATTACGATGATGGTCACCATACATTCTTTGCGAACAGTCAATTCGCAAGTTTGAGCACCAAACTGAAGTCTACGATTGGTTTGGCCACGCCAGTGATGCTGCGTAACGAAGACAACTGACGCTCAGTAAAAATATATGTTGGGTAAATACTGCGCACAAAGGTGTCTTCAGAAGACCATTTTGGTCATTCTTGTCTTGCAAGCTTTTACTATACTCGTAGATGCAAACAATATAAGTTCAGTTTGCCGAAAACTGTCTTGATCAATAAATATTGGAGGTCTTGACTTTACTTATTTTGCTTCAGCATCAACGACGTTGATTTGTGGAAGCTTAGTTCATTGCAAATGTTAAACAAGCAATTTCTGTTGCCTTTTCATTCGGTTCTCTCCCAGTTTTAGTATGTTTAACTTTCTCTAAAGTTGCACTAGGTTTACAGTCTTCCTATCTTCCAGACATCTTTGACCTGATAATTATCTGCATGGTTGTAGATCATCGTCTTCATAAAAAAAAAATTGTTTGCCAAGCTTTAAATACTTTGTTTTTCAAGATACAAATTATGTTGCCGATGAGCCATTGAAAGATGCAATGTGACCAACACTTTTATACTAGAAAAATCGCTTTCCTCGTCATTTAAATTTGTTTATTTGCATTTGTCCACGAAGATATTAAAGTTCAGTTTTCACAATGACATTTTAAGGCATTTCATCGAACCCAAAGTTGATTTAGAAACGACAAAATGGCAAACCCTATCTTTGCTCAATATATATCTAATAATTAACCGTTCCAAACTTCATTGAATTTTCGATTTTTAATAACATTTCAGTCAATGTCGCCCCATTTGCCTCATTGTCTACCCAAATGCAAAGAGCATCGAATACAAACCATACTATGTCAACAAGCACAGTTTTTCATTCTTTTCACCCGTTTCTATTTATTTCATTTCTTAGCAAAGAGTTGCTGTCCCACACATTTCAAATCTGTGCAACTTTCATTTGGACAGCAATAGCCATCCGATACATACAAAACTTTTCGACTTATGTCCAATTAAAACAGAATCTTTTTCAGCACACAGCTACAACGAAAGCCAACTTTTTGGCACTTCCACCACAATCTGAAGTAGATGGAACCGAAAAAACATACTAAAACTGCTGAGAAGTGAAACAATACAATTCAAGTGGAGATAGAAGAGTCTGCGGAGATGTTATGAGTAGAGTTGTTTTCAAAACGGAGAAAATTAGCTCCATCAATGAAGTGACGGACCATTATGGTCGTAGATAATAAAGACTAGATTTCTTACTGTCTATGAGGTTTCTACTATAAAGGTGAGGGAGGGAGAGAAATGAGGTCAATTCTCCGACAAGTATTTTTTGCAGTTTTTAAATAAACTCAAACTCATTTCACTATCTACTATTTCTCCAGATTTTCAACTCTTTTCGGGTGCGCTGCAAGTATCACGCGAAGTAGTGCGAGTGTTGCTGGATTTTTGATGTCAGTCACTTTAATACGACAGCCCTTTTAGCTCGACTCACTTTGGTATTGCGGTATGGGTGAGATGGAAATAAACCACACTTGAAAATGAAATCCATTTTCAAAATGAAGATAAGCTTGGGAAAATGATTCTATTATCTTGATTCGTGGAATACGAGATATAAACAGTCTGATTAAATATTTGAAATCGTTCCAACAAAAGTTTTGTTATGGGGTTCACTAGTAGTTATGAGAAAAGCGCTTTCACGAAACAGAGGAATTAAAGGCATGGCATATAACCAACAATTTTTAAATGCTCAAGCAGATTTGTAAATTTAATATTTGACACAATGTTTCAGCCATAGAACTTGTTTGTAAATTTTTACGTGTAATTTGTGTCAAATAAAATGTTTTGCACAATGAATGCTTCTACTACCTAATTAAATGTCAAACAAAACTAGTTCTTCTGGTATCTATTTCCACGACTTTGTACGCAAATACTTTTTTCCGAAAACCACATCCATTCAGTACCTTGTTTTCATTCGTAAAACCACATACCGCTATCCAAATTACAGAGCCTGTTTTCAGCAATATTCCTCTGCTTCTTCCTCATGACCTCCACGCATTGCTAACTCCACTCCGGAATGGTTGTTTTGCAAAATCCCATGAATCAAATCACAATCGAAAGGTGAAATCACACTTAATTGTAATTAATATGAATCGACAGGGACAATCATTTTGATTTGTTTGTGTAGAAACTAATTTATTTCGGTGCTCAGTGATTTGATAAATATCTTCACTGAACATTTATCGCAGTTCATGGATAGGTAATGCAGATAAAATTCAAAGCATGAAATCAAACGTGTAAAACAATCAACGCAACAAAATTGCACTTAAAAACAAATACAATCCGCTGCGTAGAATCAACAAGAGGAGTATGTTTTGTTGATTTGATTATAGAATGAATCACCAATGGCAAATACTTGCATTAATTGCACAATCGTTGTACATCGAAGAATCGAACGAGTATAGATAAATGTTGTGGTTGATAGTTTGGAAAATATAATGAATGAAAGTACACAGTGTTTGTGGTCGCGTGGGAAATACGACATTATCTATAAAGCATTTGAGTTCCTCACTGTACTAAGCATAAACCAGAATCACCTCAGCATGCGCCCACACTCCCAACTAATCGAGGCAAGGCTTTATTTTTATGCCGATATAATAGTTAATTACGTTTGCATAAATACACAGACCAAGTCCATCAGGAACATTCTTCTACTACCAGTACTAACTTGTTACATATTCATCAGTCACAACCTGCTATTAATCTAAGAAGACAAAAAAAGAAAAATCGACCAGAGATAATTAAAACTTTCAATTACTTCGCAAGCTTAATTCATTTCCATTCCAAGCGAATGTAAATGCCGGACCACAGGAGAAAAAAAAGGAATAAAATAAGCGATGCTAAAAGCTCATGCCAGGTAATCGTAGTACTTGAATGAAAAGGCCACATTAAAATGAAAAGTGTCAATTGCAGAATCAGACTCACGTAGCTAATTATGCAAATATCTCACAGATACTTAAAGACTTTGCACACACAATTCTGGTGAAAACCAACATTGTGATGAGGATCATTGCTGTGTGTGCCAATATATAGCCCACCTACGTACTTCATGATTGTGGACGAAGAGCTGATTGCGTAACATAATTGCAGAATTGATTTGATCATTGCGATGACCGTTGTTATTATTATGGTGAGCGACGATAATTACTATGAAAAATTTATCGAGAGGTGGATCAAAAAGAATAAGAGATTTAATTCATTGCATACCGTTTCAATTTCATGAAGTTGTTTGCTGGAAATAGAAGTGTTTTTTTTCAGCTGAATTTAAATTTTATTTTTTTACTATCTGGGTTAAAGACTCACTCATTAATTATTTGGATTCTTTGTTTCCATTCTGTCACATCGAAAGATTATTAACGTAGGAGACACACATTCTTAGTCTGATTGCTGGCTATTGAAGTAAATTGACAACATAATAATAATTTGCTAACACTGTTTCCGAGTTTTTATGCAAGAAACTCCAACTGTATTTTGAGTCACCAAATGTTAGTTTTCCCTCAACTAACATAGAAATATTAAGAAATTATTTCTCAATTTAAATATAATATTAATCAAACTCATTGGCAGACTTTGAATTTTCTCGCGTTGATTAAGGGGTCATTCGCCTTTGAAATTGAAAAAAAAAACACTTTTTAAAAATGTTGTTATGAAAAAACTATTATATTTAAATTCTTCACGACATTGTTAAACAGTCTCTAAAGAATATAAAAAAAAATTATATTTCATATTTAGTTTCCTTTGGCTGCTGTAGAGGGCGTCATCCAAAAGTTACTTTTCAAACGGTAGGACATATTGTGGACCTCCTGTAACAGATTTTTGAAAAATTCAAAATGGATTCTATTCTTGAGACTCAAAACTATACAATAAGCCTCTAAAACTCATACTTTTTCATATTTTGAAGTTTTTGTATGTATATTTCTGAAAAATGCGAAAAAACGGCATTTTTTGGTGGTAAGTCATCCCCGTAAAAAAGGGGGGGGGGGGGAGTATTTTTTTTTAAACTTTTAGAGGCTTATTGTTTACTATTTTCAATAAGTAATCGAATGCTTTTTAGTTTTTTAAAATCGGTCGAGCAGATTCGGAGAAAAATGTCCTACCAGTTTGAAAAAGGTAGTTTCGAGAAAAATGCGTTTAAATTTTTTTTTACCATAATTTTATTGAATAAAAGGTCGAAAACTTTTTTTTACCTTAGCTATAACTTTTTTTTCTATTACGAATTTCTTGATGAAATTTTAGGAGGCAACTTTTGAACGTATATAAAATCGAAATATGTAAAAATCTCAAAATCGATATTTTGAAAATTTCAAAGGCGAATGTCCCCTTCATTAAAAGGTTCCCTAATATATTATATTCTCATAGTATTATTTTCTCATATTCAGACAATGAGTTAGTAACAATATAACAGCAGATGATGTTCTGTTCAATGATATAGCCCCATAAAGAATCATATTTGTTATTCTCCTTCTCGCTTTATTATTAAAACTTATCAGTCTTTGGACCCACGTTGGGCGCGTGCGTAGATGCAAATTGAAAACAACATTTTGATACGTTTGCTCCATCCTCTTTTGCTCCATCCTCTTTTGAACTTAATAGCTTTAGCTACAAATTTTGTGGTTTTTTATAGCAAAGAGCACAAAAAGTCAACTACTTTTTCATTTTCAATAGACATACATTTGAAGCAAGAAAGTTTTAACAAATCTTATTGGAGGCAAATAAATAAAATTAAAGCATTTTCAAAAAAATCATAATGAATTTTGGATTTATTAATAACATTAAGTTCAACCTATTGCTTGGTTTATTGCTGTGATTTAGTAAAATCATAAACAAGCACAAATGAATACGAAACGTAAAATTCGAAATATATCGCTTGCGACAGTGTACCAAGAAATTCATATTAAACGTCTACATTTCAAGAAATAAATAGCTATTATTGATTTATTTATTTTTCATTTATTACTAGGAGCTCGTCTAATATAAACTAGTAAAACTTACATTAAACAAGATGAAAAAGATACAATCCAAGCTATCAAGGTGGATTTTTTTTAGCTAATCTCATTTTCAAAGATGCTAAACATATATTACAAACGAATCCAGCGGAAGTACTATTAAAATTTCTCTTTATGGATGAAACTGTGCTCTTTGAAGGCGTAGCTAGTCCGATAAGAAAGAACAGATAAAATTTTGATGTTTCTCATTCTGTGACCCTGTGACGGGATTCCAAAACCCTTCATAGGTATCCTGCAAAATATGCAGGATTATATGAGACTCATACTCACTAAAATACGTCATCCGCCGATCACAGGAGTCCGAGTTAGAACCACTTTCGCATTAGTTCGACTAGGCCTTGCTACTTATCAGGCGAGGTCTGTAAGGCAACACTCTCCTCCTTATGGCCACATATACTAAAACATGTACTATGACGGTATTTCTTAAACTAGCCATGCACTGATAGAGGCTCAGGAAGAAATTTGTTTCACCGTGGTCAAAACTAAGCGAAGGTTTTATGGCGCGGATCAGCCTAGTCTTCCATGCTTCCATTGTGCTCGTAGCACATTGTTTCTACCAAAGTTTAAGCGTTCGTGATCATGGTTAAACGGCTGTTTCTTATCTTTTCAATACTAAGCTATGCAGAAAGGTCTCCCTGCGCTCGTTCGCCAATAAATCGTCTGGGGTTATCCCTTCTTTGACCAACACAGCATTACCTGATACTTTACAGTATCTGCGTAGCGCTCCTAGGCGTGGAATCCTTGCCATTTTAGTTCGATACTTTGGAAATTTTAAGGTGGTGGCCCATATTTCTTCACCATACAATAACGTCGAATGAGCCATCGTCATAAGCAATTTGCGTTGATTCAGTTGCACTCAGGTTACTTTGAACCAGTGTTACGTTACCTCTTCCCAACGTTCACAAAACCCCTTATCCCCGACTGGGACACAAGGGCGGCAGTTTTCGGGCGGCTAATGCTCGCGGAAAAGGTCGTGAGTGGGCGCCACTCGCTTCAATCTCGAAAATCTGCCTTATCTCCGTCGCCCCGAAGCGAGAAGACTGCGACGGTTATAATATTCTAAACTTTGGCACACCCGCGCTAAGCGATAATTTGTTAAAAAGCAAAGGAATTACGCCAGCGTTACATCAACCAAATTACAAATTTTATTTATTTCACTTCCGTTCACTAAAACCCTGACGGCGCCGCGTTGCACAATAGATTGAATCCTAATTTAATTCTCACTAAAAAAACTGGATCTTACGTACTACTTAACTAGGAGATAGTAGAAAGCTAGATGTAGCGGAAAGTTTGGAGATATTCAAGGCTCCACGGGAGTGTCTCCTTAACAGGGATTTGGGAAACGGATATTCCCCACTGTTTAAATTGATAAGAAGAAGTACCGCAAGGGCAACCGGAGTTCATAATAACACGATAATTAACATCTCACCAACGAGCCAGGTAAGAAGGATTAACGAAACAGTTAATGAGGCTGCTAATGAGGATTTAATTAGCGCCTCACCTACCGACGATGGGGGAAATACCCAGACGGAAAGAAAACGCTTAAGGAGACTTAAAAGTTTATCTACAAATAGGACGATTAGGGACTATTTTCCTCAGTCGAAGAAACATCGCTGAAGAAGGCTATAAGTGATAGCCGAAATACTAGTATACGGATTTTTGAAAAATAAATTGGTAGAAATAAAGGAAACGAGTTCGACTTTTCATTTTATTGTATAATTTCTACCTAAACACTCGCCAAACAATTTTTTGTTTGATTATATTTGTTCATACAATTTTGCGCCTAACACGTACCTCGTAACAATCTCGATTATCACTGCCACCTGCCGCTGCCTAGCCGCGCCTCGTTTTGTAGGTACCTCCACAATAGATTTGTTGGTCGTATCGTCGCCGAAATCTCACCACAGCTTGTCTTTTCGATGTTAACCCCGTCTAACGATGTCTAGCGATCACTGGATGTGATGCGTCTTCCGTTGTGTGAAGCACAACCCGCGTAAAGAAATTCTTGCGGGCTCCAAAGCTTACTCGCCAACCTCCAATCTTCGGTCGTTTATCCCAGATTCGCCCACTGTGATCTTCAGTCTCCTGATCGTGTAACCTTTACCCAGTCTCGGTCTCGGCCAGAAAAAGAAAAGATTGAAGTTTTAGTTGACTAATTTTTCGCAAGGCACCTCTGTGTCTCACCTCAGTCTCCACCAGAAAGAACGAAGCATTGTTCCTCCATCAACCATCATGCCTCGGTTGGTGTTTAATCTACCGCTTCAGCGGGATTTACCTCTGACCCGTTCTTCCAGCTTTGTGCATTCTTGCACACGGGTGCATTGGTCAATTGTACTTGGGGATGACCTTTCATACTTTCTTTTCCCGGGTCTTTCGCTGCTGAGTCGTTTAGCTGACCGACCGCAGCCTTTCGGTTCTTTCCAGTCGGCTGGAATTAACGATGTTTTCAACCGCTTGGCGGCGTTCCTGTCGCCGATCATCGGTTTGTTTTGACGTTTCAGGAACATGGCAACAAACATGTTCAGGTGCGGCGGTATTTTCTGGAATTTAATGTACAGTCCATTTGGTGTATGGCGAATTCGAGTAAATTCTTCGGTTGAATGACGTTTGCCTGTCACTTCGCGACGTGCGTGGTGTAGGTGCCCTCACCAAATACTCGGTTTGTTCATAGTTCGTGCTGTGTTTCTTGGTTAGTCGCGGCGGAGCCGGTATCTTTCATTCGCTTTTTGAACCAGTGGGTTGACTCATTTCTGGACCAAGTCATCGGCGTTCGTTGGATATGCATCGCCGGCGATGGCCTGGTCTGGCGAGGGGCAACTTTCTCCATCGTTGGCAGCTGTATATCTAAACCTACTCGTTTACATTTACATTTCTATAATCCAAACCTACTCATTTACATTTACATTTCTGTAATCCAAACCTACTCATTTACATTTACATTTCTGTAATCCAAACCTACTCATTTACATTTACATATAACAATTCTTCCATTCTTTCATTCGTATTTACTTTTGTTCTCTTTTTAGGCTAAAATCTATCGCTGGCGTAACATCACCCCCATCCCCAGAGAATTACGGAGTGATTCTCGACAATTAATACCCGAACACTTCGCGAGTTCCGATACCACGTCGCGCCGTTCCTCAGCGGAGCCGCCTTGAATCTGACTTTGATTTTACCAACAAAGATCTTAGCATTCACAATCATACTTGTTAACACCTCGTTAGATATATTAGGTAATTCTTTTTGCGTTACGACCTAAATGTATCCTAAATTTATATCCTTCGTATGTTAAACCTATTTGAATAATATCGCCTAATTGAACTTGCTAAGTTCCCCATCACCAACTATATCTACGTCAATCCACAACTAATTCAACCCGCCACCGTAGTATGCTCGAACTATTAATAATTTTTTTTTTTTTTTTTATGTTTGTAGCCCACCACCGTTAGCTCTATTATTATTATTACTCATTCTATTATTGTCCTTCCTGGACTTAGGGTATGGTCGTAACGCCTACCATGCAACATGCTTATTATCTATAACCACCACCTCTTAGTCCTAACTACATATGTATTTCCTCCACGTTTCCCGCATTGACAAAAAGAATAATTTGTGGGTATGTCGCACATCTTCCCGTCCTTCTTTCTAACTTAAGATCATCTTCGTATTTCTTTATTCCACGTACCGTTTTAAATCTTTCGTATGCCATGTTCCCGCATTTTTACCCTGGCGGTCCACTAGTTGGTAGGTCCATCCGGAGACTTGCTTTTGTATCCAAAAGGGTCCAACATACTCAGGTGCCAGTTTTGCGGAATAAAACTTCGCCGCATCTGAGAGAGTGTAATTCTTCCGCCAAACGGCCTCTCCCTCTCCATACCCCACGTCCCGTTTCCGTAAATTATATTTTTGGGCACTCTGTCGAACTGCGGCTCTCATTCGCTCTCGCACGTCCACTCGTACCCTCTCAAGCTCCACGGCTCTGGCTTCTGGATCTAAACTTTCCTGCCTCACTTCCGGCCGTTCTTTATCTTCGTGATAAGTCACCATTTCTCGCCCAAAGTTAAAGAAGTAAGGAGTGACTTGTGCAACTTCGTGCTTATAGGTACGCAAGGCGCACGCGATTTTTGCCAGATCCTGATCCCACAGCCGATGGTTCTCCGTGACGTATGATCGCAACATTCGCTTAATATCCTGATTTTTGCGCTCCGCAGGATTAGCTTGCGGATGATATAAAGCCGTGTACTTGATTTTAGTACCATACTTTGCGGTCATATCCTGGAGATGCTTCCCTCTAAACTGGACCCCGTTATCACAGACGAGCCACCGGGGTGCTCCAAACAATAGGAACACTTGGTCCTCGAGCACTCTGGTAACCGCGGAGGCCGTCGCCTGCCGTAAAGGGTACAGTAGGGTGAACTTACTCACGTAGTCAAGAACGGTTAAAATGTAATTGTGCCCCTGACTAGTTCGTGGCAGAGGCCCCACCAGGTCTACACAAACCATTTCCCAAGGTTGCTGCGCCTCTCCACTTCGAGAGACCATGAACCCAGCCGAAGCTCGTCTCTCCACTTTACTAGCTTGGCACACCTTACACCTCCTCACGTAAGTGGTGACATCTGCCGCCATCTTCGGCCAATAATACTTTGCCCCCACCCGTCCTAACGTGCGACTAGCCCCCATATGTCCGGCTACTGGGTCGTCATGGCAACGATGCAGGATTTCTTTCCGCTCTGCCCTAGGTATTACCCTCTTCCAAGCCTCCGCTCCTTCTAGCTCAGGATAACGCCCCGGTAAATGCTTCCACAAAGATTCTCCGGCCACGCGCCAATCCGCGTAACGCTCCGGTGCCCCTAGCACTTTGCCCCTCATGGTTTCAAACCACTTGTCGCCTTCACAGGTGATGGCTGCTACCTCTCCGTCTGGCAGCATGCGCGAGAGAGCGTCAGGGACTAGATGGTCCTTACCCTTCCTGTGAATGATATCAAAACTATATTGTTGGAGACGCACGGCCCACCTTGCCAAACGCCCCGTCGGATCTTTCAGATTGTGGAGCCAAACCAAGGAATAGTGGTCAGTAACCACTGAGAACTTCGATCCCTCCACATACGGCCTCAGTTTCTCGATGGCCCATAAAACCGCAAGGCACTCTTTCTCGGTTGTGGAGTATTTGCGTTCCGTTTTGGTCAAGGATCTGCTAAGATAGCATATGACCTTCTCCCCATCCGGGTGGCTCTGCGAAAGCACTGCTCCCAGCCCTCGGTCTGACGCGTCAGTCTGGATGCAGAAGGGCAAACGATAATCTGGACACGTTAATATCGGTGCGGTGGCCAACTTCATTTTTGCCTGCGTGAAAGCATCCTGGCATTCTTGGGTCCACAAGAATTTTTGATGTTTCTTTAATAGATTGGTTAGTGGCGACAACATTGTGGCGAAAGCTGGTATAAAGCGCCGGTACCAGGACACCATTCCTAAAAATTGTCTCACTCCCTTCACGGTGGTAGGAGGAGGGATATCCAGCACGCATTTAACTTTGTCGGGGTCCACATTCAGGCCTTTTTCGTCCACCACGTAACCCAGGTATTTAAGTTGTGCTCGACAGAATTCGCATTTATCACGGGACACCCGCAACCCCGCCTTCCTGAGACGCTCGAAAACCTCTCGCAGAACTTCCACATGCGTTGGGAAATCCTGGGTCACTACAATAATATCGTCCAGATAAGTAAAAACGTACGGCTCCAAATCAGGACCCAAAACTTGGTCAATTAGCCTCTGCCAAGTCGCAGGGGCGTTCTGCAGCCCAAATGGCATTCTTCTAAATTGAAACAGCCCGCGATGTGGCACCGTAAAAGCTGTAAATTTTTTTGAGTTTTCCGCCATAGGCACTTGCCAATAAGCTGATTTGATGTCTAAGGAGGACAGATACTTGGCTTCTCGTAGTTTGTCCAGCGTGGCTGACACGTAGGGGATGGGATAGGCGTCGTGCTCCGTGACCCGATTTAGTTTACGGTAATCCACACAAAATCGATAGGAGCCGTCCTTCTTTTTCACCAACAATATGGGCGATGCCCAGGGACTGACAGATCGCTCCACTATTCCCTGAGCTAGCATATCGTTCAGCTCGGCGTCGATATGCTGTTGGACCGCAGGCGAAACCGGGTAGTAGCGTTGCTTTATTGGCGGCGAGTCTGTCCTGATGACATGTTCCACCCGAGTGGTACAGCCGACCCCTTCCCCCATTAGGTTGAACTCCTCAGTCAACATTTGGTCGAGCGCCGCTTGTTCTGCCCCCGACAGTCGACTGCGTGCCCTGAGCTGTTCCTCTTGCTCCCCCTGTAGAGCGCTCACAAAATCCCAAGTATTCTCACTCACCTTCAACACTACTTCGAACCGTTTGGCGAAGTCCACTCCCAGAATTAGAGTCAACGGCAAAGAAGGGACCACCAACACCCGCAACCACTCCAGCTTCTCCCTTAGCTTAAACGGAATCACCGCTGTCCCGATGATGGGACATCCTTGGTCATTGGCCAACCGTATTGTCCGCTGGTTGGTAGCCAGGAGCTCCACTCCCAACTCCGTCAGCGCTTGCCAGCCCTCTCCACCCACTACCGTATTGGAAGCGCCAGAATCTAATAGCCCCAGGAATTTACGTCCCATAACATCCACCTCGAGGTGTGGCCTCTCATCTCCTTGCTTCTGATCCAATACGTAGCTTAGTTGCGCGGCCCTTTCCGTCTTGCTCAGTGTGTCCAGACTGCCGCCTACTGGACACCGTGCCCGTTTCCCGAAGATTGAGGTGGTCCACTCCTGCTTCCGGAGTCTCTGAGTGGTGGCCCCCCATTACGACTCGGTCTTCCCCGACAGTTTGGGCAATTAATTTTCCTCACGCCTACCCGACCACAGCCGAAACACTTAGGAGGGTCAGGGCAGTTCCGGGAAGTGTGCCCATTCCGTCGGCAATTCCAACACTGAACATCATTGCCGGAGATAGTCGCTATATTCACCCTGTCTGCACACTCTACGTACGCCAGATCCGGTTCCAACAACCGTTGAGATTTGCGAGTAGGCGGTGGTAAATAGGCCTCTACAGCGACTCTCGTTGCTTCTAGTGAACGACCCACTCGGATAAGATCGGCAATGGTCCGTACTGGGGTTAATGCCAGTTGTGTCTGGTAAAAAGGAGCGATGTTTCTCCTAAGGATCTTCAACTTCTCCTCTTCCGAACACGGGATCGCACGGCGTCTAAATAGCCCCTCCATCACCGAGACGTATACTCCTATGGTTTCTTCTGGCCCTTGTGTGCGTCTCGTGATCTCTCCGAGCAAGCGATCGTCGTAATCCGGTGGCAAGAATTCAGCGCGCATTTCCTGGATGAGTTCCTGCCACGAACTTACCCTGGATCGATTTGCCCGAAACCAAACTAACGCCTTCCCCTCAAAAATCTCCACTGCCGACTGAAACAACTGCCCGGTGGTAACTCCCCTTGCTATCCGCAGCTCTTCCACACGCTCGAGGAAAGCACTGAGCGACCCCGAGTCCCCACTATAACGCAAACCCTATTTTGCCACCTCTTGCCCTTTTGCCAGCAGCGGTACCATTCTGGGTGTCGAAGTCGAAGGGTCGCTAGGGATTTCTAATTCGGGAATGGGCTCCACAGCCCCACCAACATTCAGTTCCAACTCTCGGCCTGGCGTCGACTCCCGCTCGCTGTTGTGGGTGTCTCCTGGTGCAATGGCTAGCCCTGCCTCCTCCTCATTCTCCTCCTCACCTTCGGCCTTCACTAGCAACTCGCCCATGGCCATAATCAACCGAGTCCGGAGTTTACTGGCCTCCTCCCCCATCTCCTCGTTGTCGTGCTGCGCATTCTTCAACCTTCGAATCCCGAACTCGATCTTAGTTTTGATTTTAAAGAATTCCGACGACTGCGGCCCCCCCTGAAAACCTGAAATCAACGTCTGGACCTCGAGAAGTTTCCCCTCTACGGCCTCCAAGTCCTCCTTGAGAGTGAAAGGGTATTCCCTCACGGAAATCAGAGAAGTATCCATCGAAGCCTCCGCTCTCATGGCCACTCGAAGCGTCTTTCTCATCGTTTCCACCGTTCCAGTCGGCTGACCCCGGATCTCCAGCTCATAGGCAAGCTCATCTTTACTGAGCCGATCCACCAATATTTTTGTTGCCTGACCCATTTAGATGCGATTGCGCAACCCTGAGGTTGAAACTAAAGACGTACTACTCTCTCCTTTACTACACACCACACTTCGCTGCAATCTATCCGAATAAGTCCAAAACTGTTCCTACTGTACCACGTTCCCGTGAGAAACCCCCAAGGGCCGAAAGGTTTGAATTGCTGACTGCGCGAGGCACCACACAAAGCTAGGCAGTCACTCCAAAACTCCACTTTGCTCACACACCACCACAGGTCACTTATCGACTCCCGATAAGCTGACTCTTTTCCTATTTCACGGCTCACCAATTACTTACACTCGGCCGTCCCCTTGCTCTGAAATAGTAGCCCACCGGAAGATACCACTCCGGCCAATGAAACCCTGTTCAACTCGGTAGTTACTAGACTTATACCAAAAAAGACAACTAATTTACCATGAAAATGGAGCGAACGTGAGCGCGTAGACGCAAGATTTGGGGAGTTTTCTTCGTGGTTTACTTGGCGTATTCAACAACGGATAAGAAAATTTCCACGGATAGCGACACTCGACAAGTTAAATTAGATCGCAAACTGCTAGTGGCTTCAAATCCCCATCAAAGATCCCAATTGGAAATTTTACAACAAGAGAGCACAAATTTTACAACAAGACCACGAGAGCACTCAACCCCCGGTCTCGATTTATCAACGCGACACTCTGAAATCTTCACCAATGTGGAGTTTAACACAAGTTATTTTTTTTCCTTTTAAAAAAAAGTTTTACATCAACACAGCAGCACACAGCATATTCACCACACGATCTATCACTCACACACAGCCTAGTCTTTTGTAGGTAGAACCAAAGGTTTTAATATACAATATGCTGAAAATTTTATTTAAAAATATATATAAAGACCCGGAAAGTAAGATTCAAATCAATTTCCACATGCACGTGATTGTATTTTTGAGCTTGGCTCACTAGATAAATAGGCTTCTGCCTATGATCATATGCAACTGTTTTCCGAATTTGTATCTTTAAGCGGTATCTTTCTATCTGTATCTTTGTACCGTTTTTTTACGGTAATTCTAATTTTCCCCGTTCACGTGCTTTGATCAAAACAAATAACTAATTTTAACCGAGTTTGGAACCACGTGTTAACCAAAAGTGATCGCTTCTTATAATCGAATTCGAGAACCGCTTTTTAACTGTAATTAAGGGCCCCACGTTGGGCGCCAATTTGTTACGTTACCTCTTCCCAACGTTCACAAAACCCCTTATCCCCGACTGGGACACAAGGGCGGCAGTTTTCGGGCGGCTAATGCTCGCGGAAAAGGTCGTGAGTGGGTGCCACTCGCTTCAATCTCGAAAATCTGCCTTATCTCCGTCGCCCCGAAGCGAGAAGACTGCGACGGTTATAATATTCTAAACTTTGGCACACCCGCGCTAAGCGATAATTTGTTAAAAAGCAAAGGAATTACGCCAGCGTTACATCAACCAAATTACAAATTTTATTTATTTCACTTCCGTTCACTAAAACCCTGACGGCGCCGCGTTGCACAATAGATTGAATCCTAATTTAATTCTCACTAAAAAAACTGGATCTTACGTACTACTTAACTACAATTTTGCACCTAACACGTACCTCGTAACAATCTCGATTATCACTGCCACCTGCCGCTGCCTAGCCGCGCCTCGTTTTGTAGGTACCTCCACAATAGATTTGTTGGTCGTATCGTCGCCGAAATCTCACCACAGCTTGTCTTTTCGATGTTAACCCCGTCTAACGATGTCTAGCGATCACTGGATGTGATGCGTCTTCCGTTGTGTGAAGCACAACCCGCGTAAAGAAATTCTTGCGGGCTCCAAAGCTTACTCGCCAACCTCCAATCTTCGGTCGTTTATCCCAGATTCGCCCACTGTGATCTTCAGTCTCCTGATCGTGTAACCTTTACCCAGTCTCGGTCTCGGCCAGAAAAAGAAAAGATTGAAGTTTTAGTTGACTAATTTTTCGCAAGGCACCTCTGTGTCTCACCTCAGTCTCCACCAGAAAGAACGAAGCATTGTTCCTCCATCAACCATCATGCCTCGGTTGGTGTTTAATCTACCGCTTCAGCGGGATTTACCTCTGACCCGTTCTTCCAGCTTTGTGCATTCTTGCACACGGGTGCATTGGTCAATTGTACTTGGGGATGACCTTTCATACTTTCTTTTCCCGGGTCTTTCGCTGCTGAGTCGTTTAGCTGACCGACCGCAGCCTTTCGGTTCTTTCCAGTCGGCTGGAATTAACGATGTTTTCAACCGCTTGGCGGCGTTCCTGTCGCCGATCATCGGTTTGTTTTGACGTTTCAGGAACATGGCAACAAACATGTTCAGGTGCGGCGGTATTTTCTGGAATTTAATGTACAGTCCATTTGGTGTATGGCGAATTCGAGTAAATTCTTCGGTTGAATGACGTTTGCCTGTCACTTCGCGACGTGCGTGGTGTAGGTGCCCTCACCAAATACTCGGTTTGTTCATAGTTCGTGCTGTGTTTCTTGGTTAGTCGCGGCGGAGCCGGTATCTTTCATTCGCTTTTTGAACCAGTGGGTTGACTCATTTCTGGACCAAGTCATCGGCGTTCGTTGGATATGCATCGCCGGCGATGGCCTGGTCTGGCGAGGGGCAACTTTCTCCATCGTTGGCAGCTGTATATCTAAACCTACTCGTTTACATTTACATTTCTATAATCCAAACCTACTCATTTACATTTACATTTCTGTAATCCAAACCTACTCATTTACATTTACATTTCTGTAATCCAAACCTACTCATTTACATTTACATATAACAATTCTTCCATTCTTTCATTCGTATTTACTTTTGTTCTCTTTTTAGGCTAAAATCTATCGCTGGCGTAACACCAGTTGCTTTGAAGCCAGTGTAATTAGCAGATAATAAGTGGGAAACGTGTCAATGAAAGAACGTTTGATTGTGATGCAAATTACTAATATATTGAAGATTGCCGTTAGTTTTCATTCAATTAATGATATTTGCGACATTGATTCGAGTTTTCAACTTGAGGAAATGTTCCAAAAATTTGAGGAAATATTTTATGAGTTTGCAAATTTGAAACAAGTTTGCAAGGTGTGCGAAATACATGTACTACCTAGATCCAATGATATTTGGGTACTGGGGATGGTTAGGTCGTAGATAGCACTTATTGTTGAATGGCCATTACGGAACTCATCTTGATTTTTCGAAAGGCTACCGGCCCTTCGTATTGCTGACTGTAGTCGTGGCTTTAATAAACCTTTCACGAGTTTTTCCACCAAATCAAATATACAGAGAGGTATGTATGTAGATGGTGTGCTATGGTCTCTCTTTTCCTTCGGGATCAAAGCAAGATGTGCCTCTTCTCGGCGTGGAAAGACACCAACCAACAAAATCGCAGTATGCATTTGCGGCAACCTTGCTGGTTGATGCTCCACCACAGTTTTAAGCACTTCAGCTAGAATGCTGTTGGACCCAGGAGCCTTTTGCTTTTCGATTTTCAGAGCTGCACAATAAAGTTCCTTCAGATTGAACAAAGTAATATTTGCCTGACAGACCATGAACGCGTTTTCTACTCCCGTGTGAAACGCTGATAACAGCGAGCCCGCGATGTGCTTCAGTCTCAGAAAAGAGAGATTTAAGAAAATGAGACAAGCGTATACATATCCGAAAAAATAATCTATCAATACAACAAATCGAGAAAATTACTACCTCAAATATTCCCTTTGGTTTCTCCGCTACGTAAGTTCTACGAGTTTTTGGCTGTAACTTATAAATTTCGCGTACACATGGTCTACTATCTCTATCTCAATCTTCCTGTTCGCGGACGAAAAGTCTGTCAAATTTGCCCATTGTGCCCATAGTTCTAATTCACTACTACTAAAGCTCTGATTCAGAGAAATTGCTTTAATTCTCACTGCTGTTTTCATTTCCACATATATCTCTCTTTTGAGGTTTCACTGTATCCACCTTCATGAGTAGACCCGGACTCATTTGACCAAACCTATCAGAACATAGTTTGTAGTGGGACCAGGTTCACTTCACCATAAAGCGATTGCCTTATTTGTTTTTTCCTTTGCGGTAGCTTGCGATGCATTTGTTGCATCGCTAGATTGCTGAGCACTATGCCTGCACTCTAGAGCTCTTTACCTCAGTTTTGCTATATCTTCGGCTCATCAATAAGTTTGTTAGTGGACCGTGTCTCCGGCGTGGCTTCGAGACGTCGCTCGCTTGCTTGATTTCCTCTATGGTTAAGTTTATCAGCGAATTGACCCTGTCACTTAGCTTGCTGCCCTCGTCAGCAAAGCTATCGGGAAGCAGTTCCTAATGTTACACTTGGTGTTGATGCTAAATAGGCTTCACAGATGTTCGGAGTATATACGCTCTGTGAGGAGCTTTGCAGCAAAGATGGTTTTGAAATTTGCTCGTCTATTTCAAAATGCCAAATAACCTAAAATGGTTAATGTGAAGAAGTAAACGTAAATGATCTGGCCGAGTAAGCTCAAGTTAACAAAACCGTAGAAACCAACTTTTGTGTGAACTTAATACAGTCGATATAGACTTGTTGACAAGGTGGCCAAACTCTACAGGCAAACTCAAGTATCGGTCTAACTAAAGCACAAAATAGTATCTGAGCTAGATGTACGTCATGAAACTCTTTAAATTACCTCCTCGCGCTAATGTGATCAGCGCAAGTGAGATATCTATTTAAAGGAACTTCTAAATCGAGTATTTTGGCAGAATATTACGCGATTACGAAACCCTTGTCGTTATTATCGACTTTTTCTTCAATCCAGGCCTGACTCTCTTGCTTCGTGGTGCAAAATAAACAAGCTTTTGCTTAAGATTGATAAGTGCCAAATTATAAGTCTTAGTCGTAAACGCACGGTTACGCAGAATACCTACGCTTCTGGCAACAACTTATTTACTCGCGTTGATAGCGTTGTTGATCTCAACGTTGTCTTAGATGGGAAACTTCCTTTCACCTTGCATTACGACAAAATTCTTTACCGTGCGAATAAGCAGCTCGTTTTTATTAAACGATGAGCCAAGGAATTTAAAAACTTGTAGGCCATAAGATCATTATACACTGCACTTGTACGCTCTCTTCTTGAATACGCCTATATTATCTGGAACCCAGCCTTTGAAATCCACAGTAACAGACTCGAGTCTATTCAAAAACAATTTTTACTTTTCGCCCTAAGAGAACTGCACAACATTTACCACTTCGAAAATTTACCCCCTATGAGTATAGACTGGGCCATTTAAAATTAACTTCACTTGCATCCAGAACAATGATGATATTGGCCTACTTTGCATATGACGTCATTAGAGGCGTTATTAGAAGTGAATTCCTGAATAGTAAATTTGTGATAAATATCCCCGTAAGATTCACTAGGTCCAAGCGTTTGGTAAACGAATATCCACATTCCACCATATATAGCCAATGAGCCCGCAAATAGATGTTGCAGGATTTTCAATAGCTTTAGCAGCCTTTATTCCCCAACGATTTGCAAACTATCCTTCAAATCTTGCCTTATCCAAGCCATGTGTACACCGACATTTTTAAGGTTTTTTTTTTGTTCAAATTATTGTTTTTAATTGCTATTCAATTATTTTTATTTTATTCATTATCCAGTTCAAACTTATTAATTTACTCAGTTAGTTATTTATTTATGCGCTGTACCTTACATTTATTTTACTATTAGTGTTTTCATTTGTTATTTTTCTTCTTCTTGTTTTATATATATAAATATATATATATATATATATATATATATATATATATATATATATATATATATATATATATATATATATATATATATATATATATATATATATATATTTATATATATATATATATATATATATATATATATATATATATATATATATATATATATATATATATATATATATATATATATATATATATATATATATATATGAAAATAAATAGCTAAGATTCTAAATAACTTCTTTGAGGAACACCCGATATGACTTCAATTTCTAATGTCAGGATGTCACGGAAAGAGGAAAGATACAAATATGCCATTTCAAATGAGAAGCTATTCAGGTAATAAATAGCTATGGAAAGCAATATGGAATGAACCAGCTTGTCAAAAGCCTTCGCGATGTCCGTATAAATACAGTCTACCTGAAGATCTGCCTCGATAGATGCAATAACGGTTTTAGAGAGCTCTAGCCGGTTGATATTTGTAACTAAGCTTTTCATGAAACCATGTTGAAAATGAGATAAGATTGATATTTAATCAAGTTAACGAAAACCGTTATAAAGCAACCAGGGAAACGGAGAAAATATTTTCGATTACATGTAAGTTATCACCACAAAAGCATGATTATGTTTCAATAATCAGCAAGATCATTTACTTGCTATGAACCTAATTAAATCAACTACTTAACCAGATTCAGCCATGCTTGACATTATCACTAAACCATTCTGGTACATTCGCAGTCGTCTTATGTTATCTTCTCTGACACATGCCCACATCCCTCAAGTACTTCATCGTCTTTCGCATGTTAGTTTTATCCTAATCAATCTGACACTTAATCACAACTAATTAATCGATCCACTACTCAGTGTTACTCGATTTCGAAAGTGATTTTTATCCATGAACTTGTTACACGCTTCAAGTGTTTTATAATTGAAAAAATACCTCCTCAGCAGTTCTGTCCCAGCTTTTGTTAAAACGAGATATACACGTGCACATGCTTGTATTAATGACCAGTTCGCATTTAAATCGCTTCAAAAGAACAGCGTGTGGTCTTATATAATTTGCGATCAGGAGGTCAGATAATGTTAATTATACTACCATTGAGATGTTTTTTCATCTTATTTCCATTCTAAATCATTACTAATCACGATTCAAGTGATGTTGTGCGGCATATAAGAAAAAGAATCGAAATTGCTTATGAAAAATGCATATGATTATAAATGTATAAGAAAACATAAAGATATTTCAAGTCACGCGAAACAAAAGAATGGAAATGACTGTGAACACTTCCATTCATTGTTCTTCTAATGAAGTCGTTAAGAGAGTACATACATATATTTATTAGATTCATCTGCCGGTGAATGTCGGTAATGACTGTTTAACATGACTTTGATTATTGTCAAATGTGTGAAAATTACAAAGGATATTATTGTTAGGAGAAAACTTAATAAATAAGTACTTTTTTCGTAAGTAAATTTGAATTTATATATTAAGTCTGATATAAATATAATCCTTTTATAATTTTGTGATTATCACATATCTTATTTATTTAATAATTATATTCTTTTGAAGATATATATTTACATATTTTTGCAGGTTTTACACTCTTTTATTATTTGAAACATTGGTTAAATTTGAACCCTGGGATAGAAATATCAATAAGTTGATAGGCAGCTGATTTTGACAGGTAAAAGCTATTCAAAATCTAGTAAAAGTATTTAGCTGGTTTGACAGTCCAAAATCTACTGGCTCTGATGGGACCAGTGCTGTGAGGTTTCCGTGGCCGAAATTCCCTCGAATATGCTCGTTTTTCCCACAGTGCATGATGAGAATTCCCACGATTTTTCCCATGGACAATGTGTGAGCTATTTGTGACAGTTTTGTATTTATTTACCGAAATCCCGCTAATTCCAAGACTTATAGAATAAAAAACAGCAGTTTAAAATTTTTTATATGCATATGTATATATTTGTTTCAAAACAATAGAAAAAAACATATATTTATTTAAGCAAAAACCCCATTTCATAGCTCAATATAAAATGCGTTGAATGAATGTATGAACCCTAAAAGTGCGGATCATGCTACTGCCAATTTGACCTTCGGAGGTGAAACTTTCTGGCCGGGGAACATCAATCTAAATTCTACTAAATATTCTCATAATATGAATAACCGGGTGGTATCTGCAACTACAAACATACATTTTCCGAAGTTCAAAAAAATATTTTAATATTTGGTCTTTGAGCGGAACAAATTTTATGGTTTTCAGAATGTTTTGCTCTAATTTTCCTGCATCCACGTATTATTTTATAAATTCACCATATAACCAAATATTACAGAGCGAGAAATATTTTTCACACTACATATTATTAGTACCCTAAAAAACTATTCGCTTGAAACATTTTATTGTGAGATATCTTTGAAACAAAAATGTTATTTTTCAGCTTTAAAGTTGTATGCAAATGCTTCTAGGCTGGTAGACGCTGAAAAAAAGGTCGGATTATCCTCGAAATATCAATATCTCTCAAAGAATTGAAATATACCTAGCATCTAAGGGAAATTAAATTTTAAGAATATTAAATTTAATATTTGGTCTTAATTCAATTTTTGGTGCCGTGAGTTAAATTGTTTGTTGAAAATCGCTAATCCGATGGCTTGTCAAGCGGTTCTAGTTCATTTCATCCTAGGTTTTAACTGAAATGTAAGGATACAGAAGGAAATGTCAATTTCGCCTGGATAGTTTAAATTATTTCTTAAATATATATGATGAAAATTTGACGGAAGAGTTTGATTTCATTTAACCCATTTCTCCCACGATTTTGTTCTACCAGCAGCAATTTCTCCCTTTTTCCTTTTTGCAAGCTTTAGAAGTCGAAAGTTTCCACAAAATGGGACAAATCCCACAATCTCACAACACTGGATGGTACTTTTCTTCATTTTCTCATGCGCTTACCTCTTTACTCATATTAAACTAGGGCTTAAATTTTTTTTTTCAATTTTAAACTTTTTCACTTACCCTCCTAATCATGATATGAATTTCAATTTGATTTGATTGCCAAATCGTTTGTTTTCACGCACTCATATTTTTGTTGTTGAAATTCTAGATAATTTAGTGGAGGTTTACCCTTCTTGTGCGATGAGGATCTTTGAAAATTTGAAACTGATATCACTCTATCATCAAATTTATATATCGTTTGCTTCTTTGTTTTTCATAACAGCGGAAATTTGTCCAGAGCTTCGATAATTTGAAGGTTTGTCTCACGTGACAAATAAAGCTACAATGTTGCTTGCGTATTCATCGAAAATTGTATGTTTCTATTCCTAGAAAACATTACAAAACAAAAAAAAAACAAAAGTTTCCTTGTATGTGTTTCACTCCACAATCATTTTTTCTAGTAGTTGATGCACCCGCTGATGTGGAAATGTTTCTCATTGCATAAAGGCGCGTATACATACAGCCAACGAACGGCCAATGATAGTTGGTTCAACTCGTTGATTCTCAACAATTGGCGTTGACCACAAAAGAATCGATTGGAGCCTATGTCTTGGGACCGAACCGTTGGATGTGGTCCGGGTTTAGCTATTGTCGAACAACCGTCCACACTAGAACGAAGTCCCAAGGCCAATACATCGCCAACTCTTTGATGTTACCACTGGCAGAGCGAACGGCAACCAAAGCCAACGCCAAGGTTGGTTCTTAGTACACACTAAGCCAACCCGGGCCAACGAATGTCTTAGCCGTTGGCCTTGGCCCTATGAGTACGAAGCTTAAGAACACAATTATGCGACGAAGTTGAAAGGTAAGCATATTTTCGCGACATGATCGTTGCGTTTCAGAATCTTGTGTTGACATCTCGTAGTCCACAACCATTTTAGATGAATGCAAATGACGTTCATTATCGAGAGAACCTCTTGAACTGCCAAGAGAAACTGCTTTTTTTCGAAAAGATTGTTTGGCATATTGCCGTATTGTTTTTGGGACGCGCGACGTTTCTCTGTTTTCCTTTTTTTTTATCGAAGACACATTTTCTGTTGTTTTCAATGTATTTGCCCAAATTAAAATTAATTTCCAGTCAGGATCATAGCTGCGGGGGAAATTGCTACCTGTAAACGGAAAGAAAGCTGCGCGAAATGTATCAAGTGATCGATTAAAAAAACAGGCCCGACCGCAACAGGAAAGTTCTCCCACAGCCCACCGCATTAATATAACTGAACGCTACAGCAACATAGATCTCTCATCTTTTCGTATAGCTTCCTTGCTTGCTTTCTCCCTTCAAACTTTTGGACCGTTATAGAACCCATTACAGATCATATTCGAAGATTTTCATTGACAAGGCTGTTATCTACTTCTGCGTTGTTTGGGGTACATTTACCACCGTACATTGTGAGGAAATACGAAGGTCTGTAACAATCTTAAACGACGTTGAATTTGAAGAAAAAACAGTGTGTGAACGATCGTTGCACACATTCGATGGCTTCTCCAGGACACAACAAATTTAAATGAAGTAGAAACGAGTATATTGACGTGTGTCAACAAACAGTTCGGCATTTGGTAGCGCTTCGCCATAGTTAGTTAATCAAAGCTTTGACACTTGTTGACAACACACTTGTCTGCTGTGGGCTCCGAGTTTTATTTTGAATTTCTGTGCTCCACCCGTCGCTTTAATCGCACACATAGTTCCGGAGGCTATCCGTGTTTCTCCTACGCGCCGCCGTCTCGTGATTTTGTGCGATAGTTGGTGCCGTTCTTCAATTTCTTGCGCCGAGATCTTCAATTTTGCTTTTTTACCGCTTCTCCTTGAGCTTTGCGTGTCATTAATTTTTCCATCCATGTGAAGTGCGCCTGTGCTATTTTTGAGTGATTTTCGACATTTTTTTGACATTTTTGACATTTTGATATCGCTTCCTAAAGCTTTGCGTGTCATTTTCCAAGTGAAGTGCGCCTGTGCTATTTTCGAGTGATTTTTAACATTTTTTGACATTTTTGACAGAAAGTGTGTGCGCTTCAACATTTTTTGGGTGTCTTTAACTTTTCTACGTGGAGTGAAGTGATTTTTGACACTTTTGTCATTTTTGACATTTTCTTTTTTTTTATGTCACACACACAGTGTGCGCCTCAACTTTTCTACTTTTTGGCCCTGTTAACTTTGCTTACACGTTTGACCAAATCACTATGTCTTTCTGCACAGCTGCAAAGTGTGCTGATAAGGCAAATAAATCGCCTTATGTGATGTGTGCGGGTTTTTGCGGGCTTTCATTTCATTCGAAATGTGTTGGAGTGAATGCCCATGTCGCAGATGCTGTCCGATAAACCTCATCTAGTGTATATTGGTTTTGCTCCCGTTGTAAAGCCAACTCCATGGTATCATTTGTTAACTGCTTAAAGTCAACCAAATGTGTAGTTGACAAACTTTTCAAAGAATTTTCCTGTCTGGGCTCAAAACTTGAGAGTGTCTGTGGTGATATAAATACACTCTTGTCAGTTGCTAGGACTGAGCAACCTTCTGGCTCTCAACCTGCACCTGCCGATGATCAGCTTCACCAGGAAGATTGCCCAGCTGTTCAACATCAACAAATATCTTTCAACACTCAACTGCTGCCTCCGCTATCTCCTGCAGCTACTTCACCTCAGAGCTCTGGGGTGATACAGCCTTGCAGCCTTCAAATCCAAAGTCAAGCTCAGCGCGATGCATCTCAGATGCTCACACGCGGCCAGCGTGCTAACCTACAGCTGCAACTTCACCAACAGCATGAACAATCATTGCAGCAACAACGTCAACCGCAACAACAAAATCCTCTACAGCAACAACAACAACAACAAAACCAGATACAACAGCACGCTCTCGTGACCGTGAGCGAACCTTTGGTGAATTTTGTTGCTGACAGGATGAGCCTTTCAACTCCTGCTGCATCATCTCCTGCGGTAACCCAGACGTCTTATGCTGATGTACTCAATCAGCCTGGACCATCTAGAGGACTACCTGAGCCCCATACATCACTCCCTTGCTTGGAAGTAATGGTCCCACCCTGAAAGTCTTCGTATCACGTTTCGCTTACAGAACTACTGCCGACGAAGTCTTAGCATACATTAAAGCTAAGCTCGGATACACTCCTTCGTTGCTAATGTGTAGGAAACTCACTCGTGACAACCTCAATCACCAGCTGATATCTTCTTTCTGCATCACTGTCGCATCCGGAACCTCTGATTTGCTGAAGAAACATTTCTGGCCCGCTGGTGTTTTTGTCAAAGAATTCGTAAAAACAACCTCTGGAAATTTTCATCGAAAACCGGCGACAAAAAATCGTACTTAGAGCGTAAGGTTAACCTTAAAGTTTACTACCAAAACGTTCGGGGGTTGAGGACCAAAACCAATGAGCTTAAAATTTCCTCAACTATCGGGTCTGACGACATACTATGCTTAACCGAAACCTGGCTGACAGGAGATATATTTAATACTGAAATTTTACCTCTTTTTACTGTCTTCCGCAAAGATCCTGATCGCTCAGCCAGTGGTTTATCTGACGGCGGCGGTGTTTTAGTTGCTGTTCGCAATACACTTAGCGTGTCCTCCTGTACCGATTTCGTGCCTTCTCCGCCTGTTGAATGTATCCTTGTTCGTATATCTGTTACTCCATCTACTGTGTTACTTGTGTCCTCGATTTATATCCCATGTAACAGTCCTATTGTAGTTTATGAACGTTTTTTCTTTGAGATTTCCTCCTTTCTCAACACTTTCTACCCCTCTTCTTTCGTTCTTTTATGTGGTGATTTTAATATTCCCAGCTTAGTCTGGGATACAACCTTCACTGAAATTTTATCGAGGAGCAATATTTCTTTAGCTACATCTTCCTTTTTCTCTCTTTGCTCCTTTTCACAATTGAATAATGTGCCAAATGTTAATAACAGAATACTCGATTTTGTTCTTACTAACTCTCCTCTGTCATCTGTTCGTTTATGTGCTGCTCTGTCACCTTATGTCAGTCCTGATCCTCACCATCCACCTCTTGCTATAGAACTTTCCTTCACCTCATTCCCTAAAAATCAAAATACCTCTGCGCTGCGTTATAGCTTTGCTAAAGCTGACTTCACTTCCATGTCCAATGTTATTAATGCTGTTAACTGGTTTGCTTTTTTCAGAGGTCGAAGTGTTGATGACGGCCTTCATGCGTTCTATGATTTCTTGTCTAATATTGTTTTCTGTCACACTCCCACTTTTCGTGTTCGCAGAAGTATTGATCCGCCTTGGTTAACTGTTGACGTGATGCGTGCTCTTAAAATCAAAAGCGAGGCGCGTCGTAGATTTCGAAGCTCCGGCTTAGAGGCTGACTTACTGAGATACAGAAATTTACGCTCGTGTGCTAAAAAGATGGTTAAAGATGCGATGAGTGCTTATCATGCCCACATTGAAGCCTCTATATCATCCTGTCAACAGAAACCCTTCTGGTCCTATATCCGTTCCCTTAAAAAGTCTCCCTCTATCCCTTCTCTGATGCACCTTAATGATCTGTCTGCTTCCTCGCCTAATGAAATTTGTGAGCTGTTTGCTCTTTTCTTTTCTTCTGCTACCTCTCAACCTAATCCACCTTTCTCTGCTAATATTCCCTCTCCAGATGTTAATAATTGTTGTTTGTTTTTAACGAACCCGTTGGAGGTCGAAGGTTTGCTTGCTAACCTAGATTGTAGCACCAGCTGCGGACCCGACGGCTTACCTAACATATTTGCAAAGTCATTGTCATCATCCTTGTGTGTTCCTTTATCTGTCATCTTTAACCTTAGTATTGCTTCCTGTACGTTTCCTTCTTCCTGGAAGTTAGCAAATAATTATCCCATCCTTAAAACCGGAAATTCATCCTGCGTCTCCAATTATCGTCCCATATCCCTTCTATCTTGCTTCAGTAAGCTTCTCGAAAAAGTTGTTTACAACAGGGTTTACCCTCTAATTGAACCTCTTCTCGCTTCTGAGCAACATGGTTTCGTCAAAGGTAGGTCAACGGTTTCCAACCTTCTTTCGTTCACCAATACTGTTGCCTCCGCCATCGACCAGCAAAAGCAAGTGGATGTATTATATACAGACTTTGCCAAGGCTTTTGACTCCGTGAACCACGAAATCCTCCTTTCAAAGCTTGATGGTTTCAATATTTCGGGTCAGCTCCGTTGCTGGTTTTCCTCATACCTTCGTGATCGTGCTTGTTTTGTAACGTTTCACTCTTGTTCTTCTTCCCCCTTTTATCCTACTTGTGGTGTCCCGCAAGGGTCAATTCTTGGTCCTCTCCTTTTCCTCCTGTTTATTAATGATCTTCCTTCTCTCTTCAACTCCCCGTGTCTCTTGTACGCTGATGATCTCAAAATTTTCAGGGTGGTTGAGTCAGTGAATGACTGCTCCCAGCTGCAGGATGACCTGTCTGCTCTGAGTAACTGGTGCTCTGTCAACTGTATTTCCCTTAACGTTGCTAAATGTTTCCAGATGTCCTTCACATGTAAATTATCCCATATCACGTTTCCCTATTTTATCCTTGGCTCTTCCCTCCATCCTATTGATAATTTCATGGACCTTGGTGTTATGTTTGACACTAAATTAAAATTTGATGTCCACATTTTGCGTGTCACATCCAAGGCCTCGCGCTTGTGCGGCTTCATTCTAAGAGCGTCCAGACCTTTGACTGATATTTCCTCGTGTGTTCGCTTGTACATCTCCTTTGTGCGTAGTGTCGTCGAATATTGTTGTCAAATTTGGTTTCCTCATTATCGTTTCTTAATTGATGCTGTTGAGTCTGTACAACGTAAATTTACCCGCTCACTATTCCTCAAGTTCCGTATTCCCTACTGTGAGTATAGTATGCGTCTTTCCATCCTTGAAATCCCTACTCTTATTTCACGCAGAGTGTATTTCGACGAATGTCTCCTGTATAAAATGATTACTGGATCTATTACTTATATCCCCGGAGCGCAGTTTTCTGTTCGTGACCCGGTGCATTCTTCCAGGTCTTCATTTATCCTCAACGTACCATTTGCTCGTGCTCATACATATTTTTACTCTCCTCTTTTACGCTTGCCTAGGCAACATAATTCTTTGAATATTGGTCCTCTTCCGCCCTCGTTACGCATTTTTAAAAATATGTTAAGAGGATGCGTTTTATCGCATGAAATGAAGTAACTCTTTGAATTTTTTAATGTCATATCTGTGTTGAATTATGATTAAATTTCACCGCCTCATTATACTTTGTTTAGTTTCAATTTATAGTCTCTTTTCTTTTTATATATACGTTTTTTCTTTGTCTAATCTTTAATTGGATTTGTATCTGTTGATTTAGACAATAAATAAATAAATAAATAAATAAACTTATTGGTAGAACAAAGGACTAATTTGAGGATTTTGAGGTACTAGCAATGACATCCGAAATAAAAATATTAAATTTTAATTTACATCAAAAATCACACCTAAGTCTATGAATCAGCTTACGGACTACAGATACTTGTTCGAAAATGAATAAAAGAACGAGACAGAAAAGGATTTGAGTGAAAAGCTCATTTGTTTACAATTGCTAAGATTTAAGCACAAAGATTTGCATTTGAATCATTTTTAGGGATAATTTTGAAGAAGATTGCAGTTGTTTGCTGACTTGATAGCTTGGAACAATTTTAAATCATCACGACGCAGTAAAGAAGAAGAACAATTGACCTTCTATTATGAATCATTGATAAAAATTAGCCAGGGTAATGGGTCAATGATGCACTCTTGTAAAACAACGGAAGAACGATGAAAATATGAGGAAGGGTTATTAATTGTAACTCAACGCACTGCTCTACGCACACGATTACCAAAATTGGAAGAAAAACAAGAAATTAGTGAGCCCAAACAGCCAAATCATTTAGATAGGATAGGAACCAGACGTGAATCTAGTCGTCCAAGTCGGTCTTCTGATGTTTTCTCTGTTCCGTTTGCACGCACGGAAGTCTACGAGTATTTCCATTCTCCTTTGCTGCGTCTACCCAGAACGCATAATGTCCTTTAGCTTGGTTCCCTCCCGCAATCTTTTTCACAATTGAAGCATGTATTGAAAATGTTACCTTGAATTGCTATTTACCTTAGTCCTAGTTTTAGTTTCCAAATTATTCAATTATTTTTGTTATTTTTTTTCCTTTTTTATGTTTCATTCTTTTTTTTTTGCTTTCTTGACGTTGTAATTGAAATTGTATTTGTAGCGCAAGGGATAAATAAATAAACAAATAAACTATTTGTCAAGTCTTCGTCTTCGTCTTCAGCTTGTTATACAGAAAGTCACGTCAGATCAAGTCCAACTTGTCCAAACCTTGTTATTTACGGCTTGACATTGGTCTCTTGTATAACAGTTGACGAAGTCACGTTTTGATTTGGCTTTCCGTTGGCTTGATGTTGTTTTGAGGCAATGTTACGAAGCAAACCCATAGATTTCGGACACATAGTCTTGGTCTGCTTCAAACTATTAGAATAGCTCAGCTACTCTGCTGACATCACAATCTGCCATGACACGCTGAAAATGAAGACGAAGACGTGAATTCGGAATCATCTTATGTATACACTATGTCCACTTGTTTTGGACGATCTAAGGAAAGGGTGATTGTGTTTACGAAGAGAATGAAGTAAGTCAAAGTAAAAGAATTCCAAATATAAGTTGAATCATGGCATACATTATTTACTCAATATTTTTTTTAATACCTTACTGAAACAAGGAAGCAGAAAAATAAGATGATAAGTGGAAAGATTTAGTAAAAAATAGGGTAATCTCATGACAACCCTTGGTACGTCCCTATACCCCTAGAAAACATTTAGTATTGCTAAGGAAAATAAATAACTCCAAACTAGCAAGGCATTCGTATATTGTTTGTTTCATAAGCATTTTAGCAGAGACATGCAGGTCCAAAATTAGAAAAGATCAGAAGCGAAATTTGTACAAAAAAACTACGCTATCGATTTCTTTTAAATTTTACAGTTTGAACTTATTAGTGGCGGTAAAAATGTGAACGAATTTAATTTTTAATTAATTCTGAAAAAAAAACACTAATAATACCTAAAAATTTTAATTAAAACTACACTTTTACAGTGGCGGGCCGTGACAATTTACCGAAGGGAAGCAATTGATTGATGTCCATGGTTGATTACGCTTTCCGCAAATTCGTAACGTGTAATATAACCCCTCTATAAAAGCAGCCAGGAATTACTAACGGGGACGTAAGAGTAGACATTCTGTATTCTTTTGAAAATAAAAGTTCACAGTCCTTCACACAATAAGAAACCATATCAAAATTTATCAGTAAAATAATAATATTCCCAGAACTAGAAATATAATATTTTTGAAAGTGGCCAAACTTCGAAGAATTGAAAAGGTTTCAAAATCTGAAACTTTTTAAGGATGAAAACCTTGAGTTTATTTCAACGATTATGCTACCAATTATTTCGACATAAGCACTTGTAAAGAATGGTACAACATTCTCACTGTTGTCAATTATACACCTTGCATTTTTACGACGTTGTGGTGTTTCACAAATCAACCATAAATCGTTCCCAATTCCCGTGAAATTATTTCTTAAAGATTGTATTTGATCTTCAAATTTTGCCATTTTGTGAATATAATACAGTATATTACATTTTCAGTACTGAAATATATCAAATAGTATGTTTTTTTTGTTTTTTTTTTAGAAAAAACATTAAACAGAAAAATAAACTTAGAATCTTTTAGTAAAATAAAAAGCCCATACCCACTATTAACGATCTCTCCGCCTCAATTAGCACTATCATTTTCGGTTATATATTCCACGAGTTATTTTAATTTCTCTTTATTATAGAAATATTGTTAAAAATAAAAAGCCTTGTTTGATGAATAAATAAAAAGCAAATAAACTTATTGTCGTTGTTGAAAAACTAGTAATAGATTGGGAAAAAATCTGCATTCGCGTATACTATTGCACAATTTAGATAAAATTAAATTTAGTCGATGTTCGAAGAAATGAATATATATTGCGTTTTTATATAGGTACATTTCTTTTATACATGTTTGCAATCAAGTTGTTTTGGCATTTATAACAGAGGCTCTTCAAGGCTTTGAATTTTCGGGCAACATGCAAAACAAAGTTAAATGAATGGGATGCATTTTGGTTATCAGAAACATCTGTGAGATTTATGAAAGTTTCTTTAACTGCACCGAAAGAAGTAATGTAGCCAAAGGTTGTTGAAAGTTGTGATCAATATGATATATCGGTTGTTTTATCTAATATTATTGCTATGAATTTGCTTTTCTTAATTTTATTACAATGAGATCGTTTTGAAACTAATGAGATCGTTATAAACATAATTTGATGTTCGGGAAAAACAATTTGCTTGGTGTTCTGCCGATAATTGCCAGCTCCAAGTGAGCTGGCAATTATCGGTTATGTACTGTCAAAAGATTTATTGTCTTTAGATGATTTAACCCTGTTGCAAGAATACACATTTTCATTATAACTATGTAATGCTTCTTCTTGACATCCTTAATGACACACAATGTTTATTAGAATCTTCATTATTTCTCTATTTCTCCTAACTGTGAGCAATATCACTGAATATTTATATTGACTACTCAGCAATTCTTCAAATCACCGGAATCAAACTTGCAAAGTAAAAGGACTGAATTGAAATGATCAATGCTATTTGCACAAAGCCTGTTCACAGCTTTAACATTATTTAAATCACAAAATCCGATATTTTGCCAAATGTCTGAAATGCTTGAAAATAGCCCACATGACCAGCAAAATTAGTTTTGTTTAATATTACAACCGATAATCCGTTCCGAGTTTTTCATTTACTAATTTCGCGATCAAACTACCGAGTAGGTACATCTCTTTGTTATAGAGACAATTTACGAATTCGGTTTCGATCGATTCTGGTTGATGATGTCTTTTTTTCAGCAAAATACCGAGATCCAATTATATAAAATTTAAACACGTTGATGAATTCTAAAATTTTGACCCACAGAACAAGTGAACACATTCACCTATTTCAACCTTTTACTATTTCAAATATCAATCAAAAGTATCATGCAATTTGACACAGTAATTTTACACATTTAATTTGACACAATTCTAGTCTACAGCTTCACCTATTACTAACTTCCAATATTATTACCAAATCCTATAGGTTATAAGTGACTAAAAGCCTTCGCCAATTGAAAACACCTTCATAAAAGTTTCTATACAAAATAGAACATACAAAAAATAATGTCATAATATAAATCATAAATAAAACACGTAAAATAACGACTTATCGATTCCACAGCCTCTGGCAACGCTTGCCACATCTCGTAGCTCAAATTCACTCACAGCAAGCGTTTTTTATTCACAAAAATCTGTACAAGCAAAGTAAAATGATAGCAATAACAATTTACCCTGTTACTAGTGAGGAGAAATCAGAAATAAGTTCCAAAGTAGTCATGCATTCCCAGCTCCGCTTTGAGTCTCTCTCGTGAGAAGATAATTTCCCCCAGGAAGCAACATCTTGATTGCTTCCAAACAAATAGTATACACACATTTTTTTTAATGACGTCACAGTCTAGTCTATATGGGGTCAAATAAACGCTCGTAGATGCAATTTTTACATTGCTTCCAAGTCGTGGTTGTTCTTTCATTATTTTCATTTTGTGGTATTACCACATCAACTGTGTGAGATGTTCACAATTTGATTTGAGAAAAAAAAAATAATTAATTTAAAATTCATGTCAGCCAAATATGGAAGCAATGATTCCCTTGCTTCCATGAACGCCACGCCACTGCACTTTTAACAAACTAAATGACTCTTAACAATAATGAGAATAAGCTGTGAAATTTTCAGTAATAGTTTTTGAGTTATAAAATATGAATTGATTTTTTTATTGCAAGGAATTGGTCTAAAGCTATGAAAAAACAAGTGGTAAATTAAAGATTGCTAGCAGTTCCTTGTATTTGACAAAACAAAAACAAAAGGTTGAAATGCGAAAAACAATAAGCCTATGAAAAAAGGAAAGGATATGTGATCTAAGAATAACTTTAGTGTTGACACATGTTGCTGCGGTTTATATTTTTAACACATATTTAAAGGGAAAAAAGAGATATTATTCTGAAATTTCCTTTCAAAACAATTTATTGATATCGTTTTGATTCTATTTAATTATATGATTTGGTAATTTTACTGTGTTATCTGTGCTCTCTGCTCACAAAATGAAGGGTGCTGGAAGAGGATCAAACTGACTCTGGTTCAATTCACTAGCCATTGAATTGATTTGAGAATCCAAGAGTTTCATGCAATTATTTTTTTCTACACGAAAAAAAACAGTATCAGGCCTCTAAGCATTAACACTTCTGAAAGCAAACTCCCATCAACCCATTTACAAATCGCAAATTTTCACAATCACTCCTCCCATCACATAGCTTCACTTAACCAATAAAATCTTATCGTAAACTACAGCCACAAACTTCAGAGATAAAATCAAAGTACGGGATAACCGTTCCGAACATAAAACACAAAGTATTCTCATTTTTTATGGAAAATACACCCAACGGATTAATTTCTTTAACAAAACGATTTTATCACTGCCGTTCACATTACCGAAAGCACGTGATTTTTCTACAAACTAGGTACAAACCGGAATTTGAAATCGAAATGGAACCAGAGAGTTCCAATTGTTACAACGATTTCATTTCGGTTCATCCCGTTCGCATAAAGTCTCGAATCTCGATACTTGATTTGAACAGAAGGTATCCTCGATTTTTGCGAAATTATTTCCATGACTGAACTCAGGACTTAAAGGGGATATATGCCATTTGGATCAAAAGAGTAGTGAAGCATCAATCAAAGATACTATTTGATTTGCTGAAAAAATTTGACACGTATACCATAGTTGAGTAAAATAAAACAAAAATATTTTATGCAAAGACAAGCATCTTATTTTTTTGTGTTTCTTTTTCTCCGTGGAAAACGATCAAATTTAGGTACCCTTAAAACAATACCATTTCTTCTCGTTACCTATCACAAGCATCCTTGCACGTTTCTTCGGCTGCAATAACCACCGGTACATTAAACCAACCGTATTTTCCAAAACTTACTCGCCGTCAACATTGCTGACAATTCGTCGGGGGATTTCATCGACTCAACTCTTATCCTGTTTACAGCAACGATCTAAAGAAGTATTATTTTTTGAATAGTTAATTTGTAGTTCGATCACGTTTTGGCTCTGCTCTCTGGCAAACTTTGATAATAAATACTTAACTTGTTTGCTTTTGGGATTTTGCGTTCAACTGCGGTGGAAAATGACGATGGGTACGAGCTCCCAAGGAGCTCGTGGAAAAGAAACTAAGCGTGGATACTTTTGAGCCGTTAAAAAAGCGTATAACGAACACTCGAATAGCTCCGTAATCGTTCGATAGATAACGATATAAGTGGGAAGAGTTAGGAAGTATTTGGAGAATTTGAGAGTAAAAAGTTTGTAACGGTGATCTTCGATGATGCCACTTCCAATTGAGACATTTTGTACTGCTTTTATGATTTCAATTGCAAATTAACTTCGTTTTTTCCGTTTGATTTGAAAAGGTCAGTTTAGTCGATGAATTTAAATTAGGTGAAAATTTCGAAAGAAGAAATGTGAAGTAACTATTAAGTGCAAGTATTTACAAAACCTGCGTAGTGCTCGGATTCCCAAAATGAAATATTATATATTTATTTTTCTAAAAGCTTTTGTTCTAGCTTAAATTTGCTAAATTGATCATTTTATACGTATTGTTCAAAACTCAGCAATCATTTTATAAAACTTTCAAATATAAACATGATAAACTACTCTACTTTTATACAATTTTCTGTTTGCAGTTGCCTTGTGTACCTAATTTTCTGGTGAGTTTTCGAAAAAAAAGGATTCTTTTTCCTTTCACTTCCGCCAGTTACGCGGAACTTTATCGTATCTTCCATCATTTTTGCCTAGTACTTATCCTTACTGCAGACTTTTGACGTAATTAATTTTTCGCCCTCGAGGTGAAAGCAGCACCCCGAAAAAATCCGATGTAATATCTGCAAGCAACTGCCAACAAACCGAAAGAAAAAAAACGCGATAAACGGCGAAAAGAAATTTAATGAAAAGAAAATCCTTTTTGTGAAAGAACAAATATTTCACACCTCATTGAATTTTCAACAAGACCTTTTTTTGTTCGCCTCTCTTTCATCATCGGTGAATAAGATGTATCTCTTTTCGTACACAATTGACTTAATCATCTAAGAGGCGATTGCAGATAGTTGGGGTCTTTTTTCGCAGAGTTTAAAGTATGTTTCGAATGTTTTCGGGAAGAACTTAAGGGTTTTTTTCGTTACAGACAGTTCATGTTGGAATGCTTTTGAAAGTAATTCAAAAGAGCTTTCAATTCAAATTCGATTTTTGTTTCATGGATCTATGGTTTTGGTGACTATTTTACATTGTGGTCAATTTTATGAAAGTAAAGCCAAAAACTAAACTGAATTTGGTGAATCGTTGTGAACTCAGTCTGTGTGCCGCTAAACTGTATATTATTTAATTTTGTGGAGAAAGTTTCTGAATACCTAAAAATAAATCTACTTAAAATATTAAGGCTGTGGTCTTGATAAAGAGTAAATACATTTAAAATTTTTGTTCTCATTTATGTTTGCAGTCGACCACACTTTTTAGTCATATGTGATGTTATTCTTAGCATCGAGGCTATTTTGCAACTATTTTATTTTTTTTATGAGTTTTTGCTATTGTTTAGACTTACATCGGTCCATTTGCTTGTTGTCTAGAGCCATCGCTACTGCCTGGAGCTGTCACTGAGGGCTTTACCACCAACAACTCTCTCACCTCACTTTTAGTAAGTAAAATAGTACTAGTTTTGTGGTTGACATAGCGGAGCTACATTCTAACATTTTCAAACTAATTTAAATTGAAAATGCAATTTAAGTCAGTCTTCCGAAACCCTTTCACGTTTAATTTTTTTCTTTTTCGCAAGCTATCTCCGTTTTGATACGCAGCTGGTTATATCTTGTATCGTTTAAAATACTTTGATTTTATTTCGATTATTTTGGGTTTGTTCATTTAGTTTGAAAAATAAACCTGTATTGAGCAAATTTCGTAAAAATACAGGTAGGTTATGATTTTTCCTCGCTCTTGAGGTTTGGTACACTTATCCGTAAGCATGAAAAAACTCATGCGAGTAGTTTGACCGTGTTTATATGTAGATATGATGGTATATATGCTATTGGTACAAGTTATAATCGGTTTATAAGGGAAAACTTTTTCTGATGATATACTTTTAGTTTAAGGATCAAAATAAATTGCGGAAAAGTTCCGCAAGTTTTAAAACTCAACTGAAGTACGTTTGATATGAATTGTTAGATTAGTAGCGAATTTTAATTATAATTTATAGTTGTTGAAAACCAAAGCACTAAACAAGCACTATGACCTAAAAAATTCGTGACAACCACTTCATCAACCACAGAATTCGTGGATTTATTCTAGAATAGTGTTTTAAACGTGCCGAATACTGAACGTTTCTCTTCACTAACGGGATCGGGAGAAAAAACTTTTCTACGAATCGGGATGCTGAACTTGCAAATAATTCTAGTCCGTGTTCTTCCGTTTCGATGTCAAGAGGCGTGCGTAGTTTTTCAATTCAATCAGAGCTTAGGAATCCTCATTCCTGGCCCACACTGATAAAGAAAATAATTACAACTATTGTACGGAAAGACTCCTTCCAAATTAAAACATTCGATTTTCCTGTCACTAGAAGTAGAAGATTTATTCCAGAGCACTATCAAAGATTGTTGGAATAATGGCAAGGTTTATATTTAATGCAAATGTTTTGCTGCCTTATATTTTCAACTCAAAAAAACTGTAATTCGTTTCATATTACAGGTTTTGGGGACTGAGGCCATTTAAGTCGAACTATCAAGGAACATGAAACTAATTATGTAGTTCACATGACGAGTTTTAAGTAATGGAGGAATTTAGAGCTAGAATTGTGAACAGGGAAAACATTAGACTGTTTTTTATGTGCCAATTAGATATTGGCCGAGCCCAGGCGAGATATGGCGAGACCGAGTGTGTGGACGGTCCAGACGAGCGACTTTGACAGGGCTCGCCGGCGCTCGTGCCACATCCCATCGGAATGGATTTTGAGCACGAGTCAAAGCGATTTCGAACGAGCTGTCAAACGCCGTCCACATGTTCGCGGTCTCGTTTGACTTCGGCTCGCCTGGTCTCGGCCAATATGTATTTCCCACATAAAGGCTGGTACTGAGTTCGAGTTCACGTGAAATTTTGACATGTTTCCATTATCTGGTCATTCTTTCGAGCGAAAATTTTGACAATTGAGAAAAGCAGAGACAATGCTCATTTCTGACGGATAAAATGTCATGAATTTCACTTTTCGATTGATTTTCTTATTGGAAAGACATTTTCACTGCTCCATTTTCAAATTGAAACACCAAATGTCACTTCTCCGCTCGAAAGAATGAACTGCACAAACTAAATTGGCGTGAAATGATTCGCGACATGTTTCAGTGCCATCTACGTTTTCAACGCGAAAGCAACTTCAAAGCAACTTTTCATGCTGAGAACACAGTACCAAACTTGCTTATTTTCAAGCGAAATTTTCGCCGAAACACATTTCGCGTGAAATTTTGTATGAAAATTTCACGTGAAATCGAACTCAGTACTATGCTTAACAAAATAAAATATGAGTGAAACTGAGCACTCGAAACGTTCTTAAACGTTTATTAATGATCGTGTAATTTCTAACTTCGCAATCTTTAGCGTTTAGAGGAAGCTCAGACGCATTATAAGGGCCTGATAATAGCCATTTTCTCGTTAAAATAGGCTGTTGCGGTATTTAATTCAGTTTAGAGGAACATTTGAGGCGAATCGAAAGTGAAAAATCCGCAACAAATGCTGCACACAAAATTAAGAGATGTGCCTATTCGAGACTCTCAACAAAGATTTAAAGTAGAATTTTATTTTAATGCTTTGGAACGTGCAATTATTTATTTGACTGAACGCTTTGAGCAGCTAAAGCACTATAATGATATATTAAGATGTGTGTATCAAATAGGGGTGCTTAAAACTAACCCAAATTAAATCACACTTCAGCAATGCTCAAAGCGTAAAGAAGCGTTAACAGATAATGGAAATTTCATGAAGAAATTTCTATGCTTGCAACTTTAATTAAAGAATACGAGTCTCCCAATGATATCCTTGAAAACATTTTCACTAGAAATATTGAAGATCTTTGAACATATTGTTGACTTTACTCTTTACAGTTACAGCGGGAGAACGATCATTGTCAAAATGGAAATAATTAGGTATAATTAGAGATCTACGATGACGCAAGAAAAATAAGTAAATTGAAAATGGTCTTGTCTTGCCATTGCCGCATGAAAATCTGAGTTTTAAGTTTATTTTTGTTTGTTTGAATGGACGAATAATTTCATTTTCTTATGAATATTAGAACTTCTTCCATTTACATTCAGTACATTTTTTACATTCAGAACTAGGACTCCAAGCGAAACCTTTTTGAATAAACCCATCGGAAGCTCTATCTCGTAGCGGTAGGTGATTTGGAAAATAACTGTTAACGAAAACTATAGCTCTGTCATTAATTAGGCTCAAGCAATTGGCTACTATGAGGTCAACAGCATTGCAAAGGGAAAAATTGAAGAAGAAATATATTTTTGCGCACCGAAAATTTGAGACAAGAAAATTTTGAGATAAAAGTGCTATGTTGCATAAGTCGAATGGGCAAATGACTATTTTTTTCATGAAAATTTCATGTTGAGCAATTCTCAGGCAAATACTCGCAAGTGTTAGTAAAAACTTGTGAAAAATTCGTAGTTGTCAAAGAAGGGGCGAATAAATGAAAATCATAATATAGAGCGCACCAAATGTCGTTCTGCACCGGGCGGAAGAGGCCCTGCCTGCATACATATTCGTTCGCATTCATAATAATACTCAAATCACCATCACAATAAAATGTCTGACAAATGAGAGCAGAGTTCTAAACTATAGAGTGGGTAATGGATAGCGAAGTAGGATCAAAAGAATGAACCATAAACAACTCCAAAGCGGCAAAAGTGGGATTCAAATTTAAATGGGTAACTTTTACATATCTAAATCTTTTGACACTGTTAACTGCTAAACATGCACCATTTGTCCTCGTCTGTGGTCAAAGGAGGTTATTTCGAGCGGCGTTTGCTCACGAGAATCGGGGTGGGGTGGGTGCTACTCGCTTCCACGTATAGGGAAATTTGAAATGCATATTCAATAAAATAAACAACTTAACAGGCAACTTTCGTAGTTCTACGAATGTTCTACGAAATACATAATACACTTTATTTCTTACGGTATAATCACTAACACTTGACACTCGATCGTTTTTAAATTATTTAAAAGCATTTGCAGCATTATGTTGCACCCAATTATTTATTTAAAAGCATTTGCATACGTGTTTTGACACGTCTCGGCTGGGTCTGGCTTGCCAGCCCGTGCCTGGAAGCTACGTCTGGTCCTGTACGGACAAAAGTTCTTTCCTCTTCACTCATAATATTGTGGCTAATATGTTTTCTTGGTGGATGAAATATACGTAACATCTTACTTTTTCAGCGACCGGATCCACCCCATATTTATTGACACACCCCAGCCGCGTAGAGCCAGCAGAGCGGTATACCAGCATCCGTCAGTGTTAGATTAAAAGATGCTCCAATAATGTGGACGAGGGGCCTTTGCGGCCATTTCTGGAGTACCCTGCTCCCAGGAAATTTTTTTTTGTTCACTTCGCCATCAGACACCCGTAGCTTGCCAATCCGCGTTTTCGCCACCACTATTTGGTAAATTGTATCAGTGGTCAAGAATAGCAACAGTCAACAGTAGACTTATACGGACGTGGAAGTTTCCCCGCCACCAATTGGCCACTTTATTCGCGTGTTGGCTCTTGTGGTGGAAGGTTGTAGCCGGAGAATTGCTGAGAGATTTGCTTTTCTCCGAAGGACAGTCTTTCTCTGGAATTGACAATACGTGTATCAACGTGTCTTAAACTGCGGTTTTGTGTTCGTTGCGTTGTTTGAGTCACTTATGTGTTTGTGTTGTCAAGTAATATATTAAAGACAAACCCACCATAAACGGGTGTTGTCGAAACCAATGGCTGATGCGAATCGTTATAAGCCAACCCTTTCCTCGTAAAACAGGAATTAGTACTCAAAAAAAAAAAAAAAAAAAAATTGGCTACTTGATACTATTACGCAGGTGGATATTACTTGGAAGATATACATTAAACCCAACGAAACTAGCAACATGAACTTACGAAGTAATGACGACTTACCTTATTTTTTACGATAAATTTATCCGTCGGATAAGCAGTAGACCTGGGCAGAGTCAGGCAGGCAATAAGCGCAGAATATTTTTCGTCATCGTTCCGGCAAAGAGACCCAGAGTTTCATCACTTTGCCAAACTGCCGCTATGGATGGTAATATCGTTCCTTTCTCGATAAAAAATAGCCTGAAACGTATGAACGAAACAAAACGATTCCAATGTGTGAATAATAATGATACTCCGTTCCAATTCGAGTTGAAAAGTTCCACGTAAACTGATAATTCCGCGTCTTGGAAAATGCTGAGCAGAATCCGAGCCGGTGAGCCAAATTGAGTTGAACTCGGCCATGAATGAATTGATTTATAGCCAAACGGAGTGACAACTTGGTAATACTTACAAGAATGTAAAGCCACACTTACACCCCGTCAACCTAGGCCGTATCCACTCGTTATTCTTAGCCTGATTTCCAGTGTCGAAAGAGTCACGAAAAACTGGTCAAATTCAAAACAAAATATGCGGCTGCCAGCCAAACTTCAAATCGAATGTCTGAAGCTGCCTGTCTGCACCATCCTCATATCAGCTGTGGTCCACTATGGCGTACTGGGTGGGACTGAGTTATTCGTCAAGCTAAACTTTGACACGTCTCCTTTATCTGGTCATTCTTTAATTCTTATGTCAAGAATTGCAGTTCAATTTTCAAATTCAAACACCATATGTCACTTTTTAGCTCGACAGAATGAGCTGCACACCTAAATTGGCGTGAAATTATTGGAAATATGTGTCAGTGCCATCTGCACTTCATTTTCCAAAGCAACTATTGACAGAAAGAAGCAACTTTTCACGCTTAGAAGTAAGTACAACCCTTGCTTATTCTCAAGCAAAATTTTCGCCGAAACAAATTTCACGTGAAATTTTGTATGAAAATTTAACATGAAATCGCAGACAGTACTAAGCTTAACGCCTTGACAGGCCGCCTCCACTAGCAATTTTCCATGGCATAACATTTGAAATTGCCAGTGGAGGCAGCCTATGGTATGCAATATTTTATGGTCTGCCATAAATGGTGGGCAATATGGTATGCAATTTGCTCGGCCATCTGCCTGGCAATATTTTGACAGTTCTTAATTTCAAAATGGCGCTGAACCGTTGGCCTAGTTTATTTCTTATAAGAAAATGTAGGGATTCTGAATTCAAAGGGATTTTTAGATTTCGTTGAGCAATGAAAATAGTCTACAGAGTATGAAATGCTGGGAAATTGGGGAATTTCTTTGCTCTGCACTTCAAATAACTCCTTAAGAGCATTTGACGCTCAGATGCAGCGCACGTCCTTCTCGCTCAGAGGCATTTTCGAAATGATATTGCATGCCATGAAATTGCCCACGCACAGATGGCATACCATAAATTTGACAGTCGTTGCCATCGGAAATGGCAGAGTAAATTGCCAATCGAGCCCCGGGTTGAAGAAAACAAAACCACCCTAAGTGGGTTTAAGTCTGAGGACTGCACGAGCAAACATGTCGTCGAACTGGGTGCACGGAAAATTTGGTGGTAAGAACACCAGTTGGAGTGTGTGGAATTTTTTTGGGTATTCGAAAAGTGACTGGCAAGCAGATTAGACAACGGAATTTAAATTAGCGAAATATTCTGCAACTGAAATATTCTCTATAAGAAAATTTAAATTGGCGAAATATTCTGCAGGTAAAATTTTGAAAAAGTTAGGAGCATCGGAAGAGAACCACACGTAAATGAGTGGCCAGCTGGAATAACATTTGTGATTCGTAAAGTGACTGGCGTGCGTGAACAAACGAATTTAAATTTGGCGAGTTGTGCTGCAGGTAAAATTTGAAAAGTTAAGTTGTTTTGATTGAAAGTCGTGCTCGGATGGGGAATTAGCTGGAAACATCCGAGAGAAGACACTAAACGACGTGGACGTGGAACGACGAGAAGCATCCATGTTACCAGCGTTCTTATCAACGGTACCGTAGTGCGGAAAAAGTACGTCCAATCTGTGGGAGGCAGGACCGGGATCGAGGCCCGGGCTGATGATGAGTGACTGGCGAGCAGATTAGACAAACGAATTTGAATTGGCGAAATATTCAGCAGACCATGAGATAACAACACTAATCTGATCTACGTTCTGGATCGGAGTCGGAACTGGCACTTGTTTTGGTGATTGAAGATCAGTGGTTAGGTTAGATAGTAGATATAAGCATTTTTCTTATTGCAGTCTAGATTTGAAACAATTGACTTACCTTTATTATTCCTTTATTATTATTGTTGTGAAATTTTATGAGAGAATTGAGTGGAGCTAAGCGAGCTACGCGTCGCAAATAAATTTGACAAATTTAATTATTGTTGGGAAAAGTCGTACAGACGCGCGTGCATTAAAAGTGTAGAGTAGCGTAGTTTTAGACACAGCTGCCTGAAAACGCGTGATTTGCGATATAAATTACGACATTACCCCACAAATTGTGGAAAATAGATAGCAGTACCCGATTTCGAAAATTAAAACAAGACAAAAAATACTCCGCCAGCGGAAATGCTACGATAAGATACGATTTTCCATTCCCACTAGGCAATATACATATACTTTGCAAAAACACTTTTTTGCAATATTAATTTTCTTAAAATCTAGTCTGTGTTTTCAAATGGTCGGGAATAAGATAATTGACTCGAAATATTAGTTCCGATACCATTTAGAGAATAAAAACGACTTCCTCGATACCTTTATGCCATCCACTACAGACAATGTTGTTTGTTGTGAGCGAATGTTCGCTGCGCTTACTATTTCTTGGTGGGGTCATACGCACAACAACACGTTCTCACCTCTCATTGGTCGATGTATTACGGCCGAGAATATGCTTCTCTCAGGCTTCATCTGATCACCAACACTAAAATCTCGTGTCAGGGCCGAGAATATGCTTCTCTAAACGTACTTATTTAGCGCGGCCTCACGGCCTCGCAGATCAGGCACCAGCTGATCCGTAAACCCTTCACATGATACTCCTCTCTCCTATCGGAAAATATCGCGCTTTCCTTGCTATTTATTAGTCCATATGATCTGCCTCGAGCTAAGCAAGAAACAAAGCTAATTTTAATTTATATAATATAATTGCGTGTCAGTTCGCTAATTCATCGTTAGGACTCTTGGAGACATTAAAAGAATTTCGTACAATTACGGTGGTGTTCGTGTTGCTCGGTGTACACCTCTTCCGCGGGTACTAAAAGGGGTAGTGGGTACAGCCGTGAACGCGTCGGCCAACTTGTGTGAGTACTACATAAGAGTCTCTGGTCAGCCGAAGCTCACTCAGCGGCTCCAGGCTCGTCATTTAGAGTGAGTGAATGGTGCTCACTCCCATCTTGACTGGCTAACCGGTATCTAAAGGGGACAAATCAGTGATTCACCTTCCTCAGGTAGGGGAAGGGTAACAAACTATGCTTTCAGTTTTGATTTCGAATGCGACTAGCAAGAAAATGCAAATGATTGCCAAAAGCCACTGCATTAAAATCATGTACAAAGATCAATGGCTGTATTTATGGTTTCTTGTTACTACAAAAAATCCTTAAGGAAAAAATGTTACGAGAAATTGGAACAGGGTATTTTTTTTATTTTCATAGTGCTTCCCAGACAACTTTTTTGTTGATATAAGGGACAGTAAAAAGTTTTTTACGTGCCAACGACATGCGGCCTTCCTAAGTGGGCCCCCATCTAACTACTAACCGCATTACAACTTCTGTGTAAATCAGTAAAAATACTTGCTTTAACTGCATATCGTTCGTGGCAAAGCGTAGGTATATTAAGGTAAGTAAGTCGCGTGGGCCTTTTCTTCTGCATTAACCATTTTTTTACATCTGATTTGACAAACTTCTGTCGGCCAAAACATTTTGAGTGCCAAAACTAAAAATTTACTCTTGTCTACAAAACTGTTTTGTGCAAGTCTAACGGGCATAACCTAATAAAAATGGGTAGAACAATACATCTACAATTCACTCAAGGCTGTTTGTTTTGATTCATAAACCTGCGTTTACTGGCATTTTCTGTGTAAAAAAAAAAACTAGCACATCAGAACCGCTAGAAAACTGATTTTCGAAGAAATTATCTTTGAGTGACTTAAAAATGTGTGAAGACTTACTACACTTCTTTGTAATATCAACCATTTCTTATTCAAAGGAAGAAATATCTTTTTCTGACAGCATCTCCTATAACTTAAATGAAGAAACTGCTCAGTGCTTGTAACATTGGTCCAACACAACATAACATAACATACTTGTGCATCCTTTGAATTTTGTTTTCATCCAAGGATATCATCCAAACTTTCAGCGATTGAACTATGTCTGGCGTTGCCATCCGAAAAATTACCAAAACTCGGAAAATGTAAACATCGGTGGCTTGTTTATTGTAAATGCTTTGCTTATGCATACAAAATGGAAACATCTGTTGGTGCAATATTTACGAAATTTTCTGGTGCTGGCAATCATGTGTTAGCACCATAGCTGCTTCACATTGAATTAAACCCACCCTGTGAATTTCGTTTCGATTGAATGACTGCGCTAGAAGTCATAGGAGTGAATAGAAATTTAGGGTTACCACTTTCAAAACTTTTTAATTTTCAAAACTTTTTTGTGTTGTGAATTGTCATTGCAGGATCATTCCCATTTGGAAATTTAATGACAACATCGCTCGATAAAGAAATGTCAATAAATAACAAAATTCATCATAGCTGGCAGCCCTTTCATGATTTTGCAGCAAAACTCCTACAAACTTAGAAATACAGCAAGATCCACTTATCACATAAGTTTCGTTTTGATTTCGTAAATGCATCGGAAATTATGGGGAAAAAACCTTTATTTTCCTGAGCAAATTTATCATATTTAGGAGACTAAAATTGAAATAGCTGGCAGCCCTATACTAGATAGTTTTTCAATCAAATTTCTATGAAATTGGTCTTAGGGTAAGGTTCACTTATTGCGTGAATTTTGTTAAAATCTGTTTTTGTTTTGTTAAAATCGGTAGCTCTAGGCCAAAAACCATTTTAATTTCTCTGCGATTTTTTAAAATGGCACCACTGCCACAGTGTTGCTTGTATTTCAAAATCATTTCTATCACACTTGGTCCTAGCTAATATCAACATGTCTTGTAAATTTCATGTTGATCGCATTATCCAGTCGTCAGTTCTAGTGAACAGAAGTTTTAATCGCTGAAAATAGAGGTAATTTGATTATGGGCTGCCGTTCTTGTTTACCGCGGAATTTTTCAAAATTTTTATTTAACTTGATGGTCGAAAGTCAAAATTTATCACTAGTTTGAATTTATTTTCAAAAATCAAAAGTTTTTCAGGAGGGACGATGAAATGCAGGATTTTTTTCAGGAGCCTGCTGTAGCTACAGATTAACCCGCACAGCCTTAAAAATCCATGTGTCTTAAGTTTTAATTCATATCAATACGCTCTGCGAATTTCACGATGATCCATTGTTTTCGTTAGAAGTTGTAAATCGAAATTTGAAAAAAATAATTTCCTACTTTTAGACATAAACAAACATAAAACTGGAATTGTTTTTTTGCGGGATGGTTAAAATTGAAAAATAAAAATTTATTTACATTTAAGAATATAAGTTTTTTTTATTATATTTACATATGTATATTTACATACTTTCGAAACCACTTTGCCAAATAAAATTTTCTATGTAAATAAATTTTTTTTTCAATTTTAATCACCCCGCAAAAACAATTCCAATTTGATTCAGCTTCGGAGGCTTATTCCGCAAAACCATCGAGTTTGCCGTATCAATTATTCTCTGCTTTGATAAGCTTTAGAGTCGATATATTTTGTCTATGCTGATTTATAGACAAGAAGGGAACCATGATCACAATTAAATAACCTTTACCAGTAAATTATTTCGATGGATATAAGCCGGAGATGTTATAATTTGTCACAACTAGCGTAAATAAAAATTAATGATTTCCAACGGCAAGTGGTCACATCAGTCAAGTATGCACTGTGAGCAGGTGTCTGATGAGAATCAGTGCATACTTTCGAAATCACTTTGTAAATAAAATTTTCTATGTAAATAAAAAAATTTTATTGCAAATGTTTGCGATGAAAATACTTAATGCAAGCATTTATTGGAACGAAAATAACAAAAAAGCCTAGTGCTCGCAGCCCTTTGCTCGCACCGTAGCAAAAAATTTGTCGCATCTGCCTTCCGTTAAAGTCAACCTGCTCTGCGAATTTCGTATTGACCCAATGACTGCATTGGAAGTTATAGGGATGCAAAGAAATTTAGGGTTACTATTCGCAAAACTTTTCAAATTGCCTAGATTTTAATATTTGGAGTTTATTTTCACTATAAGATCATAACGGTTTAAAAATTCTATGAAAAAATTGCTTACTAAGGGTGTGCCAAAAAAGTACAAAAATTACCATAGCTGGCTACCCTATCATTATTTAGAAATTAAGTTTCTAGTGAATGTTGCCTAAAAAAAGTTTTGATTGTCATTTGAATTTCGTTTTGATTCAATGACTGTACAGGAAGCTAAAGGGAAGGAGCTTTATTTTCCTCAGGAATATTTCAAATTTAAGACACCAAAATTACCATAGCTGGCAGCTCCAACCGAATTTTTCAAATAAATTTCTATTGAACGTGTTTTAAAGTAAGGTTCAGCTACTGTGTGAATTTCGTCAAAATCGAATGACTGAATCAGAATTTATAGGGCCAAAAGCAGTTATTTTTTCTTAGTGATTTTTCAAAATGACACTACTGGTACAACATTTTCCGTATTTCAAAATCACTTCTATCAGACCTGGTCCTATTCAAGGCCAATACATTCTGCAAATTTTAATTAATTCTGATTATCGGATCGTGAGCTTCCGTGAACAGAAATTTTTGATGCTAAAAATATAGGTTAATTGGGAAAGGGTTAATAGGCGTGCCCGTTGTAAAATTTCAAATTTTTTACTTTGCCTATATAGAAAAAGCATAAGATTCACTGAAAGAAGAATCTTGGTAAAATCAACAATTTTCCTTAGTTGTTTTTGCGTCAACTACGGACTATAGTTAAAACAACCATAAAAAAATAGTTGATTACTTTTATGCACCATGACGCGTGGTTGATAAGCAAAAAAAATTTCATTCGGATCATGAAAAACGTCTAAATGTTGAAACCATTCTACTTTGCGTAGAATAATTCCAAAGACGTTGCTCACTGAATTACGTTTGTTGAAATCAACTATTGCAAAGTAGTTTAAGTACCATAAAAACTGTTGATAATTCGAAACGTTGAAGTTTTGATTGAATTGATGAATATTTTTCTATTGATCAACTAATTTTCGTGGTAATGAAACAATTAAAACAGTTGATTTCATGATCGTTGCGATATTTTTTGTACAACCAGAGCCAACTACTTTTATATTGTTAAATTAACTATATTAACATAGTAAAAATAACTATTTTCCGTAGTTCGTTTAACGATTTTGAATGAATCGTTGCAATACTATTAAAAATAGTTGAACCAACCAAGAGTTTTTCTTTCAGTATTTATATACGAGTGGCTTTTTTTTCCAAGAAACGACATATTTTCTGAAGAGTCGATGATTTGAAGGTTTTCACTTTCAGCGCCTGCCCTAGCTACAGGGTTGCCAACATGCTCATCAATAGCTAAACAAATTTACAACAAAATAATGTCAATATGCTCTGAAAGATTCATAATTATTAAATAGCTCTGTCAACAGTCATCGCAATTTAAAATTTTTTAAATTTTCCCGTTCTCTTTTTAGGCACACGGGGGGTTAAAAAATAACGCACACGGGGGGTTAAAAAATTCCAAAACACTATTTGATTCACATTTGAAACACGTTTGAAATTCATTTCGTTACCTTAATTTTTGCAAAAATTATTTGTGTACGGAATAATAGGTATATAAAAAATATCACTAAAATGGCCACCGGTACCAAAGGGTTGAAGATAGTTAGCACTCGGTGAGACTTAGACCTATTCTGCATATACACCAATGTATCCTGAAAGTTTCAGCTCAATCAGATGGTGCGTTCCCGAGAAATAGTCACTGAATTTTGTTGATGATATATATATATATATATATATATATATATATATATATATATATATATATATATATATATATATATATATATATATATATATATATATATATATATATATATATATATATATATATATATATATATATATATATATATATATATATATATATATATATATATATATATATATATATATATATATATATATATATATATATATATATATATATATATATATGATGAATTTTCGATGAAACGAGTTTAATACTGATTTTCGAAGAACAAATACTTGCTTTAACTGCATATTGCTCGTTGCAAGGTCTAGGTACCGTGGCTCACAGCTTATTTGATACAGTGCTTCTTTAAAATTTAAGTTGCAATAACTCAAAACATAATAACAATATAAAAAAAAATTGAACGCCATTTGGAAGAAAAATGTTTGTTGTTTATGAAACAAGTTTATATTTGTTACAAAGTTACTGTTTAACATCTTAAAAAACAAAAAACCAAAAGTAATAACAAATTTCATATCACAGATTATTTGATACAGTTTGATTAAACATTAAAATTGTTGTGAATTATGAGGTTTTCAGTTGATTTCAATACTTCGTATGATAGTCCTTAGCCTTAAGCAGAGCCTGGAGCCTATTTGGCATTGAGTCAACATGTTTTTTTGTGATGTCAGGAGTAATTTCTCTAGCAGTGCTTTCTTCAGGTCTTGTTTATTAGAAATCTTGTGTTTTCTAATGTTGTTATCCAACAAAGTCCACAGATTCTCAATGACGTTCACATCTGGTGACTGTGCCGGCGGAGATATCAAATTAGGGCAATCCCAAATTGGCCAGGAGTGCACAGTTCCCGACTTGTGCTTTGGATCGTTATCTTGGTACAACCGAAATTGGTTGCGGACACCCAGTTTTTCAGTGCTTTGCAGCAAGTTGTTTTTGAATACATGGATGTACTTTGTTTGGTCCATTGTTTCCTCAATAAACTTTAAATTTCTGACTCCGGCTGCGGACATGTAGGCCCAAATTATCACATTGCCACCACCATGCTTCACAGTAGCTTTGAGGTTCTCCTTGTTTAGCTCAGTGTTTGCTTTGCGCCAGACATATGACATTCCGTCGGAGCCAAAAATGTTAAACTTAGACTCGTCTAAGTTTAACATTTTTCTATTCCTGATCGCGGATGGCTTTCCCACATGCTCTTTGGCAAGGCGAATCGGCTTGTTGTATTTTTTTTGGAAATTAATGGCTTCCTACGACCTACTCGCCCGTTGAAATCATGGTCGCGAAGCACTCGTCGGACGTTTTCAGCACTATATGACTTCCTTAATTCACGATGAGCCTCAGTAACCAATTTTGGAGCGGAAATCTTCGTGTTTGCTTTCACTTTCCTTACAATGTATCGTTCATCGGATACGGTGAAAATATTGTTTGGCGCATTTCTCCTCGTATTTTCTACCCGATTTTTGTGTACGAAGCGCTCAATTATGTGCTGCACTGTAGAGAGACTCAAATTCACACTTTCAGCAATTTTTCGAACACTTTGTCCTTTTTTAAAGTGGTTTAATACCAATTTGCGCTGTTCAATTGTGGTGCGACGACCCATTTTACAACAACTAGTCAATTTTGGCACTTCAGCTTACAAAATTTTGCTAAAAATTAACTAAGCCAATGTCGAAACATAATCAAAAATTCAAGAAACAAAAACAACACAGATTAACGGCGCGACAAATATAAGTTTATTCGCTTTGAAGTGTCTGTATCAAATAAGCTGTGAGCTGAAATTTTTCTGCGCCAGTGGTATTTCTCTTTTGCGTAACGCCGAGGAATATTGCTGGAAAATTTTGCATTGTATTCGTTGAACAGGCATTTAATCAAATAAGTTTAAATTTTTCGCACAGGTTTTTTTGTTTCAAAATTACAGTGATTTGCATTTTTAAATTGTCCCTGTATTAAATAAGCTGTGAGCCACTGTATATTAGGGCAAGTAAGTTGCATGGGCTTTTTCTTCTGGAATAACCATTTTCTTACATCTGATTTGACAAACTTCTGTCGGCCAAAACATATTGAGTGTCAAAATGCACCACTTGGAGTCTATTTTGCCGACCTGTTTCACAACTACAATACTTACCAAATGAGTTTATTTAACATCACGACCAGTTTTTTTCTGAAAGTTTGGTGCATTTTTAAATGTATGTCTGCGCGTATCAAATTAGCTCCAACATACCCAATTAATTTACCTGTTTTATTGAGATTCTTCTTATACACAGGTCTTAAGGCTCATTTTTACAATGCGAAAATACTTTTCATACTTTTGCAGAAGTGATCTTGGTTTTCAATACCAAAAGAAAATGAGAAAATCGGACTATTACAAAAAGCTAATTCAAAATTGTCCAGAAAATATAGCTTGCTCTTTAAAACCCAGAAAATAAGAGCGATGACTTGTACACTATATTCTAAATTGAAAAAAAAACATTTTCATTTTAGAATATTAAAGAAAATAGTAATATACCTACTCTTAAAACTTAGACTTTTCTCAATTTTACACCGATTTTCTGGATTAGAAAAAAATACAAGGAAACTTTCCTACACAAAACTGCCTCAAGTCAATATATTTCCCACGCTATCTATATATTCTATATTCCTATCCAGAAAAGCCGCATCTATTCACACTTTTTACTAAACAGCAAAAATCAAAGAAAAACAGCAGCAACAACAGAAAAGATAAATTTAACCGAACAAAGTATCTGTTCAACCTTGACGATCAAGCCACGACAAACATTTTTTTTCATTGCTTTTATTTATGTTTTTGTGAAATCAAAGGAACTTCCATCCATCAGTTCTACACATGCCTCAGACTCAGTACGTTATTGAAACATTTGAAGCAACTTTTAGACAAGTGCTTTGTGGTATGCTCCAAGTAACCAGTAGATACATACCTAGATAGTCGTAGTAGACGTGGTGACAAAATAACCGGTTGCCACAAGTCATATGTTTTGTGGTCGTTCTAGCAAACATACCTCACCTGTTTCTTTGTCTTACGATTCAGATGCTGCTAGGAGAACTCTTATATTGGCGACGCTAAATTACGATACAAAACTTGGTCGGCAACTTTGCAACTTGTTTGAGAATGACAGCCAGATACAAGATGCTAGCGATGTGTATGTGATGAGATAAAAAAGATTCGACAACAAAACAAGGCATAATGCTTTCACGGGACAGTGTTTTTATCGACAGCTAAATCCGCAATAGTCGAACTAGCCTGCATCACCACCAAACTGAAAAGGTGTTTCTTTGATTGGCGTTGAAGTATTCTAGATGAGGTGATGTTTTTGCTATTCAATGAGTTTATAATCGTTTTTTTTTTTGCCATTAGATCTGAAGTACCTGGCAACCACACATTGTCTTTTTTTAAATAGCTTATGAAAAGTAATTTGATTGTATAGACATTATCTCTAATTATCGATTATATAAAGTGTTTTTGAATATGCTGCTGAGATTCTTGAATTATCGTCCGGGAATTTTATTCGAAACCTGCTGAGAACATTCTGGTGGCAAAAATTTAAATGGCAACTGATGCGGTTTTTGTTTACTTTTTTATGGGTTAAAAAATTCGTTCATTAATCTTTTCGCCTCTGTCTGAAGGCAAACGAGTAAGATGTGTTATTTTTTCGGCGCGTTTTTTATTATTATGTAGCTTTGGTACTCTTTCCCACAGAAATCGATACCAATGATTTCTAGCCAAGGCGAAAACATCTTTAACAGCTTCGTTACTATTTTTTAGCACTTTCAACAGTCCGCCATTTAATGGTTTGTATTGACATTTATTCAAGTTAAAAAAGTATGATTGGGATAATCAATGAGACGCAAGACCTGCCTGGATACTTGCAACTGATTGTTTTTAACTCGTATCGATACACATACTCCACTGCTCGAGGGAAGGGATTTCACTCTCAATAATCATACAAGTGGGATGTTTTCATAAATTTACCGTTATATTGCCCACCAACCACCACAACGAGCAGCAGGCAACGATGAGTTAAAAAAGTAACGACTGCAAAAAATCGTTAACATTTTATACCATTACGCCAATAATCCGATTAGGTCTAGGAATATCGTATGGATAAAAGAATTTATACATACTCGCAATGATTTTGTAATGACCTCGAATATAGCTGCTGGGAAAATCTGCGAAAAGACAATTGCATTCCTCAGAGCACATCCATACATACATTTGCATGTGCGAATATAACACAGATTCAATTGAATTTTCGCATTTTTCCGCGTACGTACATAAACAGTGGGCAAAAAAAAATTATGGCACAAACACTAAGTAAGAACCAAAAACCTAATTTTAATGTGACTTTAATAATTGATTGTCTTTTTGCATTTAACTAAAAGTTTTGCATGTTTACTTTAAGAACAATATCAAAAAATAAAACGGTAACGAAGCAAATTTCATAACATTAACGTAATATTTTTCACTGAAGTACCAACATTATTTCTGTGCGATAAAAGTTAAAGTACAGCGCAGTTTTAGCTGAAATTATTTTCATCGTTTTAAAGTGATCGCTTTAGAATTATTTTGGCATTTTTTACGCACTTTTAAGCAAAACGTAATTTATTGATTTCATTTTTTTTTACTAATATAAGGTTTACTTCGGCACATACTGCCCTTCAAATCCGCTTTCTTTTTACTAATGTTCGAAGAACATTAGTAATAAACTCGTTTCGCCGAAAATTCATACTTCTTTATATATATATATATATATATATATATATATATATATATATATATATATATATATATATATATATATATATATATATATATATATATATATATATATATATATATATATATATATATATATATATATATATATATATATATATATATATATATATATATATATATATATATATATATATATATATATATATAGTTTTATACCACGTTTATTAGACAATTAAATTACCTTTTATTTAATGTATTGCACTTGATTGCAGTTGGACCGAGTTTTGAGATATTTTCTTCGAAACACAAAATTTTTTAATTTTAACCCCGAAAATTCTGTGTTCCAGGTCGTTTTCCTTAGAAAACCTCATTATAATGTGCCACTTTCATTTAAATATTTTGATAAGTTGCATACATTTTAATGGCTTAGATTCTACCATTTCGCAAGTATTGAGCGAAAATTAATATCGCTTAAAAACTAAATATGTCATAAAACGGTCCTCCTTGAAAAAAGAAAGTTTAATATGCTAGTCGTACTAAAGTAATTTAGTACCCATTCATGGCTATTTAAAGTATCAATAAACTTAACTATATTTTAATTAGTTTCAACATAATTGATGCACCTACCTAGATGTGACAGGGAAAAGCATGTCCAGTTCTTCGCCTTTATTAGTGGGATACTTAAAAAATTGAAAACGCATAAAAACAGAACCACTTTCAAATTCTTGTAAGTTTCAGTGCATTACTCGAACTACAAGATCTAAATAAAATTTACGAAAATACATGGAAAATGCCTCGCTACACTAACGAAGAATATGGAGATATTTTGTACGTCTATGGGGAGTGCCGGGGAAATTCAGCAGCGGCGCAATCTTTGTATCATTAGAGATACCCCCATCGACGGATTCCTGGAAGGAGAGTGTTTCAACAACTTTACGCAAGGATTCGGGAAACGGGTTACGGTATGTCAGAACGTAAACGCAAATCCTACAACTGCAACCGCTGTACGGACCGAAGAAGAAATATTGCATGCAGTGGAATCTGACCCATCAACCAGTATTCAACGCTTAGCGTTACGGTTTAACGCGTCTAGCTGGAAAGTTTGGAGTATTTTGAAAGCAGCCCGTCTACATCCTTACCATCACACACCAGTTCAGGAGCGCCTACCCATCGATTTGCCCAAAAGGATGGAATTCTGCAATTGGCTCCTTGAGAGACAATTAGACGACGAAAATTTTGTCAACAGCATTCTTTGGACGGATGAGTCTTTATTTACGAGGGACGGTATCACAAACATCCACAATTTACACACGTGGGTTGAGAACAATCCAAACACTGCAAGAACGTCATCATTTCAGCATAGATTCAGCTTAAATTTATGGGCAGGAGTGATTGGCAATAATTTGATTGGGCCTTTTAGGCTCCCGCCTACCCTAAATAATACCAGCTACTTGCATTTTTTAACACATGATCTGCAGGACTTATTGGAAGATATTCCTTTGCAACGATTGGTTTCCATGTTTTACCAACACGATGGTGCTCCAGCTCATTACGGCCGACCAGTCATAGATTGGTTGAATTCCAACTATCCCAATCGCTGGATCGGTAGAAATGGACGAGTACACTGGCCTGCGAGGTCTCCTGATCTGACTGTAATGGATTTTTTTGTATGAGGACGGATGAAGAACCTTGTGTACGCAATGGAAGTATCCACTTTAGAAGAACTAAATACCAGGATCGATGATGTTGCAACAGAAGTGAGGCAACAGCTGACAGACATGAATATGAAAAGAACGCTTGCCAAATGAGCTTTGGCATGTATTCAAAATGAAGGTGGCAATTTTGAACACTAACTGTAGATTAAAAATTTTGAAATAAAGCATAAAAACTATCAATAAATACTTTCAGTTCAAGAAAAAAGTGTAGATCGACAACGAGGGCCATTTTATGGCATATTTAGTTTTTCAGCATTATTTATTTTCGCTTAATACTTGTGAAATGGTAGAATCTAAGTCATTGAAATGTATGCAACTTTTGTAGCCAGTAATATGGCTTATCAAAATATTTAAATGAAAGTGGCACATTATAATGAGGTTTTCTAAGGAAAACGACCTGGAACACATAATTTTCGGGGTTTAAATTAAAAAATTTTGTGTTTCGAAGAAAATATCTCAAAACTCGGTCCAACTGCAATCAAGTGCAATACATTAAATAAAAGGTAATTTAATTGTCTAATAAACGCGGTGTAAAACTTTGAGTTGTAATAATTAGTTTTCAAGATATAACGATTCAAGTGAGTCAGGGTACCGGTCCAAACAAGTTTTTTTGAACACCCTGTAACTCCGTGGGTTTTGAAATCCGGACCATCCTGTAGAACGATTTTTTACTCAAAATGTGTCAAAGAACGCTTCCTTAAAATAGTGTTCATTTAGTACCAAACACCCTGTATATATATATATATATATATATATATATATATATATATATATATATATATATATATATATATATATATATATATATATATATATATATATATATATATATATATATATATATGTATATATATATATCAGCAAAATGATTAAGGGAGATAATCTCTGGAGTGGCCGATCCGATTGAACTAAATTTTTCGGAGAACGTAGATATGTTTAGTAAGTAGGTCCACAATTTTCTCAAATTCAGATATCCTAAACCTGTTGGCGGCGGCGAGCGTTTTAGTGAATTATGAGGTACTCCTACATTTCCAAGCAGTGTAAATTTTTGTTAAAAAAAGTATTGGAAATGAAAACTAATTATGTTCTAAGCTTGTCTATGATAAAGAATTGAAAATTTTGAGCCGTAGTGGGTGCAAAGTTCCCTAAAGTAGGCAAGGATTTTTCTTCAAATTTTGATTTGTCATTACTTCTGACAAAAACATTGGATCATCGTGAAATTCGAAGGGCGTATTGACGTTGGCTAAGATTAAACACACATGAATTTTCAAGACATTGCAGGTAACCCTGTAGCTACGGCAGGATCCTAAAAAAAAATCCTTCAAATCATTGACCCTCCTCAAAAATTTTTGATTTTTGACAAAAAATTCAAATCATTGATAAATCTAAATCTTTTTCCATCATGTCAAATTGAAATTTTCAAAATTCCGATTTGCACAAGAACGTCAACCTTTCACCAAATTACCTCTATTTTCAGCACTCAAAAGTTCTGTTCACGAGAACTGACGACGGGATTATCCGATCATATTGAAATTTACAGGACATGTTGGTATTAGCTAGGACCAGGTCTGATAAAAGTAATTTTGAAATGCGGGCAACCCTGTGGCAGTGGTCTTTCACACAGTACTTGGATCTTACTCTATGTAACATTTGGTGAAAATTTGGTTGAAAAATTAGAATAGAACTGCCAGCTATGGTGATTTTTGTCTCATAAATCTTGTTAATTTGCTCAAGAAAATAAAGCTTTTTTCCCTATAACTTCCGGTTCAGTGCAGAAATCAAAACGAAGTTCATGCAGTAAATAGACATTGATATGAACCAAATGTCATAGGAATTTCGTACAAAAATCATGAAAGGGCTGCAGGCTATGACCATTTTGGTAATTTTGTGGAATTTCTTGACTGAGCGATTATGTCATTAGATTTGCAAATGGGAATGATCCTGCAATGAAAATTAACAACGAATATTAACGCTTTAAAAATTTGTAAAGTTTTGAGGGTGGTTACCCTAAAATTCTTTTCACCCGTATAGCTTCCAGCGCAGTGATTCAATCGAAACGAAATTTACTGGTTGGGTTTAACTTAACGTGAAGCAGATTTGGTATATATTTTGCTCTCCTGCGGACGCAGGGTAACCAGCATTAGCCATTTTCATAAATATTGCATCAACAGATGCTTTAAATTACGTACTCATATGCATATACGCATTTGCGATAAAAATAAGAAACCAATTTTTAAGTTCTTCGAGTTTGGAACATTTTTCGGATGGCAGCCTCAAACAACGTCTAACCAATGAAACTTTCGATGAAATCCTGCGATGAGAACGAAATTCACCAAAGGATAAGTCGATTTAAGTATGAGCTTGTTATGGTAAACTTATTGCTGCTTTGTTGGGAAAGTGTTGCCAGCACATTACATTTTAATCATTTGTGTTATAGTTGAGTTTTGTTGCTTGTGATAAGGAATGGTTGATATGATTCTACAAAAAAATGTATTACGTATTTCCACATTTTTTGTCACTCAAAAACAATACTTCGAACAATAAGTTTTCAAGCGGTTCTGATGCACTAGACTTGTTTTACATTTCGAATAATTTGAGTAGAGTGTTTCTTTTCAACTCGTTCTTTAACCTTAACTCTTAAAATTGGTGCACTTTATTTAGGGTTTTTCTTAATTTTTCTGATAAACCACTTTTCTCACGCTCAGATAAGATTTTAGGCCTTCCTGACCAATGCTTTGTTTCAAACGATTTGGTTGATTTATATTTTGGTATTACATTTCTCACTGCATATCTTGATTTTGCCATTAGTATTCCAATCAGAGAATACGCCATTCATGTTCTGCAACGTAGCAAAATACATTCTCGGATTAAATAAATAAAATTACTTCTACAAAACATTTTTCAAGCTAGACATTAAAAACTTCATATTTTCATGATTTTAAGTGCATTTAACGGTATTTTTTCCAGGAATTACAAATAATTTTAAATAAACCTGCGCTGTACCTTAACTTGTTTGCCCTATTTTGGTATTTCAGTGAACATTTTTACGTTAATGTTGTGAAATTTGTTTTGGTCCCAGTTTGTTTGATATTGTTCTTAAAGTAAACACCAAAAACTTATTATGAAATGCAAAACCACCAGCATTTATGGTTAAATTAGCGTTAACAATAGGTTTTTTTATTGTTACTTAGAGTTTTTGCCTTAACTTTTTTTACCCACTGTATGTATGAAGTGTAGAACCATTAAGCTTTAGCTTTGAGTATTTGTAGTGAGTCTATTTGTTTGTCCATTTGACCATGCATGAGATGCGATTTACTCCTTTACCGGAATTACATTCACATGACACGACACAGTATGACGACTGGAATACAACCGATTGAGATTATCAGGAAAATAGGGTTTCCACTTAATGGTCGCGCAAATGGGAATGTTTAAAAATGTTTTGTTTGGTTGTTTGGAGTGGGATTGATAAGGTTGTTTGGATTTAATCCGTATGAAACGGTTTCGAGATAAGTGAATACAGAGTTCGATGTTCTGTATGTAGTAACTGGTAAACATGTTCGCAGGTAATATGGGTTCAAGTGATCTTGTTTCCATTATACGTACACAGTAAAAAGAAACCCCATCTAAAAAAAGCTTGATTTGAAAATACTTAATAGTCATATAATTTACCACCAAATATTAAGATACCTAAACAAGGTTCCTTTAAAAAAAATGACCACCTCAATAGCCAATTGTAACATTACTCTTTCATTAATTAAATGTTGGTAGCACTTAATTGTCCTTGTTCATCCCTCAAAAGCTCCAGGATTGATAAAATCAAATACATCATAAAAACGAAACCATGCAATGCCCATACTAGAGTTACGGTGGAATTCCTTCAATCTACACATTCACGTGCAAACTTACATACCTTCACCAAAATCATCGCTTTCAAATAACAAATAATGACAGCACCAATTATTGTTCACTCAACAATCCTTCAGATATTCCTATTGCAAAATCTCGCAAGATAAAATCATAACCATGAATTGTTTATATTTTATGCTCATATCGAATATAAATTTTTACCAACTCTCCTGATTCAAACCAATTCGGAAATTATATGTAAGAAAAATTATGGTTCACAGCTTTTGACCCAAGGTAAAAATTAGTGTACCTTGGGTATGAAAATGTAGATTGAAATCGGTCGGTATTGACCGACCACGAAATAAAGTCTACTGTACTTCCTGCAAAAAGCATGTTACTCATCATCCACATTTAAGTTTCAATTTATTTTTGAACAAAACTAGCTTGAAGAAATTCAAAATTTTAAGATTTGCAGATTGAAATAGGTTGCTAGGTATAAACGAACGTTTTCAATTTTCAATTTGCCTGCGCAAAAAGTAGTTTCTACAATCGAAAACTCTGCGATGCTTGCATGGGTGCTATAAGAGATTGGAACAATCCCTTCTTGGAGCGCATTTTATATGTTCGGATTGTCAACATGCTGAAAAACGAATGTAGAGCATGTACAAGAACATAGCAGGCTACATTGGTTCACTCAACGCTGAAAAATACCAAATGCTATCGAATTTACATGTACAAACATACACAAACAGTACATACACAAACTACGGTTAATGACGAAATACTCACAGAAATCACCAAACAAGTCGAAAGTATAACGACTGCCTTAGATGACCTTTCCGAAGCCAACAAAAGAAATACTGACAAATTTCGTGGGCTTTCTTCTCAGAACAGAGAGATTTGAGGAAGTGAAACAAGCGTATACTTTTTGAAATTTAGTGAAGCAATTTTACTACAAAGATAAAATCTATAAATAGAACATATCGGGAGAATTACAACCTCAGATATTCCCTTTGGTTTCTCCGATACCTTAGTTCTATGAGTTTTTGATTGTTACTGAGTTGTTACTTGTCAAACTCGCGTACACATGGCCTACTATCTTTCTCTATCCATCTCTTTCTCTACCTCACTCTATCTTTCTGTTCGCGGAGTAGATGATTGTCAAATTTGCCCATAGTCCCGCTCAGATTCAGGAAAATTGATTCAATTCTCACTGGCATTTTTATTTCCTTATATCTCTCTCTTCTGAGGTTTTCTTCAATTTCCTTTCTATTTACACACTCTTCTAATTGCCAAGTGAACGATAGAGTTTTGCTCAAAATAATTGATAGCAAACTAACCATGCTTATGTCAACAACCTAGATGTTAGGTAAAGGTACGTTTTTTTTGCACAAAAAAAACGCACCTAAAATCTTCGAAAATATCTACGCGGGTAGTAAGTTAATTGGCAAAAAATAGTTCCAAAAAAGCTGTCTATGGAACGTGGGTCGTTTGATCCAATTATTTGCGAGCATTCGATTCACCAAGAAATGACAAATACCAATATCAGCAGCATTTCCAACGTTAACGCGACAAAGGAAATGACTAAAAACACGTTCAGCAACCTTGCTTATTAAACCACTGCTAACAAATACGAAGATTCGCGCAGGTGCTTCCCCACGGAAATTACCGTTTCAAAATTTCGAAAATTATTTTTGAGTTTGGAACATATTGGTCAGAAGATGATTGGTTTTATTGCATTAATCAAATCATATGCGCCAGCTCAGGACATCATGATTCGCAAATGATCACTCGTTTACACAAAAACTAAAAGGTGCCATTTTTTGGCGAAGGTGTCCTCATTTCTACCACCGTTTCTCGGCTTGGCAGGCTCATCAAGAGGTGTTTTCGTATTAATGGATTCCATATTCAGTACTATCCACAAAGTAACAAAAGAGCACCTAAGAACTATAAAGTCTGAATCCTGAGAAATACGCCCGGCTTTTTACCCGCGTGGATGGAAGCAACAAGAGCTTTGACTGGAAAGGCATCACGTTTTCTCCTCGGAGCTCCAGCAGCAGCAGCAATAACATAAGGAATATACAGCACAGCAGAACAAACGCATTGGCAACAATGACACTCCTGTCCCAATGAACTCACTAGTACAGAAATTCTGTTCTGCAGAGGTAGTTCACGAAAAGAAAAGCTTATGAGTAGTTTTTATTGGTTATAGATTTTTCAAGGCTATGTTGAATGTTTTGGTAGCTAGGAAATCGGAAAAAGCCCTCATAATGTGTAGAAAGCTAAAAGAGGTAATTTCCTGTTAGTTTTTTTTTATTTTCTATCGATTTTGGTAGTTTATACTCGTTATTTTCCCTTGTATTTTCAACTGTTTTGTGAAACCACAGGGAGTTCAGCAATCTATATCCAGCTTTCCAAAATCTCTAGCTGTTCTGTACCAGATCGTTGTTTTGCGCCATTGTTCTATACCGCAGCAGAAAAACGCACCAAATGTTTATGTTGTAATGAACCGACCAAATAAGTAGCCACGTGGCTCTCGATCAACTAAACACGTTCACCTCAGTCAACTTCTCTTTATTGAATGAATCATTTCTCCTTATGTGACAATTGTTCTTAACAACTTGGCTATTATAACGACATCCACTGGCAAGTTAAATTATTACATGAATTGAATTTAGATTTATATATAATTGTGATCCTACAAGATAAACAATAATTTTATCGTCCACAAATTATCAAACATCCATAAAACTCCTACCAATCTTCAGACATAAAATATATCCATATCAACAATAGAGTTGCTTCTGTTAAGCCAGTTTTGACTTGGTCGAAAGCTTTACTAGCTTCTGTCGACCAATCAAAGGACCTGTAACGTCAGAAGTGCCACAAGCTTCTGCTACTGGACCAATTCTTTATACCATATTCACCGCTAACCTTCCCATTCCAGTGGGCTAACCTCAAGTCCAAATTCTTCAAAATACCGATGATACGCTCTTATTTGCGTTGAGCCAAGAATACTACTTGGCAGAATTAAGTCTTTACTTTGACGAAAGGGGGATCAAACCAAATAGCAGTAAGACAAAGCTAAGTATATTTCGCAATCCTTCTAAGTATCGGAGATCGCAAACTATCCGCAATAAGACCAAAAATTTCTCTGTCTCCTTCGAAACTTCTAAGATTACTCAAAGCTCATTTCTTAAGTACCTTGGTGTTGATTTTCACGAATTGCTAAAATTAAATCCTTACGTGCGGCGTAAAATTATAGCTGCCAAATTTGCATTTCAACGCATCAGACATCTTTTCGCCAAAAAGATTGGTATGACCACCAAAGCTAAATCCATTTGCTATCAGACCCTGATCCGTCCTATCCTGACTTATGGTTCCCCATCCTGGATTATCTGTTCAAAGACTGTCATGGCCGAAAACGCTTCTGCACTGGTAGGCTCTACAACTCGGTAGCTAAAATTTTGCCGAAGAACCTTCTGCTCTATCAGGAGTCAGGACTGAAGCCACTTAGGGACCGGGCTGTAGAATTAACGACAAGATTCCACGGACAAACTGACGAACATGAAAACGGACTGATTCGGTCAATAGGGCGTACAGGTGGCTCCAATGAGCCATTTTTGCGGCCGGCGAAGTCGGTGAATGTAGGCCTTCCGCCGAACAGAAGGGGCTAACTGCAAGACCTAGATTAAGTTTTAAGTTTAATTAGGTTAGGTTAATTATAAGTAGGTATAGGTTAGAACTTAATTGTAGTGTAAGGTAGACTTTAAGTCAAGTATTGCCCAGCTACCCCCAGTACTTGCACAAGCTGGGCAATATTATTAGTGTGTACGGTAAAAACTGTTTAAGAAAAAATATATTGGCGAAAAAATATATAGCCGAAAAAATAGTATAGTCACTAGACTTTAAGTTATCATAGCTAATTATACTTTAAGACAGGTTAAGAATGTACAACTAAAATGAAATAAAATCTTTTCAATAAATCTTTTGGTGGATTGTTTCGCACCATGCTTCTTGGAGCCGCAAAGATAGGCGCTGGGTGGTTGCTGCATGTCAGCTCTGTGGCGAAGAAAGTGATAATTGAAGCTGACCATCCTCAAGTTATTTTCGAGTTTAGGCCTTTAACCATTCTTGCGAAGTTAAACTGCCTCAACCCGATCTGAGGAGAGCTAAATGCCTTTCGAGGAAACCTTATGACCTAAGAATCTAACTGAGCCTCGAAGCAAATGGCATTTCTCCAAGTTAATTATGAGACCATGATCCGCAAATTGTTTGAAAATTGGTTCTAAATGAACAAGGTACTCCTCTTTGGTAAATTAAACAGAATTTCAGTCCATGTAGAGGACTGCATGGATAAACCGTCGGAACGATTGTGCCATATTTTGTATGGTGGAGTAATTAGTTTTGTCATGTAGCTTATGAAAGGAGAAGAATAATGGGCACGGATATATATCCGAGATAGTTTTGGCGTTGAGGTGTCTGTATTCACTGCAAAAACGTCATTCCCTATTAGCCTTATGAACCATGTGAAATAGAAAAGACCAGTTGCTGTCTGAAGGACGGCAAATACCCTGCTGTAGCAGGAAATCGGATTCTTTCTTGGCCGCCGCGAGCTTATCAGGTGCTAGTCGACGTGGTCTCGACACTATTAGAGGGCCTGTGTTCAAGATGTGGCATGTAGTCTTGCGTTTTTAGGGTTGTGAGGACCCTGTGTTGACCGTGATGGGTTTGTATTGTTTGAGAAGAGCATGTATCAGCGGATCAGAGGGCTACTCAAACAAAACACCTTCGGAAGTTTGTACAAAGTATACGTGCCTTTCGTAGAAAATGAACTTAGAGAATCCGCTAGGATAGCGTTTGTCAAGTCGATGACTACTCCGTAGTGGCAGAGGAAGTGGGCGCCTAAAATGGATCTAGAGACAATGATGAAATCCCATTAGAACTACCGACGGAGTCCCAATTCCAGCTTGATTACCATTCGTCCACAGTTATCTACTTTCGACTGATTTGTCGTGACAAGTCCGGCAAGTCAAATACCAGAAGGTGGAAGCCTTTCGGTTGCAGTTGCTGGAACTATGGAAGACAAAAATCGAATAGTATAAGACGATGGCTAGGAGATAAGTTGGGTTGTCCCACCGCCTGAAAAAACGGTGGCTTAGTTTTTTAAGATTTATTTTTTGGTTGTTTGGAATAAATTGCGACACCGTTTCGCATAAAAATGTTTTATCAACATGGAAATAAGAATTTAAAGGGTTGGGTACAAAATCTCGTATTGCAATATCCCGTTTACAAAATCCCGCATTGCAAAGTCCTGTATTACAAGCGCCTGATTCCATATTATGCAAAACTACGGGATTTTTCCTTCAGCTCTTTTTTTATTGTAGCTGAAACGACGATAGCTAAAATAATTGGGGGAGAATCAGAGAAGAAAAACTTGGCAAGGTATCAAAATTAAAAAAATTATTAGAAAAAGGTCTGAAACTGAAACAGTCGGTTATTTGAGAAGAATCGCGTACAATATGTCTTTATGTTGAAATTTATTCCTTAATAAAAACTTAAATCACTATGTTTTTGTTATTTCATTATATGAATAGGTTTCATTGCACGAGATTTTGACTTTCGGGATTTTGTTTTTCGGGATTTTGAATGTCGGGATTTTGAGTTTCGGGATTTTTAAGTACAGGATTTTGTATTTCGGGATTTTGGAATACGGGAATTTCGAAACATACGGGATTTTGTGATTCGGGAATTTGACACGATCCCGAATTTGAATGTTCACCGGAAGGAAACCGATCGTGGGCGAAATAATTAATAAAGTTGGTGTTACGATGCAGATTTATCCAGCGCGATAGGGTAATAGATGTATATGTGCATGGAAAAGTTCTGCTTTCATGAGATATGTATGTGCGTATGCATATAGGAACAAAACTCATGAACTAATTTAGAGTTTCGGTTTGTTGAATTACGTGCAAAGTGTATATGCATGATTAAATTGATATATAACAATTTTGTTGCTTTATCGTCATAAAAATAAATACTTTAAATTGCTACCCGAGTTAAATCGATCGAGGGTGCCAAAAATTAACATAGCTAATATCATATACGGGTATTTTTGACGTTTGAGTTGTTTGACTATGTAATGCGTGCAATATGTAATTAAGTGAAACAGTTCCCAATATTATTGGGTACGTTGGTATAAAATAAAGGATGTGTTTCATTTGCGCTCATTAGCACTTTCACAATCCAAATGGTTGTAAATGGTTTTTGTCACCAGCGCAGAACGAGCGAGCTTTGGTCCTTGTCTTTATTGTATCATGGCTCTAACTATGTTCTAGATATGGTTTTGCAAATACCAAAAGCTGCAGAAGGCCAACCATTACAGTAAGTTGTATTTTGTAATTCAAATTTATGTCACTAAAATATCATATTCTATATTATTTTTGTTTTCTTCACATGTTTTTATTATTATTCTTCATACATTTACATCAAAAATAAATTATGCTGAAACTATTTTTTTTATCGTAGTCTGATTCATTTGGGATAGGTTTCATTTCATTTGAAAAAGGTTTCATTTCAAATGAAAGTGGTTTCATTTCAATTGGAATAGGTTTCATTTCAATTGCAAAAGGTTTCATACCAAATGGAAAATGTTTCATTTGAATTGAAAAAGGTTTCATTTAAACTGAAAATGTTATATAAGCGTACTTAATATATTACTAAAATGATCGCCATCGACAATATAGATTAGGTAAAACCTAGATCAATTCCAATTATACACCAATGTAGCTAAAAAATTTCAGCTCAATCGGATGACGCGTCCACCAGAAACGGTGATTTAACACAAAATTATGTCCTCTTCGAAAAATTAATATTAACGGGAGATATACACCTAGGAGCCGGGAAAAAAGGTCGTTTTTCTGCATTTTTTTAAGGAAAACTATTTAAAATATCGGATGGGGAGTTCAACTATCTAAAAGTATGCACATTCAAAAGTTTGTTTAGTTTTCTTTATTTAAAATATAAAAAATATACGAGGATATTGCATGATTCTTGGAGTGCCGTAAAAAAAAAACCATCGTTAACGGTACCCAGTGGTGTTTCTTCAAAAATCATCTGATAAACAAAATCGAAAAAGATTATTAAATTAGATACTATAATCTAGAACTTGTCGTAGCCGATTTTGAAAATACCGATTAATGACAAAATGGCGGACGTTTCAACATGAATAGTGATTTTTGGACAGAAAATTTGATATTATTTTGCCTATAAAACAAAAAATAAGTAACGAAAAAGCAAAATCCTATGACAAGCACTAGATAATGCTATATGAAATAATCACAAAAAGAATTAAGGCAATCGGTTAATTGGTTGTCGAGAAATTTTGGGTACCGATTTGAAAAACAACACAATGAGGTTGAGAAAAACGCGTTTGAAAGTTTGACACTAAATAAATCAGTAAATTTGTCAACTTACATGGAACCATCGGTACCAGGCCCATAGTGTAAGTCTTCTACAGTCTGCGGAATATTCATAGCTTCTAAATTTCTTTGCCGACGCCGTATTCGACTTTCTTTCGTTTGTTCTTGCGCTTGCAGCTCGGCTTTCGCTATGCGAGTTTCGTCTTCTTGCGCTGCGGACAATATTTCTCCCACATTCATGACTTCCAAAAATGAGGTGAAACCATTGTTGAATGTGCATGTTGCAAGAAATACTGCAATGTTTACGATTTTGGCCCTGCTGTTCATCGTTTTTGGAGCTATCTTCCAAATAAGTTGGTTGAAGCTCCCTTTGCAGTTTTGGGTGTATCCACCAACACAGCGTTCCAACAATTTTTCATTGCTGAAGTCTTCATATACTGGTTTGATGACATCTAACAGCTCTCCTTCGCATGTTGCTACTGGCACCACAATTCGGAGCCTTTAGGACAAAAATGATGTTGAAGCTTGCTGTCTGTTGAGCCGTAAGGCACAGTTTCTGCGAATAGCTGAGCCATAGTAAATGCTAAGTTTATCTATAAATTTTCCAGGATGTTTTTTATTGCATTCGCGAAGACACGTTCCAATTCGCTTTTGAACGTGTTCTACGCATCCTTTTTTTGTAATTTCTATCTCGTCGCCATACGGTTTTGCATTCACTAATACCATGTAGGTTTCAGAGTCGCCATCCTTGACGTAATTCGTGTACATTACTCCATATTTTTCGACAGATTGTGAAAACAATTCTTTCATGGCGTCTACTTCCATTTTACCTGCCGATTCGTCATGATTGACCTGGCGATTTCAATCGTGATTCGATTGCCATTTCTCATATTGCTCACTATTTTTGTGTTTATTCCAATTGTTACATTCAGCACAATAAAAAGATTTACAAGAAAATCAATAACTTTTTTGACACTGGAACTAATATTCTCGCAGATAGCTTTTTTGGTAGAATATCGATTTTTAGGTGGTATTCTTTTGGTATTTATGCTATACTTGGTGCCAAGCATGCCCAAAACACAATAGAATCACAAAATAGGTCTATACTTCGTTCACAATTTGAAAAGGCACGCATTGTTCGAAGAGTTACTTGCTGCTACCTACCTGTCGGCTCGGCACCGCAAAACACGTTTCATTCTCTCGGCTGTAACTAGCTTATTTACAGAAATATTAACTTGGTGTTTTCACCAGATATTTTTGAGACCTTAATCTTCAAGAAAATGCAATAAAAAATAAATTGATTTTTTCGACCATTCTAGGTTTATATCTCTCCTTAATATATGTAAAGATTATAAAAATCAGTAAATCGTCAGCAAATTCGTATTTGAGCTGTTTTGTATGTTTTTGTATTCTGAGAGAGTACGTTAAAGCTAGGACATCAATCCCGAAATTGAAATTTTGGTCTCGAAATTTGGGGATTAGAATCTTCGGGATCCCGAGATAGCCCCGAGATTTCGGGATTTTATATAAGAACTATATTAAGGGAATTTAAACAGATATATTGGCTCATTAGTACTCAATTAAAACTTTATTTCAAACATATGTACATAAAACCGGAATTTAAGTTCATTACAATGTTATATTTATGCACATACATATGTACATGGGTGCTAGCAAGGAAAACGTTAATCTATAATTGCATCCAATTTAATATTATGATTTAATTTCAACAATTTCTCCTTATTTGGTCATGATAGTTAATTATAACATTAGTAAAAAACGAATAAAAATTTAATCATCATAACGGATATTACTATAAAACAATAAAAATACAGTACTCTTTTTAGTTGTTTACATATCAATTACAAAATAATATTGCTTTTCAATGAATCAAGTGATAAGTAATAATATCGATTGGTTCAAACAGCTGATTCGTTTTGCTCCTAATAAACATAATTCATCAAGGGTTTCAAAATTTAAACTAGACCTGATTTTGCTGCACATATATCCACCTGCTGAAAAAGATATTTCGGGTACACTTTTTGGTGAGATATTAAGCATGTAATCATACGCCAGTTGTAATAATGAGCCCTTCCGCCTCCGTTTTCATAAAACAATATTTCTTTTAGTATTAAGCTCTGCTTTCTAATTCCCAAAATGGGTTGAATTTTATCAATCCCAAAATCTCGGGAGTCCCGATAAAAAATTCGGGATCCCGAAAATGTCCAAAATGTGTCGGGATCCCGAGATCCCGAAATCTCAGGATTGCATGCCTTAGTTAAAGCAGGATGTAGTCTGGCTGTGATTCGAACCTGAAACAGAACACCCAAAAGGGAGGATGATTTTAACCGGATTGAAACGTATGTGATTTAGTAGCAAGATCAATTCTTTAAAATGTCATATTGAAAACAAAGGAAAATAATTTAAGGCAAATTTGTTGCGGAAAAAACAATCTTCCATTTCTTATTATCTATAATTTAACGTTATTGCTTTATTAGTTAATTCTTTCGCGCCATAGGCTTGTATTTTGCGTCCATACTTTACTTCCAATATTTGGGGGCCATAAATCAAATTTCATCATAGGTACGAACTAAATGTAATAGTGCTAGACATAAAAGATTCCTAGATCAATAAGGCAATAAAACTGGCTTTCTTTCGCCGAGCGAGAGCTGCCCACCCTACATACTCATGACTTTCCAATCAATAAAATTAAAACTCTATCGCAAACAAACTCCATTACTTTTAACCATTGGAGCTTTAGCAGTCGATGTATCTTTTATGTCTTATGCCAAACTCCAAAACCAACCGACTACCAAATGGTATTACTGCTATCGTCTGTTCCGGGATCGAATCAAGCCCTATTGCTCAGCTGTTTTTCTAGTTTTGTTTTGATTTAGCCATTCGCAACAAAGTGCTGGTATGGCCGGCAACGATGGAGATCCGAAAAGCCACCCAGTTGGATTCGCGGTCGATGAGCTGCAAGCTTTCGAATTTTGTGATGATTAGAAGATACTTTTCCTATCTTTTTCGATTAACTACTGTCAGTTACCAACTAGGCTCTGCACGACCACCTGCTTCCATTGTCAGTGTCTCCACATCTCCAGTTCGAAGAAAAGCTTTGAAAAACCGGTGGAAGCAAGCTAAGGGGAGATTAGGCGAGTTCGACATGATGAGGGGCTGGTGCGCAGCGCAGTGCAACTTCTCTCCATATATTTGCCGGCTATCGTAGCTTTTCTCTTTTCACTCTATTCGTTGCACTCGGATAGATACTTTATCCGGACTTTTTTGCAAGTTCAGCAGATAGCTACCACGGACTGTATGCTGTGAAGCACTGAAGCTATTATACAATTCGAAGTCACCTGCTGCTTTTGCTGGTTGCTGATGAGATATGTGACTGTTGGTGGATAGGCGAGACGCAGTTTATCCGAAAACGGGCAAAGGCGGGGAAATATAAAACTTAAATTCAATCTGTTGGTATCATCAGTTAAGACAGTGTTGTCTTAGCGTGTTTTGCATGGTTTACGGTCGTTCTAGTCACTCTATTGTCGTGTCTTTGTTGTCGAGAATACGCTTTTTTTGCTATCACGAGACTAAATTATTGTTTGATTGAACCGCCAAAGATACATTTGTGTGACATCAGCGAACTTTTATGCGAACCAAAAAAGAATAGAAAACAAAACACGAAGGAGCAACATCTTGGCTGTATCTTGTTGGGATTATTTCAAGGACACCATCAACAGCATCATCATAACTGGCTAGACCAACTGCTACTGAACGTGTGGCGGTGATAGAACAACAAGGAGCTGAAGCTGGAGCTGGCAGCATCCAACGCAAAAGCATCTGTTTTCGAGATCGGCACAAAACGAGAGACAAAGTCAGTTGTAATCGCGCTTTTGTTCGGGTCGGAGGCTTGGAGAATTCGCTCTAAGATTGTATCTAGTGTCCGTTCGGAGGAAAGTTTCTTTACATGCGATAGATAGTTATTGGCTTGTTTTGGGATAAAACGATTTTCGCGAATGTTTCAAGTCGAGAAGTTATATTCGATGATGTGAAGTGGTTTAGACTTTTACTTGGAAATTTACTGAGTTAAAACAAAACAAAAGTTTTTCGGTTGTTATTTTGTTGAAATCTCGTCAAGTGAAGGTGATTTAGTTGCATAGTGACGAGAAAACAAATAAATTTCGAAAGATAAATAGTGTTGTTCTGACGAAGCAAAAAAAGATTGGCTGTGAAGTTTTTTTTATCGTGGTTTTTTTTTGTGGTTCGTGCTGAAGTTGTCGATTTGTTTGTTAAAGGTGAAGATTCAAACGTTTATTTTATATACCTACATCAACTATACTTATACTAAGGTCGAACTGGATATCTAATAAATTGCCTCATAGGATGGATTAAGCAAGGAGATAGTCGTAAGAATTTATTGAAATGATCCTTAGAGTATTGTGGTGAGGAACAAATGGAATAATAATATATTGGGAAACTTTTACTCAATTAGATAATTTGATTGGTAAAGCTTCATATGAAGGTTTCAAGTTTTAAGCTGACCGTGAATATGCCAGGGATTATCTTCGACCATGTCGCGGATACGTTTTGAATTCGTAGGATTAGAACTTATGAAAGTACCTGACAATCGTTGAGTGTGCAATGTTCATACATGCACTTGTAAATTAAGTATTTGCTAATCAGTAGAAGTGGCCGCACTGCCCGCCAACGAAAGCCAAATCAAGCCAAATCGACAGAAGATTAAGATTTAATAACGTCGACTTGGTCGGGCTTAGCTGCCTAGAAGTCAGCCACACACATGCCACTTTTATGGCTGCATTTATGACTGACCCTGGCAAATATTTCACTCTACTCTTTTTTGTAGTACACGCTGTGCGGTCTTTTCATAATAGCGCTGCTCAGAACTTTACACTACTGTCGTCATTCTGTTTTATTATGAGCTGCAACTAGTTATTGTTTCTGCATAGTCTCTTTTGCAGCTGAATCAAAACATATATTCAGATATGACATTAGAGGGTTTTATACGACCTTCAGAACGTCAGGTTGTGAACAAAGTGTGTAGGAGACAAAGGTGCAAAGGTGTTGTTATTTTTATGTTTTGGGGGATTTTGAAGACGTGTTAATACTGACTACCGATTTTTACAGGAAAAATGGAAACCAGAATCTTTAAGTATGAAAACACAATATTTGGGTAGGTACAAACATTTAATTCTGCGATCCCTTCATAAACAAACTTCATCATATCCCAATTAATATCCAAATATTTACAAAAATCAATTCACAATCATTTCCGATTCTTTCAAACAATCTTTCAAGACTTTTTCATCGTTTTCTTTGATTTTCCAACTTCTCCTTCGAACCTTCACCATCTTCGTCGTTGTCGCTGTCGTCATCGCTACCTAAATACCTAATCCGTCCATTTTTCTTCGTTCTTCTATTTTTTATATTTCGCTGCTATTTAGTCAATCAAATTGCCTGCAGCGAACGGTTATCGGTAAATATGTAAATGTTCGAATGATTTAATACAAAAAACAACTACCAGACAACAAAATCCAGTCCTTAAAGCGATGTGGGACGTCATCCATGATGTGCAAATAAATCGAAACCAAAAATTGAAGGTTTGAAAATATGTACTTTCAAATAACAATATAAACAGGAAAAATACGAAATAAGCATATATAGTACATAAAAAAGGTAAAGAAGGATTAAGGTCTAGAATTTTTCACCACAATTTCACAAAGTTTCTATGCTTGCCCACAACAATAGGGTGGTCGATAGTGGGTTGGGATATTGTGAATCAATATGACTATGATGATTTATGGTGAACGTTTTCGAGAAAAGTTTTTTTTAGAGCTGTGGAGGTACTAGTGTAGATGGATTTGAGTGCAGATTCGTAGAATACTTGTGAAGTCCTTTCAATTGAAAGCCAAATTCGGAGATAGTTTAAATTGATTCCCTAAGAGATGTATGAAGGATTTGTGTGAGTGGAATATTTAAATCCATGGAAACAAGATTCTTCGAAAGTGAAGTTTTCTGAAAATATTTCAAAAGACTAGATGGTTCGAACTGATTGGACTATTGATTACGATGTTGAAGGATGTTCGCGATTGAATGAGAAGTGTTCATTATTGCGCTATTCATTGATACTTATAACTTTTGAAGTTTGTCGGCTTTAAACACTGTGATGTCCTTGAAAGTTGGAAAGTAATGCAAAATACTCTCATTTATACTTGCTCATTATAAAAACAAATACTCTCATTTATGCTTGCTCATTAGCACATGACTATTATTCGGAGCACAATATGAGTAGAGTTTTTCTTTCAGCTATACCTGATTTTTTTTTTGGTCCTTCGGGAAATTCAAAGCTAATTGGTTGGCTTGCTATGTAATGTTTATCAGACAGGAAAATCTTCTTTACACTTTCCTTTGAATTGACCACTGACATAATAAGTCCTATGAACGTTTTCCTCTCTTTCTTCAATATTCTTCTTTGGTGTACTCAGCTCTGTTTTGAATTGTAATTGAAGTAATTTCTTAAATCTAATAATCATGAAGAATTTTGGTGATATGTTGGAAGTCTACAATGCTGCTTTCAAGTTTTTAAACGCCACAGTTGATATCACTGCGACTATAACACGATGTCGCCTATAGACAAAAGATATCCCAACAATATATCTCTCTATTTCAAAGTCAGTAAAATGCATGCTTAATAAAATGGGTTACGCTGTCGTGCTGAAACATAATTTGGTTATTTTGCAACACATTTTTTAGGAGCTAGAGTTTGAAAGAGTTTTATTATTATTTATTGTGCATCGTCAACTCTATGTTCTATAGCTATGGTTCTCGAAGTGATTCTCACGGACCCCCTGTGATGTGATTGTTGTGAAAGTTTAAAAAAAACATATAAACTGTTAACCATTCTTAAATCCCAAGTAAAATATAAGCATAGATACTTCACTAAACGTTCTATCTGCATTTTTCTCATATTTGGGTTATGCTCTACATACTCTATTGCATCAATCTACAAAATTTGAAAAACCTAGTTTTGTGAAAATATGTTAAAATCAAAATTGAAAAAATGCACTCTTCATATATCTTCAGTACAAATCAAAACACAAATCATTGAATATCTCGAACGTAATAAAGGTACCATTGATATATCTTTTTTGTTTTGTTATTTCCGTAAAGCAGTGGCCGGCTCTATACTCAACCTTTTTATTGGTGTGATTGAATACGCTCGCCACAACCTCGTTCTTGCTCTATCTGGACCTGTAGTGGAGACATTCCGGATCTGGTAACGATAATTGTTGCAAGATTAGGTGATTCCTCATCAGTCGCTTTCTTATTGCTGGTAATTTGGGTTCTACTGATTCAATCAGATTTCAACCCACAGATAATATTTAATTGAATCTCTAAGTAATTTCTGGCCCAGTTGTAAGTTCCAGCGAAATAGGGGCACCGTTTCAGCAAATTAGGAAGACATGTTTTGGAGGTACTTACACATTCAGTGGTGTCCCTTTTGAAAAAATAAATCAAATTAAGGATCTGGGTATTACCTTTGACGGTAATTTAAGCTCTAACAATCACATTGATAACGTTGCTAACGATGCTTGCAGATTGCTTGGCTTTGTTATAAGAAACTCTCCTGAGTTTAATAATATAAATACTTTGAAACTAATATACACGTCTGTTGTTTGTAGTAAGCTCGAATATGTATCCGTTATCTGGAACCCGTATTACAAGGTACACATTGACCAATAAGAAAGAATTGAACATACATCTTTAAGGTACGTTGCTTTTAAGCTTGGTTTGAACGGTGTTGAGAATATTTATTCTGTGATCATGGCGTTACTAAGCATCACGTCTTTTCAGGTTTGTCGAGCGTGCAATGACGCCACATTCTTATATAATTTAATTAATGGCAATTCGGATTCCCCTGATCTCTTTGGTTATTGCAATTTCGGGTTCGATATATTAATTTCAGATAACTTTAGGTCAAATTTTCACCAGATTTCTCCTCTTATGAAAATCCAAACTACGGGCATTATTTTATGCAATCAAGTTGATTTTTTTTAATGATTCTGTGAATACCATAAAGCGAGAGCTGTGCACTTTTGTCCATGAATAAATTAGATATAGGATTTAGTATCGTTCATTTTTCAATGTTATTACCAGTAGCTTATTAGTTAAACATGTTATTATTAGCTTTTTTTTGAATACTAAAACAGCCACAAAATTTTTTTCGTTTTTCTTTTATTTTTATTTTTATTATTATTTATATATTTAAATTAGTTTAAGTTATAAACATATGTATGAAATGGATGTTTTCCCCGTGAATAAACAAGCAAACAAACAAACTACTCGACGTAAAAAGTTTTGCAGCAGAAGATATTAGTGGCAGTACCGATTTGGTAGAAGGAAGCTGAGAGCGTATTCCTCTAAAAAAAAAAGTAAAGAATAGTCGTCCTAGAGCTAAATGAAGCAAACTAGCTGATATAAGACGGATAATAATTGGCTAGGGCTATGTTTAAGTACGAAAATGATCTGACCTTTTGCGCTATTAAAGTAAATGAGGTAAGATCGTGCAAAGGACTTGAACTTAGCAGGTACTGTTGGAAGCGCGCCAACGTTGTAAAAGGATGTGCTCGGCTGAACCATTTTGTTTGTTCTGCTACTACAAAGTCCAAACAAGAGAGGCCAGCACGTTTTGGGGTCAAGAGCAACCTAGAGAATTTGCTATATAGCTGCCTCATACCCACACAAATTTTTGTTGCTGCCACCTGTATCTCAGGGAGGAATCCTACCAGGATTGCGTGCCATGTAAGTGAAAATAAACCAAGACTTGATGTCAATTTCCGCTATTATTATTGTCGCCGAAACTGTAAATGTTTCAAAGCGACCTGAAAACAAACACAATGCGACCTGGAAATTTGTGGATTTATTTATTTATTTATTTATTTGGTACGTATTCAATACAACAGGCAAGACTGCCCAATTACAGATTGGATACCACGAACAAAATAAAATAACAAGAACTAAATGATAATATATAAATATAAGTATATAAAATAATTAAAGTTAAAATAAAATAAAGTAATAAAAAATAAAACTAAAAAATTAAGTAAAGTAAAAAAGAAAGAGAAAAAAAATCCATTGCAAACACGAATGTCCAATTCTACAATAATCGACCTAGTAAAAAATAGTAAGTAAATGAGTAAATATAAATATTAGTCTGTAAAAAAAAACAAATAATTAAAGTGGTAAATTAAATAAAGTAAAATTAAGTAGAAAAAAAAGAAGAAAATTAAGAAAATAGAAAATAAAACTAATTAGAAAAATATATAACTATATATAAAAATAGAAAATATACAAAAAATTCAAGTAATAAATAAGAAAGTAAAGTTAAGTAGAGCAAAAAAGAAAAAAAGAATCCATTATAAACAAGAAAATTAAATTAATTAAATAGGATCAAAAAATTTTACAACGAACCATATTTTTGAAAATGGCAATAGATTGTGGAAGAGGACCAAGTTGAAGACTATTGTGAGTGCGTAAGAGTCGCAAAACGGGAGAGTAGAAGAAAGTGTCAGTACGAGCATACGGCACTTCAAATAAAATAGAGGACCTGATTGGCCTTACGGAGTTCCGCTCAATGAACAAAAATGCTAATGAGGAAGAAAGGTAACCGCGACAGATTTTGAACAGGAAACACTCATCCAAGTAAACTCTGCGCTGCTCAAGGAGAGGAATGTTGAGAAGAGATAGACGCTCACTATAAGGTAAATACGGCAGACTATATTTAAAAAGTAAAGTACGTGTAAACCTGCGCTGAACTGATTCAACCGCGTCAGCGAGGTATTTGAAACGAGGACACCACACTTGACTGCAGTATTCAAGTACAGAACGGGCTAGGGTAACAAACAGGTGGACACAGGTAGAAATACTACATGAATTGTGGCAGGAACGAACCACGAAACCAGCAATTTGAGAAGCTTTTCTAGTCATAGTAAAGACATGAACGTCGAATTTCAGTTTACGATCAAATGTGACCCCAAGGTCTGAGAAATGATCGACACAAGAAAGGAAAGTACCATCAATAGCATAAGGAATGACATGATGGAATGACATAAGGAATGACAAGCTTATGGGAGAGAGACATAGAAAAACATTTAGAAACATTAAAGGACAAACAGTTAATGTTACACCAACCAGAGAGAGCATGCAAATCATCCTGAAGAAGGAGAGAGTCATCAGTATTTTTGATTACCCGGAAGATTTTTAAATCATCTGCATATAGAAGACATGAAGACTTAAAAACCGTGGGAAGGTCATTAATGAATAGATTGAACAAAAGTGGTCCTAAGATGGAACCTTGAAGAACACCAGAAGAAGGGGAGAAAGTTGAGGACGAAAAGCCAAAGAGGGAGACAATACAAGTGCGATCAGTTAAAAACGAAGAGATCCAGGAAAGCAAAGGTTCACGAATGCCATAATGCTTCAGTTTGATAAGAAGCACCTTATGATTGACAGTGTCAAAAGCTTTGGCAAAATCAGTATAAATGACATCAACTTGATTATTGCTATCAATTGCAGAAGCGACTACATGAGTAAACTCAAGAAGGTTCGTAGAGGTGCTCCGGCCTTTTACAAAACCATCTTGTTCCGCTGCAAAGACACAAAAGAGGGAATCATAGATACGATTGTAAGCAAGGCGTTCCAAAATTTTGGAAAGGCAAGGAAGAATGGAGATAGAGCGATAGTTAGAGGCAAGGTTCCGATCACCCGATTTGAACATGGGAAGAATGTTAGAGAGCGTCCAAGAGGATGGAAATTGACCAGCACAGAGACTGACATTGAATAAGATTGCTAAAGGGACGCAAAGTGAAGAAGCAAGATTTTTTTACAAAGAAATTGAAACATCCATCTGGGCCCGGGGAACAGTTTGAGTCAAGAGAGGACAAAAGCAATTCAACCTCTACTGGGTTAGTTACGATTGAGGAGAGGCAAGCAGGGAAATCAAAGGAAAAGCAGTCAGTAGCAGGAATCAATGGAATAGTGTAAACAGAAGAAAAAAATAAAGCAAAGAGATTGCAAATGTCAGGAGGGTTGGAAGCAGTAAAGATATTAAACACTAAGGAGTCAGGAAAAGAGGAGGAAGCTTTTAAGGTGCGTACAAAAGACCAGAAAAATTTAGGGTTGTTCGAGTTTAAAGAAGATTCAACAGACGAGCAATAGTTGAGTAGTGCTACTCTAATTTCTTTCTTGGCAGAGGAACGTAAACGGGAGAAGATAGCATAATCTTCACCCGACCGAGAAATCAAAAATTTCAAACGCGCTGAATTTTTATCTCTAAGAGCACACTTTACCCTCGCAGTAAACCAAGGGGGGTCACGGGAGCGACGAGAACTGAAAACAGGAGTATACGACGAGATCAAATTAGTAAGAATACCGTAAAATTTGGATACAGCAGAGCCAATATCGAGACCACGGAAGCAATCAAACCAATTAATTGAATTCAGATCATTCGACAAGCAGTCAAAATTAGTTTTTTTAAAGTTAAACCGGCGCACAAATTAATTGAAACGGGAGGATGATGGGGATCTGGGTGCGTGTAGGGTATTGGAGCAGAAGATAGAGAAATCGAAGAGGACTCAACATTAGAAAGGATGAGGTCAATGATCTTGTTATTAGCATTAGGGAAACAGTTTAATTTAGAAAGAGAACAGGAAGAAAGAAAAGAAGATAAGGCAATTGAAAGGTTGTTGGTGGACATAATATGAAGAAAACAAGAGTCCCATTGAACAGAAGGCAAATTAAAGTCGCCACAGATAATGATTGAGGACGAGAGATAGTTGCTATTAAGGTAAATGGAAAGTTCAGAAAAGAACTTATCATAAGTCGAGAAGGACAAGTTACAGGGAATATATAAGGACGCAACAAATTTTCTTCCATGTAAAAGAAAATCGCCACCAAAAAATACCGTTCAATATAATTTTTATTGCATTTGAAGGTCGTTGGTGAAAAATAGAATAGAAACACTTGATTTGAACAACATCTTGAAATAATTTTTGAACAGTAAAAGACCACGTAATCAATGTTATTTTGGCAAGAATTTGATCGTGATTTCTCAATGCAATTAGGTGCTTTAAACTTGTATCCATTGGTTTGTAGTCTTTGAACCCGATTGGGTACAACCCATCATTTTCGGGTCAAATTAGCCCATCCCCTTTCTTTGACAGTTAAAGGAGTAAGACAACTTATGTTGCTTTATGATGTCAAGATTAATTTGAAGTACCTTCACCATTGTCAATCTGGATTGAGTTTAGGCCCACCTCAGGTGCGATAGCAGCCTCACCTTGTTCCTCTATTTTCGGAGTCAGAAGCTTTGGATACCGCCTAACTCAGAGGAAGTCGCAACCCTAACCCAATAAACAGGAAAGAATTATGTATTTAATTCTCCTTCAGATACTACCCCTCAAAGAGCAATGGACCCCCAGCTGAAATCCTACTCCTATTTTCAGGTCTTTTTTGATCAAACTGGGTGAGTGGTCGGTTAAGAAAATTAGAAATTGCTAGTCTCTGGCCGGGTTATTTCTTGTTTCCTTTTTTGGAGGTGCACACAAAAAAGGTATTGGAGGAAAAACCTTTCGAGAGATTTCGATAAACGACGAGTGGAGCGGAGATTTTGGCGAGGGAGTAGTAGTGGCAAAGAGATTTCAACGGGCGAGTAATTCGAAACAAGGATGTCAAATGGCAAGGGACGGTGACATTGTGCGAAAGGTCTCCGAGCAGTGACGAATGAAGAAGTCCAAATAGCGTGTTGATTGATCATCGTCGTAGAATATAAGTAGATGATAAGTGGAAAAGAAAGATCTTGACCCGTGTAAGTCGTGTGCGTAACGTAGCTACCTTGTTATTGCTTGAATTTCTTTTACAACAAAAATTGTAAGATTAAAGCAACTTCCGCCGTTTTGCTATTGACATCGTGTTTCCTGGATGTGCCCATTTTCGCTTCAAGTGGTCGTATTTAGCAGTTTCATGACGAAGCGAGTGGTGCTCGAACCTATACTCATCTCGCGTGAGCAAGGCTACCCGAAACTGCCCCCTTTTTAGCTATCTTCAGTGGTGAAAAGGGCAATTAGTACGTGTTTCTTAAGTTGGCAGTAATAATGGTTAAAGTATTTGATGATTTTCATGATATCTACTGCATTGTAACGCAAGCAGGGAATCATCCAGGCTTTTCATGTAAATCGTCTGAGGATTTCATTTTTCGGGATCATTTTTGTATTTACGGCTGGCTAAAACTTCCTCAGATTAGAAATCGAATTGGTTCACACGCTGCCAGTTTGTTTCCTATCCAGCAGATTAGACCAAACCTTTTTTTAACCACTGGTGATGGACACAAGCAGGCTTTTTGCAACTCACAGTTGACCCTAAACGTAGTTTGCCTTAAGTCTCAGCCAGTTTTCTGCCGAGATTTTTGATCTGATTTACTGCTCAGTTGTGCTTTGCTGTTTCTGAACAGAATCTGCAAGGAGTGAGTGAGTGCTCTCTAATGGAACGAGTTTCTCATTGGACTGCTCTTCAATGCAACGAAAGACTTAATTGGAAAGACGTTTTATGGTAGTTGGGCAACACCTACAAAGGGACCTTATCTAGCTTCCTTAGAACTTTGAAGGCCAACTTTGTGCAGGGTTGTTGCGGGGAAGTTGAGTGCCTGAAAGGTATGCCACTTTTACCACAAACAGTAGCGAGACTACCAACAATCTGCGGATTTAGCTCATTCACGATAACTCCGCTTCCTGTGACTTTGGCTGCTAAGTGACTATCAAATAGTTGAAAAAATAAAAACACTGGGAAAAATCAATTTTTATTTGAAAAAAGTGAGACTTGAGCTGGAAACTATTAATTTGAAACAAGAATAATTACCTAGCATTTGTTCTCTTGGTGCAAGTATCCCCAAGTTTTATTTTCCAGCCCTTAAAAAATACCAGTGCAAATTTTATGGCGAATTTGAAACATTCAAACAATGAATTTTGAATGCCCAAGAACTAATTTGAAGTCAAAAATAGTTGTTTCGAAATGAAAAAAAAAGAAGTTGAAAGAAAATTTTAACTTAATTTGGAATAAAATCCACTGAAAATGTCTGAAAAGTTTTGTTTTTTTATGATTATATCTAGTCACCTATTGATTTAGTTTCGTTCGTTTTCGCATATACCACTCTCTACTGTAACCAAATTTAATTGGAAACTCTCAAATTTTTACTTTTCCATTCAGTATCACTTAGGAAATTCCATTTCAATTCAAAACTATATATCCATTTTGCCTCGTAATTGAATCAGTTGAAACGAAACGGTTTCGACTGGTAACGGCAGGATTTGCAGCTTTTGGCAAAGTGACTTGACACTATGATGGATGGATGATTGCTGGGTTTGACTTTTTTTTCGAAAATACCTCTGCTCTCTACTGCATACACTCATCATACACACCGGAGTGGTGAATATAATATTCTCATCTAATGAACGCTTACGAATAGGACCGTTTTCAGACTTCCAGATACCTATACCTGTATGAAGTGCGTATGTGGCACACACATGGAGTATTTAGGCTTAACGTGGATGCCGAAATTGAAAATATCTCATTCATATTTAATTTTAATAATGCTCCCTATGTGAAAGTGCCGCCGACTGGATATGAACGTGCTTGCGTACTCAGATCTACCGATAAAAAGATAGATGGATGTATAGTAGATCAATCGAGGAATGGAATAGAGGTCGATAATAGGACTGAATGGAATAGATGGGTATGCATAAATGAGTGTGAACTGATGGATCTTTTGAAAGGATTGATTTTGTAGAGAAGTGATGAATATTGCATTTTCCATTTTTCAGAAAAAAAATTTGACAATTTTCGGTCGCATTTAATTGATTTCAACATGCAGATTGGTATGAACGTTTCGTTCTTCCGAATTGAATAGAAAAATTGATAAATTTAATTTTCCTAAAGCCGATTACTATTCAGTTAAGGATTGAATGCCATACATGTATGATAAATAAGGAAATAGTTTCTGAAAAATTCGTTGATGTCAAGTAGAATTTCAAAGTATCAGCGGATGAGATATTGTACGTTATTTTAATTTTCCAGAGTAGCAAGTTAAAGCGTTATGAACGCTCTTGTTTAATATGATGCAGTATTGGTTTTTTTTTCATTTTTGTAATGTCTATAAAAATTTTCCATTTATAAACCAACAAGGTCATCGTTAACGACCACAATATTTTTTGTGATTTTAAGAAATAGAAAAATTTTCAAACCTTGCAAAGAATCGTCATTATGAAAGCCAGACAAATAGACGAAAACAAGCAAAACAAATAATAATCCAGACAAAAACAGATATTTTTACTGCGAAATCAAACTTACAGTCTGAAGAAACGACGTGAAAGAAAGAAGTTTGTAGAAAAATAATAAAAAAAAGCTGTGTAATACATTTATGTAACGTTTCAAGCAGACATGTGCTCATATGCACGTATCTTCTGTTGATTTGAAATCAACAGAAAGGTTTTGTGGTGTTTGAAGACACACACATATATATGTTTTGTTGTTCAGATATTGCTGCTACTGACTGCGAAACAGACTCTTTTTGTTGACAGTAAAAATTATGGTCAGCATAGCAAAACTATCAACAATGAATCTATTTTATGAGAAGGTAACATACGCGTTTGGTGTCCTTCCTGCTTTTCGGCATTTTGTACCTTAAGTAATTGATATATGCTCAAAAAATTTTACATAAAATAAAACTCTCAAAGAAATTTTGCTCTGTTTTTCTTTAGCTCTATATTTTGTTGCTTTCATGAAGAACAACAGATGTCATAAAGAATAACAGATGGTTTTTGCTTTGCATTCAATACAAATATTTCTTTGTTTCACATCGTTAATTTGAGTGCACTCGAAGTACTAGACTTGTTTTCTGTAGTACCCAAGTCAGATTCACTTCAATACGAATGTGAGTGGGACTATATTTTTCTATTTTTTCTGTCATTCCATTACCTTCTGTAATTTTGTATATCTAGGAAATGAACAATGTGCTTCTGTATTGTAATCCTAATTTTTTGCATTGCAGCTTAATTCAGACAATGTCTGATTATCAATAGTTTTTTTCCAATTTTGTTTCCCATTCAGTTATAAAAGAATAAAACTCCGTTTCTCTCTTTTCAATTGTAATTTACTGAGTTTTTCCAGAAAACAAAAGGGATAAACCGGAAAAATATTTTAGTTTACTCTGACTAGTCGTTCGACCAATGTAAAAAACAAAAACTGCAATGAAGGATTAAATTAGCAATTCACAAGGCATCGAGGAAAATGAGAGACAAGAAAAAATAACAACAAGAAAAAGCTCAAGCGACGTGAAAATATTAGTTTTTTCTGTCTTAAATACAAAGGAATATTCCTAAGAGCTTCTTGTCAGGAAAGTTTAAAAATGTGCTGTTAGATAGATGTCGATAACAAAAAAGTTTCTAGTCTGGGAAAAAGCAACAGGAAAGGCTATTGTATATTATGAGTAAGGAAAGAGTTATATGCGGCTTTTTTGCTCTAAAAAAATACTTTCCTAGAATTTGCATCTGTTACTTGATCTATGCACTTGCCACTCGCAAAAACTATCTAAAAGGAAGGATTTTAATTAAAGTGTACGAAAATATGGGAAGAGATGTAGAGTATATAAAGTAATATTTTACATTGACATTCTGCAGACATTCTGCATCCGTTGAGCGAAGCTATTGTTTTCTCGGTTCCAATCACGGGAACAATATCAGGATTGTTTCTTGAAACTAAAGCTCTACTTTTTAAAGTGGATTTGTTTTTGCGGGATGATTAAAATTGAAAAATTTTTATTGAAAAATTTTTTTGGTCCCGCAAAAACAATTTCACTTTGATTCTGCTTTTGGAGGCTTTGCTTTGATAAGCTTTAGAGACGATACACGTTGTCTATGCTGATTTATAGACAAGAAAGGAACCATGATCACAAATCAATAACCTTTACTCTTTGTTCGGTATGAGGAAAGATTATTTAGAATTTTTTTATGATTACGCAAATCTAGTATTTTTTTTATTTTATTTAATTTGATTTATTATCAGAAAAAATTGGCAATCAGGAAGTTTACTTAATAAGTATAGATTAGGTCAATCTAGGATATTTATGTTCAAGAACTACAATTATTATAATTATAGTTATTGGATTATATTTATTGTAGTTCGATACTCAGAAAGAAATGGAATAAAAAATAGGATGAAAGAAGGTGCCCTGGATTTTGTACACGACTTTGATTTGCAAAAGAGACCTAGCGTCCTATTTTAACTTATAAATGCTATTCTTGCGCATCATCTAGTATATTTTTCGACAAAAAGCAAGTACACAGCGTAAAAATTTCCACAACTTAATACTTTGATTGAAACATCCACGGATACATGATCTCCTCCAGAGAAATCATGCCGTCACACTCAACATAGGGGTCTCTAGACTGGAAACACAAGGTAGCATACTACATTTTGACCACAGGTCGTCCCATAAAGCCGCCCCCCACAAACTTTCACTTCGATTCGATTTTCTGCTACAGATCAACACTTCATCAGCAGTTGGATTTCACCACTTAACATGGTCTCTAAAGTACATACGAGGGTTGATCAATAAGTAATGATAATGAATATAATCCAAGGTGATTAAACTTAAAAGATATATTTATTATTCAACATAGTCTCTTAACAAGCTAATACATTTAGTCCATCTATTTTCCAAACCCAGGATATCCTTAGAAAAAATTTATTTAGCTTAGCGCTCCCAAAATGCCTCAATAACATCACTTCACTATAATCTTGAAATTTTTTTACCTCGAAGGTGTTGTTTGAGCCGACAAAAGAGGTAGAGGTCACTGAGAGCTAGATCTGTCGAATACAATGGGTGTTCAAGCAGTATGCATTCTGTTTCTTTAATTGCATCCATCGCAACTGCAGCCTTGATAGCCGGTGCGTTATCTTGATGAAACAGCACCTCGGTTCGCAGTATACCGCGTCTTTTTTCTTATTTGGTCTGCGTTGTAGGAGCCTGACATAGTGACTCCCTTTTCCAAATATTCCACCATAATAATTCCTTCAGCGTCCCAAAAAACTGATGCCAAAACCTTTCCTGGTGAACTTTTCACTTTGAATTTATTCTACGTCGATGAAGAAGGTCGCTTCCAGGTCATCGATTGCATTAGGTTTCTGGATCAAAATGGTGGTTCCAGGTCTCGTTCAAGGTCACGAAATGTGATAAAAAATTCTCCTATCTGCCTGGAACTTTCCGAGATTCATCCTTGAAATATCAACTCGTTTCCTCTTATGCTTGTCCGCTAACATTCTCGGTACCCAACGCGCAGAGACCTTCTTCATATGTAATTTCTTGGGAAAGATTTTGCGAACACTACCACACGAGATTCCTGTGATCTCAGCTACATGCCTGAGAGTCACTCTTTGATCTGCCAACACGACATCTTCCACTTTTTTTACGTTGCCTTCAGTGAGGATGTGAATGGACGTCCTTCGCGGTGTTCATCTTCAGTGGATGTTCTTCCCAGCTTAAACTTGTTGACCCAGCGTGCAACGGTGGAACATAGAGGAGCAGAGTCGCCTAATGATTCCACCAGGTCACCGTGTATGTCTCTGGTAGAAAATTTTTTCAAACAAAGGTATTTAATTACCGCTCTAATTTAGTTTTTCTCCATTTTGATGTTTTTTCTTCGACTGTTCGTATTCAAATGGATGAACTTCCCTGGAATTTCGGGATGGTAAATTTTTGAGGATGGTAAACTCTTTCTTCACTCCTTCTTCTTCAACTCCTTCTTCTTCAAAGCCCACCTTTGTGGTTCTAAAAAAGATAATGCTAAAACTATCGACTAGTCATCTGAAGCTGTCCCTGCTTTTAGTTAAAAGGAGCCTCGCAGAAGCAGCTCTGTTGTCCTATTCGTCTATTTGCGGACGACTCCGGCACCGTGATTTGGTCTCCTCTGCAGTAAAAATATCAAATCTTTTGGTAACATTTATCATGTTGCTTAATGAGGCACCCTTCTAGATTCCTAAATTTCTAATAGTGAAGGGCAACATGTCTTAAAATAAGACAAATATTTAGGGTAAGTGGTGCAGGCGACGACCCTGCTCTCGGAACGCAATTAAAGAATCTAACCGATCGGGCGAAGTTCGGTTTAGTTGGTTCAATATAATGACAGCCAGCACCACAGGTGTTGCCAACACCAAAAGACCGGTCAACTGGTGCATGGCCTCCCAAGGGTAGACAAGTATTGTGACAAAATTTGATACACCCCGGATTTTTTTTTTAGAGAATTTGAATGGTGTTTGGCCATCAGCCTCGTGCGGTCCCTGTAGCCCAAACTGAGAGTTCTGCAACGGAAGTTTTATCGTGCTCTGACTTCTTTTTTTTGCGGAGCCGCGTCGGTATAAGTAGTATTTGTAGTACTACTTGGCGCCCAAATCCACCCTCTCGCGTCGGAGTGAGTACACCCACGGCTGCCGCCCTGGGACATTTTCTTACTCGCGTAAATTTTGGGGGCCCAGATATTTACACTGTACACTGATCATCAACTTATCACTATTGCATTCAAGCAAAAACAAGAACAGGCTACACCTCGTAAACTTAGATATCGGATCTACAAAAGCGAGCTTACTTCGGACGTTCAACAAAGTTGTTGTCGATATACTCTCTCATGCAAAAGAAATATTTCTTCTTAGTACTCTAGACTTTGTTGCACTAGTCTACTCCCGAGACTCTGAGGAAGAGTTAAAGAAAATCTGAAAGAACTTCAAATATACCTTCAATAGGCAACTTAACCTTAGTGCCAACTTCGACATCTTTTGTGAAATATTTGGCGCATCCGTGCGATCTTACATCACCCTCACGTTCAGGAAACATGTCTCTTACTTGCGACACTGCGTAGCTTAACCTGGTGTTCGTACTTCACGCAAGTACATTTTAACAAAATTCTTTTGCCACTCCAAGAACATTGCTACTTGGGCCCGAGAATGTATATTTTGTCGAAAATGCAAGATAACCAGATACATGAACAAATCTGTGCCGACCTTTCCTATCGTCTCCGCATGTTTTAACATTGACATGGGCATACACATACACATCCTATCACAGGCATACGAATCCTATCTTACCATTGTCAACCATTACACTCGTTGGAACAAAGCAATTCTTTTGGCCAGCGTTACGGCCAATTACTGTGCTTCTGTAACTGTGAGCTAGGATCGCTCGATTTGCAGTTCCCTAATATATTTTCACCGATCAGGGTAAATTATTGAAATCTACTCTTCACGCCTAGCTTGATTGACGCTTTTGCTTTGAAAGCAATTGTACCAACACGTTTCATCCTCAAGCCAATGATTTCAGCAAAAAAAGACATCGTACGCTAAAATGGACTTTCATGGTTTACAGCCATGCTTCAACACTGCTTTTAATGCTTTTCATATTGAGATCTCTAATTCGAGGATCGTCACTGGTATAAGTCCTGAACGAAAACAAACCTGCAGTGTTCCTAACTGATCTTCAAGAAAATCTTGCGAAGATCAGATAAACTGATTTAGTATCCAAACTTTTGGCAAGTATGGTGAAATCCCGGCTGGCTACCTCAAAACATCACACAAAAGCGAAGATATTAATCCTCAACCAACTTGAATGTTTATCACACGTCTCCCTCAGAGTCAATTCTGCTCGTCCACCACTTCTTTCACCGTATGATGGTCAATTTAAAGTCTTAGCCCGACAATTGCAGCAATATATTTTTGACATCGGCAACAAACCCGTCGATGATTCAATTAACATGTCGAAGCTCTGTTACTTTTCATCTTCCACGAAGCCTATCAACAATCCTCTCGAAGAGGAGAAACCTACAAACACAACACCCAATACACCATTGTAGTCTTCAACTCCGAAAAAATGTCCACTGAGGAAGTTTCTTTATCATCATGGCACTCTGGTTGGACGAAACACAAGGGTGCCACTTACCTATTGCTTATGGTAACTCCCATTATACTGGCAGGGAAGTACTTGTGGTTACACTTACAAAAATAGGATCTCTCTTCCACACAAAGTCCACAGCTACTCACAGCCCCTAAACGGTTTAAAGACTCCGGAAAAAGAGCAGAGCGTCTAAAGGCAAGTTGAGGTTGATCAACTATCGAAAAAAGGAAGAACAAGTTCGTTCGTCGTAGCACCACAGCCCCTCTCGGGCCTTGGCTTCTCGCAAGTGACGCCTCCAGTTGTCTCGGTCCAATGACCGCGTGCTCCAATTTCGAAAACCGAGCAGTTTTGCGCAGTCTTCGTCGACAGAGTCAGACCAGCGTTTTCTGGGTTTTCCCGCTGGTCTTCGACCCTCGGCCCTTCCGTCGAATACCTTCTTAGGTACTTGATGCTCATTCATTTGTTGTCCGCAGTTCGGTTATTATAGCAACCTCTGGTTCGTCAAAAACCTCGTAAAACTCCTGGTTGTACCTTATCTGCCATTCGCCGCACTCTTGTTTAGCTCCAATTATACGCCTGAGAACCTGTCTTTCGAAGAAGTTCAACATATTTGCGGATGCTTGGGTAAGGGTCCAAGTTTCACATCCGTAGCACAACACAGGTCTGATTATTGATTTGTAGACTTGGAGCGTCGTCTGCCTGTGTATGCAGCTGGTCTTCAGTAGGGCCAGAACGGAGTAGAAAGTTTTATTAACGAGCTATATTTTCCGTTGAATTTCATCAGTTTCACTGCCTTTCGTTGTCAAGTTCGATCCTAAATATATAAGTTTGTCCACATTCTCTAAATTACATTCGTCCAGAATTATATTTCGTCTAATGGAGGTTTTCTTTCTTGTTTGCGTCATGATTTTTGCTTTCGCCTGATTGATCTTCAGGCCTACTTTTTTGGCTTCCTGGTCAAGTTTCAACAGGAGTTCTTTGGCGGATCTAAAGGAACATGACAATATGTTAATGTCTTCCGCGTAGGCTACTTATTGGTTTGACTTATACAGAAGCGTACCCCCTGGGTCGACAGGAATCTTCCTTATCACGTACTCTAGTGCTAGGTTGAACAGCAGAGGAGCCAACCCATCGCCTTGCTCTAGTCCGACATTTGTGTCAAAGGCGTCAGTCAGACTGTTGTTGATTCTGACTTGTGATGCTGTCGACGTCATCGTCATTTTAGTCAGCTGGACTAGTTTTGCCGGGATGCCGAAGTATAGCATTATTTTGTACAGTATGTTTCGGTCAATACTGTCACATGCTTGTTTAAAGTCCACGAAAATCTGGTGGACGTCGATTTTAAATTCCCAGCATTTTTCGAGCACTTGTTTGACTGTGAAGAGCTGGTCTATAGTTGATCGACCAGACCTAAAGCCTCCTTGGTACTCCCCAAAGACCTTTTCAGCGTACAAATTTATTTTATTTTTTAATATTTTCGTCAGTATCTTATAGGACGTACAAAGTAGCGATATGCCTCTGTAGCTTTCGCACCGAAGTTTGTCTCCCTTTTTTGTGGATAGCGCATATGATGGATTTGCACCACTCCTGCGGTATTTTTCCTTGACCCCAGAAGTGCTGGATCAATTTGTGGATGGCTTTTATAGGACAGCTTCCACCGTATTTGATTAGCTCAACCGGAATCTCGTCAATGCTCGGCGCTTTATTGTTTTTCTGGCTTTTTATGGCAGAATTGACTTCTTCCAGCGTTGGAGGTGCGATCGGGACTTCGTCAGAGACGTCTATCGGCTCTGATATTATTGAGCCATGTGCAGGATTGAAGAGTTCTTTGAAAGAGCAGGCCCACCTCTCTTTAATCTGGCTATCTTCGGCGATGATATTGCCGATTTCGTCTTTGCAGAGTGTCGTCTTGGCCTGGTATCCACGTCTTAAACATTTCACTACCTTGTAAGCTTGCCTAGTTTTATTGCTCGCCAGATTTTCGTCAATGCTCTTTAATTGCTCTTCATAATATTTTCGTTTCTTACATCTAATGATCTTATTTGCTACTCGTCGGAGTTTTTCATATTTTTCTCTCTTCGTCCTGGTGTTCCTTTCAAGGAACTGTTTATATGCCTGATTTTTCTTGTTCAGCGCATCCTGGCATTCGTTGTCAAACCAGTTGTTTCTTTTGCGCAGAGCTTCATACCATGCCATAAGAGCAAGTTAGAGCTGTCGAAATCTAATGGAACACTTATCAAGCAATAATTCTCAAAGATGATTGTTTGTCAAAAGTTCAACCTGTCAGTTCATTATAAAAAACTCTTCTTCAGCCACTATTTTTGTTGACTGTCGGTTCGGTGACAATTGGCAAACAACTGGTTGCTTGCCCGAAATTGCTCTAGTTCAACTTAGAACAGGCTTATAAAACACAAATCAAAACAACTTCGGGCAAGTTATCCAACCTATCATAACGTTAAGCTCACTAAGCATAGCTAATTCAATAAATAAAATGTAAATAATTATAAAATTTTGAATTGAAAGTATTTTTTGAGTTGCCAATATTTAAATTAACTTCAAATAAAATGTCAATACAGAATATTTCGGAGTTGATCAGTTTATGGATACCAAAATCTGCTTTGGATGCGGTGTGTGGTATGGTGACCGGTGACCTACAAGTAAACTACGTACGAATCACTTCTACTAGTACAAGTACTTCGGTCTGATTCTATTAACAGCTCGAAATCAAACTGGTTTGAGAGCGCAGTGCTATCGTTCTCTTATTTTTTGTATCAAAAAGAATTTAATGAAGCCTATTTTGGATTCTGATTACGCTGAAGACCATGAATTTCACTAACAATCTGATGATTTTACAAACTTATGATGTTAGATTTCACAAACATTTTTATTACATGTTGATTGCACATTTGTAGCCTAAATCAAAGTTTACTTAACAAATAAAACTTAAAATCCAGCGACTATACTATTTTGGCCTGTTGGATCTTATAGATTCAATTTTTTTCATACTTTTATTCTGGCACGATTTTTATATCTTACACTCCATTACCTAGCCTGTACTGCAGCCCGAGATACTCTCTCAATAATTTGCTTAAAATTTATCTTCTATTAAAATTACGATCTAACTTATGCCTAATTATAGTTAATTTAGCCTGATTAGACCGAATTCTTAGCTTAGATCTTAAATCTAACCACCCCTCTGATTATGTCGGAAGGCCTATATAAAAGCACATCCATAAGCAGCCGCTGCAATACTATCAGCGCTATATATTTTTCTTTATATAATTTTTTCTGCTTAGTTTTCCTAATTTTCCTGTGAAAATGCGTATTCGCATCAGCTTTCGGTCATATAATCTCGATATAAGCACAAGCTATGCGCGCCAAAGTTTGGCTTCTAATTACCACACACTCCCCATCTCGTTATAAATATATCCTTTGAATGAAATCGTTTATTCTCACCCAGTGATGAATTACGCACCGGCATAGCAAGTGTTCATGTCAAAAGCGACCAGCGTGACCTAATGCTTCCCACACATTTAGTATCGGGATCCTTCTGAACGAATTTTCATTAAAACTATGCTCTTTAGATGCGCCGCCCGTGCGGATGCGTTTGAGTGTGTGTGTATGTGCAAGCCTGAATTGAATTTCGCTTCATAATCATATTAAACGGAATAGGATGCATCCAATCAACGGTTGCTGTTGTTTAGTGGCTACCATACGAAATCAGTGCTGCCATTGTAGCATTTTGAATGCTAGATCTAGCATTATTTTTTTCAAAACGGCATTCGAAATTCGGAGTTAGCACCTAACATTATTTTTAGCATTTAAATTTAGATTTCGGAATAATTTGGCACTCATCTATTTACAATCTCACCCATCAAATTTCTCTCAATAATAGCTCTGTTTGTGTACTTTCAGTCGCGCTCATGAAAGGAAACTTCCTGAATCATGTGGTGGCGGAAATTCATGAAAAATACAAAAACGCGCTCATGGCATTTTCTTAGAAGTGACAGTTGTCTGATTTTGAAATAATAGCTGTGTTTAATGAGCTGCTCTAGGTTGAGCTAGGTTGAGATATCTCAACAAAATGTGTTTAATGAACAATTCAGCTACTCTAACTTACCCGAAGTTGGTCTGATTTGTGTTTCATGAGTCTTACTAAGTTGAACTAGAGCACTTTAGAGCACGATTTTCACCCTACTTTTTTTGGTAGAGCAAGTTCGGGCAAGCAAGCAGCTGTTTTCCAACTGTCAAGGAACCGACTTTCAACAAAAAATTGTTAATGAAGTGCATTTTTTTGTTAGTGAAGTGACAGGTTGACCTTCTGACAAGTAATGCATTTTTTCGATTGCTCTGGTTTGCTCGACTTTTTTTGACAGCCGCGCTACTATAACTTGCATTGATATGCTCTGCCTTTTTTTCGTGCTCATTAAACACAGCTAATGATAGTGATTATAAAGTCTAAAATATAAAGATTAAAAAGTCAACTATATTGCTTTAAAGATGGTAACGTTCAATGAAATCGTGATGATACTAAAAATCAGTGATGTAGTCCCATCCACTTCAGACTCCCAAGAGCCTCGGGCATCTACAAGCTCAAATCTACCAAAATATGTGCATTCTAGTTATATATTTTTTCTTGAATAATGTGAATCAATTGTTTTGTTAGGGCTTTAAATGCAAGCGATCGCACGGATAACGCTGAAGAAAAATCTTCGTTATCCAACACTAATACTTTTTCTTCACTTAAAAATAAATAATTGTTGCTGTTTTAATTGTGAGATTCGGAACGATGTTTTGAAAAACATTATCAGAAATGATCTTTACACAAGAGAAGAAGATTTAGACATAACGGATATGTCTGTAATAGATATAGAATCATTTTGAGGTTTAAATTTTAAACTTCTAAATTGTTTTTGTTATACATACGAGGGCTGATCAATAAGTAATGATAATGAATATAAACCAAGGTGATTAAGCTTAAAAAATATATTTATTTTTCAACATAGTCTTCTAGCAAGTTAATAAATTTAGTCCATCTTTTTTTCCAAACCCAGGATACTCTTAGAAAAAAATTTTTTATCTGGACTCTCCCAAAATGCCTCAACAGCAGCGGCCTTCACTTCCCTATCATCTTCAAATTTCTTACTCCGAAAGTGTTGTTTGAGCCGAGGAAAGAGCTAGATCTAGTGAATAGGGTGGGTGCTCAAGCAGTTCGAATCCTGTTTCTTTAATTGCATCCATCGCGACTGCAGCCTTGTGAGTCGGTGCGTTATTTTGAAGAAACAGAATTCCAGCTCACAGTTTACCTTGTCTTTTCTCCTTCATCGACTCTCGCAATCTTCTTATTTGGTCAGCTTAGTAAGATCCTGATATAGTGCCTCCTTTTTCCAAATATTCCACCATAATAATTTTTTCAGCATTCCAAAAAACTGATGCCATAACCTTTCCTGCCGAACTTGACACTTTGAATTTCGGCATCGATGAAGAGGGTCGCTTCCAGATCATCGATTGTATGTTGGTTTCTGGACCAAAATGGTGGATCCAGGTCTCGTCCATGGTCACGAAATGTGACAAAAATTCTCATGATCTGCTTGGAACTTTTCGAGATTCATCCTTGAAATGTCGACTCGTTTCTTCTTATGCTCATCCATTAACATTCTCAGTACCCAACGTGCAGAGACCTTCTTCATATTTAATTTTTTGGCAAAGATTTTTCGAACACTACCATATGAGATCCCAGTGACCTCAGCTACATGCCTGAAGGTCACTCTTTGAGCTGCCAACACGACATCTTCGACTTTTTTTACGTTGTCTTCGCGGTGTTCATCTTCAGTGGATGTTCTTCCCACCTTAAACTCCTTGGTCTAGCGTGCAACGGTGGAATATGGAGGAGGAGAGTCCTCTAACGTTTCGACCATGTCGCCGTGTATGCTTCTGGTAGACAGTTTTTTCAAACAGAGGTACTTAGTGACAGCTTTAATTTCGCTTTTTGCCATTTTGATGTCCTCTTTCCGACTGTTCGTATTCAAATGAATGTAGCTCCCTGGAATCGACGCCTATTTATGTGTTTATTTCATGCTGAGCTAGTGAGTATATGTAGTAGTAAACATTTTTTTTTTAATTTTATGCGAACTGGAAATAACCGATTATCATTACTTATTGATCAACCCTTATGTATATACATTTTGATTTCATATTGAACCATGTTTATTTCAATTAAATAAGAAAGCATTATTTAGCATTATAATTTTACAAGATCATTATTTAGCATTAAATAAAATTGAATCTAGCATTTTTTCAAAAAAATAAATGGCAGCACTGTACGAAATTGTTTGTTACATTCTACCCGCGACTGTACCGTAATGATAATTGAAAATTTCAAATGTGCATGGTACTGAAATTGAAAAGGTGGATTGAGGAATTTAGGCACCAAAATGCTAGAATGTATTTGAAATGTTCTTTGTAACGAATAGATTTGGTTTTGGATATAAATGAGAGTGTATGGATTTGTTTAGGTGTACATACATATGTACATATATGTGTTAAGTAGAAAATTGTTGATTTAAGATGTGCGTACTCATTGGTAAAATAATTTCATTATGTATCCCTTTTTACTGTAAGCATGGAACTGTTCGCTGTTTTGAAAGCATCGTCGCTGAAGTGGATAATGCGATTTTGAGCGAAATTCGAGGGTTTGATGCGGTAATGACAACTTATTTCTTTTCACTCGGAATTTGAGATGGAATTTTCAAAACCAGTTATTTCGTTAGCATGAAATAATTTTTAGGTCGTGCTTCACTCTCTGTAGGACGCAGTTATAGGTCTGTTCCCGTACTACGATTAATTGCGATTAATCACGATTAATTACAATGAAGCCGTACCCGTACTCCGTTTTACTGAAAACTGAAAATTTCCCCTCTTTCAGTAAATACGATGAAATTTCAGTAGGGTCTGAGCTATTGAAAAGTGTCAAACGGTGTGGCGCGAGTAAATATTTTCAAATGTGCGCGGCAAGCAACATATTTTTTGCGTAATGTTGCTATGAAGGTCAAATATTTTTGTGGCGATAATTTATTACCGCTTAGGATGACTTTATAATCACTATTGTTCTCCCACAAACCGAAAACAGACACTTTTGTTTCACGATTTTCAGGAAATGCAATGAGAGCGTTCCCGTACTTTTCATGAATTCCCCCACCACATGATTCAGTATAATTCAGGAAAATTCAGTGACTGAAAGTACGGGAGCAGACCTTATGTTTAATTTCCCTTGTTCAAGGCTGCTGTACATGGCATTAAAAATATATAAATGAACATTAAGTGGGACGTTATTCCATAACTTTGTTGTATTTCTTTCCCTTATTTATCTTCCAAATGCTGTATTGTAGTAGCAGAGATTAAAATTTAAATTCCCTTGCGCTGAGTATGATTCGTTATCAAGAGGTAATATGTATTTGGTATGCTTAAATAGATTACTAAAGAATTTTACTCTGAATTTAAATAAATATTTGATAAAGGAGTAATAATAATGGAGCTCGTATAGTCTAGAGGGTAGGGTAGAGGAGAACTCCGCAACGCGCTTTGAATTCACCTAGCTCGTGGAACCAGCCACTCCAGACTCGTACTCACATTGATTGTAAGTAAATTTGTGAATGAAGTTCTCGACCAGCTTCAATCCCTAAATCCGATAAGAGTTACTGTGGGACTACTTTATTTACTAATAATAATAATATTCATAATAATAATAGAAATAACAGTAATAATAAAGGTAGTAGCAATGAAGCATCTTTTCTGGAAAAATAGAGATATAATTACTATCACCCAGCGCCAATTGTTAACAATAAAAAAGCAATAGGTTCTACTAACGACGTCAAGAAAGCAGCATACAGACATGTTGCATCATTCACAAATGGCAAGTATCCAACAAATCGACAGTGAATACCGAAACGACACGAAATCAAACAATCTGCGTTGCATATAAATCAGCGAAAATTATAACGTTTTTACTATCCCCAACCGGCAATTAAGCCCATACAATAGGATTAAAATCATCATCAATCTACTATCAACTGTCAGAAGATACCCAAATAACAACAGAAGAAATTACCTGAGCCATATAATAGTATCGAGTAGAAAGTATCGCGAGACTTATTCTTAAGGGGTAACACCTATGTAGAAATTAAAAAAAAATCGATTTATTTTTTGCTAAAATGGCAGGGAAACATGTCCAGAATAACGTCTTAAGTTATTTTTAAAGTTATGAGCATAAACGTTGGACACCCCACCGTGCGGCCGGGGCCTATGCGGCGCGCGCACGGCACGCTCTGCTCCTTATAGCTACCATAGGTATCCATTAGCGACTTTTCTTATTAGTAAATTATCATTCAGTATGACAGGTAGTAGACCAACATTTGCCACAAAAAAAGGCAATAAATCAACAAGGCGAAAACGAAAAATTATGTACGATTTTTTTTGTTTTCAAACTTTAAAGGCGTTTTTGATACGGCCCGCACGATTATTCAGCCAATTTTTATCCGATCAATTTGAAATTTTGGTGCAAGCTTCACAGCATCATTTTCTAGGGAAGTACGTAAGATTTTGTTGATAAATTGAAAATTTTCATTTTTACGGCTGATTGTGTACGTTTTTTAAAAAAAAAAATTTTTTTTTTTGCAAAACCGTACGCCAATTTATCAAAATTCAATATTTTTTAAAACCCGTACGTACTTCCTTTGCTTTTAGTTCAAATGTTAAGAAAAAATTTTGATTTTTGTGTTTTAGACCATTTGCGACGACGAAAAGTTGCGGGCCGTTGAGGCATCTTTGAAAAATCGTCTGATGCTCGTAGCCTGGTACAGCCGCCATTTTGTATTTTAGGACGTTGTAAAAATTAATTTGTATACTTCAAAACATGTATAATAAAGCCATGTAATTATTTTTTCCATCAAATATAAAGTTTCCTTAAAAAAAAATGCAAAAAATCACCCTCGAAAACAGCGTTCCACATAGGTGTTACCCCAGTCAAAGCGTTCGGTAATGTAGACTGAGTAGCTGTATTCCAATTGGAATGGATGGTGTGGGACCCAGTTAAAGCAACCGAACTCAATAGTTCCGGAAAATTCCGCTGCAACAGAAAAGTCGTTGTTTGGTGAGAATTAGTGAAAAGTCAAGTCAGTCTAGAGCTGAACAGGATATATAATTATCATTTCTTTGTATGAAGACATACTGTTGGAATATTGGAAAAATGCGTTGAAGAGCCTACTGATAACAATGTGCGTAAAAGCAGTGTACACGCATCCGTGAAAGAAATTAAGTGATACATTCGCAACAGGTATTGGCACCAGAAACTGTGTTGCGGTGAAGAAGTGGCGGCAAGTAATGTTAAAATTGAACCAAGTGTCTGCGACAAGTTGACAAAAAAGACCGATTGTACAATCTTTTGTTTTGCTAAAGTTTATGTGGAAATTAAAAAAAAAATTATAATTCTAAGTTGGAAGCCTAACATTGCACACACCCTTTCCACCTTAACATTGCGCTTGACCTAACTTGAATACTAACAGTTTCAAATGAATTGTTTTGCTTGGCGCAGAAATAAATTTGAATTTTGAACTCATCGCTCGCTTTTTGCTTCCTAGCGACGGTTGCTTGACAAGATGAATCGAAGCGAGTGCCGCCTGTATTTCCCCTCTTTCTTTCCAGAGCAAAGGCTTTTTATTCGAGTTTTTTTTTACAAGCAACGGTTACATGATTTGAACACAATTGCAATATTGTTATCAAGGAATTATATTTATTTTATTACCACTTTCATCAACTAAGTGATAACGACAGAACAATCATTTTTAAGAATAATTTTTTTTCTTAGAGTCAAATGGGCTAGTAATTTTTCAACGCTAGAATTAGATGACGCTGTATCATTATTCTATGAGTTGGTTTTTGACGCCGTTGCAAAGTTCACCCCAAAGATCAAAAGAAAAGACAAAATATCTTAACCATGGCTTGATAGCAATCTAAGGTATTTGTGGAATCAAAGAAATAAACTTTACAAAGTAATTACAACCAGCACTGATGTCAGAGATGGTATCAAGGATAAATGTAATGAATTAGCTCAAGAATTCTTGACGAAATCCCGTGAAGCGTATGAGCGCTATGTTAATATCCGAAAGATTCCAAAAAGTTTTTTGATTTCGTGAACACTAAACGGAAGTCTTCGGGCTACTCTACTTCGATGTACAAAAACAACTTTTGCTCGTCATTCCCTCACAAAGCTTGTGACCTGTTCGCTGAGCATTTCCAAGAAGTATTTTGTTCATGTACAAGCATGTCTAACATTCTTATCTCTTTAACATTCCCACCAAATATCATCTGTGAACTGTATTTAACTAGAGAGGAGATCGTAAAGGCCATCAAAGATCTTAATGTCAACAAGGGTCCTGGTCCTGATTTGCTACCTCCTAGTGTCATACTCGAATGCATGGAGTCGCTTATCTTACCCGTGTATTTAATTTTCAACAAATCACTTTCTTGCGGGGTTTTCCCCTCCTTCTGGAAATCATCCCATCTGACCCCGATTTTTAAATGTGGTGATAGGCGGTCAATTGATAACTACAGAGGTATTGCAATACTATCAGCATTGCCTAAACTATTTCAAAAAATTGTCTGTGATAAGCTCACTACTCTAATAGAACCTCTTCTAAATGAACAACAACATGGTTCTAGAAAAGGCAGGTCAACTTCTACCAACCCCGTGATTCTCATCTCAGATGTTCTCTGTGGCATGGAAAAAGGGCATCAAACTGATACCATCTACACAGACTTCAGCACGGCCTTTGATCGTGTTGATCATGATATTTTTCGAATCAAACAACAGAAATTTGGTATCTCGGGTCTCTTATTAAACTGGTTAGACTCTTATCTTCGAAATAGGATGCAGTACGTTAAGTTTCAGGGTATCCTATCCAAAAAATTGAAGTTTTATCAGGTGTACCACAAGGTAGTCACTTGGGGCTTCTTTTATTCAATATTTTCGTATCGGATCTTTCTGAAGCTTTAGCAGACATCCCTCACCTTTTTTATGCAAATGATCTGAAAATGTGCCACACAATTAAATCCAAATCTGACTCAGTTTTCCTTCAATCGAAACTGCTTTCTCTTGAGCAGTGGTGCATACAAAATAATCTCGACATTAATGTCAGCAAATGTCAAGTCATTAGTTTTCCCGCAAAACCAGTAATATAAAGTTTGATTACCGCCTCAATAATGTTGACAATGTCATCGACCTCGGTGTTACTTTGGACAAAAAGCTGCGTTTTAATTTACACTATGACAAAGTCTTAAGCAAGGCTAATAAGCAGCTTGGATTCATCAAAAGACGTGCGAAGGAATTCAAAAACCTATGGGTCACGAAGTCTTTATACATAGCTCTAGTTCGGCCATTGCTCGAATATGCATGTATTGTCTGGCACGCTACCTTTGATATTTATAACAATAGGCTCGAATCGGTGCAGAAGCAGTTCTTGCTATTTGCGTTGAGAGATCTGTATAATCCTTACGAGTTTGATAATCTACCTTCATACAGATACAGGCTAAATCTCTTAAATCTATCAAGTCTATCTTCGCGGAGGATAGTCATATGCTCCTGCTTTACTTTTGATGTTATTAGGGGCTTGATCAATGTTGTGTCTCTGTCCAATAAGATCACCTTCAACGAATCAGTAAGGCAGACGAGGCATACACGTTTACTCAATGAATACCGACACCACACAGTTTACGCCAACAATGAGCCAATCAATAGATGTTGCAAAATATTCAATAGCTTCTCAAAAGACTATTGCCCAACCATTTCCAGACCTAGGCTTAAAACTGCTCTGTTTAAGGTACTCACGTCATGAATGCCCTATATAATTCCCTACCAAAGATAGTTATATTTTTAAAATTCGTTCATCATTGTTTATTGTACAAATTTATATAAATTGTTAAATATTAATTGTAAGTGTTTTTTTTTGTACGCCTTGTTTGGTTGAAATAAATAATTTACATCAATATTAAGATTAGATAATTGATCGTTTAAGCCAACAAATGAACATTCCGCCAGTATGATTAAAATTTGCTAGGCTGAGTTAACGCTTCGCGCTATTGCGCATACCTTATGAAACGGTTTTGATAAGGTGCTATGATGTCTACGCTCACCGTGGCAAACACGAAAGTTTAATTTAGATAGCAAAAAATCGGAGTTCACGTTTCCAATGAGCAACTTCGCAGCGAATAGAGTTTGGAAATTTTGACGTCGAGTTTCAAGAGTTTCCATGGTCATTTCATAAGAAGTTAAGTGAATATGTTCAGACTAGTGAAAAGAACTAAGAACGAAAATGAAGAATATTTTTTGGACAAACTCAATGCAATCTACACTCAAAAAAAATTTGGTTGAATTTTACCCTTATAATAGTAGGAAACTGGTTTCCTACTATTAAAGATGTAAATTTACAAAAGGGCGAAAAAATAATATTTTTTTACGACCAAATGGTGTAATAATGATGCTATTTTATGACTTTGGCGCAAAGGTGAATAGCAAACTAGTAAATTTACACACTTTCTGCTTCAATTTACAAAAAGCTGTGTATTATTCAGCGGATATGACGTAAAAGCAGAAAATGCACATCGAATGTGTAAAAAAATTTGTGATTCGTTATTTTAAACGAAAAAATGAATATATTTCCTATTATCAAAGTATTAATTATAGACCCACTTTTTAGAGTGTATATGCTTCTTATAATACGAAGCCCACATCAAACATTCACACTGTAGGATCGGGCGATCTAATGAGCAGAACAGAGATTTCGTTTTGCGAATGTTTTTGAATTTCTTAAATCGTTTTGTTAACAAACCAAGTGTGCAGTTGGTTTTTATTATAATTGAGTAAATGCGGTCAACACGATAGAGGACAAGCTAAGTGACATCTGCGAGAAGTTATGTGGCAGCCATAACTTACCAGGCCACGAACTATCCTTAGATATTGAATTGATGACAGCTGACGCAAATATTCCAGCGAACAGCTCGATTGGAACTCAAATAAATAAAATAAAGACGCAAGACACATCAACTTTCCCTATCAAACATACAATCATTGAAGGGAGTGAGAGAAGTCCAACTTCTCTCGCGCCAAAACCAGCTGATCAGCACACAAAAAGATCTTTAATTTTGGCAGTTATTGGACCGAAAGCTAATGGTGGCACCGCATTGACAATATCAGACTATCTCATACAGCGCAACTCGGCATTATCAAAACTAAAATGATAAGAAAAACAAAAGGTCCGACGTGCGAAGATTTTTTTGTGATGGGAGTTCCGCGCTCTGCAGATGTAACATCGATGTAAGAGGTTCTCGAAAAAGAGGCATTCATAAAAGAGTGCAACGTTTTAAGGATACGCAGTTGAACGAATCGGAAACTTGGCAATTTTTTCAATGCTAACTTTCAAGTGCTCTCCAACACCGAGCTTTGCACAGCCCTTAACATCAGTGTCAAAGTAGTCTCATTTCCATGCAAGAATTTTATTCAGAAAATTTAAAGAAAAATTTCCCCAAAGCAATGAGTCCCAAACGCTAAAAATTCCGGTTACTTTCTGAATACAGTTGTCAAAAAACCATCCGACGTTGTTAACACCGCCTCTTAACCCGTTCAATACCCTGTCTTTGTTCATGGCGAAGAGCAAACCTCCTCCAATAACCCTGGTATAATAGTTACAGCCAATCCCTCGTGCGAACAAGTGACAACTCCACCTAAGTTCTTAGACCCGTGTTGGTGCCTCCTATAGTTAAAATTACAATCAAAGCCAGTGTTAATCTCGAAAGCAGCTATCTGTTTTCTCGACTTCGGCTCTACCTTGCTTAAACTGACTCCGCTTTTTCAAAGTAATAACGAAGACTCATCTTAAAGTTATGATTCAGCAGGGAGGTCTTCCCATAGATTTTAAGGCTCTTTATACTGTTTTTGTTTGGTATCATGAGCAACTTGGCATAACAGCTGACCAAGTGAAAAAGAGCTAAGCACCTTTACCTCACATAAATCAGCTAAGTTTATTTCTTCCCTTCAATAATCAAGGAATGATTTTAAAAATTATCATTCCTAACAAACGTTTTCATCAAACAGTTTTATAGCGATTTGTCAGATAGCATTTAAACCAGTCAATAAACTTATTAGGAAATTCGACAAGATGCAATTTACATATAGAAATATCAGGATCCAGTTTATCGAAAGCATTCGTGACACTGTTTGTCGAAAGCCTTCGTGGTAAGCACTTCAAACAGTCAACTGAATCTTAATTAACTGTAATTTTTGTCAAACAATACTGAGCTTCACTAATTTTCTTCTCTAATATTTGTACTGATTTTATGCGGAAAACATACTGTGTGGTTTACTAAAATCACATTATTTACTCTTATTTGTTGCCCAATCATTTCTATAAACTCAATGCGGCATGATACCATTTACTTATGGACTGGATTTGCACTACATTGACTAGCAGTGTAAACATTTTTGGCAACTGAGTACTGCTACGTTCATACTATTTAGATACAATTAATTTGAATTCTATAATGTCACTGATTTCATATGACATTTGATAATAGATTTCAGAATATTTCTTTTGTGAATCTTGTAACTGATTTGACAATGGAGTGAAAACGAAATTTTTGAGTTGTAACTATAAGAAAACTAAGATTGAGGTGTAATTTTGAGGATAGTATAAAGGTTGAGTAACTTATTGAGTAGAGCACTGGCTTTTTGCGTGTGGGGTCTAGGTTCGGACGAGAGTCCGCGCACCAAATTTTGAGTTCACTTAGCTCTGATTGGGTACCTGATTTAAATTAGAGGTAAAGTGAGTCGTGGAACTAATCACACTACACTCGTATTGATATTGATTGAAAAATTGTAATGAAGCTCTCTACTAGCTCGAACCACTAGACCCGTACGCGGGTTGCCGTGGGATTTCTCCCCCTAGTGCAGATGCCCAAAAAAAAAATCTGCTTACTAGATCCTCGGGTGATCTATCATCGCGGGGAATATGAGGTTTGACTTACTAACAAAAGGAGCATCCAAGAGCCCAAGAAGTTCCGAGTAGGGACCCGCCTAAGCACTGCTTCAACCCGGTCGTGCTGACTCACCCATCGGTAAACACGGACTTCAGAAACTACCACAGCTCATGCGTCGGTAAGGCAATCTTCCTCCCGCTTTATGCGAAGCACTTTCTCAACGAATGTTGAGACTGCACGCCAAGTCTCCTCGTTTTGCTGCATTGCATCCACGATCGTTTCAGGCGTTACCAGGCCGATCGTGGAATCAATGATGCGCCTCAAACCCACGAAGCGACTGCACATAAAAAATTTGTGCTGAGCATCATTGAGCTCAGTTAAATAGTACCGGCAGTACGGTGTGATCACCTTACCCATTCTGTTCAGGTATTTCCTGAAGTAACCGTGCCCTGTTAAGCATTGGCAAAAGTCAAAGTTTACCTCTCCGTGGCTCCGGCTAAGCAAAGGCTCAATAAGACCAATAAGCTTAGCCGTCCAGCGTCCTTTAGCACTTTCACTCCAACGTTGTTGCCGAAGATGGAGAGTAAGCGTACGCGCGTGCGTCAAAGCCTCAGTTCTGCCCAGCTCTTAGCGAAAGAGGTACCCCTCCATGCGTTCTTGCGCCAGTAGGTCAATTGGGATTACATCCGATATCACAACCACAGCCTCTTCTGAGACCGTGCAGTAGCTACAGGCAATACGCAGCGTACCCCTGGGCTGGACACTAGGGGTTACTTTACTTTTATATAAGTTTATAAGAACATCACTATCGCCGTCTCATCGAAATTTATCTCTATTCAAACAGTGTGGTTTTAGTGTTGTCGCGCTTAATGCCCTATTTTTGAATTTTAAGAAAGTGTAAACTCAAAGTTTTATATACAAAATGAACTTTATTTCGTTTTAAATTTACGTACCGAAATTCACCTTAAAAAATTCACTTTTCACTTAAAATAATTTTGCACTCCGTACTTTCTACTTCACTATAATCAACGCTCTACTAGTGTATACACTTAATGTTTCGGCAATGGCTGCGAAACACTATTTTCGCTGTTCAGTTGATTGCTGCACTGGTGTTATGTACGTGAAACTACTATTTTGTTCTTCTGTTTTCTGGCAATATCTAGATCTTGTTGTTGCTGTTGTTGCATATCGCATTCGTTTATTGCATTTGATAGTTGTATAGTTCCATCGCATAGTTTTTATGGATGCTTTGTAGTCACTTGTATTTATGATAAAAACTTGTTTTACAATTAGACGGTGAGGATGAATATATAAGGTTGTATGTAAGTGCTTGTCTATTTTGTAGTTTTAGGCCTTTTGAGAGCATTCCACCTTTTATTTTTATTGTATGATGCAAAATTGTATTGTATACAATAAATGCTTTAAAGAGCAATTGCTTTGTGGGTGACTGATGGTGAATGAAAAAGTGCGTGGGCTAGCAGCCTTCTCTATAACAGGAGCATTTCTTACTACTTTAAGAAAAGCACTTATTTTGCAGTAAGATAACATTATGATGAACCCTGGAATAGGGTTGACCTGGACTATAGTACCATTTTATTAATATCGATTACAGCAGATATCGACTGTACTATTGCCCCACCATCTCTGATACCAAAATTCAGATCTCGAGTTGATGAAGAATGGACTCTGGAAAGATCTATAAGAACAGAGGCTGTGGACCCATATACCGATAGCTCCAAACTAAACTACAGAGTGGCGTGTGGTGTATCTACAGGAACCTAAATTTTGCTCTATTTTGCTGCATATCGTACTATTGCTGTGTCTTTCAGGTAAAAGTGTTGGCGATTTACAAAATGACCAATTGAATATTATGCGGTGTGAGTATTTGCATTTACACTGAGCAATTTCACTATATAGGTCCTTGCTTGAGTTTACACTGCTTTGAAGCTACTTTTTAAATGCCGTACGTCTTCTAGCGAGTTGTCGAGCCTCTCGGTGGTGCAGCTGTTTTAGTCACCAGGACATAGAGATATTATGGGAACTGAAAAGCAATCAAATTTGTTGCAGTTGGTACACTTTTGCCGGAGGTGCTCTGTAGTTCGCTGGTTAGGACTCCGGTGTATTGAGTTAAACATGTAATAAATCAAAAATCTTAAGAGACGCTGTCAAGTCCTTGCTGCAATTATCTGGGTTTGCAATTGCAATGCAATTGTGGAAATCTTTTGGCATTGACCGCACCAGAAAACTTCGTTACGGATTGGTGAGCAGGGTCAGGTTAGGTCTCAAGTCACAAAATAAGTACTTGGGTCTTATTCTGGACAGCAAGCTCACCTGAAAGGCAAATTTAGAAGAGAGAGTTAAGCGGGCAAGCAATACGATTTACGCCAGCAAAAGAGTACTGGGTAAAACGCGGGGTGTAAGCCCTGCTTCAATGCACTGGATCTATATGGCGATAGCCAGGCCTATCCTTGCCTACGGATGCTTGGTCTGGTGGCCAGCTGTGAATAAGACTACCTTTGCCAGGATGACGAACAGAGTTCAGTGGTTGGCGGGTCTCTGTACCACAGGTGCCTTAGTCTTGACTCCTTCGTCTGCTCTGAACGTCCTTCTTCATCTCCCTCCGCTTGGCCTCTTCGTTAGAGGCGCTGCCGCAAAAGCTGCTGTCAGGCTTATTGAATCAGGATACTTCGACTCACAATCCTTCGGCCGCAGCAGAATTGAGTGGAGGTACGCAGGTAGCACCGACTTTCTGGTTCCCACTCTGTGCTTCGAGCGGGATTATCAAGCGACTGTGGGGGATGGGCAGGAGTGAAATCAGCTAATGGGCGCAGCAGCTCTTAGCATCTACACTGACGGCTCTAAAACGGCTGCCGGAGTGGGTGCTGCAACATTTTCTGCAGATGCAACTATGGAAGCAGCTTTCAGGGTTCCTAACTACTGTAGTATTTTTCAGGCGGAGGTTTTTACCACAAGTGAGGAAATCACATCTTTGCAGCCAGTCAAGCAGCGATTAAAGCTCTGATGTCTTACACATACAAATCGAAGTGTGTACTGAACTGTATTCAGGCCCTGAACAGACTGGGCAACGACAGTAGAGTCGGAATTTTCTGGGTTCCTTGTCACAAGGGCATTGAAGGAAACGAGAGGGCAGATGCGCTAGTCAAGCACGGGGCTAGCCTTACCTGTCAGGATCGGTTGACATTCCAACTCCAATCCAGACGATCAAATACTCTATAGACTCCAATATGATGCAAGGTGCGATGTACAGATGGCATGCAACTCAGACCTGCAAGCTAACCAAAATCATGTGGGGGTCGTACAATCAAGTAGCGACTAAGTTCTTGCTCAATTTAGCGCGGACTGACTACAATTGGCTGGTCGGTTGTAGCAGCTCATGTCATGAAAATAGAACTCCTAGCCAGCAACACCTGTAGGAAGTGTCAAGAGCCGGGTGTCTCTGAAACAATCCAACACCTTCTGTGCCACTGCCCGGCACTGGAGAAAACCAGGCAACGCTGCTTCGGTGAGCCCTGGCTGGTGAATCTATCACATGTAGCGGAGCAGAGGCTGAAGGACATACTTCAGTTCGCAAAAAGTCCGGGGCCTTCGATGGCCGTTTGGACTGAACTTTCCTTCTCCGGGTCCATTTATCTGGTATCGCTACGGACCAAATGGGTCTATGTGTGGCTCTGTGCCAGCCAGTAAAACTTACCTAATCTAACCTACGGATTGGTGGCCTGCGCAATGTTTTTTGTCAGAGTTGAAGATGCGAAGAAGAAGAGAAAAAAATGATTTTTCTTTTGAACGAATGCCAAACAAGTGTTCAAACTTTTTACTGTTTTATACAAATCAACCAGAAGAATCATCCAGTTCATCAAAGATTTGGGATGGTGCTCCATACAATGATATCATAGTTGTGTGCTAAGCGACGTGGTGCTACAATTATCCTTTGTGTATTTGAGGTGAGCCTTCCCTACAGACAATTTAGAGAAGTATCCACCTAACATTCCTACTAACCTTACCACATTAAGATGTGCTTGCATATCGGTGCCGATGCCGTCTATTATTGTCAGTTTTCAACAAAAAAAAAAACAAATATTTTTCGTCGGTGACTTCCGCTTGAAGATAATATTTGAGACCGCCAATTTATTTTTAATTTTTTGTTTTATTTGATATTCAGCTACAGTGAATCTTGCACAATTGTATTGCAAGAATTCTATTCACTTAAAACCGTCAACTAGATTGGATTTATGCGTGTTTTTTGTTGAAAGCTGCTGCGGAAATATAAAACGTTCACTATCCCTTATGTCTACACTGAGCTCAGTCTGCAGGCATACGAACTGACTTTCACATTGTTTTCTTTTATTTATTGCCGCCTTATCATATCTGTAAACTTGTGTGAAATTGCTGATCATCAAACGAGAAGGTAGTGTGACTGAATTTCATTTGCCTTTTGGCTAAATTTCTGATCTTTTGAATAACCGTGTTAGCATATTTCGCTAGTGAACTCTTCTCTCTTCCCAGCAATTTTGACGATGAGTGCAATACGGGCCGGTGCACTCAGGCATCAAACGAAATCACCAATGAATCAAACGAAATCACGAAGGTTTTTGATTCTCTAGGTAGTCAGATACTACTTTTATATCTGAGCCTTTTTTGTGAATGGTACTATCTAATATAAAAAATGAGGCAGAAATAAAAAAGAGAAAATGAAGAAATCCATCTTTGCACTCATCTTTACAGAAAAATATAGCAGTGACATTGAGATTAGAACAGTAAAGATATCGATACGACTTTTAGTATCGTACAATCAATCATCTAAAAACTTTAATTCTCAATGCTTTTATAGAAAATTGAATAAATAACGATTGTCTGATTTCTTTTAAATAAGCGTAGATTTTAGAGTTTATATGTTTGTAAAAATATTGCAGCAGTATAAATTTGAAAATCTATTTTTTATGAGGCTATATAATGATCTCATGAGATGAAATTAGCCATTCATAAAACAAAAGAAATAGTTTTGTCAAATATATCTTGTTTGGCTTGATATTTAGTTTTCCTGATTCCTTTTTACTAATGTTCGAAGGGCATCTGTGTTTGGTCGAAAATTCTAATTTTTATTTATAAACATGTACATAAATCAACAAGAAAAATCAAAGAATATTTCTCGGGAAAGTGTCATCGGATTGGATTGTTAGGATACCTTGTATATGTAGATATATATAGAATACGTCCAGGTTTCACTAAATGCTAGCCATCTTTAACCCTTTGGTGTCGTCAGCTATTTGAGTGATATTTTCATTACTCTCATAATGCTTTCAACAAATGTCTTTCAAAAAAAAATCGCAAAATGAATTTTGAGTTGAGTCATAAGTTTTTGCAAGAACGATTTTTCTGAACGATTTTTCTTTCCTATTCTTTTCTGAAGAATAGGTCGCATAGTGTTAAAAAGGATATTTGACATTGAGTTTGGATGAAAAATATAGTTTTTCTTTTTTGAAATGATATCTTTCTTTTCAAATTGCTCATTTCAGTCATTTAATGCTATTCTTATTGACTAGATGTTTTTTGACATCGACATTTTATGTTTACCAGAATAACTTACGATTTCATTGAGAAATACGCATTCAAAAGTAAATACGAGATCTTACTAAAGTTGAAGAGCACTATTTCAATTTCAAGTTCAAAACTATATCCTCAAAACAGTTCCATAATGATTCACTTTACGATAGCGCCCAGTGTGGTATAAGTCCCATACAATCTTGAAATTTATATTTGAATCAATTTCATAAATCATATTTCATAATTCGTTTAGATTACGCATTTTTCCTGCTTATGAAATCAATTTACTAGATTCATCAAAGTATTTTATCCTCTCTGACAAACGAATCGCCCTAATCTAAGTTTTATCCAACGCTACTCATATTTCTTATAGGTTTCTTCCATCAACCACAAAGTCTTTTCGGTCGACCATTCATCTTTCATAACTTCTTCGCAACTATGGTCATTAGCAAATCATCATACACAGCTTATCCCTGCCAGCTAAATTTTCCATAATCATTCGTAGAGAGTGAAAAAATGCCTGACACACATAATTACGAGGAATCTGGAACGAATGCCTTGGCCAGAAAAAAGGCTACAAAATCAACACCAGCACGAAACCACGAACATAGAAAAAAGGGAAAACGCTCATTCATTCATCCAATTCAGCAATAATCTGGCAAATCATCTCTCGGTGTATGAAAATCTGAAATTCTTTTTCATTTTCGCTCTAAATGCTCCATCTCTCGCTTAGTTAACTAACTCAAGCCATGGACCTCACACGTGCGGGTTAAGAGGGAACTGACGACAACGAGATTCTGTCAAGTTACCATTGAGCTGGTTTAGCATCATATTTAATGATGGTGAATCCGTTTCAGTCACAAACGGAAGAATGGTGACCGACCCTTCTCATGGAGCGAATTGGTACCGACGTGGAATTTCGGGAATGTTTTTCGCACATTGCGGGGGAGGGTTGATATGTTTTTATGCTTGTGTGTAGGCCTTCCTTATCTTGATGGGGTGTCCATGATAGCGAGAGTGTGCCAGCTAATGAAAGCAGTGATAGCGGAAGATCTGCAAGATATTTTTAGCAAACGGGATGCTGCATGTACCAACAAAAGCCTGGATGGTTTCGTCATTGAATACTATAAATTTAAAGGGTCGTGGCACGTGGCAAACAACGAGCCTGGACGCATTACGGCAATAAGCGCTTTTTATGCAATGAACAATTGTTCGACATTGTCGGCAACTCGAGACCAGCAGCAGTGAAGCGCGAATCAGATTAGATGAATATCTTGAATGAACTCGAGATTGTCGTGCTTCAATTATTGTACTAGTGCTGGCTGCAAGTCTTGTTGTTTGGCTTGTTTTTTTGTGTGTGGCGACAAATGGTGGACGTGCGCCGAGTGACTGTTTGCCGCCCGACGAAGCACAATGTGCTCGCAACAATAACGAGCACAAGAGGGGCTGATTTAATCAAATGAAATAAATTGTGTTGTGCAGATTAGATACAACGTGGCTAATACAGGAGAACGTACATTTGCGAACGTCAACAAGTTTATTAGGTCAATGAATGCAAAAACTAACGTAGTACTGAGAATTGTACTGAAATTGCGTGGGAATCATTTTCATGATTTCATGCTTAATTTCTTTTGTTTTCACCTTGAAAAGAATGGGTACGCCTCACGCTTAGTTGGAAACGTAACAGTTCCTTCTTGAATTAAATAAAATTAATTGAAGCTCATTTTATACTAGCACACTTCCTGCTACATCCCATTTCGCTCTTCACCATCGCCTCCATTGTTTGAACCTTCCTCGACATAAACTCTTTTTTTTTTTTCCTGCAACGACCTTCGAACGCAATGGAAATTCCAGCCTAGTACCACCTTTCACCCTCTTTCTCTCTCTACACATTCAGTCACCCCTTGACACCTACAACCTATTAGTAGGGAACAAAAATGCCAAATCTGTGAAACAAAGACGAAAAAATAGCAGAACAAGAAAGAATTCAGCAAATTCTTAAAGGGATTTCCTTCAACGGATTTTCGCATTGTTTTTGTTCTTGTTATTGTTTTGTGTTTCCCTCAATGTTTCTTCGTAACCCAGACACTGACATGATTGCACGTTCGTTCCATTCGCTGTACACACGATTTTCCTAAGCCAAAAAATGAAAATGTTTTTCGCACACTTTGGCATGTCCGCTGTGTAGTCAAGTCATAGTCGTCGGTGGGTCGTCATAGCAGTAGAGTATTTTTGCTCAGGGTAGCCTCTGGCTAGGTGGTTGTCGGTAAGCAACCTCTAATACACAAGTTGGCATGTTTGGCATTGAACGCGGCGTATATAAACAATTTTCGTAATTGAATAGCTTTCCATTTTAATAAAAAAATGTCCTTAGCCGAAGTAAGAGTACATGACAGACGAGAGGCATCCGGAGGACAATTGAAGTAGTCAAGGAGTAGCAACTTACACTCAGAGCTGTATCCTACTAACAAACGAGTGAAGCAATAAAATATTGCGGGCGAGCGTGACAATGAATGAAATGGTGAAAGTGTGCTTTGTTTCCTGTATAGTTACATACTGAATACGTAGAATCACAATATACATAGTATTTAGACCATAAGATGAGTAGAAGAACAGCAAGAAAGTTCTGGTCAAATGAATTTCGCCAAAAGACGGAATTGAATTAAAATGAGAAAGAGAGAAGAAAGAGGAAGTTCGGTCAGAAACACAGTGGAAAATTAATAGAAGTCAGGTGAAGCTCATGAAATTTGAATATTTTTACTGAAAATGATTTTAATTTCCCTTGACTGGAAAGATTTTGTCGTGACCGAATTGAGTTGACGTGTGTGGCTTTGGCATTGCAATTTGAGGCTGATTGATTTAAGGTTCAAATAAAATTATTTTGTTTCAGGTTCAAATAAAATTATTCTGGGCCTAGCTTTTGAAATAATGGCACTTGTTAGGTTTCAAAAAATTTTCATTTAAAGGCAGTTTATTGATTCGGGAATTCACAATGAATTGTGGATCATAATAATAAAAAAAAGTTTTATGGTTGGAATGACGTACACGTTTTATTCGATCCATTTTTTGACGTATTTCCACCATTTCGAAAAATCCAGGTGGTATAAGTTTAAATACAAACATACAGCATTAAAGGTTCAATTAGGGTTGAAATCAAATCGAAACGATTGCACCTTAGATTGTTTATTCACTTCGCTCAGAATCATCAATTGTCCAAAAGCTTCACCAAGAAAGGTTAAGTCAGTTATGTCTTTGATTTTGAGACATATCAAATAGTTTATCATTTTCTAAAAAAAAAATTGCAGTGATTAAGAATGGATGGAATGCTTTGCAGACGTCTCAATTGATCCGCAGACTAGACAAAAGCTTGTCAAGCAGGTTGGTATGATGGAGGACTATCAAGAGGACAAGTTAACAAAAAAAAAAAGTGTCCCGGATGCACGGTACCATAGAAATGGCCGTGATGGCCCTTATCCACATTAGGGGCCCTCATCGCTTAGATCCAACCCCGACGAATGCTGGTTTGCCGCTTGACTACCTCTACGCGGCTGGGGTGGGTCTTTAAATAACGGGGTGAGTTTGTTCCTAGGACGCTACCTATAATGCATCCGTGAATAAAATTATACAAGTTGCATTTCAACACAAAAAGGAAAGGGGCTTTTCTCCGTACTAGACCAGAAGTAGTTCCCAGGTATGGGCTATATGAGGCTGAAAAATATTTAAAGTCTAAAACAGAGGGAAACAAACCTCCATTTATCAGGCCTGAAGAGCGGTATAAAATCAAAGCTACCGAATTGGCATTTTAAGGGATCAGATAACTGTTCGCCAAAAAATTGGGCATGACCTCCAAAGCTAACTCAATTAGCTATTAGACTCTCTTCCGCCTTATCTTGGCTTAAGCACTCCCATCCTGGATTAACTGTTGCAAACCTAGCATGGCAGAAGCAAAGGTATACGAATGAATGTGAAGAGATATTCGCGGTAACATTTTCTTGATTTGAAATTTTTTTCAATTAAGATGAGTGATAATAAAAGTTCTAGTTTAAGCTTAATTAACTTTCTTTTGATTATTACTCTACGGAGCTGGATCATTAAGTTCGCGAGGTAGGTAATTAATGAGGGCAGTTTAATAAAACGTAATGAGTTTAAAGACTCATTATAAGTATACATAGCAAGTGTTATTTTTACTAAGCCATTAGTTTTTGAACTATCGTCGACCATGCAACTAAATCTAGAAAAAAGTCCAAAATATGGGGGAAATCGAGTACCACGTTGTTATAAAATTCCCCACCAAACAAGGAGCTGTCACAGTCATGGCGACCGTATTTTAGTACTGAGAAGGAGTTCTGCTGATTGATTTCAAAACAAGCGTATCCACAATTCGAGAATACTACGCTCAATTCTAGAGTGGCAGAAAGAAGCTAGCAACGAAAGTGAAGATGAAAATTATTCAAGGTTTTCTCCTTCTGCACGACAAGACAAGAATCGTTTTGCGCTGGCTATCGTGCATAAGACGAGTTTCGATATTTTAGGTCACCCAGCCTTCAGCCTGGACTTGGCTCTCAGCCATTATTATCGTTTCGAAACCACTTTGTCAAATAAACAAATTTTTAATATAAATAAAAAATTTTCAATTTTAATCATCCCGCAAAAAACAATTCAAATTTGATTCTGCTTCGGAGGCTTATTCCACAAAACGATCGAGTTTTCCGTATCAATCATTATCTGCTTTGATAAGCTTTAGAGACGACATACGTTGTCAATGCTGATTTATAGACAAGAAGGGAACCATGATCACAATTCAATAACCTTTACAAGTAAATTATATCGATGGATATAAGTCGGAGATGTTAAAATTTGTCGCAACTAGCGTAAATAAAAATTAATGATTTCCAACTGCAAGTGGTCACATCAGTCAAGTATGCACTGTTAGCTGGTGTCTGATGAGAATCAGTGCATACTTTCGAGACCACTTTGTCAAAATAAAATTTTCAATGTTAATAAAAAATGTTCAATTTGAATCATCCCGCAAAAACAATTCCAATTAGAAAAAGAACTTTATGGGAAAAAGTCTTTAAACGGTGTAAAAGTTAACAAACGTACATCATTTTGTTTCGAAGGGAAGACATAAACAAACTGAAAGATCCAAAAAAATGTACTAGAATAACAGGCGAATAAATAAGCCTTTTTATCCGCACTTATATACATAAAATATGTATATATTTTATATATTTTTACAATACACAAAATGTTTATTATTATACTCTATTTACTATTTCCATTGACGAAATAAAACTCACAGTTCCTTTTTTTCAGATTCGGCAGACCGTTTTTTGCACATCTGACCTCAAATTCAAAAAACTAACTCATAGAAAATAATGCAAATAAGTTAAGTTTACACAGCTGATTTGTTTAAAAAAAAAATACCTCGTTTCTTTTACCTCCGTCGGTATTCTTAAATATTGCAGCAGTGTTTCCCGCATATTTGGTATCATTTTTGGTAAACGTGAATGTTTTTGTTAATTGTGCGTTTCGTTTTCATATCGGGTATAATTAATAAATAAAAATTCAAAACGGAATCTATCTGCTAAAATTATAATTAATAATTATCATACAATTTAGGAACGGAAAATATAACTTTTGATTTGTTTTCTTATTTCAAAGCGATTTATGCGTTCGGTTTTTGATGCTTAAAATTATTTAACAAAAATCTAACTAAGTTGTGTTTTGTGGGAGATCAAATGAATAATCAAATTGAAGTGAAAAATAAATTGCGAAATCAATTTCATCAAAAAAGTGTCGGCAAGCCAATATTTGTTTTTAATCCCCAAGTGTAAATAAGTAGTGAATAACGGAAAAAGCTAATCTACCGATTGCATCAGTTTGTGGCGTCAACAAAGTTATAGCCATCCAAACGCTGAATTTTTCTTAGATATATACATAGATCTACAAAGGAGAAATATTGTTGGTATGTAACTATGAATTAAGTTTCTTGTTAACGATTTTTTCTAAATCTATAATTTTTAATGATTTGTTGTTTTATTGTGTGTATGTATATCCCAGCACTTAAAAAAAATATTTTGCAAAAAAAAATGTGTGTACTTATATTTTGAACAAAATTACTGATATATGCATAATTCAGCATATTTAGCATATACTAACCGACAAGACTTACAATGGAATACTGCTTTTACTTTTACAAGCTATTGATGATTTTTCGGTTACGCTTATTTATTATCAGTCGTGTGAAATGATTTAACCTTGGTTACATCAAATCGGCAATATGTAATCGAAATTTACGTTTACTGTAAATAAAATAAAAAAGAATTGTGAAGTAAACCACGGCGTAATTGTAATTCATGCGTGTAATTGTTATTTACGATATGTTTGATCGGGGCACTTTTCGAAACCTGGTTGCAGCATTTACAATGAACATAATACATCAAATGTCGACATCTATCATCTTTTATACTCTATATTTCGACTTAGGTAGGTACTTAGAGTACTTAGAGTACAAACCTCTAAGCACTTACTCAGAATTGCTTTTTGTTTGAAATAGTCATTTTTCGGAGCGTATGCTGGTCTTTTTAGCTTGAAAAGCCACAACAGGTTTTTTATGATCTGAAAACTAGTAAAGACGACACCGATAAACAAACAATCAAATATTTTACTTGTATTAGCACATATTCACACGTCAGTGAAATTTCCAAGTGAATAAAGAGGTGACATTGAGTTTTTTCGACGTTCATAAAGTCACGATGTCATCAGCATGCATTGTCATAATTCAAATGATAATTGAAATGATTGACTTGCGATTGTTACGAAAGAGTTTTTTTTGGGCAGTTTAGTAAGATCTATGAACATGAAAGCTGTTTTTCCGGAGTAGTTAAGTTTGTTTGTGCCAAAATATTTACCCGAAATGTCATTAAATTGAATGACATTCAAAATTTCTAAAGTGTGAAGATTAGTGTGTAAATTATTTAGAATATTGAGGTGATTAGGTAACGAAAAATGTAGAAAGGAAAATGAATGTTATTCTTTTATAATTCAATTTACGTCGCTTTCAAAATTTCAAGACTTTCGACAATTTATTCACAAGTAATTTGCTACTGATCTTCGTGAACAATTATTATTCATTTTGCCTAAACACTCATAATCTGTTTATTTCAATATATATATATATATATATATATATATATATATATATATGTATATATATATATATATATATATATATATATATATATATATATATATATATATATATATATATATATATATATATATATGTATATATATATATATATATATATATATATATATATATATATATCACAGCTTATTTGATACAGTGCTTCTTTCAAAATTAAGTTGCAATAATTCAAAACATATTAGCAATATCAAAAAATTTGAACGCCATTTTGAAGAAAAATTTTTGTTGTTTATTAAACAAGTTTATATTTGTTACAAAGTTGCTGTTTTACATCTTAAAAAACAAAAAACTAAAAGTAATAACAAATTTCATATCACAGCTTATTTGATACAGTTTGATTAAACATTAAAATTGTTGTGAATTATGAGGTTTCGAGTTGATTTCAATACTTCGTATGATAGTCCTTAGCCTTAAGCAGAGCCTGGAGCTTATTCAGCATTGAGGCAACGAGTTTTTTTGTGATATCAGAAGTATTTTTTTGCCATTCCTCTAGTAATGCTTTCTTCAGGTCTTGTTTATTAGAAATCTTGTGTTTTCTAATGTTGTTATCCAACAAAGTCCACAGATTCTCAAAGACGTTCATATCTGGTGACTGTGCCGGCGGACACATCAAATGAGGGCACTCCCAAATTGGCCAGGACTGCACGATTCCCGACTTGTGCTTTGGATCGTTGTCTTGGTACAACCGAAATTGGTTGCTAACACCCAGTTTTTCAGTGCTTTGCAGCAAATTGTTTTTGAGTACATCAAGGTACTTTGTTTACTCTATTGTGTCCTCAATAAGCTTTAATTTTCGGACTCCGGCTGTGGACATGCAGGCCCAAACTATCACATTACCACCACCATGCTTCACAGTAGCTTTGAGGTTCTCCTTGTTTACTCATTCCATCGGAGCCAAAAATGTTAAACTTGTTAAACCAAATGAATGGTTTCCTACGAGCTACTCGCCCGTTGAAATCATGGTCGTGAAGCACTGGTCGGACGGTTTCAGCACTACATGACTTCCTTAATTCACGATGAACCTCAGTAACCAATTTTGGAGCGGAAATCTTTGTGTTTGCTTTCACTTTACTTGCAATGTATCGTTCGTCGGATACGGTGAAAATATTGTTTGGCGCATTTCTCCTCTTATTTTCTACCTGATTTTTGTGTACGAAGCGCTGAATTATGTGCTGCACTGTAGAGACACTCAAATTCACACTTTCAGCAATTTTTCGAACACTTTGTCCTTTTTTAAAGTGGTTTAATACCAATTCGCGCTGTTCAATTGTGGTGTGATGACCCATTTTACAATTTTGGCTCATTTTGGCACTGCAGCTTACAAGATCTTGCTAAAAATTACCTAAGCCAATGTCTAAACACAATCAGAAATTCAAGAAACAAAAACAACACAGATTAACGGCGCGACAAATAGAAGTTTATTCGCATTGAACTGTCTGTATCAAATGAGCTGTGAGCTGCAATTTTTCTGAACCAGTGGTATTTCTCTTTTACGAGACGCCGAGGAATATTGTTGGAACATTTTTTGTTTGCATTGTATTTGTTGAACATGCATCTAGTCAAGTACGTTTAAATTTTTTGGACAGGGTTCTTTATTCTTTATTTATACAGTCATTTAATAGTCACTGTATCAAATAAGCTGTGAGCCACTGTATATATATTTATATATATATATATATATATATATATATATATATATATATATATATATATATATATATATATATATATATATATATATATATATATATTATATATATATATATATATATATATATATATATATATATATATATATATATATATATATATATATATATATATATATATATATATAACCGAGATAAAGGAGATATTGCAACTTGTTGTTTTTCCTCCAACACCTCTTGTGTTCCACAAACTTACCAAAAACGGGCTAGAATTATAACAGATAAGACCATTTGAACTTGTCTATCTTGTCAACTGTTCGGAAATAAGTCATTAATCTTCCTGACGTTCAGCATTGACTGTAGAGGACTTTATACTACAAAAAAATCAGGAAACGCTCGCGTCCAGGGCCGTCCTTACCGCAGGGCAGGAGCAAATTCTGCATATTTATTTATTTATTACCAAGCAAGGCGTACATGTATAAAAAGAATAAAATAAAATAGTACATGCATAAAATTACGAAACAAAATAAAAATAAAACAAACTATATAAATACAAGACTAATAAATAGTGCATAAATAAAATAAGTTATAAACAAACAACAAATAAAGTAATAAATAAATGACAAATGGCAAATGAATGATTAACAAATTAAATACCAAATTTAAATTGAACATACAATACATATATGTTAGTATGGTGAGGGGGGTGGGGGAGACTATAAAAAGAGAGGCTTGATGATGTTATTTTTAAACGTTGATTTAGAAATCGTAGGGGAAAAGTTCTCGCTCATGCTATTGAATAGCTTGCAGCACCTATTTATTGGCTCGTTTGCTGCATATGTTGTGTTGTGATGGTATTCAATAAGCAATCGTCGGGATCTAGTGACTCTCAAGGGCTGATTGAGTACAAACTTTTCTTTCAAGTAGACGACATTAACCACGTCTCTGATGACATCGAAGTTGAAGCAGGCAGATAACATTAATCTTCTCGACGCAAGGGGTAACAAATTCATACATTTAAGGCGATATTCGTATGATGGTAGATTACTGAAATCATAAGGGTTGAAAAGGTCCCTCAAAGCGAATTGCTTCTGAACAGACTCAAATCTTTGGCTATGAATTTCAAAAGCCGGATTCCAGATAGTGCACGCATATTCAAGAAGAGGACGCACGA